>OY728152.1:197055487-198286180 GCA_963277665.1 Viscum album | reverse complement strand
AAACCGACGTGATAATAGGGCCTGGGGAAGGGTTAATCACGTCGGTTATGTCATAACCGACGTGATAAACGATATCCCAGGCGTTTTATCACGTCGGTTTAGAAATAAACCGACGTGATAAACCCCCCCCCCCCCCCCCCCCCCCGTGCATATTTATCACGTCGGTTATTATATAACCGACGTGCTAAACCCCCCCCCCACCCTCGGTTTATCACGGCAATTATATAATAACCGACGTTATAAATCCCCATCCCCCATCATTTTTCACGTCGGTTATTAATGAACCGACGTGATAAACACCGTGATGTTAGGGATGTTACGTCGGGTTTTTAAATAACCGACGTAAAAAAACGTTATTTATAACATCGTCCGTATTAACGTCGCCTAAAAAACCGATGTAAATAATGAAAAAATAACCAACGTAAAAAATGTTTTCTGCACTAGTGAATGCACCGACTCTTGGTAACTAGGGTCAGGGTGTAACCAGTATCACCAGAAGCATAAAAAAAAATTCTTACCCAAACCAAAACCAAATCATATAAAACACAACCCCATCATTATGTCCACATCCAAACTCCATTCCATTTTCACATCAGATTCCCATATTTGGTTTTTTCAATGAGACCATAAATTTTTTTATTCATCAACTCATAGATATTCAAATTCCAAATCAATCATCCAACTATTAGTCCTATAACAACAACAACCCTACTAAAATAATAACTTATATAACCCCATGAGATTTAATGGTATGTATCTTCTTAAATAAATTCAATTTTACTTGATAACATACAATTCCCTCAAAACCAAGCTTAAATGTACCATGATATACTATTAAATATTAACATGATGGCTAGGAATAGTAATGTGTATATTCTAATAATAACCTAAACTATGAAAGAATAAATAAAATTTAACTATATCATGAATTAAAAATATGATATACTTATATCATAGAATAAATAAATAAATGTTTTAAAAATGATAAATTAAGTATTGTCAATTTTGAAAAATGAAAATGTTTATTTACAATTTTATAATTAATATAATGATTTAGAAGAAAAATATATTTTCATAAAATATAATCATTAATTAATAATTTAATTCATTTTAATTATAAGATAATTTTATTAGGCCATAATTAATTTTTCAAAGTGTCATAAAATCAGTTATAATATTAAATCAGTATATTTTATAATATATGATGATTTTAATTTGAAATAAAAGTTCTCAAATTAAGAAAAAAATATTTTCACAAAATTTCTTCCATTTTATAAATATACACATCTAAAAATGGTTTGTTTAAAATTTTCAGATTTTCTATAGTAATTTAATTTTTAGTGAATAAACAAAATATGGTAATTTATTATATTTAACATTATTACAGAATAATGGATTTTTTTTGTCCTTAATCATGTAAAAACCCATTATTTCAATGTAACATGAAACTAGTTACTATACATAGTCAAAAAAAGAAGCATTATTAGTATTCTTGAGCCAAATTAATAAACAAATGAATTAAATAATAAAAAAAACACCCTCTCCTGCCCTATAAATACCACCCCTAACACCCCCTTCTTCTCACACCTTATAATACTTGTAGATTCTATTAATTATTCCAAATTACCTAAAAATAATCTTCCTAATTCCCAAGACCTAATTGTATTACCAAAATACCATATCCATGGGTTATAAAGAGGTTCCCAAGGAGACAATATTCTAGAGGTAAAAATCGTCATTCGTTCTCCTTTATTTTATTTTCTTTTCTTATTATCTCCCCCCACCTACCCTTATCAAAAGTAGGATGATAACTCAAGTATCATAAATATACAGTAAATTTTATTGTGGTGATGGAATATCCATCATAAAATATAATATATCCTCCTTTTATACTAAAAAATGAAAACATCATCTGTGACATGTCACAACCTTCATGGATGATGTGTTTTTCATTTTCCATTAATTCCTTCAAGGATGGTCATAAAAACCATTTTTATGGTTAAATAATATATATATATATATATATATATATAAAATTATAAGTTATATAATTATCTTTATCCAATATATAAAACATAATATAAAATATAATGACCCATGTTTATGATGCTCATAAAAAACTACATAAATAAATTAAAACATTTTCATCAACATTTTATCTAATTAATTTTCATCATACCATATAAAAAAATGATATATGAGAGTATTTAAAATTTTTGAAGTTATTTAATAATATATAATTTTTATTCTGGAGTTATTCATCCATTTTACTGAAGCTTTTTTAATTATACACAAGGGAACTCACCATAAAACCATGAATCGAATTCTCCCAAAACAACAAAGTCAAACATTATAACTAATCTAAATGGCCAGAAATGAGATTTATAAATTTTTTTGTAAATCAAATATTTGTTTAAGAGTTTATGAAATAAGTAATTAATGAATTTATTTTGATTATCTAGGATATTAAGTACAATTTCAGAATGTTTTCATAAATAAGGTAAGGGTTTTCTTATCTAAATTTTACTTTGATGAGATATATTATTTTTTCAACCCTTATTTCATGTGTGTGGTTCACATAAATCCATTTAATATATCATATAATTAATGAATTTATCTTAATGGTATTAAATTTATCATTAGATGGTTATTAGTTTTTAGGGAATTAGATTTGGCCGATTAAAATGGGGTAAGGGATTTTTTATCTTAATTTTCATTCAATCAGTTAGACATCTATTTCATTAATTATGTAATGTTAATGTTATGTTTAAATTATTTATTATTATATTTTTTATTTATGATTTTATTATATGGATTCACATTAAATTAAAGTAATCAATTAATTTGTTTAATGATATGATCATTGTAAGGTACTTTGTCCAAATTTTCTTCCGTTGGGGCATATTTTTGATGTTATGATCCTATTTTATTTTCTATGAGGTATATAATGTCCCTTTAATTTATGATAATCAATAATTTTTATATTTCATTAAATATCCATATTTCTTTTATCATGGATATTATTATTTTCTAAGGTGTATAACATTTTAACATATGGTGTTTACTTTGAATGTTGTTTTATCCATGGAAATATTGATAAATTTGTATCCTCTACTCAATATGGATATTTTGATATTGATCATGAAGTAATTATATGTTTGAATAATTCTTGGTACTTTTAATGATATGTGGGGCCTGATATTATATATCCCCTCAATGCATTGATTGTTCTCATGAGGCAAAATATTTTGCGACAAACCATTTGCATTTATTTCTATGTAGAATCAGATGAGTTTCTAACAATATACATAAACCTTCGTGTAAAAGGTATTGAATATTGGGGTTGAAGAGAAAGATACAAGAAAACCAATAATTAAGAATTTCCTTCATTTGGTATTCTGTTATTACTATCCATGATATTTTCACAATGAAAAAATTTATCATTTCACTTTCACTCTCATTTTATTGATTAACTGGAATATATTCTCATATATTACTATTACTTATTGATTATGAATTATTTATTATTCTTCACTTATTATTGATTCATGTTTCTACTTTATGTAACCCTTATTGAGCATTTTAGTTCACCCTTTTTCTCCTTCCCTGTTTTATAAAGATGAACTATTTGAATAAGTGTAAGGGATTAAGTTTAGAATGTTATATGTTTAATTTCTAATATAATAAGGGATCCATGTATGTATGTATTTATTCAAGACTAATAATCTGAACAATCCAAGGTTACATGATTTATTGTATCTATTCCACTATAATAAAATAACCACTAAATCTATAATATTGTGGTTAGAGTTTTTATAGTTGGTATTAAATATAGTCTAGTAGAGACATGGGAAATAGATGTCAAATTAGAATGAGAAATATATTAATTTCTTATATTGAATGTTTGGATTAATAATGAAGATGATTATGAGAAAACTCAGTGTGTTCCATTATTTAGTGATAGACCCAAATGGATGAAATAGAATCAATACCTTTACACAATGTAGTGATTTCACCACTCATCAAGTCAACATAGTTTGTGTTAAATATTATAAGAACATGACCATATTCAAAATTCATACTCATGTTAAGATAAATAACCATATAGATCCCTTTTTGGATCGTTTAATGTGTTATAATGCCCCATATTTTAGTGGGTCTACTAATCGAGTGGCAGCTAAGAAATGGATCAATTCTATTGAAAATATATTCCTAGAATTGGGATGTAATTAAAATTAAAAGTTAGTATTAGTGATATATTTACTCATGGGAGATGAAGATAAATGGTTATTGTTGATCCAGGATATTATGGAAGAAGAAAAATATGTTACATGGAATAAAGATCATTTAATGAAACATTATTCGCAAAATATTTCCCTTGTGATAAAGAAACTGAATTACAGAGAAAATTCCTTATCTTAATGAAAATATATTAAGGGAGTGTTTCTGAGTATGAGAATACCTTCAAGGGACTATACATGTTTGATATAGATTACATACATAATTTAAAAAACAATATTGATCATCTCTTTTGTGGTCTTAATCCATGTCTCTAAATACTACTAGATTCTCAGAAAAATTAATCATACGAGGAAATAATATTCTATTCTATCAAAACATAGAATTAAATTTCTTAAAACTATATGTTAATTGGAAATAAATAGAAGAATATGTCTTTTGATAACCATAAAAAAGTTAAATAATCAAATAAGAATTGGAGAATAATGTAATCCCCATTAAGAAAAAATAAGGAAAGAATCATTCTTGTAAAAGATTTAATGGAGTGTGAGCTTTTTATAAGTTTGGAGAAAAGGGTCATTGAGCTAATGAATGTAATGATAAGAAAAAAATAAATGATGTTCAATGCTTCAACTATAAAGAGATGTAGAATTATTGAAATCAATTTCCCATCTTCTAAGGGAATATATTATAAAAGAGGCTAAGGGGATCTGTCCAAGAATATGTAATCAGTATAGCTAAAGTATAAGTTCCCAATAATTTTGTGGCAGGTACATTAATCATGTATTCAAATTTATACACTACTTTATTTTATTCTTTATTATCACAATATTTTTTCATCTACCTAGATTTCCACGAAAAATAGTGATTTACCTTTTGATTTATTAATTTATTTTTAAACAAAAATTCTTAAGGGGAGCCTCATTGAAAAAAAACGGGTCATGTAGTCCCTATTGTGACACAAAGACATGATTTATTTGCTGAGGTTTTCATCATAACTATTTTTTAATTTGATATAATCCTCAGAATGAATTGTATTTAAAAAAAATGATTAAAAAACATATTTCCAGAAGAAGTAAATTATGATTTGTGAGGTAGATATATAATTGTTTATCTTTAGAGAAAAAATATCATCATCATATTCTTATCTATATTATCCCCAAGTTTCTCTACTATGTGAAATTCATGGGGAGAAATAGAAAACATCATCTAGGGATAAAAAATGTCATCATAATATTGATACATACCTATTATTTAGGAATATGTTGATGTATATCCGTAGAAATTACCTAGACAAAACCCAAAGCATGATGTCAAGTATAACATTTATTTAATCCTCGATACAAGACCAATATTAGAGACTCCTTATAGAATGTCCAATGTTTGATTATTGAATTTTAATAAACAACTACTGGATTTTAGTACTAAGAGATTTATTCACCCTAATGTTTCCCCATGGGGATCCCTTATTCTATTTTTTAATATAAAATATGGATCCATGAGGGTGTGTATTGACTGTAGAGAATTCAATTATATTAAAATAAATAAAAAATATCCTCTTAATCACAATGATGATTTATATGATTAACTTCATTGAGCTCAATAATTTTCAAATATTTAACATTGTTATGGGTATTATAAATTATGAGTAAAGAATTATGATATTTAAAAGAAGACTTTTTAGATGAGATATTTACATTACAAGTTTACAGAACTTCCATTTGGATTAACTAGTGAACCCTATGTTTTTATTGATCTAATTAATAGAGTATTCAAGGAATATGTTTTTGGTTTTTTTGTGGTATTCACTGATGATATTATGTTATTATCTAAAACATATTAAGACTATAAGAATTACTTTCTAATCATTCTTGTGTATCTCAGATAGAAATAGTTATATGGTAAATTTAGAATGGTTAAATTTTGGATTCATGAAATTAATTTTCGTTGTTATATTATGTCTATGGATAGAATATCACCTGATCCTATAAAGGAAAATGAAATCCAATAATTTACTATTCAATTGAACAAAACTGAGTTATAGAGTTTCATTGTCTTAACATATCACCATTAGAATCTCATTTTAAATTTTTTCTGATTGGATAACAGGTTAACCAATCTCACATATACAGGTATTAAGTTTATATAAACAAAAGAATGTGAAAAATGTTTTTATTAATTATAGATAACATTAATCAATACATTAATTTTTAATCCACCAATAGTAAATAATGGGTTTTTTATATATAATGATATTCCAATGAAAGGAATGGGATGTGTCCTTATGAAAAATGGTAATGTTACTTCATATGTATCAAGGATACTGAAGAGTCCTGGAAACAATTATCCATCTAATGATATTTAGTTACCAGTAGAAATATTTTCTCTAAAGTAATGGGGATACTATATCTATGGTTAAATATGTGATATATATACTAATCACAAGAGATTTAAATACATCATTACGTAGAACTAACTCAACACGAGGCAAAGAATATGGATCAAGTTTTTCAATGATTATGATTTCTAAATACACAACAACCACATACAATAAAATAAGGGGTCACATGAATTAAGAATTAATGATCACCGACATCTAAACCAAATGAGGATTTAGAATGCTCCTATGTCCATGTATTTAGTAAATATGTACATGGTAATATTTTAGGAAGTGGAAACATCACACCTTTTCAAAATTATTACTAAACCATATTTACTAGAAAATATATAATTCATTCAATATTATGAATAGAATTTTAAAAATAAAACCTATTCCCTTATGGATGGATGATTGGAATACTTCATGTATGAGGATGAAATTTAAAAATTTCGGAAGGGGTTATGTGTTCCATTAACACATGAGATACAAATGGAACAATTAGTTGATTCTCATAGCTCAAATGTCATTATAAACCCTGGTATTACTAAGACATATTGAGATATAAAGGTACATTTTTGTTGGGGTAATATGAAGTGGTAAATTGCTAACAATGTGTTAAGATTAGTAGTTTTTAAACAAGTGAAGGATGAGATAGAATATCCTAGAGGAATCATGTAACCTTGAACTATTCCTATGTGGAAGTGAGATGAAATTACTATGGACATTGTCACTATATTACCAAATACCCCTTAAAATAATTCTATGATATGGGTTGTTGTTGATCACTTTACAAAATCAGAAACTTTTATTTCTATAAGTGAATATTTACATACTGAGAGCCTAGAAGGACTCTAAATTAGTGATGTTTTAAGACTTCATAGTGTACCTATATCTATTGTATTTGATCAAGAACCATGTTTTACATAAAAATTCTATAAGATTATTTAGAAAGATTTGGATACTGAGATTTATTTGAGTACTCCTTATAATCATCAAACTAACGGATAGTCTAAAAAGACTATTCAAACATTTTAATACATGTTGATATAATTCCCTTTTGACTTTCAATGCATCTGTGATCATTATTTAACTTTGGGATAGTTTTCCTACAATAATAGTTTCTATAATAGCATTCAAATATCACCATAGGAAGCATTATATGAAATGAGATTTCATACCCCAACTTGTTGGGATGATGTTGGTGAGATTAAACTTATAGAATCCAAACATATTGAAGAGACAACAACAAATGTAAAGACTATTTCAGATCAAATTAAATGAGTTCAATGTAGTAGAAAAAGTTATCTGGACAAACATATAATGTATTTTGAATTTTATGTTGGAGATCATGTCATTTGGAATGAATTTAAATGTAATGGGGTTATAAGGATCAAAATTAAAGGGAAACTAATCCTTAGGTACACTGGAAAATTTCAAATTTTAGAAATAATTTTCACAATAACTTAAAACCTAATAATGCCACCCAGTCTATCCAATGTTCATGATGTCTTCCACATACGATCGTTAAAGAAACAAACTCCATCCCAAAAGCATGCACTCACCTATGAAGATATAAAACTATAACCTATTTTGTATTACCATGAATATCCTATCAAGATTAAAGACACTAGATAGAATGTATTGATAAATTTAATGACTTGACTAGTAAAATCCCTTTAGAGAAACCATAAAATGGAAGAAGTGATGTGGGAACCTCATGATGATAAGAAAAAGAACCACCCAAATCTATTTAGAAGGAAATATTTATGAAAAATTTCAAGGAAGAAAATTTCAAGGTAAGGAAGTATATAACACCCCAATATTTAATGGTATGTATCTTTTTAAATAAATTCATTTTATTCGATAGCTTATGTTGCATAGAATATCTAGGTTAAACATATTGTGATATACAATTTAATATTAACATGACCATTATGAATAGTAATGTACCCATTTGAATAATAACCTCACATATGAATGTATAACTGAAATTTAGTTATATAAAAAATAAAAATATGATATATTTCTATCATAGAATTGGTAAATAATTTTTTTCAAAATTATAAATTAAGTGTTGGTATTTTTGTGAAAGTTAGATGTTTATTTAAAAATTTATAATTAATATATTGACTTAAAATATAATTTATTTTCATAAAAAAGATTCATGAATAATTATTTTGTTTCATTATAATTATATAATAATTTTATGAGACCATAATTAATTTTTCAATCTCTAATAAAATTAGTTATGACATTAAAATTTGTATTTTTTTAATAAATGATGATTTAATTTAAAAATTAAATTTCTAATATATAAGAAAATATTTTCATAAAATGGAGTCCATTTTATAAATGTACACATTGAAACATTGTCTAGGTGAAATTTTGGTATTTTTCTAAAATAGATTCGTCTTTTTTGAATATAGAAATATGATAATTTATGGTATTTAACAATATATGTAAATAAATGAATTTTTAGTCATTTATGATGTAATAAACCATTATTATGAACCCACATTCACCATTGACCTGAATCAACACAATTGAAATATGACTATTTATGGAATTTTTTTCTGTTTTTTTTAATATTTTCATTTATTTATTTAGTCAAATGAATCAACAATATTGATAGTCTTGATAAGAAATAATTGAAAAATGAATAAAATAATAAAAAACACCCCTCTCATCCCCTATTAATATCGCTTCTCACTACCCCTTATTCTCACACCTTCTAATATATTATGATTTTATAAATTCAACCCAATTACATTCTGAAGCCTCTTACCCATCACCAAAACATTTTGGTCTTACCAAAATACCAAATCCAAGTGTCTTAAGAATGTTCCCAAGGAGATGATATTCAAGAGGTAAAATCCTCTTTTCTCTTTTATTTCCCTTTATTTTCTAATTATATCCTCACTTCACCATATCCTAACTAGAATTATAAACCCATAATCATATATATAATTTAATTTTATTGTGTTAATGTAATATCCATCTTCAAATATCTTCTCTAATATTTTTATTATAAAAATTAAAACATCATCCGTGACAGGTCAATTCAACACCTCCATGGATGACATCTTTTCATTTTCCATTACCACCATCATGGATGGTCATAAAAAAATTAATATGGTTAAATAAGATTTTAATATAAAACATTTCTGTCACATCATAATTTTTAACCAATATATAATAACTTTATTAAATAAAATGGAACGTGTTCATGATGGTCGTTAAAATTTCCAAAATAAATTAAACCATTTTCATCAACATTTTATCTACTGAATATCCCTCAAACCATAGAAAATAATAATATATGATACAATTTCATATTATGTAATTTCATTAATTAAAAATAATTTCACATGTCTAGTTCTTATTCAACTTTACAAGAACTCTCATAATTATACACAAGGGAACCGACCATAATAACATAAAACAAATGATACAAAAACAATGATTTTATAAATTATAACTCACCAGAATGGAGATGAATGGATTTAATAAAAATTCAATAAATAAAATATATTTTTAGGAGGTTATAAATTAATTAATTAATTAATATAACTTGGTTATCTAGGGCATTATGTACAAGCGGGGAACGCTTTCAGACACAAAGTATGTGTTTTCTTGTATCACTTTTACTTATGTAAGATATATTCCTTATTAATCCCTAATTTATTATGTGTGGTGTACAGACATACATTTAATATATCATATCATGATTCCTATTATCTTAATGGTATTCAATGTTTCATTTTATGATTATTAAATTTTTGGGGAATATTATTCGACTGATTACAAAGTGGTTAGGGATTTTGAATCTCAATTTTCATTCATTGGGTTAAAATTCAATTTCATTGATTATGTCATGCTAGGGTTATGTTAAAATTGACATTATATTATCTTATATTTTATTTACACTTTTTTATATTATTATACAGTGATTAAAATAATATTTTCATTTGATTAATGATATGTTCCTTGTAAGGGACTTCATCTGAATTTTCTTTTATTGAGGAATTTTTTTATGTTATACACCTATTTTATTTTCTATGGTTTATATACTATAATTTTTATTTATTATCATGAATCTATGATGATTTCATTAAATATAAATATTTCTTGTATCATAGACATGATTATTGTCAAATTTGCCTAAAATATTTACATACAGTGTTCACTTTGAATGTTGTTTAAACTATAGAAATATTGAATAAACTGTATCCTATACTAAATACAGGTCTTTTGATATTTTTCGTGAACTAAGTATATGTATCAATAATTCTTTTGAATTTTAGTAACTAGTGGGTTATGGAATTATTTATCCCCTTGATTCATTGACATGTCTCATTAGAAAGAATAGTTTCTGAAAAACCATTAATGTTTGTTTCCAATAAGAATCAAATAGATTTATACCCATATACTTAAATTGTCTTACGAAAGGCCTTTTATGTAGTGGTTCATGTTCTAGATACATGAAATATAATAATTAATCAATAATAAAATTCAACATTCATTTATTAAAAGCCATGATATTTTCACTATGACAAAATCTATGGATTCATTTTCAGTCTCAATTTATTGATTAAATGTCTTGTGTTTCTCGCCTATTTATCACACCAAATTGATTATGACTTATTTATTATTCATTACATATTATTGATTCATGTTTCTTGTATATGTAACCCTTAAAAAGAATTTAATAACAACATTTTACTTGTTTTCCTTCCCCAGATTTTGAAGATGAAACCATCGAATAAGTGTTACAGAAGTAGTTTATTATGTTCTATATTTAATTACCCATACAATAAGGGGTCAATTTATGCTTGTAGTTATTCAATACTATTAATCCGATCGATCATTGGTGATGTGAACACTTGAATCTATTCCATTATAATAAAATAACCAGAAACTCTATGCTACTAGGTCCAGGTTTCTTACAAAATATCTATTTGGGTCATAATTTATCCATTGCCAAACCTAATTAGTGGAGGTGACCATATTTCTCATACATGAGTTTCAATATGAATATTTATTCACAAACTATTACCAGCTCACTATGAATTTCATAAGCAACATAAATATAAACCTATCCATAATGAGTTTCACACCATCCAAAAAATATAGATGCACTTTCCACAAAACATATTTCTGTATGCTACTATATGAGAACAACCATAAAAAGTTCCATCATTGTATGTGTGTCACTCCCCTTTAATTGTGCTACTCTCACCCCATAAAAAAACATCCTAGTATCAATTCCATGATCAACTATAACACTACTCCATTATTCATTCTTGATTCCATCCTCATTTAATGGGGAACATATATCAATTTATCAACCAATTAAGAAAACATTCCCTTAGTGTTTTATCAAATTCATTTATCCCAATCTAAAAAAATCCCAATCATCGATCCATCTCAAATTAATCTAAATCCATTTTGTGTATGTTCCCATAATACCTAATCATATAACCTTTCAATTATCTACCACTAATACCATAGGTCATTCCATATATAAGTCATAGTTCCTAGGGAACCATTATTGTTTCTATATCAACTATCACTCAATAATCCCCATTGCAAAACACCCACCTCTAGGGTCTCACACATATACACGTTTATATGTTTGGAATCACATGTTGAGTCATTCACTTACTAAGTCACTAATCATAATCTCTAATATAGATAGGATATTTAACCTTCTTGGATGATAATATTATCTATGTATATCAAATGAAATCACTCAATAGTTATTTATGTCATATGTCACATAATCAGATATTTCTATTTATTATATGTCCCACATGAATCTCAATAGGAAAACAACATATAAGAAGATATTGATATTTTATTTAACATGAAATATCATTTCCATTTGACAACCAAAATGGAGAAAAACCCACTAGGTTTCTAACTCTAAGGAATTTAATACATGTAATGACCTATCAGGGTTACAACACATCCCTTAAAACAAGGACTATATAACAGTTACCATAAATGATCATGTATCTGTTTAATCCCCATAAACATTAATTATAATGAAATATAATGTGGTATATCAGAGTATATTTCCAATGACACTGCATTTGTAAAAAAATTATAGGTTTTTTTTAATATTTTAATTAACTAAAAACCCATTTTTAATTTTAGAAACTTTATAAAAAACACAATGCAGGTAAACCTCTAAGGGATAAAATTCAGGTATTGACCTACTAGTGTTACTATAAATCCCTTAAAATGATGAAAGCATAACCATCCCCATCATGGAATTTGTATCAAAACAATCCACATGAACTATAATAATAAGGAAATATAATGTGGTCTAGAAAAGTAGAATTCCCCCAACATGTCAATTAGGAGAAAAATAATTAAGTTGGTAAACAACTACACCCTATCATCAATGATATCAATCAAAAGAAAAACAATTATTTTATGTGAATACTCTTTTCCAAAATGATACATGTAATAAAACCTCATGCCATTTTTCAATGGTCCAAAACCCCATAATAAATATCAAATATCAAAAGTAAAGTGTATTATTCTAGATTAAATCATATAATCTTAATGTGACAATACAATAAAAATAATACCATTTCATAGGTAACATATAAAACCTACCAAAAAAGGTGTTCTCAATGAATTGTTTTGATATCCATCACATGACTTGATAGATTCCAATATTAATATTCCATTATCTCCTAAATAGTAAGTTCAAACAAATCTGAGATACAATATAGGACATCAGCCGTAAAAAAGTTCTAATATACTTCTGTAACATCCCCTTTTCTAGACCACTCATCAATTTTTAAAACACAGTATCCATAAGATATCATGAATTCCATCCTATATGATAGAGTATTCCAACTATTATAAGGGGTTTATATTAGTACCATGGTATCATTATACCCCCATATCATAGTTTAAAGTAATAGAGAAATAAATAATACATAATCAATTAAAGTAAACAATCAGACTATGTTGAAAAAATAAACATATCCATCAATATTAATCTAATACACAAGTATTTACTCATATAGAATCACAGTGATACCAACACGTAGAAACTAATCACCAATTGGTCTGATCAAATATACATGATAAATTAAATAGTAATAATACTCTAATGCTCTACAACAATGCATGAGAATAACCTCATACTGATGTTTTATCCCCTTAAAGTTATCCCACTCAATCCAACTATATTAGGCATCTTCTTAATATAAAACTTTGGACAATGAGTTCTACTAGAGTACCTATCTATCATGGATACCTGAGCTGTGTTTGAGTATAAATTGGTAGGTTACCACTAAGTAAGTCTCATACACAACTAGAAAATGTAGTGTATATATGTGATATTATAAGATGAATTAATAAATATGGTGTTTAAGTATAAATAAATAATCACTATCTATAATGGGGTTAAAATATAAACACTAGGATGAACCCATAATTAATTTATCCATTTCCATATTTTCTCTAAACACATAATGTAACCAATTAATTTAATATTAGGACCATACACTATTTCTTGGAGAAATTCTTTGGTAATTTAGTAACAACTTTGTCCAAATCTGATTCGTAGGACCATGTCCAAAAAATCCAAATCAATCTTGAAGAAATCATTGGGGGGGGGGGGGTCACGTCCTCTACAATAATTCTATGAAACAAATATAATGCATTCATAATCATGTATAGGGGTAACCTAGAAGGATTTCATACACTATATCAATTTTTCAGAGAATTTCCAAGGAAAGAGAATAATTCAACATCAAAAATAATATCCTACGATATGGACTATATACATTCCATAGTAACTAGAATGAAGGCTGAATTCATGGGGAACATTCCAGTGATTTCATGAATCCCAAAATATATATCTTGGGAGTGCATCATAGCTGAATAAATTAGTAAAATGAATCTCAATGGACTGAATATCTATCACAATGAATCCCATAATCCATGTTTGAAACACACATGTGGATGACCTGACATGATCACAATGACTGTATATGTCTCTCATTTTTTATTTAGGTTTTAAGGAGTCACCCATAATCATAACTACCCATTATCATATACACCATCAATCTATGTTCAAAATCTCACTAGGGTACTCAATGCGGTACCCAAAGTATCATCATTGTTGGTAAACCCTTCCCTAGTTCCACTATCACATTTTTGTCACCATGGTCCAAGCCCTTCAATTATAGGACATAATATCCCTTACTATCATCACATTATACTCATGTACTTATTAGACTCCTAAGAATTTTATATAAGGGATATGGGTTCAAGATAATTTCCTACAAAAGTTACCCCAGTTCAATCCACAATCCCATCATATCAAGAGATATCCACTTGTTTGACACACCTAGGTAGTCAAATACTATTGGTGGAGGGGAGGTCTCCCTATGATCATAATGATTAGATCTTTTTCTCTAGGGGTCACATAATTATATCATGGACAACTTAGTATAATGAATATTTTCCCAAAACAAAAAAATATTAGAAATAAACTAGGGAACCTATGCTAAGGTATATAAATCCACATAAACCATTTATGTGCCCCCCCTTAGGGTATATGTCTCTCATGGTATATAAGTTTAATCAAAACCTCAAAAACCAGCGGCCAATGCATCATTCCATTGCATAAGGGTCCATTGGGGTGACTAAAATATTATAATTTTTTTAATTTAAAATGGTTGGACTCCCATTGTTGTGAGACTACATATCATAAGTCACATTAATAGAATTCCTAATACAAAGTTGGTTTGTGTGAGGAACCACCTACATCATCCCTTGAATTAATCAACTTTTCCATTTCCTAGAATATCTTTCTAGATATTTTCAATGATCATCTATCCATTTACCTCCCTCAAGGGTCCTTATCTCAGGAACAAACACCCAAACTAAATATTCATAATCATATTAAAATTAATTAAAAAAGTACAATTAATTTTATATTTTATGAAATTGGGAATAATTTCCAAAAAACTCACTGAGCGAGCTTGTCACACCAAAAAAATAACTAATTATACGAAACAATATGATAAATTTATTTTAATACATCCTCACTACGAATACCTAAAAGTTTACATTCAATAGGATTTTTTTATTTTATTCAAACCCCTTTGAAAAATGACATGTCTCCATACCTCTATCAAATTATAATGTAACAATGTGAATATACTAAGTCGACGTTTCTTATATTTATGAGTCCTAAATTCCCTATATTTGTTATTTTATTTCACATTAATTCTATATAATTGACATTGAATCCCAAAACAAGAAAAAACAATTCATAAAGAAACTAATAAAAACTATTAATGGATGAAAAAATATGGAAAAAAATATAAATATAATAAATCAACACAAAAATTCCTAAAGTATAAGAGTATCTATGATTATGGAGGTGAGGAGGTAAAATTACAATGGTCATATGGACAAAGAAGAAGTTAGTTTTGGTATTTATGAAATTACAAGGTAAAACTAGTCATTTCCATCTTCTTATCAAATATTGGACATCTACATGATTTTACCCATGGTTATCCAATAATTAATCCAACTATGTAGATAGAACAATCACAAGAAAACAACTTCACATGGTTTGACTACATAGTTTTCCAAACCATGATGTAACCATTAAAAACAGCATTGAAAAAACATTGGACATTTTACAAGATTTATCAGAAACAAGGCCTGAACAGTTGACCAATCTCTAGATGCAACACAAGACACATAGTTTATTATAGAATTTTCACATTTAACCTTTATTGATGATCAAACCATGAAATCCAATAGTTTACAATATAATTTTAACTAGAAGTATTTTCATGTTTAGGGCGCTAAATGGTTAATCCTAAAACATGTATAACAAAATTTTCACTAGGGAATACATCATATAAAAATTTTAATACATAACTTGAGACTCCCAAGACTCACACATGAACTTGAGGCTCCTCTCATATGTCAAACCATATCCAAAACATCAACATGGGACACTAATTCTCAGATATTTCTTATCCAATTCCCATCTATCCAAATGGGACACTAACAAATATAAAAAACTAAAATTCCTTATATAAAACATTAAAAACAAAGGAGTGAGGTTTAAAATGGAAAATCAAGGGGAAACTCAATAATCACCTATGAAACTATTTAACATCAAGTTGAATAAAGAAGAAAAACATATGTTGATAAATATATGAAATTCTTGTAAAAATTAATAAATAAGGAAGGATTATTTTATTATTGTGAATTTGGTTTCTCTTATTAACAAAAATATATAAAAAATATAAATAATTGGTTAAAAAATAATATATATCTCTTGATATTACGAAAAAAATGAAATGGATATATGGAGAAAAGATGGATTGAATGGTCAAAGGAACCACTACATTATAAGTGTGGTATTGGTTTCAATGAATAATCATATAAAACTATATATATATATTTTAAATTAGAATGGAAAAAAAATCATAATTATCAATCCATGAATACATATAAATGAATAAAGATATATTAAAGAGTATTGGATATGTGGGGTGAAATTTTAGAGAACATATTTCTCTTCATGAAGTGTCAATTTCATGTTAACCTTAGAACCATACAGAAATTTGGGATGAGGTGGAATGATAATTGAAATGAGAATTAAAAATATCAAAAAATAGGATTCTAATATATTATTTATCTCATTGAATAAATTTTTCAATTGATATTGTTTTTATTATTTTAATTTATGATACAAAATATGTATTGGAGGTAGTGATAGAGTGGAAATGTGTCATATGATGTACCAAGGATAAATAAGAGAATATCTATGAAATCTATGCCACTAGGAAAGATATTTTCCCCATATGAGGAAGAGTTGAATAACTATATTAACCTCAATAAATAAAATATATAGAGAAAATAATCTATTTCATCTAAGTATAGTATTTCATGATAGTTAATGAGAATGAAGGATATATTAAATTTAGTTTATATTTCTTTTATACTGATGAATAATGATAGAACATGGATTATAAACAATGGATGACCATCCCATTTGACTAGGAATATAAACATATTAAACAATGTAAAAAAAATATGTTTATGGTAACATTTAATTTGTTAATTATGGTTCATTTAAGATCAAATAAATTATAAAAAAGAGTCTTATATGTGATGATTTATAGAAATTAGATGTTCTTATTTTTTATAGACATTGTTAAAGACATATATGGAAGAATAAACTACATGAATCCTAAATTGTGGTCACCTTAAATTTGGAGGGATACCTAATTAATTTTAAGGATGGAAATTCAGTGATTAAATGATATAAACAGATATATTCTATATGTTTTAGACAAAAGGAGTATGATATTATTGCTTACATTGTAAGAGGATAATCGATTATAGCATGTAATTATTGGGAATAAAAATAAAAATATCCAAGATAATTTCTACATTTTAATGTTTTTAGATGGAATTCCGAATTCGATGTAGGATAGTGAGTGAACATATTAGAATTTTAGAAGAGGGGAGATGTTGAGAAATCCCTACCGAACAAAATAATCCATGGTATTGAACCTTATGGGATATAATTCATACTGATGTGTGTGTTCCAATGAATCATACCACAATATGAGTTGAAATATACTTTATGTTGTTTTATTGACTATTATTATAAAATTGTTTACATCACATTTAAGAGGATTACGAATAAAGAGATGGAGTGCATAAAAAATTTATATAGATAAGCTATGAATGAAATTTAAATAAAAATCAGTATTCTTTGAAAAAAAATATCATAGATTACAAATTCACTTTGGTATAAAATTACATATATAAATATGGATTCATGTATAATGTATGATTACTGAGGATACAAAAAGAAAATGGAATTTGTGAAGGGAGTTATATGACAGTGATTAATATAGAAATGATAATAATCATTGAGAGTGGTATCTTAAGGGATTGTGGAAGAAATCTCTAAAGGTGGATAATTATAAAGAATAAATCCTTATTTTGTGTTGGAGTAAAGAAAACATTATAGGAAAGATATCATAGAACGTGGTAGAGACATAAAAACATCAAATCATTTTATGGTTAGTGTAATATCTAGAATGAATTAAGAAATTAGAGAACATATAGGGATACTCTAGATGATTGAATATTCTTATGCTATCAAAGAAAGAGTAAGGGCTATAAATTCATTAACAAATGGATTTATGTAATAAATTAAAGTGAAGGTGTAAAGGGGATATAAAATAGAACTATAAATTATTATTAAATTTAGTTTTAGAATATATTTATATTAAATAAGATTATGTCCAATAAATTTTTTGAGGTCGTCAATGGACAATGAAAGATAAGGATTCTATTATTTATTTATATGAAGATGAGTTTTCTTAAAAGATTAAATGAATAACTCAGACATGGAATAAATTAAATGAGATTAATATATAAATTATAATCTCTAAAAAATATTATCTAACATAAACTCATAGGATGAGATATTTATTTCACTCTAATCACTTTCATTGGTGTAACTAATATCATTTTATGAAATAATAAAAGATGATTCATTAGATAAGGCCACAGATGAAGAGTAGGGTAAAATTATAAAGAATCAACCATAAGATTTTGTGGAGATTCTATAAGATCGTAATTTAATCATTATAAAAAGAGTATATGGGAACATGTATAATGATCTTGAAAAAGTGATCTGAGAAAAGGTGACTTTGGGGGTGTTAAAAATTTATTAAAGACATATATAGGGAAGAAATATTCACAACAGTTGTTAGTAATGAGTCAATAAAACACATTTTAGTTTTTTAAATTCAAGAATACATAATGTTATTTTAAATGAGTATGAAGAAAAAAATTCAGGAATGAGGAACTCAAGGAAGAAGTATCCATTTAATAATCAATTGGTTTTTAATAGAAGATGTAGTATTAACAGCATGTAAGTTGATGATGTATTTATATGTTTTTAATTATAAACAAAGAGCATGGTATGATTGATTTTATATTTACATAAAGAGGCTAGAGTTCTAGGGAACTTATGTTTGTCCAAACCTCTATATGGAATCCACTAAATAATATCAATTCATGGTAATATTTTATTTATATGATATAATATTTAGTGGATTCAAGGTAAATTATATAGAGGTGTTTGAAATAATTATTATCTTAGAGTTAGAGATGATGATGACTAGTGATGTTACATATTTTCTCAAAATAAACCTAATTAAAAGGGAAATTATAATTTTATTTCAAATTAGAAATAAAAATTTGTGTTTTGGAGGATGTTTGAGATGCATCATAGAAAATTTGTCTCAACCACAATTTTTTTACAGCCAAACATGGAATGAATGTACGTTGAAAATATCTTGAGCCAATATTTCACAAGATAATGATTGGGTGTTTTATGAACTTAATGAAAACAAGACATGATATTATTTATGATTTATGTTTGGCAGATCAATATTAATGTAATCTAAAGGATAAGTATCTCACTACTATGAAATATATTATGAGGCTTTTTCAAGGTACACTCAAGTATGGTTTGGTGTTTAATGTTATAGAAAGGGAAATACAATTTCACATATTTAGATGCAGAATGTGATATAGATTTTATAGAGCGAAAATCAATGAGTGTAGGGTCATTATTTAGCAGTATTCACTGTATTCATTGGATAATAATATATCATGTTAATAATTATCTTCAAATAATTAAAAAGGATACATTTTATCTTTTAAGGAATTAACTTAGTATATATGGATAATGAAACAATTTAAATATATTTTTGGGAATTGGATGGTTTTTATTGTGACCCGAAACTCATGCACATATAATTACATTGTTATATAAATAAATAACTATTAAACACCTCCCAATGACATATAGGCTATGTGTATTTGGAAGGTTAGGTACATAAATCATCAGTGTGAAACTAAAATAATAAATATTTATATTAATCTAATATTGAGATCTTAAATCCCAATGAGTTTATAAAAATATATAGGAGATCCTATGGAATACATAAACAAATGAGGTGATCTATAAATTGTAGTAAGGGAAAAACATGATAAAGAGGAAAAAAATATGATTCAAATTGTGTAACATGATATCATAATGAAAAATGTAATAGAATGGTTGCATGGAGGAATGATAAAAATAAGATCGAATCATATAATCATGGAACTATATGAATGTGGAAACAATATATAACATGTAATTATCATAATTCATTTCTAAATACAAGGAAAAAAAACATGGTTGATAGAGTCCCATTATGGATTTGGTTTACTCACAAATTACATAAATATAATCTATTGAGATATAAACATTACCTAATACAATAGAGTATAATATGGGTGAAACAATAAGAACATGTACCAGTATATGTGTTCTATGAAATGGTACGAAACATGAGGGAAAAGCCTATGAAATACTGATAGAATATGATGTGTTATTTAATCATTTCTCAGAGAATAATCAAATTATATTTCATAAAGATTAAAAATAGAGTAAGGGATTACATATATGGGAAGTAGTATTTGAATTAATAGTCATGTGTCTTCAATATAGAGTTCAATTAAATGAGAATTTATGATAAAGTATATAAAATTCGGTATTATAATGAATCATATAGAATAGTTTTTTTAATTAAATGGTAAAAACTATTATTGAATGAAATAATATCAGATTTTATTTAAAATGGAATTTAAAAAATAGATATAAATAAAATAGTTGTTAGTTTAGGAATTCATGAATGGTTAAAATAATTTAATAGATTGTTTCATTGATGTATTATGTGATAGAAACGTCCCCTTAATTAGGACTGATTTGACAGAAGGTGGAGATAAATGAATGTAATATAAGTATAACCGAAAAAAATAATTAGAGAATATGATATATATATATGGGGAATAATTATATAAATAATTTTTAATTAGTTCTTGACATTACATAGAGATAAAAAGTGATGTAGAGTGGAAAATTCTTAACTTGAATAAAAGAGGATGGTTTAGAGAGGTACGTTACTTTGGGTCCTTAACATGCTTGAAATGAACAGATAACATCCATAATAATAAAATTAAACATTTTAAATAAATTATTAAGTACTTTTTTCATATATATTTTATTTATTACAATTATTTTATATCTTTTAAAATTATTTTGTTAAGACATTTCGTTTCTTCCTACTCTAATGAGGGTGATCCCTTTAGTATTTTAAAGTCCATTCATATTGTGGAGAATTATTGATGTTATTATAAAATAGTACTAAATTTATTTATATTAAATGATATGATATTCATGTCCTAATAGAAGTTTAAATGATCCAAAATAGTCATATTTTTTTGATGCAGGGATTATTCATTTAGTATAAACATTTTCATTGTATATATAGTTCACATAAGTAGTTTTATCAACCATCACTAACTTGATTAATTTTATTTAATTCAATAATTATTAGTATATTTTTTTTAAAGTTAAATAATTTTAAATATAGAAAATGTCATAATTGGTCAATGTAATTTTATTTCTAGAACTATCCATGAAGGCAGTTGAGAAAAAAGAAGTATGTTGTTTATAAGGGTGGTGAACCCTCCATAATATGGACATCCGTTTCATTTCAAAATGAGATGAAATGATGATTAATAATAGACTTTCCATTTAAAAATAGAAATTATATTAAATTTATTATAACAGATCCATTATGTCCTATTCGATTCAAGTGATGTGGATAAGGAATAAGTGGAAAAGTATTGAATGAGATAAGTCGAGTATATTACCTATTTGGGAGTCCTTGTATAGAATGCATCTTCAATCCACATGAAATCATATTTTTGTGAGGTAAGAAGCACTAATAAATTGGTGCTGGTATTTGGATAAGAATTGGGAGAAAATTGGAAAATACTAAAGTATTAGAAGGTGTAAGAAGAAGGGATGGTGAGAGGTGATATTTATAAGGGGAGGAGAGGAGCGTTTTTAAATAATATATTTATTAGTTTTCTATTTTTTCTCTAGAAAAAAAATTTTTATGGTTAATTTTACTATATATAGTATTTATTGTTTTCTATTTTGAGATAATGGTTTCTTATATTATTAACGATTCTCTAATTCAAGTATATAACTACTAATGATAAACACTGTAATTTTTTTCATTTCACTATTCATAAAAATGTAAATATTTTAGAAAAATATATTGAATAAACCCTAACTATTAATTTATATATATATTACCAAAATGAAATTAATTTTTTGAAGTAATTTTATAACTGTTAAAATATAATGTTTTTAAAAATAAATATTTTTTTAAAAAATACCTATTTTAAAATTATGTTTAAATTTATGACACCTTAAAAAATTACAAGTTGATTAATACAATTATATTTTAATTTGACTGAAAATTAAGATTATTATATAATACCATTTTATTAAAATATTTTTTTATGTTTTCTATATTTATCAAAAAGTGTAAAAAAATATTTTTTTTACAAAAAACCAATATCTTATTTTAAATTTTTTTATACATTTATTTATTTTTATGAAGAAATAATTTTTGTATTTTCCTTTTATTACTAAATTAAATATTAATTTACAATTACAGAGATTATTATACTATTTTAATGGTCAGGACACTATTCTTAATGGTTATATTACTATTCCATTAGTCATATTACTATTCTAAAGATAAGAATTTTAATGGTTGTATGGGTTCTATACCTTCTATAAATACCACATTTTTCATTGATTATTCATGTATATAAATTTTAACTAAAGGATGTATATTTTTTCAATTTAAAAATGAATATTTCATTACTAATATACTATTTTATTTCTATTTTGTTGTTTGTGAATGTGATAATTCTAGGGGATCAAGAAGATATAAAATTTAATATTATGGTTATGTTATTTTCTATTTTCCCAGGTTATAGTTTTATCAATTTAGTTGAATATATTTATTATCAAAATATAATTTTCATGTCATCTTAGTAAAATATTTTTTGGCATATCATATGTTTCATGTGCTTTATATAACAATACAATAAAAAATATGACACATTTATTTATCTAGAAGGGAAATATCATTTATAATATTGTACTTCATTAAATTATTCCACCCCAAATATGAAATTTCACCCATGAAATTTCGTGTCACCAATTATGATGACATCATATGTGGTTACTTTTGATCCTTTACTTCCACTTATTCCCATTTCCCACCCTTGTACATATTGTTCAACCGTAATAATTTCAATATGTGGGTTGTCTTATTGCATAGAACATTATCTTTATGATTTAATATCATGAAAAGTTCCTCCTAATAAGATATATAATTCCCAAAAATATTCCACATCACGCTTTAGTAGAAGTGAGGGATCTGTTATTTACTTACTCCAGAGGGATATGTTGAACATTTCCATTAGTTTGTGAAGGGTTCGAAGTAGTCGATAGGTCTCAACTTAGATGTGTTCAAGAATTTCAAAGCTACAAATGTTTTCTTGACATAGATTTCCCATTGTTGAAAATCTCAAGACTATCTTCCACATAGATATATTTGGATCTATTTATCTCAAATATCAAAATCAAGGTCTATGTGAAGGTTATAATTATAGATCTTCTGTCAACTACGAGCTATAATAAGGTGATACTAATGAGTCATGAGCTTTTATACAATTTATTTTACCATTTATAGTCCCATCATCTTGTGATCAACAATTTTATCTGATCACATCATTGTTCAAAATATCATCCCATAATGATATTCATATAGAGACAATGAAATTATTTTGTGTAATCTATTATTGTATAATAACACTAGTACATGTTGAAGTTCAACACATACTCCTTTAAAGTACATTGATTATCCTTTAAACATATTATCAAGTGTATTAATAGTATGATTATATTTTACATCTATTTATGTTTTCATTCCATTATTTTCATTCAATCAATGTTTAGATCATGTTGGATACTTTTTGAAAACATGGATGTAAACCTTGGATCTTGATCAGATGCAATGGATAATGGTGTTCCATGTATCATCAATACCCCCATAATTTATATTCTTTAATATTGAATGAGTTTGAAATCTACTAAAACTAAAATGAAGTGATAAGTATTTGTAAAATGATTCAACAAAATACATATGACGTTATTTCTCCTAGATTTATTTGGAAGACATGTGACAAAACCTATAACGATATTTCCAAATTCACATGTAAGTATGGGTAATGGTTCCCAAAATCCATACGATATTTTAAAATATATATTAACTTATTGACATACTAGGTACTTTATTGTATATTTCCTCACCACCTTCTTCATATTAATCAACCAATAGTTCACTTTGAGATCCTGAAATATAATCACGCTCCCTAGGTGGATGAAGAATTTTGAGCAATGTGCATCATTCAACAACTCCTTCTTTATCTCAAGCTGGGAAGGTAAATGTAATTAGGACAAAAAACATAAATCTCCTTCCTCATAAAAATTCAATTATTATGATTCTTATTTTCATATAGCTTTCACCTTATTCTATATTCCCACTTTATTTCTATGAGTGTCATTAATCATCAAGATAAGGAATGGTTGAGTGATAATTTAAGAAAGGGATAAATTTGTTTCCTTCTATTATTATATTCATATCCATCAAACACATGTGTAATAAGATCAGATCCTCATTAATTATTTTGGTTGTTTAGGATACATGATCATTTCTACACAGATAATCTCTAATTTATTCCACAACCTAGGATGCTAACATATCAAGAATTCATAGTCTTTGACCTACTCTAACCGTCTTCACTGATTCATATTATCCTTATTCTATTTGAATATATATTTTAGAGTATTATGATCTTTATATAATTCACCCCTATAAACATCTAAATTATTCCACAAAATTATCAATAAAAAAAGTCAATGCCAAAAATTCTAGATCATGTATTAGATAGATCTTATTATGGGATTCAACATCCATGATGAATAATCTATGAACTTATCATTTTCAATTTTTATATATCTTGTTACCTTCTATAAATGATCATTGTATACCAGAAAAAGTTCCCAACATGATGGTAGTGGAAGTACTAATGAATTGATATGACATTTTAAAATTAATCAAATCTCTCCTTCCATTAATTACTCTAGGAAAAAAATCCCTTCCTCTTCAGTTAGTTTGTTTATTAGGTTTAAAAATCTTTATATGTTTCTCAAAAACCATCTATAGGGTTTAGATAGTCAATATAATCAATAGTTCTCCAACATAAATGTTATCATAAGACACTCCTCAGTCAACGTTATATTAGAAGGATCTAAACATATCCCATTACTAGTGATAACAAGGACAAAGAATGATACTTATTTCTTCCACAAATAACATTTAATATAATTTTCATACAACTTCTCAATTAAAAAGGTCTTTAACACGATATTTAATTACAAATCATACTTATCCCTTCTCCTAGATTATATAAGAATATCATATATACATACTACAAAAAATATCAAGGCAATATCTAAATACTATTTGATTTATGTTCATGAAGATTACAAGATAATTAGAGATCCCTCTCGGAAACACTCTGAGCTCATAGAGTCCATATGTAGTAGGAAAGGTAGTATTGGGAATATATTCCCACATCAACCTTCATTGGTGATATCACAAATGGAGGTCCATCTAAGATATGTACTAGGCCCCAAGTTGATGATTAAACAAATCATTAGTCCATGGTATTTGATACTTGTTATTTTTTGTGATCATTTTGAGTTCATGATAATAAATGAAATAGCCCATTATGACATCCTTCTTCTTGATAAAGTGTACTGACACACCCTATTGTGAATTTTTGGGAAAAAATACCTTAAGTTAACACTACATTATTTTTGGGTTGATTGTGTTTGTGGACAATGCTGGTCTCCAAGGACAGTTGTGGAGCCCAGAGATTTTTCTGACTAGAAATTTTGAAAAATATCCAATATAGAGCATTGGATTCTATAGAAGCTGTGTAGAAATGTATTTACATAAGGAGATGTTGTTTCCCAATGTTTTCCAAATTTTTTGGGTCCAAAATTTGAAGTTTGGATAACATCACTAAAAGTTTATTTCCTTGAATTACTTATTAAGATATGTAAATGAAATGAATTTCGTGAATATTTAATTCACTAAGTATTTTGGGAGATGTTGTGAGGATTCTGATGGTGAGATCCATCAGTACAACAAGAATCACAAACAGAAAAGGTGAAGAGCATCATGAGTGGAGAATTGCGACAAGACGAAGTTGGGACTAGAGTCTATATGATTACAATGAGCATCATGAATAAGAAACTTGTCCAGAGCATCATGAAAAAGGGAGCATCACAAAAGAAATCAGAGAGAATTGAAAAATGGTGATGATTTGACATGGAAGATTATGGAATCAGTGAGAATTCTGATAAATAGGCCTTAAACCACATTAGAAAAGTAGAGAGACTTAATGAAGATCATAAGGCTCTTGAGTCACAATAGTGGCTTATGAAGGAGGTTCGTGAAGGAGGGTCATGAAGGATTTTAATGAAAAGATGTTCGTGAATTCTATAATGGCTAACCGAATTTTCTTAGCATCATGAATTTAAGGGAATTCATAGAGGCTACATAATATTTGTGAAAGAGTTGTGCTTCAAAAAGACTATGTCAGCTTCACAAAAGGGTGGTTTCCTTTGTGAATATTATTTGAGTTTCACAAAAGAAGGATCTTTTCTAAGGCAGTGAGTATCTTGAAAGTTTTGTAAATGTGATTTCCATGTACATCTACAGTTAATTGGTTTTCAGATATTAGATGAAAATGAATCTTCAAAAGAGCATCCATATAAAATTGAGAATGTATTCTTTAATGATAATGAAAAGGACCTACTTGTTTTTAAACTTTGGGTGAATACCTTCCAAGAGTAGTGAGTGAAGGAAGAGGAAAATGGTGATCCACTCTATAAATAGTAATCCAAATATAGAGACATTGGGAGTGAACCTTGGGAATGTAGTGAGCAGACCCTAATCCTGGTAATGTGAGTGAGCTTGTGTGTAGTAGTGATACGGCCTAAGCATTGTAATTTGTAGTGTGATTTAGTGGATTTAGTTTATCAGCACATCACCATTGTATACTCCTTGGATGTATCCCAGTGTGGGTGAACCAGGTAAAATTGTTGTGTCATGTGCATTATTTAATTTTGGTTCATACATTACAATGAGAGAATAAGAGAAGTACGTTTTTAATCGATGAAACAAGATCCAATGGGGAAGTAGTTTCAATATGTCATACCATAATTCAACCCTCTTAAGGTATTTGACCTAGTGGACCTAACAGTTAGTGTCATAGTGGATGTTTATAATTCAATGAATGTATCTTAGTATAATAAAGGAAGGTGTTCAGTCACAATGGTATTCCGATCTTTGAAGGAAACAATTTTCAACTATGGAAGAATCAGATGTAGTACCCCTTTCTATCATTAGGAATGGATTAATTTATAATAGAAATGCATGGTATTTTATCTAGTATTGGTAGTGGTGATTTATCAAAAACTAAAAGAATATAATTAGATGTTGATGATAAAGGAATCAATTATTTAGGGGATCCCTATCAAATTAAATTTATACAAAGGTGATGTCATGTAAAAATTCACATGTTATTTGGAAAAAGTTTCTTAATATTTATAAGTGTGACTCAATAGTTAGAGAATAAATGTTATAGGTTCTATTTAATAAGTACGAGGATCTCAAAATTCACCCTAATTATTCTTTTGATACATTATTTGATAAGTTAAATGTTTTTTGGGAGATATGTGTGTTCGTGGATAAATTATCTAAGATAAAATATTGTGAAGTTTATCTTGAGAAAAATTAAACCTTAGTTAAATCTAAATGTTTCTATATTGGAAGATAAATATTTTAATGAGATGGAATTGGATAACCTGCACAACACTCTTGTAGCATATGAAATGAGAAATGACGATAATGATACTATGGAAAAATGAAGTCTAAAGTTGTGACATTTAAGGCCATGAAGAATCTCACCATTGAATATGGATAGGAATATGAAGAAATAGATGTGGTGATGTCCTTTCTTTCCTCAAATATTCAAAGAGGAAAAGGAAATTTTAAAGGGAAACTTCCATTTTCATGCTTTAGATGTGAAAAGGTTGGACATATGTTATCATGGTTTTATAAGAAGTGTTGAGAAGATAATGAGGATGAAGTTGAACTTACCATGAAGATATATTCTTCCAATGTGAAAGGAAAGAAAAATGTTAACAGAAATTCCATTAAAAAGAATAATATTATTTCTAGAGAAGATGAAAGTTTTATAAGAATCTATAGCAGAAGAATTGGAGGACTGCAAGGATCATGGAGCCGATTCTATTGTGAAAGTTTCTAGAAATACTTTAACAGAAGAAGAAAGTTATAGTGAGGAAGGGGATGTTGAAGGATGATTTAAAGTTTAGGACGAATTAGAAACTATACTTTTGGAAATATATTTTTGTTGATTCGAAATGAAGAAGACCAAAAAATTGGTTTGTGATGCCAAACTCCATATGAAGTAGAAGGAAGAAGAGAAGTGTGAGCTGAATGATGAAACTAAAAAACAAAAGTATCCATTTCTAGAGAGCTCAGATAACCATATTGAGAACAAGATCAAAATTAAATAATAGAAAGGAGAAATCGATAGTTTGAACCATACTAGAAACGATCAAATCAAATGTATTGAAGAATATAAAGAGGAGGGAATTTTTCTATCAAGAAATGTTAAGGATCATGAAAAAATATTGACAATCGTTATGACACTAGGAAATAAGATCATTTAAGAAACCTAGAAGATGAAGGTTGAGAAAAATGTTCTATCTAAATAGTAGTAATAGTCAAATTAAAATGATATGGCTACTATAGGGCTTAATCAAATTTAGAAAGATGTCATGCTTAAATTTTTACTAGAAGAACCAACTCTAAGATTGAAAATTTATATGGGTATGAAGTAGAATCAAAAGATTTATACAACCAGAGGAACAATCACTAGTGTATAATTTACACACAGGAATACACCTCACATCAGGTGATATTGCTACTGAAAGATGGGATACTCGCAAAAAGTGTGTTCCATATCCAATAAATACATAATCTAAAAAGATCAAAAATGGAAACCAAAAATAGTGAAATACTATATAATATCTTTCAAGGACTATTTCTTTTGGTATGGAGGATTTAGACAAATGGAACAATATTGAACATCAACCATGTAGAGGAATGTGACAATGTAGAACCAAATTCGTCATAAGAAGCAATTTAGTAAACCATAAAACTAGATGAAAATGAAAAATCAGCTTGTAGTGTTACAGGTTGAAGCTGTTCCATTTTACACCAAGCATGAAAAAGATTATCAATCCTTATAGGGTATTAATTCAAAATCAAGGATCAAGAAGAAAAATATGATCATGAATTTTTTTCAGAGATTTCTTTTAAATCATTAGATCTCATTGTAATATAGATCGTCGATAGTGGATGCACAACACATATGATAGGAAATAAGGACCCCATGATTGGGATTGTGTACAATAATGAAGGTTTCATAAGATTAGGTAATGGTGATGGCTTCAAAATTATTGAATCTGGAAAAGCTCGATTTGGGGGAAAAGACATGAGACATGCAGATGTATTAATTGTTAAAGAACTCAATCACAACATACTATGTTTCAATCAATTACGTGACTCATGAAATGATATAAGATATTCTAGTAAATTATGTTTCATCAAGGGAAAATATTGTGTTGTTTCTTTTCTGGGAATGTGTATGATTGTAAATCTCTATATTATGAGTAAAGAAGATGATATATTCCTTTTCTCCATGGAAGAAGTAATTTTTTTGGAATAAATGTCTTGGCCACATGAGCCCAACATCCTTGGAATATATCGAGAAATATGATGCTACTCGAGATCTTCATAAATTATCATCTGACCATACCCATACATGTTATTCCTATCAACAATGAAATATCATTCGAAAGGAAGATAATCAAAAAGAATAATGGTCCAAAAAAATGCTTGAGTTAGTTCATATTGATTTGTGTGCGCCAATTTCACCAAGGGATATTGATGAGAGGAAACTTTATGTTCTACTCATTGATGATTATAATAGAATGGAATGTCTTTCAATCAACACCAACTAATATGAGGTATTCAGTTTCCTAAAAACCAATCGAAGGGATGTTGAGAAGATTTTGGGTTGAACAATCTAGAAGATCCGAACACGTAATGGAATAGTGATCACAAATATCCATGTGGAGGATTATCTCGAGAAACATGGGATAAGTCATCAATTCATAGTAGTAATAACTCCACATTAGAATGTATTAGTTGAGAGAAGAAACCAAATTTTCAACAACATGGCCCGAACAATACTCAATGAGAAAGGCCTTCCAGCTAAATTTTGAAAAGATACAGTGATGAAATTAGTCTACACATTAAATATAGCTTTGTTATGTATGAAAGAAGAGAAGACTCCATATGAGATATATTATGGAAGGAATCCTTCATTAAAGTACTTTAAAGTATGAAAATATACGTTATTTCATTCTCAATAAGGATAAACCATGAATCTTGAATCCCATAGAGAATAAGTAATATTTCCTACCTATTCGTTGAAAATAAAATAATAAAAATGATTCAACAAGCTTCTAGGAAAATTAGTTGAATGCCAGTATTTAACTATAGTGTAGAATGAGTATAATCATTATCAAATACTTGATTAGTTTCAAGGGTTTAGTGGTGAAGAGATAATAAGACCATGGGATGTTCTAGTTCCATAGGATTATTAAAAATAAGATTTGGATAATTATAAGGATGATTCAAATTTATAATTTTCACAAATATAGAATAGATGATCTAAAATTGATAGAAAAATCATAATTGGTGATAAGAAAGTGCTAGTGTAGATAATGAGGATGAATAAACTACAACAAAATCTTATTTATCATAGGTGGAGCCTAAATGTTTTGATGAGGAATATGAAGATGAGAATTAGGTTCAGTCTATGAATGAATATCTTGACCAATTTGAGAAGAATATGACATTGGAGATTGTTTCGAGGATAACAGATAATAATTTGACTAGGACAAAATTTGTCTTTCACAATGAAATGAATGAGGACGGTGTACTAATTCAAAACAAATCATGAATGTTTTGTAAAGGGTACTCCCAAATAAAGGGTATCGATGCTGATGAAACATTTTCACCTGTTGCAACGATAGATAAAATACAACTATACATGGTTGTAATAGTGCAATGAATGTTCAATGGTTTCCTGATGGATGTCAAGTCATCATTTTTTAATGGGTTTCTAGAAGAATAAGTTTATATTGAGCAATTGGATGGTTTTTTAGATCATGAATATGAGAATGGTGTTTTTCAGATAAAGAATGATTTATATGGTTTGAAGCAAGAACCAGGAGCATGGTATTCACGACTAGTTTAGTTTATGAAAATGCTTGGTTTTAAATGTGGTGGAGTTGATTTCAATCTATATGTCAACCATGAAATTAATCAAAGTATGGTGTTTCTTGTATATGTTTATGACATAATAATTGTAGGATTAGATCAAGAGAAGTGTAGATAGTTTTCCGAATACATGAAAAGTGTGTTCGAAATTTTAATGATTGGAAAACTGATTTTTCCCTTGGTTTATGGTCTATACATGGAATGAATGAAAAATTCATTTCAAAATATAAATATTCTGATGAGGTTTTGAGAATATTTGGAATGGATAATTTCAAGGATATGACGACTCCTATGGCTACCCAAATGAAGCTAGATTGAGATGATCAAGGCATAACAGTTAATGTCACGAAATTCAGGTAGATCATTTGAAACTTATTTTACTTGATAGCGACATGACTAGATATTTTTTCCATATTTCAAGCGGCACAATATCAAAGTCATACAAAAGAAATTCACATGCTCTTCATTGAAAAATAATACTTTGGTATATTAAGGGAATAATGGATTTCAGTTTGATTTACAATGATAAGTCTCAGTAGTAGTTATTGAGATATATAGATACAGATTGGGCCGGTTTAGCGAATGATAGAAAATCATCATTGGGTGGGTCATTATATCTTGTTGTATTATTTATTTCTTAACTAAGCATAAAATGTTATTTCGTTTCATTTTACACTGCAGGAGGCTGAATATATTGCATCTAATCAAGCATGAATGTAGTTGTTGTGGATAAATCAGTTGCTTGATGATATGTCAGTATAAGTGATGTCTCTGATTGGAATCTATTTTGATAATTCAAGTGATATTAATCTAAAGAAAAATCACGTCCATCACTGAAGTACTGGGAACATTGATATCACATATCATTTTATCAAAGAGAATATAGAGAAAGGGCTTGTAATGTTAGAGTATGTGCATACAGAACTATAATTTGTAGACATTATGACAAAGGCCTTACCCAATGAAGCATTTGAGAGGTATCTATTGGGTTTGGGAGTTCACTCAACACCCCTCACTAGAAAATGTGGGGATATGGGTCCCACTCTCTCCACATTATGGTGTGTTTTTCACTAATTTTTTTATATGTGTTCTTTACCCTCTTGAAGACTATTTTGATGTGGCCGTCGTGTTTGTTGACAAGGGGAGGGGGATTGTGTCTATTAAAGGGCGAAAATGTATTAGTCAAGACAAAGGGAGAATCTCTCAGGTTGAGCAATGGGATAAGGGGAGAAAAGATATAGGGAAGAGTATTAAATCTAATAATTCTAGAGATAATATATCAAAAAATATATATCATTATAGATGTAGTTCATGATGAAAGCAGTTGAGAGTGTTGGAATGATGTTTTTCATTGTTGAACATTTCATTATATTCTTATTTCTAATGACATTCATGGAACATGTGGGATTATGGTATGTGTTCAGTAAATCTTTGATCACAATATGATTCAAAATAAGCAAATATTGATAAGAGATAGAAATAAATGGAGTATCAAAATTTGAATAATTGTAAACAAACCCAAAAGGGGAGATTGTTGGGAAAAATCCCCCAAGAAAATACTGTAGTGTTTCTGGGTTGATTTTTTTTGTTGACAAAGAAGGATTCCAAGGACAGTTGTTTAGTCCATAGATTTTTTTGTCTATAATTGTTGACAATGATCCAAGATAGAGGTTTGGATTCAATGGAAGTAGTGTAGAAAAGTACGTACATAAGGTTATGTTGTTTCACTATGTTTTCAAAAAAAAAATTGTCCCAAATTTAGAGTTGGTATTGCATCAAGAATAGTGGATTTCCATAAATTCATTATGAATATAGGGAAATGTCATGAATTCCAAGAATATGGGATTCACAAAGTGTGTTTCCTAAAGGTTCCAATATTATGATGGTGGACACTATGAGTATGATGAGAATCATGAATAGTGAAGGTGAGGAGCTTTGTGAGTGGAGAATTGCGATGAAATGAAGTTGTAAAGGGAGGATCCATGATTATGAAGAGCATCAGGAATAAGAAACATGTTTGGAGCTTCGTGAAAAAGGTGAATCACAAACGAAATCAGGGAGATTCATGAAAATGGGGATGAAATGGAATGGAAGCTTCTAGAATTTGTGGAAAAGCCTATAAATAATCCTCTAACATCATCAGAAATGTATTGATACATAATGAAGATCATAATGCTTTAGAATCGTGAAGATGGTTTGTGAAGGAGGTTCATGAAGGCATTTCTTGCAAAGAAGTTTAAAAAGACTATAATGGCCAACCAAATGTTTTGAGAATAGTGAATGTAAGGGAATTAAAAAAGGATATGTAATCTTTAAGAATAAAAGGAACTTAATGAAAGGTGTATCGTTTGAAAAGGCTAAGTGAGCTTCATGAATGGGAGGCGTGCTTCTAAAAGAATAGTTGAGCTTCGTGAAAAAATGAACTTTTCAAAGACAGTGAGCATCAAGAAAGTCTTTTCAAAGTGATTTCCTAGTAAATCTATGGTGAATTTGTTTTCATATATTCGATAAAATTGGTTCTTCAATAGAGAATCCATATATAACAGAGGATATATTAATTAGATATAATTAAAGGACCTATAAGTCCGTAAACTATTGGTGAATCCCTTACAAGATTTGTGAGTGAAGGAAGTGGAAAATGGTGAACGTTTCCACTAGTAGTGAGCTAGAGAAAGAGACATTAGAGTTACCCTTGGTAATGTAGTGAGCATACACTAATCATATTAAATGATTTGAGCCTAGGTAATGAAGTGATCTAGCCTAAACATTATAATTGGCAGTGAGCTTTAGTTGATTTGGTACATCAGAACATCATCGTTCAATGAATCTTGGATGTTTCTAAGTAATGGTGAAACAAGTAAAATTACTATGTCCTATGAATTATTTAAGTTCCATTCATATATTTATATAATATAAAGAGGGGAAAGTGTTTTGTTTTATAGTGGAACAAGATCTATGGAGGCATAGTTTTTATCTGTCGTACCCTAATTCACCCCACCATCTCAAGTTATGTAACCTAGTGGACCTAACATGAAGCACTATAGAATATAAAACCCTTGAACATGTTCTCTTGTAAATTCTTCTACATTTCTAACAATCTAATAATGGCCATTATTTTGGGAGTCTGGTATATGTAATGAGATACAAGAATAATATCAATTAATAAATCAATCACTATTTTAGTAAAATGTCTATAAAATACTTTAGGAAGTATATCAGTATTGATTCTCAAAATAAAAATATTTAAAAATATTATTTTATCATTTATCATAATCATTTGAGAAATATATGCCTCCTCACAGGGTAATAATATGTATATTCATGAAAAATATTATTTTAATGATTCAACCTCATCTATATACTTTTATAGAATCGTAGGATATCTCTATATTTGGAGAGTGATTTAATTATCTCAGTATTTGATTTTGGATCTATATAAGGACATCCAATTAGTTCCTAGTATAGAAACCAATTCCACTAAAAGTTGTAGGAAAATATTTTCTAGTAGTTATAATTGATAAACGTTTTAAGAGGAATAATATTATTGGGATAAAATTATTTCTCTATTTTCTATCCTCATAGATAAATCATCCTGTAGGTTTTGTGGTGGGGTTTAAATAGTTATACAAAACATGATTGATATGAAAGAATATGTTAACCATAATCAGATAATTCATTCTCCATTAATGATTCAATAAATATCAAACCAATCACTACTTCATTAATAGTTTCCACCAAATAATTAGTGATAACATAATTCCTTCCATGGCCTATAGGTCTTGGAGGTTGGTTTTATAGATGATCTGTGAAAAAATTTCCTTAGGGAATTGGCATGTATTATGTATATATTACTTACATTTGAAACACTATAATAAATGAAATGTATAAGGCCCCAGCCTTAAACCTTACTTAATATTGAATTAAATGAATAATTCACGTTGAGGATCTTTTCATGTTTAGAGTTTTAGAGAATTAGAACATAACTATTTCATCTCAAAAGATTACAAAGTAGTCACTTCTACTAAGTTTCCATAATAAAAAAAACTCTTGAAAGAAACATGTCTAGTTCCATGTTTTATATAGCATGAAATTCCCTTGATCCCAACCTTGACCTTATTCCACATTAAGTCCTGTGAAAACATTTCAAAAAAAACTTGGGGTGAGCATTAAAAGCTCAGTAAGGGATACAGAAAGAATGAAAACTGTTAGTTTTTCAAACATCAAGTAAAACATATATACTCTATCAATGTAATACCTTCAACTTCATGAAGTAGTAAAAAAAACTCTTCACTGAATAAACTATCATTACTTACCTTTTTGTAACCAAAGGATTACCATAAAACCCATAAAAAGAACACATAACATATATAAAGGCAACTTGGGACATAAACATACTTAAGTGGAATAACCATACGGTCTACTTCCACACATATCACTTAATGGAATAGCCATACGGCCAATTTCCATAAATACTAAATGGAATAGCCATACGGCCGACTTCCATACCCAATGCATTGGAGGTTATAACGTAACCACCCGTCCTGGTATTCACGGCACCACCCGTCATATGGTTTATAACGTAACCACCCGTTATAATGTCCAAGTACCATAATAAAATCATAAAACATAAAACCAATATAAAGGAATGATAACATTTCCACATTTCAACCACAATATATCATAAATATATTGACATAATAGAATCCTTTTTCAAAACCATTTTCAATACCAAAATACATAAAAGAGTATATGGTATTTCTTTTATTCTAAAAACATTACGGCTTGTTGAGAAAGCCAAAGACCAAATAATACTCGCGGCAGCGGAAAAGGTCGTTATCGCCGTGTACGTTAAAAGAAATATTCCTTTTTGTCTTTTTGTAAAACTCTTCGTAGAAAAAGATTCCTTTTGTATAAAAGTAAAAGTCAAAGTGGTTTATACATTGTATAAAATAAAGTTGTGTATAAAACGAAATATGCCTCAATGAAAGGAGATTGAGACGAAGTCCCTTACCTCGGGTCCGACTTGACTCGATCGTTCTTTAACGTCCTGAATAATAAACTTGAGTTAATTTATACTTGATTAAGAACCTTTTTAAAGTTCATTATTCCTTTTATATCAATTATTTCCATGTTATGAACATTATGTAACCATTTAAGTTAATAATGTTTGTTTTCTCAATATTTGGTTCTTAAGTCGAAAGTGGACTTCTTACAATTACATGTAGTTCGTGTGGTCAAATGTTCTTTATATCCAGAATGAAATTCCCGATTTTGATATAATATGTATAATATATATCCATCATATACATGTATTTATAATATTACATAATCATTTAGGGGTAATAAATGAAATGCACCGTTCATGGAGACGGTAAGCCGTACGTAGGCATGAACGCTACTTTCATTTCTTTGTCATATTAATGGAATTAAAACTAAATGAGAGGTATGTATATTTTAATTCCAGAATTATATTAATCATTTAGATATATCATTAATTATATATATCCATTATATACATGTACTTTTAATAGTACATTATATTTGGGGATAAGAAATGAAATGCATCGTTCATGGAGACAGTAAGCCGTACGTACGCATGAACGCTACTTTCATTTCTTTATCATACTTTAATGGAAAGAAATAATAATTATATAGAGGTATATTATAATTCCAGTATAACATCTTATATAATAACTTTAAATCCATCCTTTACATGTCCCACATATGGCATTAACGAATCACATCACTTTGAGGGGGCGGTAGTCCGCACTTCCTTAAATGAAGATATCGTGTTTACCCATAATGGAAACCATAAAGGTATGCCCAAAATGAAAAATACATAATCTTAAAGAAACAATAAACATATTATATATCATATATAAAAATAGTGACATCATAATGGCCACCCTTGAAGGTGTTAAATGAGTATTGAACAATCATCGTTTCGGGAGGCAGAATTTTGCCATCCACAGAAACCGTATGTTCTTTAACCATTTGATGTAGTTGTGTGAGAGTGTAGCTCGAATAAATCTTATAACAACATCCTAGTATATTGAAGATACTGGTTTTGTTACAAAATAAGTAAATAAAAAGAGTTTAGAGGGTTGGAGAAGCAAAATAAAACAAATGAACAAGAGAGAATGAATTACCTTTAAAAGTGTAACTCCTTTTGATTTGAGCATAAAGGCTTCCTTTGAAAGGATTATGCCCAAAGGGAATCCTCTAGGATGAGTAGAGGGATGTGGAGAGAGTAAATGGGCAGGGGTTGGCCGAGCCAAAGGCTTTAGGAGTGTGTGTAAGGTGGTAGAGGTGGGGGCCTTTTATAAGAGGAGAGGAGGGGACTTTTGGAAAGTAAAGAAATATTACTTTATTTGAAAATGTGTTTCAGTTTTAAAAGGTCCCAAATTGATATAATTCGTGGATAAGGAGATAAGGGTTAGAAATCCACCCATACAATAAGTTTTGGACATGTTTAGTTCATAGATTTTACATTATCTTTCCATTTTATTTAAATCGTCAAATAATGATGTTATCGGTGCATCATTATTATGTCATAAATAATTTAATTTATTTAATGTCTCAAAATTATAAAAAAAATACTATGATGTAGGAAATCTTTTTATCTTTCCAATGACTATTTATAATCAAAAATCTGACTTGTATATCCCCATTTAAAAATTGTTTTAGTAAAACATATCATGTTTGTGTCAATTTAATTTTAACCTTAAATAAAAATATATTATTGTCATTTTCCAACTAAAGTGGCTCCATGGGGTCCCCAAGTTGGCCCATGGCTTGTCTTGGTCGTCCATGACATAACCAATGAGGGTAGTATATGTGTCAAGCTCATCTTATTTTATTAAAGCATTATTTTTACCTTAAACTACACTAATTACCACTAATCGCGATTAAAAACTTAATAAGTTACTATTCACCAAAAAATTATTTTAATCTCATTGAACCACATTTTACTTCTTAATGACAACCATGTATGTCGGATTTTTGAAAATCAAAACACAATGATGGCAAAATTTCATTTAAACGGAAAAATCAGTTTTTATAAGTACCACTTAGTGGTTTCACTATTCATCAAAAATTGAAGTTTTCAGAAAATTACCAAAAATTCACCCTAAGCTATATTTGATATTACAAATTCAAAAATGAAGTCTATTTTAAAAAATTAAAAACATATAAGTCACATTAATTAATTTAATAATTAATTCCCGCTGTCAGAACAAATAGCGTGTTTTTATGAAACAATAAGTATCAAAAGATTGACACTAGTTTAAGTCCGATTTCAAAGTGAAATTAATTCCAACAACCACTATTGGATTTAATTGTAAAAATATTTTCTAATTTCACTTTAAAAAAAATTCCAAAGATAATCTAATCATATAAATAAATTAGATTAAAAAGAGGTTTTGAATTAAAATACAACATTTTACACTATTCATTAAAAAAAAGAACTTTATCAGAAAGGTACCAAAAATTTACACAAAGTAAATTTTGATGTCCCGATTCTAAAGAAGAGTTATATTTGGTCCAAAAGAATGTATAAGAGCGATAAAAACTATATTTAAGGATGGTTCTCCGTCAAAAGGTGAAAAGTGGACCTTTCGTGAAAATTAGGGTATAAATGCCTAAAATTGAACTCTTTCCGTATTTTAAGCCTTTATCTTTTATTGGGTAAATGTAAAAACTTTTAAAAACATATATAATCATATTTTAGTTATTTCTATCCATTCTCGCCATTACAATGACTACTCGTTAACTAACATTTAAAATAATATTATTTTATTACTTGTGTGCAACGTAAGTTTTCAAAGAAACTCATCGTTGCGTACCAAGTACGCTATTGAACGTAGAAACCCCTTTTAATTAAAATTAATATTTAATTCGTAAATATTAATAAATATGAAAATTCTTTATTCATTATTTACCTGGGATGTTACATCCTTCCCCCCTTTTGGGAATTGCTTCCTCGTAATTTTATTCACTTATCAAAATAAGTGGGGGTATTTATCCCTCATAGCATTTTCAGATTCCCACGTTGCCTCTTCAATCACATGGTTTTTCCACAAAACCTTTACCTGATGAATCACCTTATTCTATAACACCTTCTCCTTGTGGTCAAGAATATGGACCGGTTGTTTCTCATAAGATAGGTTCTCTTCCAGCTGAACTACCTCTGGACTCAAAACATGAGATGGATCTGGCATATACTTTCTCAACATCGAAATGTGAAAAACATTGTGTACCTGAGATAAGCTCGGAGGTAAAGCCACCCGGTATGCAACTGATCCAACTCTCTCCAGAATTTCATATGGTCCAATAAACCTTGGACTCAGCTTTCCTTTCTTACCAAATCTCATCACACATTTCCAATGAGAAACCTTGAAAAAAACATGATCACCTACCTCGAAAGATAGATCCTTCCTCTGGTTATCCGCATAACTCTTCTGCCTGCTCTGAGCTGTTCTCATGTGCTTCTGAATCAACTGATCTTTTTCTGCCATCTCTTCTACCAATTCTGGTCCCATCAACTTCCTTTCACCCACTTCATCCCAGAAAGCTGGAGTTCGACACCGCTTCCCATATAATGCCTAAAATGGTGCCATCTCTATACTGGAATGAAAACTGTTATTATATGAAAATTCAACCAAAGAATGATGTTGGTACCAACTTCCCTGATAATCCATAGAACAAGCTCGTAGCATATCCTCCAATGTCTGGATTGTTCGTTCTGACTGCCCATCTGATTGAGGATGAAAAGATGTACTAAAATTTAATTCAGTACCCAACGACTTCTGAAGGCCTTTCCAAAAGTTAGAAGTAAACCTGAGATCACAATCCGATACAATGGAGAGAGGAACTCCATGTAACCTGACTATCTCTTTAAGATACAAACGGGAAAGTTGATCTAGATAGAAAGTATCTCATATAGAAAGGAAATGAGCAGATTTGGTCAAGCGATCAACAATAACCCAGATTGCATTATTACCTCGAGATGTCCTCGGTAATACCACAACAAAGTCCATGGATAGGTTTTCCCATTTCCACTCTGGCACTGGTAAAGGCTGAAGCATCCCTTTAGGTAACTGCCGCTCTGATTTAACCTGTTGACATGTCAAACACCTCACAGTAAAATCAGAAATATCTCTTTTCATTCCATCCCACCAGTAATACTCCCGCAGATCACTGTACATCTTAGTACTGCTAGGATGAACTGAAAACGGGGAACTATGAGCCTCACATAACAACTCATTCTTCAACTGTGAATCACAAGGCACACATAACCTCTTCCCAAACCTCAAAACACAAACACAAACATATCCAAGAACTCATGGAAAATTTTATTCATAAGGTCCATGAATACAGCAGGTGCATTGGTTAACCCAAAAGGCATAACTACAAATTCATAATGGCCATATCTAGTACGGAACGCAGTCTTAGGAACATCTGCTTCTTTTACTTTCAACTGATGGTACCCCGACCTCAAGTCAATATTCAAAAAATACTGAGCTCCCTGGAGCTGATACCACTTCATTCGATGGCCCACCATCTGCTGAAGTTGTTGCAAAGGATTTCACCACCCCTTTCTGCTTGTAGTCTGGCTGCATTCCCCCAGTTGAGTTCTTTGTTGGACACTCGTTTGCATAATGACCCATTTCATTACACTTAAAACATCTTACCATTGGCTTTTCATTTCCTGCTTGATCATATTCCTTACAGTTACGAGCAATATGACCAGACTTACCACACCGAAAGCACTTACCAGACTTGGATAAACATTCTACAGGATGCATTTTACCACACTTCTCACAGGATGGATATTTGGTTTTCTTACCTCCTTTCTTCTTTGATGAATTCTTCCCCTTTGCCTGCCAACTAGACCTCTTATTCTGTTGTTTGTCATAGAACACCTGATCATCGACAAACTCCATTTCCACCTTCTCTGCTCATCGAACAAGTTTTTCATAACTTTTGAACTCACGAGAAGCTAAAGCCCTTCGATACTTTGGCTTTAACCGTGAGTAAAAACGGTTTATTTTACTATCAAGATCTCGTATGAAATTTGGAGCATACGTTGCCAATCGAGTGAACTTTTCTTCATAAGCAGCCACTGAATCATCCTCCTGCCTCAATTCTAGGAGCTGTTTTTCCATCCTAAGACGAACCACCTTAGGAAAATATTTCTCAAGAAACATACCTTTGAATTCGTCCCAGTGAAGATCTTAAATCTCATCACTATCCCTTATATTTTTCACCAGCGACCACCACTGATCAGCTTCACCTTCAAAACGGTAAACAGCAAGACTAACCATTTGATGTTCTGAACACCCCATGACATCAAAAATCTTCTCCAGTGCTTTATTCCACCCTTCATCTTGCACAGGGTTAGATGATCCTCTGAATGATGGGGGATGTTGCCTAATGAAATGTTCCACCACTGACATGTTCCTCTACGGTTGATCTGGCTGATCTCGTGCATGGATACCACCACCATTTATAGCCTGAGTCAACTGTGCCATCACTGCAACAAACTGTTCAGTTCCGATTATCACCATCTCAGGTTGCTGATTTGGAAGGTTATCTTTCTCCTGATGTCGTCCCAACATAGCTGCTTTGTTTCCTCTGCGGAAAACCATTGTGAACACAGAAATATCTTAGGCGAAGCAACATGGTAATCCGTAAATGCTATATCATTTCAATCATATTATAATTTAACACTTTTCTAACTCCTAAAGTTGTCTAAACCGACCTTTGATACCAACTATAAGGCCCCATCCTTAAACCTTACTTAATATTGAATTAAATGAATAATTCACGTTGAGGATCTTTTCAAGTTTAGAGTTTTAGAGAATTAAAACATAACTATTTCATCTCAAAAGATTACAAAGTAGTCACTTCTACTAAGTTTCCATAATAAAAAAAACTCTTGAAAGAAACATGTCTAGTTCCATGTTTTATATAGCATGAAATTCCCTTGATCTCATCCTTGACCTTATTCCACATTAAGTCCTGTGAAAACATTTCAAAAAAAACTTGGGGTGAGCATAAAAAGCTCAGTAAGGGATACATAAAGAATGAAAACTGTTAGTTTTTCAAACATCAAGTAAAACATATATACTCTACCAATGTAATACCTTCACCTTCATGAAGTAGTAAAAAGAACTCTTCACTGAATAAACTATCATTACTTACCTTTTTGTAACCAAAGGATTACCATAAAACCCATAAAAAGAACACATAACATATATAAAGGTAACTTGGGACATAAACATACGTAAGTGGAATAACCATACGTTCGACTTCCACACATATCACTTAATGGAATAGCCATACGGCCAATTTCCATACATACTTAATGGAATAGCCATACGGCCGACTTCCATACCCAATGCATTGGAGGTTATAACGTAACCACCCGTCCTGGTATTCACGGCACCACCCGTCATATGGTTTATAACGTAACCACCCGTTATAATGTCCGAGTACCATAATAAAATCATAAAACATAAAACCAATATAAAGGAATGATAACATTTCCACATTTCAACCACAATATATCATAAATATATTGACATAATAGAATCCTTTTTCAAAACCATTTTCAATACCAAAATACATAAAAGAGTATATGGTATTTATTTTATTCTAAAAACATTACGGCTTGTTGAGAAAGCCAAAGACCAAATAATACTCGCGGCGGCGGAAAAGGTCGTTGTCGCCGCGTACGTTAAAAGAAACATTCCTTTTTGTATTTTTGTAAAACTCTTCATAGAAAAAGATTCCTTTTGTATAAAAGTAAAAGTCAAAGTGGTTTATACACTGTATAAAATAAATTTGTGTATAAAACGAAATATGCCTCAATGAAAGTAGATTGAGACGATGTCCCTTACCTCGGGTCCGACTTGACTCGATCGTTCTTTAACGTCCTGAATAATAAACTTGAGTTAATTTATACTTGATTAAGAACCTTTTTAAAGTTCATTATTCCTTTTATATCACTTATTTCCATGTTATGAACATTATGTAACCATTTAAGTTAATAATGTTTGTTTTCTCAATATTTGGTTCTTAAGTCGAAAGTGGACTTCTTACAATTACATGTTGTTCGTGTGGTCAAAGGTTCTTTATATCCAGAATGAAATTACCGATTTTGATATAATATGTATCATATATATCCAGCATATACATGTATTTATAATATTACATAATCATTTAGGGGTAAGAAATGAAATGCACCGTTCATGGAGACGGTAAGCCGTACGTACGCATGAACGCTACTTTCATTTCTCTGTCATATTAATGGAATTAAAACTAAATGAGAGGTATGTATATTTTAATTCCAGAATTATATTAATCATGTAGATATATCATTAATTATATATATCCATTATATACATTTACTTTTAATAGTACATTATATTTGGGGATAAGAAATGAAATGCATCGTTCATGGAGACGGTAAGCCGTACGTACGCATGAACGCTACTTTCATTTCTTTCTCATACTTTAATGGAAAGAAATAATAATGATATAGATGTATATTATAATTCCAGTATAACATCATATATAATAACTTTAAATCCATCCTTTACACGTCCCACATATGGCATTAACGAATCACATCACTTTGAGGGGGCGGTAGTCCGCACTTCCTTAAATGAAGATATCGTGTTTACCCATAATGGAAACCATAAAGGTATTCCCAAAATGAAAAATACAGAAGCATAAAGAAAAAATAAAAATATTATATATCATATATAAAAATAGTGACATCATAATGTCCACCCTTGAAGGTGTTAAATGAGTATTGAACAATCATCGTTTCGGGAGGCAGAATTTCGCCATCCACGGAAACCGTATGTTCTTTAACCATTTGATGTAGTTGTGTGAGAGTGTAGCTCGAATAAATCTTATAACAACATCCTATTATATTGAAGATACTGGTGTTGTTACAAAATAAGTAAATAAAAAGAGTTTAGAGGGTTGGAGAAGCAAAATAAAACAAATTCACAAGAGAGAATGAATTACCTTTAAAAGTGTAACTCCTTTTGATTTGAGTTTAAAGGCTTCCTTTGAAAGGATTCTGCCCAAAGGGAATCCTCTAGGATGAGGAGAGGGATGTGGAGAGAGTAAATGGGCAGGGTTTGGCCGAGCCAAAGGCTTGAGAAGTGTGTGTAAGGTGGTAGAGGTGGGGGTCTTTTATAAGAGGAGAGGAGGGGCACTTTTGAAAAGTAAAGAAATATTACTTTATTTGAAAATGTGTTTCGGTTTTAAAAGGTCCCACATTGATATAATTCGTGGATAAGGTGATAAGGCTTCTAAATCCACCCATCCAATAAGTTTTGGACATGTGTAGTTCATAGATTTTACATTATCTTTCCATTTTATTTAAATCGTCAAATAATGATGTCATCGCTGCATCATTATTATGTCATAAATAATTTAATTTATTTAATGTCTAAAAATTATAAAAAAAATACTATGATGTAGGAAATCTTTTTATCTTTCCAATGACTTTTTATAATCAAAAATCTTACTTTTATATCCCCATTTAAAAATTGTTTTAGTAAAACATATCATGTTCGTGTCAATTTAATTTTAACATTAAATAAAAATATATTATTGTCATTTTCCAACTAAAGTGGCTCCATGGGGTCCCTAAGTTGGCCCATGGCTTTTCTTGGTCGTCCATGACACAACCAATGAGGGTAGGATATGTGTCAAGCTCATCTTATTTTATTAAAGCATTATATTTACCTTAAACTACACTAATTACCACTAATCGCGATTAAAAACTTAATAAGTTACTATTCACCAAAAAATTATTTTAATCTCATTGAACCACATTTAACTTCTTAATGAAAACCATGTATGTCGGATTTTTGAAAATCAAAACACAATGTTGGAAAAATTTCATTTAAACGGAAAAATCAGTTTTTATAAGTACCACTTAGTGGTTTCACTATTCATCAAAAATTGAAGTTTTTCAGAAAATTACCAAAAATTCACCCTAAGATATATTTGATATTACGAATTCAAAAATGAAGTCTATTTTACAAAATTCAAAACATATAAGTCACATTAATTAATTTAATAATTAATTCCCGCTGTCAGAACAAATAGCGTGTTTTTATGAAACAATAAGTATCAAAAGATTGACACTAGTTTAAGTCCGATTTCAAAGTGAAATTAATTCCAACGACCACTATTGGATTTAATGGTAAAAATATTTTCTAATTTCACTTTAAAACCAATTAAAAAGATAATCTAATCATATAAATAAATTAGATTAAAAAGAGGTTTTGAATTAAAATACAACATTTTACACTATTCATTAAAAAAATAACTTTATCAGAAAGGTACCAAAAATTAACACAAAGTAAATTTTGATGTCCCGATTATAAAGAAGAGTTATATTTGGTCTAAAAGAATGTATAAGAGTGATCAAAACTATATTTAATGACGGTTCTCTGTCAAAAGGTGATAAGTGGACCTTTCGTGAAAATTAGGGTATAAATGCCTAAAATTGAACTCTTTCCGTATTTTAAGCCTTTATCTTTTATTGGGTAAATGTAAAAACTTTTAAAAACATATATAATCATATTTTAGTTATTTCTATCCATTCCCGCCAGTACAACGACTACTCGTTAACTAACATTTAAAATAATATTATTTTATTACTTGTGTGCAACGTAAGTTTTCAAAGAAACTCATCGTTGCGTACCAAGTACGCTATTGAACGTAGAAACCCCTTTTAATTAAAATTAATATTTAATTCGTAAATATTAATAAATATGAAAATTCTTTATTCATTATTTACCTGGGATGTTACAAAATGTGTTGATCAAAACCAACATTTATTCTTATAAAATTAGTGGGATTCTTCATCTCCCTTTTATATTGAATAGAATTATTATGATATTTTCTACAATTGAATCATCTCCTAATTAAATTGAGATTGTTTCTCAGATGTTTCTTCCCACACTTTTAACATGTGGGTGGTTATGTATTCTTCCCTCCATTATATTTTTCTATTTATCCTCCAAAATTATACTTATTTATAGATTTTATCTCAATAAACATGAGATCACAGTGAATCCCCAATCTCCATCTATTCCTTAAATCCTTAAGGAATAATATCTTATAAATATCCAAGTCTCTAATCCCCTAATATTGTTATATAATTAGATTTAATATACTAATATGTGTCCATATTAGTTTCATTTTTGTTGAATTATATTACATCATATCATGAAATACTTGTTATGTTTTATTAATAAATCCCAATAGAATCATCATCCCATTATTAACTCAAATGCCCCCACTTTGTATTTTAAGAAGGATTGTTCCTAGAAAATATTTATTGAAAAATGTTTTCCTAAATCCTTTTCATTCTATGGAATAGATTTCATTCTATAGCTACGTTTTCTTGATTAGTGACCTCCACTAATCAACTTATCCATTAAGGATTATATGAACCATATGAAATTATCATAATTAGTGCATTTAAGGATATTAAATATATTATCAATGGGGTTAACAAATTTTTTCATGATGAGGGGATTATAGGATCCTATAAATGTAGGTGGTATTTTTCACACAAAGGACACAACCAAAACTTACTCCTTGATAGGAGTAGAAGGATGTTCCAAGTGGTTCAAGTTATTACTCACAAAGTTATTTAGTAGATCAAATAAAACCATGATGTTCTAAACTATTACTTTTATCTATTTTGGAATCCCATTATAGAAATCATACCTTTTCCTATAACAATGGTTGTTGGAATTATTCCTTATATTTCCTACCATTAACTAAAACAAGATAAAATCTATCATTTCGATACTCAAACTAATAAACATATAAAAGGGAAACTATTAAAATAGAAAGAATAAATCATAAAGGAAATGTATATACTATCCCATGATTAAACACTTTTCAACCTAGGTTATCTATGGAAAATTCCCCACTTTGTTTTCGGACCTAATGTCTATTCATGTCATTCATAATGATTGGTAAATAGCTTCTGAGTTTACCAAAGCATATTCCTCGGGAGTTTCCAACTAGGTGTGTTGTAATGACTCATAATCATACACTATGTGTAGGTTATTTAAATAACTGATGGGTCATTATAAGGTTATTAACACAAGGTAAATCTATGTTAGAGAAACTTCTATATATAATTATTAGAAATGGATTGCATTTCATAGAAACAACTCCCTATAATTTAACAAAATTTCATAATATTTCCATTTACATATAATTTTCTCTTTATTTTTTATTAATTTATTTTTTAATAATCCCAAAAAATAATAATACATTAGTTGGATACAAGTTATAGCGATAAAATCATCTTACACATACCATAACATGATTGTTAACATAAATATCCTATAATTACAAACCATGGAATGAAAAACCTTGTGTATTTGGATGACTAGTAACATAAAACCTCAACGTGAAAATAAAATAAAAAATCAATGTTATAATCCTATAATTTGATCATATATCTCTTTGAGAAACTAAAACTACATAATATAATCAGGGGAATAAATAAAAAATGGGTGATAAATAAAGCCCAGTTATTGAATAATCAGGATAAAGGGGAAAAACATAGGAGTCCAATGGTATAACTTGATATCATTATAAATAAGTAAATAATTGAATATATAGAGGAATTAGATAAATAATATGGATTAAAATAATTATGAAATAATAGGATTCAACATCTTCATGAATTACATAAGAAAATGTCAGGGCTCACTGTCAAAACAACAGATCATGGTAGATAGAGTCGCCTCATGGATTTGGTGTACTGCCTAATTCCATATATATATATATATATCATATCATGAGGTTTTAATATTTCTAATTTCATTTTATTGATATATTGGAGTTACCATAATATCAGGTACATGAATATGAGTTCCACATAAGGGAATTAAAAATAAATAATTAAAGTAATAAATACCCATAGAATATAATGGATGAGATAATCAAGAGTCAAGTCATATTCAAAGAATATTTCGCGATGATTCCAAGTATAGGATCTAAATAATTAAGTGTGATGTTCAAATTTTAGATAATAAAAATGGGACTTACAATTAGATTTAATTTGATTAAAATTTCAGTAGAAATGGTAGATAATTGTTTGTGGGAATGAACCTTTAAAAGCATATTTTTAGCAAAAAAGTAATATAATTTCAATAAAGAAATGAATATAAAATAGTCATTAAAACTAGAGTTAAAATAAAAGTGTGAGAAATTAAAAATTTACTATTTTATGAAATCATAAGTGGGTATAATTATTTAAGAGTGTGTTTCATGAATGGATTAAAGGATAGATATGTACTCCATAATCCGATTTTATTATAAAGAAGAAATATTGAAATGAATTTAATGTCTATATAACAAAATAAGAAATGGATAATAAGATAGGTACATATGTATGATAGACACACACATATATAAAATTTATAATAATCACATAACATAAAATATTGAGGTAATATTATGTGTAGAGAAAAAGGCATAACCAAAAGTAAAGATAGTGGTTTGCAGAGTTCCCTTACCTCGGTTCCATGGATTTCTTAGTATGATCATGTAATATAATTAATAATGTAATTAAATTTATAAAATTAATTTTTATGAACTTTCGTAATAAATATTTTATTTATTACTATTACATTATTTTCTTTAAGAAACTTATTTTTAATACATCATGTTTATTCCTACTCTCCCAGGGGAGTTCATTTCATTGTTCCAAAGTCTCATTAATTTTCAGGTAGTTATATAAGTCTAGTAAAATGGTATTCTATGTCCAAAAGTTATTTTAAATTATATTAAAATCCATAAAAATTTTAAATGGTCCCAAATATCCATATGTGGTTCGAGAATGTGGTGATCAATTTAGTTAAAATTATTTTGTTATACGATAAGTTCATTTAGGTAGTCTTATTGACCATCAGGAAATAGAATAGTTTTTTAATTTATTGATTATTAATAGAATCTTGAAATAAATAAATGTAATAATATACATATTATAATCATATTTCACAAATTTATTATTTCCTTAACTATCCATGAATTTGGTGGAGAAAAATGATGTATGTTGTTCATGGTGGTGGTGAACCCACCATAACTGGAATAATAATTTTTGTTTTACAGTGAAATAATAATATATTAGATGTTTTAAACTCCATTAAAAAAATAATTAGAATATATTTATTACATTGGAGTCATTATGTCCTATTGTATGGAAAATATTACGAGGAGGTAGTTGAGTAATTATACTAAAAGGGATGAGTTGAGAGTATTATATTTTTTAATTTACTCTCCTAGAAAAGACCTTAAAGAACATTGGAATGGATATTTGGTGAGAAAAAAATAACTAGGAAGTGGGAGAGTATTTTTAAGGTTATTCTGTAGATATGTTGTAGGTTTCATGGATTGTAATGTGTGAATATAAAAAGTTGTATTTATATGGGATAGATATGAGAGTTTTGAATATAATATTTATTATTTTTTCTAAGAATACAAAGTGTGTATCTTTTAGTGACTATAAATAGAAATTATTTCACATGAGTTTGAAAATACAATTTATTACATCATACAAGAATCCCTAATTCATGTATTTTACTAATAATATTAAATACCATATTTTTTCATATTTCATAAATCCCAAAAATTCAAATATTTATTAATAATAATAAAATTACACTGACCATAATTTTATGTGTTCATTCCAAAAATGAATTCCATTTTTATAAATAATTTTCTAAATTTGAGAAAAACTATTTTTGGGTAAAATCCGTTTTATTTGAAAAAGTAACAATATTAATAATATGATCAATTTTATGACCCATTCATAAATTACCAATAGCTTCACACAAAAATATTATAAATTTATTAGAAAATATATTATTTAATAAACCCAATTAATGGAAATTAAGTTTCTTCGACATTATTTATATTTATCATAATATTTTAAATAAAATAGTTGTGTTTTTCAAAAATCCAACCCATAATTTTATAATTTTGATTCATTTATTCCTTAATTTCATGATATAAATTTTCTATAATATCAATTGATAAGATAAATAATGATTATTTTATGACTAAATTGGTGAGGTTACTATTTGAATGGGTTGTTTACTATTCCAAACTATCAATTTTCTATTCTAAAGCTCATATTACTATTCAAAAAGTGAGATATTTAAGTAATATGGGTTTAATAACTTCATTAAATAACTCTAATATAATTCCTAACTTATATTTTCCCTCAATAATATGTATATATATATATTAATTCTAAAAATGGATGTTACATTCAAAATATTCTATTTCATTTCTAAAATATTGTTCATGAGTGAGATCATTCTAGGGGACTGAGAAGATCCAAAAGTTCATATTTTTGATATATGATTTTCATTTTTCCCCATTATAACAATTTTAAATATTATGGATATAATTATTATTTATATTTAATGTTAAAGTCAATATAAAAACTTTTGTTGGTGCTAACATGTTGTGTATGTTATTTATAAAATACTACGTTACTAAAAATAATAAATTTATATAATCAGAAGTAAAAATGCATTGATAAACTCAGTGATGTTTATAGGAACATGGTGATCTATTGTGATTATAAGAGTGAAATTAAAAAAATTAATAATTTGATATAGTATTCCTAGAAAATTAACATCATGATTTTGTATTATTTCTATAATGATAATGATTGTTAATGTGTGGTCAAGTTTGAACTTCTTAGAAATAATTAGTAAGTCATATAAATTATCTAAAAACCATTATTTATAGATGTGTTTTAAATATACCAATCAAGGAATGGTGTTTAACCACCTCCCTCATATTGACTAGGAATTTAAAATTTCCCATTCACCATAATATTTTATATATTAACATTACTACTTAGTGTTTTACAAGTTATGCCTTATTGGTTTTATGAAAAAATGGGATGAATTTGAGAGAGTTATTTAAATTCAATTAAAATGTGAAATATAAAATAAAGGGGTATTTTTTCATAATACATTGGGAGATACAATCCATCAGGATGAATGAATTATGTAAAATAATTAATTAAGTTCAGGGGAGTTACATTAGAATGTTCAAAATGTGGTTCATTATGTTTATGTGAAAATTTATAGATCATAGAAATGAAATTCCCTATTGATATCATGTTTTTTCACTAATCATTACTTATAATAAGTTTTGTAAAAGTGTAGTTTTATTTATTTTTGGATTCATTAGAGTTTAAGGGACTTTAATTTCATTACACATATATTTGATTAATAGTAATCCCAATGTGGGAGAATGTTATAACCAAAGTTGATGATCATGGAGAGTGTTTGAACAAGTAGAAAATAATAGATGTGGTGAGTTAGGTTTATTGACAATTAAGGTTTTAATGTAGTTATTTCTTATTTAATTATAATTTTTAGAAGGAAAATATTTAGGTGATAATTTATAGAGGATGAAATTGAATTTGGTAAAGGATGATCACCCCACTCCATAAATCAACCATTTATTTGGAGGTGTATACGGAAAATGGGGATATATAAATAGGGTTATATAATGTGTTTTAGTGTTTTTGGTTTTAGTAGAAGTAATAGAAACATGGAGATTTAAAATTTTATCAAAATTTTGATGGATATGGTGTTAAATATTAAACTATAATGGATATATTTTTATGTTAATTCCATGAAAATGGAATTTTAGTTTAAAAATATTATAATAAATGGGGAGGATGGAATTTGATTAAAATGATGTTACAATATAATTCAAATTAGAATAAATAAAAAAGACATCTAGAGATTCTGATGTTATAATTCAAGGAAATTTGGTTATTAAGGTTTTTCTCAATAAAAATAAAACACATATTCAATATTGATGCAAGTAAAAATGGAATATATTTCACTTTAATACTAGTATTCCATGACCTGAAGTGTGCTATGTTATAGGGAATAGTAATATCCTTTGGGACATCAACACATCATTAGAGTATTTTCTTTAGAGTATACATTGATGGGGATCCAAACAAATATATTTGTTTTTGTGTTTGTCTTTATTTCATGGATTTGTTATACGTTTAGTTAAATAGATGGGTTCATATATTTCTTTACAATAAGTGAAAATGATCCAAATGAATTGGTGAAGAATTTCAAACCCTTTTTCACCATTTTCTAAGAGTCTATTTTATATGAAATAATTTTAGCAGTTGGTTATTAATATACATATAAAAAATTATATTTATTAATTTATAATATGATAAAGTTTAGTAAAATGAGTTAGAATGAATTAAAAATTTATAAAAAGAAAGATAACATAAAATTTGATTTCTGGAATTCCAATAATGTATTAAAATAGGTACATGAAGGTAATATCTACTATAAATGGAAATTATAAATCTCATGGAAGGTACCCATAAAAAATATAACATTTTATTAATGTTGAAAAAATATTTCAAAAAAACGAGTTTGGATTATTGGTCAAAAATTTTAAGGACAATTGATTTTATAATCTACAGGTCTATTACTTTATTAGGAATATGTTCTTTCATTAGAAACTATTGGTTCTTCAGTATATATTCTCATATATAATATGATTTATAGTTTAGATAAATGATTTTATCAGTTATAAACTATATAAAAGGAATGATTTTAAGTGGAGAGAATCCACTCAATCAATATAATTTCTGAAGGACTCTAAAAATTCCAGAGTTCATTTGAAGAATCAGTCTCACATTTTGAATGAGGTTTGTGGAATATCATATATTTCATGTTACATTTCAACATGATAATTGAAAAAATATCTTTAATATTTGAGTATATATAGTGCTCAAATATTTCAAAATAACAAATAAATACAAAATGATAAAGCAATATAAGGATTCACAATGTATGGGAGATATATAAATAAGGAATAATATTTTTTTATAAGCTATAGTCTCCTTAAAAGAAATGGATTTTTCTGAGTAGGAAATTAATAAAAGAAGTTGTAGTTGAAGATTCACCCCTTTTTCAATTGTTTGAAACGTAAAATGCTTAGTTTTTCTTAAGTATATAATATATTAACTAAGGTAATATTATGAAAAAATGGATTATAGTTATTCATTTTAAACATTTATTTTTTTATGAATTAAGGATCACTATGTTGAGGCTACCCATTTCATGTAGAAGAAGTTAATTATTATTATTTCTTATGAATGAGAAATAGAATGAGTTGTGGTATATGAGACATAGAAAAATTGGGGACCATAGGTTTAAAATTTTTATACTAGGATATAATATTAATAGTGTTCCATTTTAGAAGAGATAGAAAATTTTTGATTCTTCTATATGTTAATAGGGAAAGACTATGAATTATTTACATAAATGGATGGGTAATCAAGAAAATAATTCCTTAAAAAAATTCAATTCTAATTTTTTTGACCAATTAAGCAGAAATAAATGTATTGTAAAATATAAATTATCTCATATGGATAATTGTAATCATATTTTAGGAATCATACCCATGATTCATGAATCTAAGTTATTGATGAAGAATAAAAGTTTCAATAGAAGTTCTAAAAATGAATGTGTTTATTCCTAGAAGTTGTTCCATTTAGGTAATGTAGTGGAATTTAAAATATAATTTCTTCGAGATTATTGATTAGTTCATTGAAATGATCATGTTTATAGTGAACAATATACCCCAAAAAAAATAAGTGAATGGATGAACTAGATTTTAATTAAGATAGCTCAGACCATGATGGTGGAACATGTGACATCTATTTTCCTTTGGAGAGAAGATATTGAGTCAATACTTCACATTCAAATCCATTTTTTACTTCCAATATTTGATATGTATGATTATTTAATGTTTTAGACAAATTATTTTATCACAATATATTTATGTGTATTTTCATCCCTTCTATCATTAATGTGAAGCATTCTATTCTGGGATTTTTTTTACCCCTAATGGCCTTAAAAAATTTCAATATGGTATACATAAAATGGAAAAAAATATTTCTACTATAATAAGGAATCATATAATATTACTGATTTTTCTAATGTGAATATAATAAAACATTAATTTAATGAGTTTTATCAATGAAAAAATATTTTTAAATATGTTAGATATGATGAAGAATTGGTTAAATAGAGTTATAATTTCAAAAAAAAGGAATATCAATGTGATGATAAATAAAATGAATATTTAACATTATTTAGTGATGAATAAAAAATAAATCATGTTAATATAATATTGAAAAAAAGGTATAGTCTCATAAAATCATCTATAACCATGAAAATTTAGTTTATACTAGGATATAATTGAGTATTACATATAAAAAAACCTTAATTTCTCCAGATAAATAGAGAGGAGGGAATGAACTATTGAATAATAAATACAGGGTTCATTCAATGATCACATAATTGTAACATTTTTTGATGAATAAAACATAGGATTTTATTCCTATGATGGAAAACAAGAATATGATATGAAATACGTGTGTATGTGACAACCCCATGTCATTATGGCATTAAATATTATATAAAGTTGGATTATAAAGATTATTTTGGGGAATATTAAATTTTTATGGTTTAATAGATTTGAAATAAAGAATTATTATTCCATAACATAGAAGGGTAATTCCATGATATTTTTGTTGGGTGACTTACGAGTATTGGATAGTGGTGAGTCACACCATGATGAATGGTGTCTTGACACTAATGCCTTCCCATGAGGGGGTTTCACTGAAATGAGGGAAGGTTGACTTGGGTAATGATAGAGATATTCTATACCTCTCAACGAGAGGCATGTGATGCCACAAGTTAATGTACCCAATTTTAATTTAATGATTTCTCACTTCTACCCATGTTCGATTTTAAGGGGTTTTGGCCCTCATTTCATACATTATCACTCAGATAATGTGTAAGAGAGCTCATGGGTTCATCTATACCCTTTCATTATGTAATTTTTTCCTAGCTTCGTAGATTCATGTTTTTTTAGTCCCTCATATCTTTTCTCCTCTTCTCCATTCCCCTATTCCATTTGGTTTTTCCTAATTTAACAATAGTGATTATACATGTAAAATATATGATGCAGGATATGACTAATCATGGTGGTATTATTTTTTTAGATATAGTGGAGGTCATTATTTTTTTATAATAAAAACAAATACACAAGATGCGATGAATTATGTCCTTATGAAAACTCTAGGATAAATTTAAATTATTCCCCCATTATGATGCGATGCAGTATTCTTTTCATCAAACAAATTGAACAAAAAGAAAATAAAGAATTTGAAAAAAATAATTTTTATTTTGGATCAGGGAAAAAAGAACCCATAGTGCAGTTCACAAACATCCTCTCAATGAGACTGGTGATACTCATTAATATAGTTATTTTATCAAGGATAAAAAAAATTATCGTAGATAGCTAACACCTAATGATAGGATAGGTTTTCATGCATAAAACCTTTATATCCATACCTTATTTTTAGTATCTAAAACTCCACCATGATTGAGTATGATTAGTCAAAAATAAATTTAATAAGATAGAATATAGATGTTTGACATGATTCTTCACACAATTTTATTAGTAACAACAAAATAATCGATTTTCTTATTTAGATTAATATCTTCATGTAATTATTTCTCTAAAATGATCGCTATTGAAGATGATAATGCTGAATTAATGAAAAAGAAGAATAACCTTTCACATTAGAAATATGAATAGAAAAAAACGATTATATAATGTATTTCTCCAAATTTTATTCATGAAAACATCTTTCAAGTCCTATAGGTAGGTTGAATTGTAAAATAGAAACAAAAAACGAATAAAGTTCCTTTTTTATCTCTTTATTATAGATTTTTTTTATTTTTACCCATTTTAAATATAAAATATATTGGGAATACATAAATATATATGTTTTATCTTTATCAAATAGATCCAAAAATATGAAATGAAAAATAATGATATTTAAAATAATCAACACATTTGAAATTTAAAACCAAATATCTAGTGAAATCCATAACCTCCCTAAGAAATAATAATAATTTAATCAATTTTTTAGGAGTCTTGGAATCGGTCATAGAATAACCTTTATTGAGATATTTAATATAGATAAATAATTTCTGAAATATAAGAAATTACCATGAATGGAAATTCCACAAAATACTACTTCAATGTTGATATTTATTTTTTAATGTAATCTATAAATGTTTGGTACAAAAAACATAGTTAGTTCATAACAATGTATTATCAAAAAAGACATTAAATAACAAAACATATGGTTCTTCACAAATTTTAGGTTCAGAGTCATAATTATCAACTTAAACATAGGATACACAAGTATATTTACTTATTAAAATTTTTCGTTCCAATCATAATATTATCCACAAGGATAGGGTTTGGAGTAATGATACAAACTCCTCTAAAATGTACTAAATACGTAGAAATATTAAACCAAATTACTTCTGTAAATTCAATGTAAATAAAATAAATCTCACAATATAAATGATGCTGAAATACAATTAATGAATCTTCAATAGTAAAATAAATTAGTGTTTTTTATCATCATAATAAATAAAAAATAAATAATATTTTTGGATCAACGTTCGTATGTTATGAAATCGCCCCCTTTATAATGCCCACAAAACAAATTGAAATATAAACACAAAATATGATATTTGTTTAATTAACCAAATCTATATTTATTAAAAAATATACATTAAAATTTCATAAATCAAATAAAGGAATATTATCATTAATAAAATTTCTTAAATAATTGGAAAGAGATATAGATAAAAATTCATAAAATAAATATGAAGAATCGTTTATTGGGATGTTGTGTTTATCTATTTTACCCCAATTTTTTAGATATAAAATAAGAATTAGATGAAGATATTGAAGCACATTTTTTGGTGAACATGAATATTAGTGAATTTTCTATTTATCCAAGAATAAATTAATCCTAAAAATGAATTCAAAATGGAATATAAAACCATAGTAAATATAAAATAAATATAATAGAGAAAAAATTAAATAATTTTGTTTCATTTATTATTCCAAAATAAAGAAAAGTTTTCCTCAAGGGTTTCAATATGTTCAGAGGTAAGATAATGATATGTTTCATGCACATGGAAATCTATAGATGAGGATTTAGTGGTCAAGGAATATATGACTATATGATTCCCAAAATTTAACTTCCCTATCAGCAACTCAAAATTTTAATTCATCAGTACAACCCATTCTTTCATCAATGTCCATGATTCTTGACATATTTTATATAATTATACCATATTAAAATTAAAAAATTCTAGATTTATTCAGAATAAAGAACATATCTATTCGTTTTATGTTTCAACTAGTTGACCATATCTCTAAAACATGGATATGTAGAAGTTAGTTTCTAAACCAACTATCCTTTACTATATAACAGATTGTGTAGTTAAATAATATCATACTCTAAATTATATAATTCATTATTTATTGGAATCGAAGTAAGACACTTCAAAATCATTATCACACCTGAGTATTTTTATCCACTTGAGGTAGTAGGTCTTTATTGGAAAGATTCCACAAAATAGAGTTGATTATACCAACTCATTATGAAATTAAAAAATTAGTTTTTGAAACTTTCACACTTCTAATATTCCCAACATGATCAGCCTTATTCCACATAAAAGTATCAAAATATCATCTTGATATTTATCCTTACTATAGATAAATATACTTAAATTGATGTTTGACAAATTATGTTTTTGAAATCGTAATTTTTTTAATTCATAATTATTCTTATAAGAACTTTCATGTTCACCATTTAGTTTTTCAGCATCATCTTTTAACATATTTCTTTCAACCATACATAGAGAAAATTAATGAGTGTTATACTCAAAATTATACTCATTATCAACATCTGGTGATATTTTATCTATCCTTATATAAATCTCTTCAACCCCAACAAATTGATATGATTGAAATTCAATCTCTTCACCAGGAATTTCTCTAGGAACATATATATATTCATCATCCTCTGAAACTTGAATATACAATGAACTTTCTGAAAAATTAAATGAATAATATCCAATGAGATTACTGGTATAAACTATTGGAGTGAAAATATTATCATCAGAATGAGAAATATCACATAAAATTTCATTAGTTACTTAAAAAACTAAGTAATGGAAAGTTTCTTGAAAAAAATTTAAGTCATCATACAAAACCTCTTGTAATCATTATTTATCCAATGAAATTTTATCACCAAATCCCTGAACCTCAGTATCATGGTTCCCAACTACCTATGAAACTATTTCTTCAACTAAAATAAGTAGAGGTTGAAATTATTTTTTAACTATAGTTAAACCAAACATCTATATGAGTATAAGCTCTTACTTTTTATATTGCTATGAACAAGACTAGAAACACAATCTATTTTAGGTGGTAAAAAAAAGATATCTAGAATGTGAGAAATTCCATAATCCTAGAAAGGATATTGGAGTCCACTATTTTCCTTCTTCTGGTTAGGATATGCATTTTGTTTTCACCAACAGACACACATTCCCAATCTCCAGCTACTTGGGATCCTCTATCTCCTACATCAAATAGGACTCCCCAACTTCTTCAGCATCTCATTGAGTAGAACTATCCTACCTCAAGGTCATATTCTCTCATTAATGATTATCTTTAGATTTCGATTCATCTATCTCAACAACATGCATTAGTTTACCCTTTATTATTATACAAATGAAGATATGATTTCTTCATATTCCAGCATATAAAATATTATTTTGATAAAATCTAAGGCCTATTTGGATGACACAAAAGATTCAATTATTTGAAATAATAAGAGATATTTATCTTCCATTAGGATATAAGTATTTCCTTGAATTTTTCAAACAAAATTGATCCATATACAACACCATATAACTAATGAAAATAACTTTTTTGTCATTCAGGAGTAATGAAATCACATATATATATATCTAGAAAGAGGATTTTATCAATACCTATTACTCTCAACCTATTATAGTTTAGATGAATATTGTTAAATATATTTGAAAAACCTCCAGATCATTTACAAACGTCTTCTTGATTTGAGAGGTCGCAAAAATAAAACCGATATTCTATATCTCTAAAACCAAACTACCTATTATTTTAGAAATATTTTACTTCTATTTTAGAGATATACACTACACGTATACCATTTAATATGTAAAAAATTCCTTGAAAACTTAAAGCTTAATTTAAATATAGATTAATTTTGAAGATACAATTGAATTCGATTACATTACCTTATAAAAGATTTTTTTTGAACAAGAAGGCCTCTTACTCATCAAGCTACACTGTCCAGCTTCTTTATATTTCTTTATATTATCCATGGAAGAAATTAAAAGGTTTAAGGTCCAACGATTAATGTTTATGTGAGATTTTGATATCAATAGATGAAGGGTTGTAGGTTCGAATGAATTATAGAGAATGATTTTCTCTGAGAATTTCAATATGACATTTTGATTTATCAATAAATTTTTTAATGTAATCATTTTGGATTATTAAAATAGAAAAGTAAATTTCAAAAATGAAAGTAGATAAATTAAAATAGAATCACACAAATTGAAATAAAAAACAAACATAATAAATTAAACTATAAAGATATATTCTCAAATAAAATGATTAAAATACCACATACTATAAATATTTAAATTTAAGGTTTTACTTTAAACTAAAGAAAACTAAATCTTCATTTATAAAATAATACAAGTAGTGGTAAGTTGTTTATTAAAAGTATAATCAATTTAATACTCAATTTTTTAATATTATAAATATATATACCCATTTAAAACTTGAAATCTTTGAAAATGTTGTCTATAATCAATATTATTAATCGTAGAGTCACAAAAAGTATTCTTCCAAATTGTAATAGCATTAATATTATCTATAGAAATAAAAATATTCTTGAATCATTGTGCATTGTATAGAAGTGTATGTTTTATTGAAAACCCTTGGGAATATAAAATTATATCAGAGGAATATCATTCTTAAACTATTGAAAATCCTACTAAACAATTGATTTTACTAGAATATAAAACAAGGGGCTTTCCTAAAATGTTAAAATTACCTGATGTTGTTTTTGTATCTAATATACAATAAAAAAATTCAGCATCTGAATAGTAAATTAAAATAAAGTCAAAGGTTTTTGGATAAATTTATGATTAAAAAATATTTCCTTTTAAATATATAAAATTTTAAAGTAGTGCAATTATATTCCTTAAGGTTTGACTAAAATCCTTAATAATGAAAACTAAAAATATAATTTATTCTGTAATTGTAGTATGATATAGTAATATACCAATGAATCCTTTGTATAACATGTTTTCAAATAGTGTTTCGTATTCATACAAATAATTTTAAGGTTTTTACACATTATAGTGTAATAAGTATTACTATTTTCAAGTCTAATGTTTTTTGATAAATAAAAAAATATATTATTTTCATTCACAAAATTTAGGAAATCATTTCGATAAATTTGAAATCCATGGGTGAAATTCAATTCTCCCATAATATTAATTTGAAATTATTTTTGGATATTTTCTAAGAAATCATTAAAAAAATATTATTAGTTGACCCAAAAATAACATCATATTTATATATTTCAACTAATAAAAAAGGAACTTGAATTTATTTAAACAAGTGTATGATCATCAAATAGGACCAAAAACCCATTTTTAAATAGAAAAAATTCTTGGTAATTAAAATTAAGAACGTGGTTCTTTTTAGGAATAAAAAGTTCTTTGTTGTGCTTGAAAACATAATTTTACAGATAGGGGTTTTCAAAACCTATATGTTTGTCAACATAAAATTCCTCAACCAAATAAGAATTAAAAAAAGTATATTTGACATATATCTTGTATAATTTAAAATTTATATGTGATTAATAGTCCAACAGGATTTTAATGTGTTATAACAAGGTAACTTGGGAAAATAATTATTTATAATATATTCTTTTTTCCTGGTAGTAACACATAGAGACTGGCCTAAACTAATTTTTTATGCACTTCGTTAGTCATTTGTCTTATTTATGAAGACTCTTTTGGTTCCTATTACACGATTTATTGTGGGTCTATGAACTAAAACACAAAATTCATTTCTCTTAAACTATTTTAGTACATAATGTATAGAGATCTTCCAACATTCAACTTATAATTATTATTCTATATATTTTGGATCAAATTTTGATAGGAAGGTATTGAACATGAACATATTCCCTAAAATTATTACAGCCTTATCTCCTTCATCAACTTCTCCTATAAAAGTCTCTAAATAAATTTCCTTTAAGTAACATGTATTCCTTTGTAATACACTTTCAGATTCTATAGTTTCATGTTCTTTATAACTATACTAATTATAATATTTTTCTAATTTAATTTCAAATAAATCATAAGAAGTTTCAGGTATCATATTATTGAAATAATTAGTAAAATCATTTGTATGAATATTACATAGATCAAATCGATCAATTTTATCAAACATCACATGAAAAAATTATTCAACTAAAAATGTATTTTTATTTAACACTCTAAATTCTTTTGATGTAGTAGAATATCTATGAATTATTCCATCTTTATACTTTATATCGATCTTATCAACTATTTCCTCAGTTTTTATGTTATACACATTGTTGGAGTATGTTACCTAGACCCAACCTCTTTGTACATTATGATATCTTATATTCACTATATTTGAATATAAATAAATTTCATATCACATCATTATTGTTCTTCTTTATTATAGTGAATGTGATAATGTCCCAAGAGTAGTTGCCACACAAAAAAGTTCATATGAGTTCCCCTCTATAAAGGGAAACTAGATGTGATATCAAACTATTCATAGATATATGTTCTATATCTGGATGATATATTTTGTGTGACACAAATTATACTTGATACTAGGGGTTTAGACTTTTAGAAATTTTGGGAACCTTCTCATGGTGTATTCCCTTGGTAATATCTAGTATATGATATTATGAGAACTATACCCATCAGTAGGAAATACAAATTTATAAGTTCCATTTGATGTTCCTATTTATGATAGTATTTTTTGGTCCTTATACATGATGATTATAATTAGTTAGTATTATGAGTCGCATACTTAGATATTTTGATAAAGACACTGATGAAATATTTTCGTGACAAGGTGGGATACATTGGGTGAGCCAAAAGTAATATTTCCTTAATTAATAATGTGAGAAAGGATTTTTACCTTCTATTATTTAATAGAACTTGATATATCAGTCCCGTTGATGAAAATTCTATAGCCTAAAGAAATCCATTACCATAATGCTCTAATGGAATGTTCGATTTCCAAGAATTCAATGAAAGAGACATCCAGTACGTAGGTTGATGGCACTGAAATGGAACCTTCTTGATTATAGATATCATGATATGGGGATTATATTACATAGTTCTAATTCATTTGAATAATTATATCATTTCATAACTAAATTCTTTTCCTATGGGGTACTTAGTGTGTTGTAAGATGATAAAGATGGACATTAGAGTGTTTCTCCTAATTCAAAAAAGAGAGATGCATAGAGAGTCACACATTATGTGTATCTAGAATCTCAGTTAAATAACATATTATTATTTATTTTTTACGAAGTTGAATAAATATTATTTTTTCATGTGGTTTAATAACTATTCCTATTTTACTTGATTGCATATATTCTATCACCAGTTATTTGACATAATATTATATGAGTAGATTATTTAAAAAAAATTTATTATTTATTTAGTGAAGGTAATATTTTCTTCTTTATTGGGGAATAATGCAGTGATATTTATTTAATAAATAAATAGTCATTATTCAATGCCTTCTAAATTTTGTTGAGGAATGGGGGACTGATTTTCACTATCCAATAATATATAATAAATAATAAATATTATTTTATTAAATATATTTAATTTAATTCAACAGTTGTCTGCATGTTTAGAATTATTATTATTATTAATATTATTATTATTTTATATTGGATTATACAAGGATTAATTAAATAATAATGGAACTTTTGAAATGATTTTATTTTAACCATAGATACATGTATACCAAATTATATTTTTTAGAGGGAAATTCATTTTATTGGTTGTGTACAACAAATTTGGTTAATCATCTCAAGCACTAGAGAGCTCTCTTCTACATGAACACTACCATGAATAGAGGGTACTCATCCTCTAGATCCCACTCTCCTATCAATAGAGACCAAGAAAAACACTTTGGAATTAGTTCTTGAAATGATCAAAGGACGATGATGAAAGTGATATGATATTTTGTGTCGTCACATATAGATCCCTATAGTGACGTTCCATGACTTGTCGAATACATGTGGATTGCCTCTAGAGTTAATATTCCCTTGATTAATACAACTAAAAAATGATGTAACACAAATTTGTTGACAGATCCATTAATGAATAAATAATTACAACAAGAAAATTCTTTAATGAATTAAATTAAGTATAAAAATAGGTGATGATCCTCCCTCTAGTTTTGGAATAATTTCCATTGTTTATTTTCTTTGATTCAATTCAATTTATCACAGTGTTTATAATCATGTAGATCTAATATTGATCATCAACCATGACAAAAATCAATGTTGGTCATGACCCATCCCACACTTTGGCTATGTAAGGAATTTGGATATGCTACTAAATGGGTCACATAATTATTTATAATTACTTACATATCATTAATAAATTACACTTTATTCATTTAGTTTTCAATTAATGTATAATAATTTTTTATTACGAAATGAAAGATCTTCTTCATCCTCTTTCTTTTCTTGTATATCTTTTTAAATCAATAAATATTATGAATTAAATAAAATCAAATAACATATTCTAAAGTTTTGAGGATACTAGTTGGATAACACATGAGTATACATCATGTAACTATATTTAGACATCGTGTAGTTCTTTTTATTGTAACAATTATTAATTACGAAATTTTCTCAAACCATATGTATTGAATACATGTGGTGCATTTAATTCCATACACCATGGATTTACCAGGATAGCCTGGTGAAGTTCCATCTGGAGTACACTCTGTGTATCCCACAAATAAGGCATGTAGTCCCTTCGAGTCATAGACATGCCATGCATTTCTATAAATGGCCTACCCGACTGGTGACCATGTAACTCAGAGACCACATGAAATGTAGTCACTTATACACATTGTTTGCTCAAATTTTTTGAAGTACAGTTTACAATACAAGTCACTAGGCATGTGCCTCATATGGATGGTGGGAGTTATACATTCCATGTACATCTCCTAGACATTCCATGTATTTATACAAAATTATATAGAATTATAATTTATTTATTATACAGTGTAAACCTTGTTGACATGGGTTCTTGTATGGTTATTAATTTGATAAGACATTACATTTTATAGTTTTTAAATTATATATATTAATTTTTAATTAATATCTATGGAATGTTCAGATCTATATATCATGTTTGGGTCATGCTATTGTTGTTATAGTACGTCCCTTGATACATAACACATGACCAAAAAATCATGTAATTTTTTTTATCATTAATTCAATAGTACACTTCATGAATGTACATGATAATTAATTTATGCCATTTGTAATAATAGTAAACAATATATGAGTATAATAAATTTTCGGTAGAATTGGATGGGTATTCACTATGTTTCCTCCCTGGTACATTTAGGTGCATATTTATTTTTAAATAAATTTATTTAATTTGATGAAAATTAATGAAGATTATAATATCAAGTATTTTCAAATGAGAATTAAGATAAAATAATTTATTAATTAATGAAGATAATTAACTAATTTGAGAGTGATTTTTCATAAATAAGAATGATTAATAATTTAATTATAGTTTTATTAAATGTGAAATTCATTGCATCAATGTGGATGATCATGATCATATACCAGACCTTTGTATATGATTGTTTTCTGATAATTAATTATTAAATTAATTTTTTGTCATGCATGCCATCTCTCTTATTGTTATGTAAGGGCCTATGTGCCTATGATTTATTTAATGTAAACCCCTTTTCTATCTCACCTGTGTGTGAGTAAAATAATATTTAATTGCTGGATCTCCCATGCTATTACAAGTTATTCTTTTTTGGATCTGAGGAGAAACAAATAAAAGAGAGAGATATAGGCGAATATGTGGAAATCCATATCACAACCCATAATTTGTTAAATATGTTTTTCCCATAGGTAAATGGTTAGTTACCAACCACCAGAATAACTAACCATTAGTAAAATCACATTATCATACCACTTTATTATTTTATTTCTTTCATTTTTCATTGTTATTTCATTATGGATGTTTTTTGTAACGATCAAATGAATTAATGAAATTAATGATCATTCCATATAGAAAAAAATATACAGTTTTTTGTATAAATTTTATCTATGAATTTTTTAACAACTTAAGTTAATCCACTTAATAATAAAAAGAATGTGATAATTATAGTAATTTTAAATTTAGGCTTAAAAGGTTTAAATCCCTCAATAATATATATTATGTTTATGTATCCTTCCAGTACCTCAGTTAAAATCAAACAATAGTTCCAAGTACATTATGATAAATGTTGGGGTTCTTTTAGTTATTAGGAAATTCTAACTTGATGTTTTGGGTTGACATAACATAGTTCAAATCAACCGTTGACTTCTAAATAAGGTCTTGGTGTTACTGAGAGACAAGGGTTAAAGAAATCGAATTCAAGGTTTTCATAATTGGGGAGTCCACTAAACAGATCATGAAAATGCGAGTAAATGGAATTTGAATTTGTAATGCCAACATAAAAAAATTCATATTTCTTTACCAACCCTATTTTCAGTAATGAGAATGTGGTTATATATCCTTGACACATAGAATTTATAAGTAACATGATATTATGAAGACAATGGTGAGGGATATATTTTTTAGATAAAATAGTAGGAGAGAAATAAATATAATATATATTTAATTTCATAAATTTTATAAGATAAAGTACTAAATATATACTCCTATTATTTATTGATACAATATTAAAATGAATTAAAAAACATCACAACATTCCATACATGAGAAGGAAAACCTTCCCATTAGTAAATGTTTCCCTGAATGGAAATGGTGCATAAACATTATCCTTCACCATGAAAGAAAATTTCATTTGATGGAAGAACCTATTTTATATGTGCATGGTAATGAGGTATGTGATGAAGATCTTTCACTCTATGAGAAATATTCCAAAGATTCCACTGATGTTCAAAGATTCATGCAATAATCCAAGTCTAATGATCTTTTGAAGAAACATGAGGACATGGATGCATATATGATGATGTATCACCTTCAATGTATTTATATAGAGAAGGGGAGAAAAGAGATATATGAGATCTAAAAAATAGAGAATATTTTTTATAAGTTACTATTACAAAATGTTAATGATTAAAAACACAAATTCATTAAACATTTAGGATCCAATGGTTTAGTGTCTGGGAATACATGGACCAATCATTAATTTTACAAAATAAAATATATAAATGTATTTAATTTCTTATTCTATAGGTTTTTTTGTCCCTTTAATTATCGTTAGAAAATGTATTCACATGAGGATGTACATTCAAAATTGGTGAGATAAAATCCCAATAAGTTGATAGATAATAACAAGAAACAATATAACAAGGGGTGAGAAAAATTTGTATCAACATAACATAGGCATAAGAACATAATCATGAGAGGAAGCATTAAAAGAAGACATGAAATGTGGAAATTAATAAAAATGAAACAACATGTCTCAGTGGTCAACCACCACCCATTGTTGTGAATAAATCCACCATCATTTTAATATTTCACTTTACTCATGAGGTTATTCACATTACCCAATGCACTGCAGTGATATATAATTTTGGGTGCACCCGTCACATCATAACATATACATTATCTTGCATGCCACATAGATCATATATCAATCTAGAACATAAATAACCCATGGAAAGGAATTTTTTTCATCTCATAAGAAAACACTCATAATATTTGTGTTTCCAAATGAAAGGGGGACTAACATTATTGATATAATAATCATTAACCTTGAGTTAGAAGTAAACTATCTTTTTTGAAAGAAGATTTCTTTTGGAAAACATTATATCTATCATTAACTACAGTAGAAAACACGTATATCCCATAAAAGATAATATAATAATTTATAAATTATTTTAAAAGAATAAACACACAAAAAATGGAGTTAATGAGGGAAACCCCAAATAAAAAGAGTCGGATTCGAGAAATCCCCTTACATTTTGTCCGAAAGCGTCCTTCATATTAATATTCTATATAGTCACATTATATTCATTAATAAACAATTAAATATAATTTTATAAATGAAGATTATTAATTATATTTTTATTATGTTCTTTTATATTCCATTGGATGAGTTATAGAGTTTAAATTCGTTGTTTGGGAGTGTTTGTTTTCTTAATTTTTGTGATCAGTTCACTTGTATACATGAATAAAAGATAGTGTAAAATACAGATTAACATCCCAAAATTTTAATATATGTTTTTAATGATATTATAGAGTTTAAATGATCTTATTAGTGATTTTCTATATACCATGTGGATGATTCATTAGATAAGAGTAAATAATGATCATTTAATTTTAATTTTGGCGGTTTTTGATCACAACGAACTAGTTTTGTTTTATCATTTAGTGTTATGTGTATAAGTTAGTTCCAGAACAGAAAAGGGATTAAAAATATACTTTAAAAACGGTTTTCAACCATTTAATATTTTAATTAATAGAATTGATGGCAATTATGGAAAATAAAAGTTCATCACCCACAATGTCTCTAAACTAACACTTCATGGGTGACGATTTCATTTTTAAGATAAGACAAAGGGAGGGAAGATTTTAATGTTGAATATTCCATTAACATGATATAATTATACTATATTTAAATTATTAGAGTGATTATGAAATTTGGATTATTAGATGTGAGGATAGAATTAGAAAATACACAGAAACTGAAATGAAATTAAAAGAAAATATAAAGGATTTACCTTTGGAATTCTCCTCTAGAGATCCTCCTCAAGGCACATAGGCTTGGTATTTTGTTGAGACAAAGAGATCCAAGACATGGGTTAGAGGCTATGGAAGAGTATTGGGTAGAATATTGGCAACTCTCATATATTTATAGGTGTGAGGAGAAGAGGGTGTGGGGGGTGGTATTTATAGAGGGTGAGAAGGGTGTTTTCTTATTATTTAAATCATTAGTTTATTATTTTTCTCAATACAATAAATAGTGATTATTCTTGTGACTAAATACAATAATTAGTGCATGTATGATCAAACCAATGGTTAGTTACATAATCCGTGACTCAATCATGACTAAAAAATTCATGTTTTTAGCATTTATCATAAATTATCATGTTTTACTATTCAAAAAATTCATGTATTTCAGATAAGAACCAAAAATTATCCTTAACCATTATTCAATGTATAGAATTAAAAAATGAACTACATTTTATGAAAATAATTTTCAGAACATGAGTTTTTTAATTTTTAATTAAAATAATCATTTACTTCAAAAATATAAATTTTAAATTTATAACTGATTTTATAATAATTTGGAAAATTACATATGATCACATAAAATATTTTTAAAATCATAATACATGATTTATGAATACATTTTTTGTGAAAATAAATTTTCATTAAAATTAATCATAAAATATTTATGACTTATAAAAATATCAATACTTAATTAATAATTTTGAAAATATTTATTTACTTATTGTAAGATATAGTTATATCATATTTTCACTTATAAGATGGATAAATTTTATATATACTATAATTAGTATGATTACTATTCACTTGGTTGATTTACTATTCATAACATTCATATTACTATTCATAAGGGTAACATTACTATTCATAAGGGTAAGTTCCCATTCACCAAAAATTATGTTTTTCTCAGGAGACACCAAATATCTTACTGATCCCAACCGTATATGTCCGATTTTCAAAATTAATAACACATAAGTGGAAACATTATGTTTAATGTCTAGGGTAAAAAGTTCACATATTATTTATTAGTTCAATTAAGAATGATGTGGCATTTCTTTTCAAATTTTATTTTATGTGACATAATAATAAGAATATAATTTCCATTGATAAAACTTTGGGTTGTTACATTCATCCCCCATTTTGAGATTTCACCCTCAAAATTACATTTAAAAAAGGTGAGGCTACTTCTCTTTCCTCACCTCCTCTAGTTCCCAAGTTTCTTCATTATACATATGGTTACTCTACAACACATTGATGAGGTGTGTTGTCTTATTATGTAGAACCATATCTCTGTAGTCCAGAATTTTCACTAGTTTCTCCTGCTAACATAGATCATCTTTGATTTGTACCACCAATGAGTTTAGTACCTATGAGGGATCTGCTATGTACTTCCTCAGGAGTGATACGTGGAACACCTCATGAACTTCTTCCATATTCGGTTGAAGTGAAATATGATAGGACACATATTATATGAAATCAATGATCTCAAAGGGTCACTATACAATGGGAATAGCCTCCATTTATTTCCAAACAACATGACTCTTCTATGGTGATATTCTAAAAAAGACTTTATCTCCAATGTCAAACTCTATTTCCCTTCTACAATTGTCAGCATAGCACTTTTTCCAACAATGAGTAATGTTGATATGTTTATGGATATCTTGAACCTTTTCTGTTATCTCATATACAAGATTAGGTCCAATTAGATTTCTTTTTCCAACATCATCCCAACAGGTTAGAGTTTTACATCACATTCCATACCAAGCTTCAAATGGAGTCATATGAATACTGAAGTGAAATATGTCGTTGTATCAGAACCCATCCAATGTTATATTTCGACTCCATCCACCTTTTAATTCTAATGAGTAAGATCATATGATATGTGGAAGGGTATGAATAGTCCTATCCGAATGGACATCAGTTTGGGGGTGATAGGCTCCACTGAAATTAAATTTAGTACTCAAGGCATGTTAATGACTCCTCCAGAATTTAAATTTAAACCTGCGATCACGATCTGATACAATCGAGAGTGGAACCCCATGTTGTATCTCCACATCCTTCACATATAACTGAGCAAGTTGTTCGAGTGAGAGATAGTGATAAATGGAACATTCATGGTTAGTCGGTCCAACAAACCCATATCAAATTATTTCCTTTGGATGTCTTTAGGAGAGGAATGACAAAGTCCGTGGTGACATTCTACCATTTCCATATGGTTATAAGAAATGATTTCATCACCCCTTTGGACTTTTGTCTCTATACATTAACATTCTGACATATGAAGCACCTTTAGATATATTATTCTATATCCTACATCATGTTATCCCTTTAGAAGTTAAATTTGAGATCATGATACATCTTGGTTCTACCATGATTGATAGGGAATGTTAAGATATGTAAATTTTCCAGTAGCTCCTCATTTATCATGAGTGATGAAGTCACACCGATCCTTGTTCCAAACCGAATTACCGCGTCATCATCGAGATGGGACTCTTGCATCTTCCCTTCCATTAATGAATTCACCTTCTTTTAAAACTTCATACCATCCCTTTGTGCCTCCTTAATCTTCTCTAGAATTGATGGCTGGGAAATGATTTGGTAAAGGTATTATTTATTCCATTGAATTATGATTTCCAAATCCATCATTTGAATATCCATGAAGATATGGTATTTCTCAATCCACAACATGGATAATGTAGTTGGTTATTTTCAACTTAGGCCACCAACTAACTTTTTCTTCTTACCGAGATGATAGTGAATAGAGCCATCATATTCTGTAATTACCTATAACCATCTCCTATGATGCATATTGATCTCATTTTATGTGAATATATACTTTAGGCTCTTGTGATCGGTATACACATCACACTTATAAACATAGAGGTAATTCCTCTATATTTTCACGGAAAAAATAGAGTTGCTAGCTTTAGATCACACATAGGGTTGTTATGCTCATGTATCTTCAACTGTCATTAGTTTTAGGCTATCACATTATCATTTTTCATGAGTAAAAAATCCTATAAATTCTTGGAATCATCATTGTACATCACAAAACAAGATCTAATTTTCAGTAATGAGAGTATAGGTTCATTGATTAGCCTTCTCATTATCTTCATAAATCTTTCCTCATATTCTTCTTTCCATACATACGTTACCCATTCCCCTGTTAACAAAGCTAGTAGGTTGGAAAAACATGAGAAATTGATCACAAAACATCTATAGTACCCTGATAATCCTAGAAAACTATGGATTTCTATGACACTAGAGTGTATGGTCCATTCATCAATTTCCATGATTTTTAAGGGGCCACATAAATTCCCTAACATGTGACCACATATCCCATGAATGTGACTTTCTACATCAAAAAGTCACACTTGATGAACATGGCATATAACTTCTCCTTCCTCAATGTCTCCAACACAAGTCTTAGATGATATTCATGCTCCTACATTCTCTTGGAGTAGATGATAATTTCATCAATAAACACTACCACAAAATTTTTAAGGTAATTTATAAAGACTCTATTCATTAAATATTTTTATATTGAGGGAAAATTAGTATGTCTGAGGGGAATAACCAAAAACTAATAGTCCCCATACCATGTATGGAAGGTAGTTTTCTGAATATGTTCCTTATTCACCTTTAGCTGATGATATACAGAACTGAGATCCACCTTCGAGAAGTACCGAGATCCTATCAAATAAAAAAAAATTCAATCCTCGAAAGAGAATATTTTTCAGTATGGTGATCTTTTTGTGTTCCCGATAATAAATTCACAACCATATTTATCCATCATTCTTCTTTACAAAGATCATTTGTGAACCCTTAGGTGATTCACTATGGAGAATGAACCCTTTATCCAAATGCTCGTGTATCTTCTTCTTGAAATACCCCAATTTTAATGGATCCATCCTATTGGTACACATTGAGATAGAAGTATCACTGAGTATGAGTTATATTGAAAACTCTACCTCATGATAGGGGGGTAGTCTGAGTAACTCTTTAGGAAATATATCAATATATTCCCTCATTATGGGAATTTCTCCTAGGAGGGTAACTTACTTCGACTCATCCATTAGATCGAGGTATGCCTGTTCAGAGGGAATCAAAAGCCACAGGTTGAAGGATTTTTCAATAGAGATTCATGATCTTCATTAAATTTATAGAGGAGGATAAGATGATCTAGAATTAGAACATATATTCCCATTTCCCAACTGTTTATATATGATCTATAAAAAGAGAGTCAATCCATCCCCAGTACAATAATGAATTCCACCAAAGAAAGTATCACGAAATTTTCTAGAAGATTCCGACAACAAATTCCAATAGGAGAAGAGTTAAAAAGTTGGGATTCAATGATTTCTACACTAGGTGTTTCCAGAGATATCTCTACTTTACTGTTTTGGGGATTTTATTCAATAGTTCTAGAAAATTTGTGAGATATAAAAGAATGCATAGAACCAGAATCAAATAAGACTTTTCCATTATTGAATTAATAGGAAGTCTACCTTGTATGAAATCGTTTTCTTGATCCAATTAATTAATAATGATTTCATAAGCCTTCCCTTTATACTTTGGATTTGGTGGTTGATGACATTTATTACCCTTGTGAACTCATGATTTAGTGCACCAGCTTGCATAGTTCAATTTATCCCTAAAATTATAGCATTGGACCTTGGGTGGTGCTCTCCTTTCCTCCACCACATTTTCCAGACTTTTCAAGTATTTTGAACATTTATGAACTTCATGGCCTTCTCAACCACATTTGAAGCATTTCCCCATCCTTTTGAGGTAGTTCCCATGATGTTTCTTCCCAGATTTTTGACTTGTGGGTGGTTGAGTTTTCTTTCAACATTTTTCATTAGATCCTCCATCTTGAAACTCCTTATTTCATTTATTATCACCATAGTCATGGAAATATTATCCAAACTTTATATAGACTTTGAGATCATGTCAAAAAAACATCTTCATAACTCAAAAAGTCTCAGATTTCATGATCCTTTTGAAGGTGTTGTTTTAAACCACATAATAATTCATCAATTTTTCAATCATTATTGATAAAAAATACTTATGTGTACCTTGTAAGGATTGTAAAATTTTCTTCATTGGTCCGAAAAAATTCCACTACCTTTTACTTCAAATCTGAGAATTATCTCTCCATCTTAGTTTAAATATTTTGAGGGAAATATTTATTAAGAAACATTATGTCAAATTATTCCCACTCCATCTCCTCAATTTCACCCCTCAACATGGTGTTCTTAATCAAATACCACCATTTATTGGCCTCTCCATCTTGAAAATAAGAAAAAATATTTTCCTTATTCATCTTAGAATAGAGAATCATAGAAAATATATTCTATATCAATTTGACCCACTATTCCAAATCTAGTGGATCAAAAGATCCACTAAATTTTGGTGGTCATTTTGGCATAAAAAACTCGATAACTAGTTTCACCCTATTTGGAGAAGGAGGTTATTCCATATAATTAATGTCATTTTTCATAACCTAAGAAAACTGGGTAAGTATCGCCATGAAATTTTGAACTCCACCACCCAAAGCATTGGGGACTTCATTCATGAAATTGCTACATTGTCCCTCACATGGGTTGTGGTCTTGTTTCTCCTAGTTCCCACAATTTTATAAAATTGAAAAGGTTAGAAAAAAACATAAGTCCCCCAGTCAAGAACATATAATTTTTCCTTTATGAAATATAGTATAAAGGAATATATTATGTGATCATTATATTTAGAAATGAATCTTGGGTGATTCCATATACATGGTCTCATAATAAATTTTTTTACTACGATTCTCTAATCCTAATTCACAAATTAACTAAACCGTCCCCTGATACCAACTATAGCGACCCTAATTTCTCTTACATTACAATTACATCATTTTAAAGATAAAAATAATAAATAAATTACACATCAAATATCCCATGGTTTGGTTTCGTGGTAAAACTAGGAATATAATTTACTTTTATAAAATAAAACATTAACATTTATTTAATTCCTTCTTCTCTAGATTCTTATTGGCCCTTGATTTCTCCTTAGTACTAGTAGTCAACAGAGGATATACATAAAAAGGTGTAATATAAATTCTTAGTAAGAGGATATATAAGAATATTACACATTATAAAATGGGTTGATAATTATCCTTATCATAATTACATTTCCATAGGATCATAATCATTATAGGAAGCATTATGAAAAGACATGGAATGCAAAAATGCATAAGAATGAAACATCTAGTCTTAGTAGTCAACTACCGAACATAGTTGTGACTAATGATATAATCAAGTTCATTCATGTTTCACCTTAAACATTTGGTTATTCACATTACCCAATTCATTATAGTGCTATATAATTCTAGGCGCACCCTTCACGTCATAATATTTACATTGCACTATATAATTTCGGGTGCACCCGTCACATCATAACATTTCAATTACCATTCAAGACACATAGAAAATATATCAATAAAGAATTTAAATAAGCCATGTAATGGAATGAGTTTCATCTCATAATCATACACTCATAATCATTGGGTTCCCAAATAAATGGAGAAATACCATACTTGATATAAGAATCATCAATATTGAGATAGAAGTAAAAGTTGTGTTTTGAAAGAAGAGTTATTTTTAAAAAGATTGTGTTTGTCGTAAACTCTAGTAGAGAAAATTTATATCTCATAAAATATATGATAATAATGAATAAATAATTTTTATGTAATAACCACATTGAAAAAAGGGTGAAAGAGGGGAAAAAAAGAAGGAGAGTTGGGTTCGAGAAATCCTCTTACCTTTTTTTAGAAAGATTCATTCACAATAATATCATGTATAATCACATTATATTAATAAATTTTGAATTATATAACCTTGTATACATGAATATTATTAATTATTATTTTATTATTTTCTTTTTTAGGCCATTGGATGAGGTATAGGGTTTAAATTCATTGTTCTGGAGTATTTGTTTTCTTAGTTTTCAAGATAAGTTCACTTGTATACATGAATAGAAGTTCATGTATGATGAGGATAAACCTACACAATTATTGTTATATGTTTTGAATGACATTAAAGATGTTTAAATCACATTATCAAATATTTTTTTATATAAAATGAGTATGATTCATTAGATAAAAGTTAATGATGATCGTTTTAGGTTAATTTTGGCTGTTTTTATCGCAATGAACTACTTTTGTTTATCATTTAACATTATGTGTATAAGTTAGTTATAGAACATAATAGGGGTTTCAAAATAAATATTAATATATTTTATCTAACATTTAATCATTTTATAATCATCCTCAAAGGAATTTATGTAAAATGAATGTTAATCGCCCACGATGTCAATAAATTAACACTTCACGGGCGAAAATTTCATTTTTAAGATAAGAGAGAGAGGAGGAGGGAGGAGTTTAATGTTGTATATTATATTAACATGATATAATTATAGTATATTTAAGGTACTAGAGTTATCATTCCATTTGTTTTAATGAAGTTTAGTAGAGGGTAAGAAATGAAATTGAAATTGAAGGGAAATTAAAAGAAAGGAGAGAGGGTTTACCTCTTGAATTCTCCTATTGATGCCCTCTTCAAGGAACCTAGGATTGATCTTTTTTTGAGAAAAAGATCTCATTTACATGTTATTGGGACTATGGTAGTGTATTGAGAATAATATAGGCATGGTTCAAATCATTAATGTTCGGAGGATAAGATGGTCTGAGGGGTGGTATTTATAGTGGAGGAGAGGGGTGTTTTCTTATTATTTTAATCATTAGATTATTATATTTCTCAACATAAGAAATAGTGAGGATTTTTATGTATAAATATAGTAATTATTTCATGTGATTTCGAACCATTGGTCACTTCCAACATCCATTACTCAATAATGACTTAAAAATTTACATTTTTAGCATTTATAAAAATTATCATATTTTACTATTCACCGAAAATTAAAGTATTTTTTAAAAATCCCAATATTCCATATTAACAATTTTTTAATGAATAGAATTAAAAAACTAACTCCACTTTATTAAAATAATTTTTTAATTAAAATTATCATTCACTTGGAAGAAAGAAAATTTTACATTTTAAATAATTTTATAATACATTAAAAATTATATATGGTCTCATAAAATTATCTTAATATCAGAATATATTAAAATAATAATTTACGTATACATTTTTTGAAAATACATTTCATTTTAAATTAATCATAATATATTAATTAATTATAAAAATACCAACACTTAATTAATAAAATTTAAAATATTTTTTAACTTATACTATGATATTATTATATCATATTATCACTTATAAGATGGATACACATTATTTATACTATCATGGGAATGATTACTATTCACTTTTTCAATTTATTATTCATAAGGGTTATATTAATATTCATAATGGTAATATTATTATTCATAAGGGTATTTTACAATTCACCAAAAATTAAGTTTGTCCTATAAGACTCCAAATATCTTACTAATTGGAACCATGTATGTCAGATTTTAAAAATTCAAGACACAGAAGTGGAAAAATTATTCTTAACGACCAGGTTATAAAGGTCACAAAGTATTTAATATTTTTTTATGCATTATGGGGCATTTGTTTCCTAATGTGACTTTATTTGACATAATTATAAGAATAAAATTTCAATTTATAAAACATTGGGTTGTTACATCCAATACTTATTTTATAACTAATTATGGAGAATCTATGCCAACTAGGCCGCATGTAATCAGGCTTATTGTCTACATTGAACACTTAGAAATTATAGGAATTGAATTATAAGATGAGTTTCATACTGATTTCTTCCTTTCATCAATAACCAAGACCTACCCTAGTTTTATTGTCAATTATAATATGTTCAATAATGAGATGTTTTATTGTAACTTATTACATTAATCGACCATGTATATTAGGATATAGTGAATGACAGAAAAGTGGTCATAATGGTGACTAATAAAAGTAATAATAAAGAAAAGGGTCATAAGAATTATAACAAGTTTAAATTACCCAATCACCATCCTTCCATGACGAAGAAGATCTAGAGGTAGGGAAAGGAAAAGTAGGCAGTATGTTTTCCATATGGAAATTCGGACCACTAGAAGAGGAACTGCACCCATAAGAAAGGGGAAGCTAAAGGTGAATTTTTTTATCGAGTTTAATATTTAAATATCTATAAATTGTGTATTATATATAGGTTTTCGTGATCACACAGACACATATATATATATATATATATATATATATCACGAACCGAATCTGGTTTCCGCCAAAACCGACACCAAACCCAGCCTGTGACAAGGCCCAAAGGGCGTTCCTGATCCCCACGGGCTAGCACAAGTGCCTGGGTATCATAAAATGAGAATTGGGAATGATTTACCCAAGTTTATAAACATAAAACAACAAATGAATCCAATAAAACGAATCTGGATTTTTCAAACCAAACAATGTTTTACAAGAATTCAGAACTGAATTAAACAGTTTAAAACAACTCAACAAGACTATAACAAAGGCACAAAACCAAAAATGAATAGACCAAGAACCTCAACATGGAAAGAGTTGTCGCCCTCAAGCCATCTCCACAACACCGCATCATGAATGACCAGTGAAAACCCGAACTATTGGCACAAAAGTTATACCCAAACCTGCGACAACAAAAATAACCAAGTCTACTTACACCCAAGGGTGTAAGTAGGGTGTGATACAAAGCCCAATAGGATACCACCACTAATAGATTCCCTGTGATAAACATTTAATGACAAAAATCATGCAAGTTTTCAAAAACATGTGATGCTAGTTAAAATTTCTAAAAGATGAAACATTAAATAAAAACAGTTTTCAGGTGGGATAATTTAAATAATAAGAACATTTAAAATAAATACCATAGCTACTAAATTTTCCAGAATCTTATACTGTATGCCGACGGTAAGAACAAAATATCCAGTGAGCACAAGCAATGGGAAATAACCCCTAGGCACTAGCTTGCTGTGGGTCCCAGGTAGCTCCTATCTCAGTGAGAGTAACCATCACAAATATTCGTTCTCGTGCACAAGCCACTAGTAGGGAACATACCCAAAACCTAGTGGTCCCAAATAATCATCATAATAGTTTAGTTAGAGTTGTAAGCGTCAATCTTGCTAAGTGAAATTGAGGCCAAACCCCACAGATTCACTAGCATACTAGTACACGTCCACCCACCTAGATACCTGGGTTTTACCTTTGTGCTCAAACAAGTTAAACAAGCCATGAAATATAATTTTCACATGAAAATATCACTTCCACATCACATGTTAACCAAAAATCCCCATGTACATCACAGAAGTCACAAATTCCACGTTTCATTCAAATGAATTTTGAAATCAAACTCATACAAAAATAGACCACAACACTTTTTGCATAACTTTCACAATCCAACACATCCTTTAACAATTTTATGATGTCCCTAAAACTATGATAAAAATCACATAACAGCCCACTAACATGTTTCATAAAACCCTTTTTATAAACAAAATCCATTTTTCACATTGCATTCACACAAACAACCCACATCACGTTCACACCTCTTTCACATTTCAGTAAATCCATTAAACATTTTAATAAAAAATTTCCAATAGGATACACATCACATGAAAGACCTATTAACATTTAAAATGGTTCATTTGAAAGTATAAACAATCCAAAATAGTTTTCCAATATGGTTTCACCTCTTACATAAATCATTAAACCACCCATAACTTTCTTAAAACAATTCTAAATAGTGTACCAAATCTTTTCACATAAAACACATTTCAAAACCATATTTGAAGGTCAAAATCACACCAATAAAAATTAAAAACAGAATTTTCATCCCCAAAAACATTTATTAAACTACCCCCATGTTTTATACAAACACCTCAAACAATACCACAAAAGATCCACATGAAAAGCACACGTTTTTAAAATAACTTTCAAGAAGTACAATATGGTTTTACACCTTAAACCCTTAAAAAAATCTTTAATATCTAATGTCACACCAATACCCTAACCAATCAGAATTTTCATCCCAAACAAGATTTATTAAAACAAATTCATATGTTATAAAACACACCCAAACAATACCCAAAGGGTTGCATATGAAAAACACCGAATTTTAAGCTAAAATGAAACTATAAATACAAATGCTTTACCAAATCCAACATAAGTAGTTCACACAATACAAAAAGCATATTAGGAACATTCATAATAAGTAATTCAAGCAAACTGACTCATCTATAAATGTTTACACAAGGAATCACCTACCTTTTGAGTCAAAACCCTTGAATCTTGGTGCGGAACCTCAACCGCACCTCCGCTGCACCACAAGGATGTGAAAAAAAACCCTAAACCATAATATTTCACCAAAAAGACCCCAAATCATACCCTAGGTATGAAGACTAACTTCTGGACACTATATAAATTTATGAAAGTTGGAGGAAACCCTAAAGAGAAGGAAGGAATTGAAGAGAGAAACACATACCCAAAATAATCTTGAAGAAAACGACCCAAAATCCACCATAATCTGAACTTGAAAACATCCAACCATAATGGGAGGTTCTAAAAAAGATTAGTAAATCTTGTAGGAACTGTAATGGGGGAAAAATAGTTAAAATAGAAGGATTTATGAAAGGATCAATTTACCTCTCCAAATCTGGACGATTTCTGAAATCTAGGGAAGTTTCGACCACTTTCGCGATTCTATAGAGCCCCAAATTGTGCGATGAGGGAATGGGGGCGCGCCTTAAGTATGTGGTCTCGGGTGAGAGTTGGAATCACCAAAAAAATGCAAATATTGAAGGAGATATTAAATAATTAAAATTTATTTTTAATGCAGAAAATGGGCTTTCGGGCAGGCCCAATCCATTAAATAAAATGCCATATACACCATGATTATGGATTTATAAATGGTCAAAATTAAAATGGTGGTGTTAATAGGTCAGGTGATAAAAATTAGGAATTGTAATGGATGAAAAATGTTGAAAAATGAAGGAGTTATAAAGGAATCAAAATTTATTTTTAAATCTGGAATTGGGCTCACGGTTTGGCCCAATTCATAAAAACTCACCCATTCCTCCATAAATGCTTGGGAAACCCTCAAAACAAAGCATTAATGGAAATTAAATGGAATTTAACTTTATAATAAGTCATATATGTATGAATTCTCCCCACCATGAAAACTTTCTGCCCCAGAAAGTCACATCAATGACAAATCAACAACCAAACCCAAATGAGAAACCAATAGGTACTCCCTTGCTTGGTTTCACCCCCAAAGGCCAAAAAACCTCCAGTGATCAATTAAGGATTACTATCATAACCAAACCTTACACAAATTTCCTGAAATGATCAATCACATCCATAATTTATCCCAAAATAAAACTCCTCAAACACTAACTGAACAATACTCAAGCAATTCACCCAAACGAACAATAACTTTGAACAAGGTTACACTTACCGTACTTTAAATAATCCATTGGGCACTCTCCAGTCCCAAAGTTTACACAAGGATGATGTTGTTAGCTAGATAGCTCCGAACTAGACTATCTACACCAATCCTAGACCATATATAAATATAAGTTACTAGTACGGGGGGACACAAATACGCTCCCCTCCATAAGAGACAACCAATAATATTTTTTCCGAGACAGAACCAGGACACTAATAGGGGGATGCCTGAATGGACTCCCTGGTATATAGGGTATACTTCCATTCAAAATCTCTCAAGGAACATACATGAGATTCATAGTGGTTTTCCCCGCCATAAAAACCAACCATCTTAACCGACCAGCATGGGACAACACAGAAAAAACCCAAAAATTTCAAGATTTGGGAAGGTTGCACGGTTAGTCCGCACAGTTTTTGAAACCGTGAACTAACTATGCTGATCAATCTTCTTGCATGACTTCCAGGCACACAATCACTCTTAATCACTCACAAACCATGTGCTCAGCCTGTCTATCCAAAATTCTAACCATTCTCCAAAGACTCTATGGAAACCAAAGGGGGGAGGGAATGACATTGGGCGATGTCATTGGTACAATTCCCTCAACCTATTTCCACCAAATGTGAAAAACAGAAGAAATATAATGATACAATAGGTTTAAACTCTTCCTATCTTTCATATTTAGGATAGAACTTTGTACAAGGGTTTAAATGACCCTGTGATTTACCCTGACTACGAGCCAACTTCTCTCCGAGACCTATGGCTGGAGCTCAAATGATTGAAGAATATTTGGCCTCACAGTTAGTCTTCAGAAACCCACTGAATGATAATTCTTCTTTCGGTGCCACCGACAACTACACTGCAATCCCAGATAAGTTTTCCATACATAAAAAATTCCATACTCACATTGCCCTATCCTGATATTTTACTGAAACAAGGGCTAAGAAGATGCCCACACATTACACCTTGTTTCTTCGAGTGAGAAACTATAAAATTAAATAACACCTATAATCACCTTCCTATAAAATTGAAGATTTTGAAGTTTTCCAAGGGAGACATTCTCCCAAAATAAAGAGACTCTCAGAGGATTTCACAACTTTCACCTATATGGTCAATCGAGCACATGAAATCATAAGGCATCACCGAAAATGACCATTGCGACTGATATAAACAATTCATGGAGAGGGACCTTATACGACATCCAAAAACAACACACAATTCTAGAAAGTGGCTACAATATCCTATCATGACAAGATTTCCCACACTGGTAGTTTATTGTGAACTCTTTATTTGAAGAGACTACGAAGGACTCAAAGGCCCTCTTAGACATTATCCATACTGACAACCCCATACAACTTCCACCTTCAACGAATCAGGTAGCTTAGGAATCTAAGGTCTCCTTCAACCATCCATGATCACTATTGCACAACAATAGGATCTGAAAAAAACCAATAAGGTAAATGGTGTAGACTCATTCTACAAAGCTCAAGAAACGATTCCTTACATTGATCAACTAGAGGATTTTCCGATGACGAATCAATCGAGGTTTCACTTTAGTTGTACACTAACGCTAAATGGGGGCGTACCTTATCCAACGGGAGAACCCAAGGACCCAAAAAAGCTGGTCCATTGGTAAAAAATGCCACAAAAAAGATCCAAACACATTAATGGAACCACCATAAATGTGTCCCGAAACATATCTCATAGAAGACTACTAACCGGTCCTTCTACCCAGCTTACCGACCAAACACAAACCCAAAACACAGTTTGAACAGGAGGGGTTCTTGGACTCAAAACATCCCACACCAACAACATTTTCAAAAACCCATAATATAAACCATCCCAAACAATTCATCAAGACATCATGTTTCACTTTAAAAACATTTCTTTGAAAAAAATGGTTCAGCGGTTAGCACATCCACAAATGGTACCCCATGGGCCTTACACATGCATGTTTCTATGCCACACCGGGCACCCTCCTCATATCCATCCCGACACTCATCCAGTCATGTCATCAACCATTCATCTTTCCATATAACCCCATGCATGTGGTTTCTCATGAAAATACCAAAGTATAAAGCAAAAATTCCTTCCACTTTTCAAAACCAAAATGGTCAAACAATACATCCTTTTTCTCAAAACCACTAACCCCGAGATCAAAATCCCAACTCACATCTTAAAAACTTTTCAGAAATACACAATCATTTAGAAAATAACTCACTTTCAAGATATTCACATCAATTTCAAAACATCTCATCCCATTAAAACACACTTTTATTGTTTAGAAAACTCTATTGGAAACACTTTTCAAAACCAACTTCAATATAGTTCATGATTTCAAAAGAGGTGTAAGCACACCATTTTCCATTTCAAAACAATTTTAAAAATTCAGTTCTTCCATTTCATAAATCAAACCATTCCCTCTTTATTTGAAAATCATTTCACAAAAACTTTACACTTCTTAAAACCAAAGTGCCAAGATTTCAAAACCTAAGAACAAAACAATGTGAGAGGAAACTAGTTTCAGTGGGAGTTTTGGGCATATGGTTGGCATCCATACTCCAATCACTTCACAATCACAGAGAGTGTTATAGTGAATATCCTTGGATCCAAATGGCTTGCCAGGCCCTGCGTGCTCACATGGACTATTAACCCAACTCTCTTTTCATTTACCTTAATCATCATCAAACCAAGAAAACCAAAGGACTTAGATAAATCCCGACTTCCCCGGGTGACTCGAATCCTATCATGAGGTGTGGTGATCAGGTACACTACCCCTAACCGAACTACCAAGTCCCAAAAATCCTAACTCTAGACTATCCTGACTGCTCCCAAAATAACATGACTCAAAGAGTTAACCTGAACCTCCTTTGATACCATTTTGTCACAAACCGAATCTGGTCGCTGCCAAAACCGACACCAAACCCAGCCCGTGACAAGGCCCGAAGGGCGTTCCCAATCTCCACAGGCTGGAACAAGTTCCTGGGTATCATAAAATGGTAATTGGGAACGATTTACAAATGTTTATAAACATAAAACAATAAATGAATCCAATAAAACGAATCTGGATTTTTTAAACCACACAATGTATTAAAAAATTCAGAACTGAATTACATAGTCTAAAACAACTCAAGAAGACTATAAAAAAGTAACCAAACAAAAAATGAACAGACCAAGAACCTCAACATGGCAAGAGTCATTGCCCTCAATCCATCTCCACAACACCGCATCATGAATGACCGGTGAAAACCTGAACTGTTGGCACAAAGGTTATACCTAAACCCACGACATCAAAAGTATCCAAGTCTACTTACACCCAAGGGTGTAAGTAGGGTTTGATTCAAATCCCAATAGGATACCACCACTAGTAGATTCCATGTGATAAACATTTAATGACGAAAAGCATGGAAGTTTTCAAAAACATGAGATGCTAGTTAAAATTTCTAAAAGATTCAACATTAAATAAAAATTGTTTTCAGGTGGTCTAATTTAAAGAATAAAAACATTTAAAATAAATACCATAGCTACTGAATTTTCCAGACTCTTATACCGTATGACGACGGTAAGAAAAAAATATCTAGTGAGCACATGCAATGGGAAATAACCCATAGGCACTAGCTAGCTGTGGGTCCCAGGTACCTCGTATCTCGGTGAGATTAACCATAAAAAATATCCATTCTCGTGCACGAGCCACTAGTAGGGAACATACCCATAACCTAATGGTCCCCAATAATCATCATAATTATTTAGTTAGAGTTGTAAGCGTCAATCTTGCTAAGTGAAACTGAGGCCAAACCCCACAGATTTACTAGCATACTAGTACACGTCCACCCACCTAGATACCTAAGTTTTCCCTTTGTGCTCAAACAATTTCAACAAGCCATGAAATATAATTTTCACATAAAAATATCACTTCCACATCACATTTTAACCAAAAATCCCCATGTACATCACAGAAGTCACAAAATCCACTTTTCATTCGAATGCATTTTGAAATCAAACTCACACAAAAATAGCCCACAACACTTTTTGCATAACTTTCACAATCCAACAAATCCTTTCACAATTTTATGAAGTCCCTACAAATATGATAAGCATCTCATAACAGACCACTAACATGTTTCATAAAACCATTTGTATAAACAAAATCCATTTTTCAAATCGCACTCACACAAACAGCCCACATCACGTTCACACCTCTTTCACATTTCAGTAAATCCATTAAACATTTTTATAAAACACTTCCAATAGGATACACATAACATGACCAACCTATTAACATTTAAAATGGTTCATTTGAAAGTATAAACAATCCTAAACAGTTTTCAAATATGGTTTCACCTCTTACATAAATCATTAAACCACCCAAATCTTTCTTAAAACAATTCTAAATAGTGTACCAAATCTTTTCGCATAAAACACATTTCAAAACCATATTTCATGGTCAAAATCACACCAATAAAAATTTAAAACATAATTTTTAGCCCCAAATACATTTATTAAACTACCCCAAGTGTTATACAAACACCTCAAACAATACCACAGAAGATCCACATGAAAAGCACACGTTTTCAAAATAACTTTCAAGAAGTACAATAAGGTTTTACACCTTAAACCATTAAAAAACATCTTTAATATCTAATGACACACCAATACCCTACCAAATCAGAATTTTCATCCCAAAAAAGATTTATTAAACCAAATTCATATGTTATAAAACACACCCAAACAATTCCCAAAGGGTTGCACATGAAAACACCGAATTTTAAGCTAAAATGAAACTATAAAAACAAATGCTTTAAAAAATTGAACATAAATAGTTCATACACCACACACAGCATATTAGGAACATTCATAATAAGTAATTAAAGAAAACTTACTCATCTAGAAATGTTTACACATGGAATCACCTACCTTTTGAGTCAAAACCCTTGAATCTTGGTGCGAAACCTCAAACGCATCTCCGCCGCACCACAAGGATGTGAAAGAAAACCCTAAACCATAATATTTCACCAAAAATACCCCAAATCAAAACCTAGGTATGAACCCTAACTTTGGACACTCTATAAATTTATTAAAGTGGGAGGAAACCCTAAAGAGAATGAAGGAATTGATGAGAGAAACACATACCCAAAATAATCTTGAAGCAAACGACCCAAAATCCACCATCATCTTAATTTGAAAACATCCAACCATTCATGTTAGGTTTTAAAAAATATTATGAGATCTTTTAGGAACTAGAATGAGTGATAAAGAGTTAAAATAGAAGGATTTATGAAAGGATCAATTTACCTCTCCAAATCTGGACGATTTCTGAAATTCAGGGAAGTTTTTACCACTCTCGCGATACTATAGAGCTCTAAATTGTGGGATGCGAGAATGGGGTCGCGCCTTAAGTATGTGGTCTCGGGGGAGAGTTGGAATCACTGAAAAAACGCAAATAGTGAAGGCGATATTAAAGAATTAAAATTTATTTTTAATGCAGAAAATGGGCTTTTGGGCAAGCTCAATCACTTAAATAAAAACCCATATCCACCATGATTATGGATTTCTAAATGGTCCAAATTTATATGGTGGTTTTAATAGTTCAGGGTATGACAATTAGGAATTAGAATGGATGAAAAATGTTGAAAAATGAAGGAGTTATAATGGAATCAAAATTTATTTTTAAATCTGGAATTGGGCTCACGGTTTGACCCAATTCATAAAAACTCACCCATTCCTCCATAAATGCTTGGAAAAACCTCAAAACAAAGCATTAATGGAAATTAAATGGAATTTAAATTTATAATAATTCATGTATGTGACAATATATATAGAAACCAAGTAAATTTAGTAAGATTTATAGACAAGAGGTGGATCTACGAGCTGCTAATAGAGCGAAGCTGGGTGATCTAGCCATTGGTTACTATTGCCTTTCATTTTCTATGGGAATGATTTTTCTTTTAGTAGATTTTATTATGTACCTATGGTTATGAATAACATAATTTATCTATCATTCTAAAATGAATATGGGTTTTTTTGATGTATGAAAATAAAATTTCTTTCTTTTATAAAGATAAAATATGTTATAGTATGGAAAATTTAAAATTATGGTTTTTATGTACTGTATTAAAAACAATTATTGGAAATTGATAAAAAATAATTTTAACACAACCCATATAACACCCAACTTTTTCATCACCATTTTTTTCATGTAAATGAGAATCATTTGAAACAACTTTATCATTATTGTTATCTAGACTCTATTGAATTAAAACCACTTGAACAGTGTCAGAATTGTTTACAAGGAAAATTGACCAAACCACTATTTTCTTGACAAAGTGAAAGGGAAATAAATCTTCTAGTATTTTTATACATTGATTTGTGTGTACCATTTCTTGAATCAGATATATTTTAATATTCATTCATCTTAACTTTTATTGATAACTTGAGTAGAAAGGGCTATGTCTACTTTATGAGGTATAAGTCTGGGTCTTTTGATAAATTCAAGGAATTAAAGAATGAAGTATATAATAATCTTGGAAAGAAGATAAATAATTTTAAATTTGATCAAGGTAGTGAATATCATTACCAATATTTCATCAAAATTTTACAGGAGTTTGATATTCTATCTCAACTCACTCCACTATAAACAACACAGTGGAATGGTGTATGTGAAATGAAGAACTATACTATGATAGAAATTTTTTCGGTCGATGATGATTCATGAAGATATTAAATTATCATTTTATGAATATGAATTATATACTACCTCATATATATTATAAAAAGATCAACATAAACAAGAAAACAATATTCCATTCGAGTTATGTATTGGAAATAAAATCGTTTTGTCGCATACACGTGTTTGGCGTTCGGAAGCAATTTTTAGGCCTTACTAGGAATCAAAATAGCACCTCGGGGCATAATGTATATCTTTATATGATATCACATGGAATAAAAGCGATAATTCCTATACAACCATTAAGATAAAAAAGTGACTATTACATGAAAATCTATCTTTCTTGAGAATGATAACATCCAAAAAAGGAAAGTGGGAAAAACAATGGATTCGATGAATTTGATACTCAAAATACACTAGATTTGGAGAAGGAACATGTTCCATAGGTCCCCATGGACGAATTAATTTCTGAAAGGCAAGTAATTTGTCAGAATACAATAGATGTAAGATACTAGAGAGATATGATTCTCTTTTCACTAAATATGGTGACTCGTTATTGGATGAAAATGACGAACCTATCTCCTACAAAGTGTTAGTGGAAAGATCAAAAACTAAAATATAGGAATAATACATGAGTTATAAAATGAATTCCATGTTTCAAAATAATGTTTAGGTTTTGGTTGATGTGTCAGTTGTTATAATGCTCTTTGAATGAAAATGATTATTCAAGAGGAAACAAGAAATGGAAGGTAAAGTAAATTCTTATAAATCAAGGATATTGATTAAAGGGTTTAAATAGAATCAATTAATTTACTATGATATGTCCTTTTCACTATTTCCATGTTTAAATCCATTAGAATTCTAATTTCCATTGCAGCGTACAATGAATATGACAATTGGATGATGGATGTAAAAATTATATTCCATAATGGGATCCTTGAGGAAGATGTCTATATGAAATAATCAAGAGGTTTTTTGACTCTAGGAAACGCTAAAGATATTTTCCAGTTAAAAAGATCCATTTATTGATTGAAGTTAGCATCTAGGTCACAGAACATTAGATTCAATGAAGATTTAATATAATATGGTTTCAATTAAGAAAACATTTCTTACATGTGTTTACAAAAGGTTTATTGGAAATGTGGTGGATATACTAGTAGTATATTATTATGAAATATTACTTATTTTAAATGACATAATAGTCATACAATTAGTTATGGACTTGTTAAAAAAGTGTTTCACCATGAAAGAATTAGGGGAAGAAACCAATATTCAAGGGATCAAGATCATTCATGATATACCCAAGATGTTTCTTGGAATAAGACAAGGTACATATGTCAACCAAAAACTAAATAGATTTTGTATAGAGAAATCCAAGAGATGATTTGTTATAAAGTCACATGGTATACATATTTATAAAAAAATATGTCCTCAGAAACAACAGGTGAAATGTAGAATGATTAAGATACCATAAGCTTCACTAATAGGATCAGTCTTGTATTCCATGTTATATAGTCATCATGATGTTTCCTATGCATTGAATAAGGTAGGAAGATATTAAGAAAAAATAGTATAACATAATTGTTATACTGTTAAGGATATACTAAGGTATTTAATATAACTAAGGATATGTCCTTGGTGTATGTAAATACGAGGAGATGGTCACCCGGTGTTATACTGATGAATTTTTTCAGACAGATCTGAATTATCTGAAGTCACAATCAGGATATGTTTTCTATCTCAATGAATGATCTATGGGATGGAAAAGTTCAAAATAGAAATTTTTCACTTATTCTATAGTGGGTTCTGAGTATATAATGTATTCTAATATAGATAAGGAATCTATTTGGATGTTGAACATTTTCCTAGAGAATAATATATTATGTATAAGTACAGACCATATCACATTGTATAGTGATAATACTAAATCAGTGGATTTGGAAAAAGTGTCATGGTCACACCAATAGAAAAAGCATATACATTGGAATTATTAATTCTTGAGGGATTTTAATTATAAGGGTGAATTTATTGTAAGTTGAGTGCCCATTAAGATAACATGGAGGACCCCTTCACAAAATGCCTATCTCAGTAGAAGAATGTGTATCATGTGAGTGCTAGAAGACTTGAGGTTATTAGCAGTTGGCTCTAGGGAAAGTGGTAGTCTATTTGAGTCGGTTCCCTAGAAAAAAATTCTTTGTACATTATGGTAAATTTTATTCATGGTTTTTGAATATTGAAAAACATATTATCACATCATGATTTTTAATCTTAATAACATAGTATTTAATATTATCCAAAGAGTTAATATCAAAATAAAATGTTTATAGAAGTTCCATACTATAATGAGAACCTGGATGTTCTATGAAACTATTCTTAAAAATATGTTCTATAATTATATGATAACATTTGAGGGAAAAATGATATAGTCAATCAGGGGTGGATACATATAGAATTTGAGACATCATATCTTGTTGTATTCCATTAGTAATATATAGTGTAGGATATTATGAGAACATGAATCTCCAGTAGGAAATCCATATTTATATGTGTCGTTGGATGTTCCAATTTGAGGATTTTTGTGTTGTTCATTAGAATTTATTATTTTTATTAATGATTATCATGATTCACATAATTTGATGTATTGATGAAAATTTTGATAATTATTGTTTATGGAATGATAATATAATTTGGGTGCGTGACAAGTAATAATGAATTAATAAATAATGTGAGAGTGGATTTTCCTTTCAGTTCCTTAACAAAATTTAACATCTCATTTTCTTTTATGGAAATGATATAGCTTAAATAAATCCCTGACAATGGTGTTCTATTAGAATTTTTTATTTCTAGGATTTCAATGAAAGAGACATTGAGTATGTAGGTTGATGGAACCAGCATGCAACCTTCTTGATTAGAGATAGCGTGATAAATGTATTATTTTACACAATTGACATCATTATGAGGTATTATTCCATTTAGACATTATCTTCTTTCTCTATGGGTGGCTTGGAGTGTTGATGGATTCTAACCTTGGAAGTTAGACTGGTTTACCTAATGCCACTAGAAAGAGGCCTGCAGGGTCACACACTAAGTGTACCCAGAATCTCAGATAAAAAATATATTATTAATTATTATTTAACAAGTTGAAGAAATATTATTCCCACACATCGTTTAATAATTTTTCATATTTACATGATCTCAAATATTCCACAACTATTCATTCTAGAGCATATAATTTGAGTGGAATATTTAAAAAATATTTATTTTCGATATAGTAAATATAATATTTATTTATTTATTGTAAAAAAATGAAATGATGTCTGTTTAAGAAATAAAAATTCATTATAAATGTCCCAATAAATATTTTATAGTAATTTCAGACTATGTTTAATGGTGTGGTGAGAAATAATAAACATTGAATATTATTTGATTAAATAATATTTAATTTTATTTTAGAGTTTAGAGCATATCAAGAAACAATAATTTTTATTATTATTTGACATGGGCTTTAATAGGGATTTAATAAATAATAAATTGAACATTTTAATTAATTTTATTTCATCCTTAGAGATATAAAAACGAAATTTTATTATTTTCCTAGAGAGCTAATTCATTTTATTTTTTGTGCATAAAAAATTTGGAGAATCCACTCAAGCCCTAAAGAGCTACCTTCTGCCAAAATGCTCTTAGGAATGGAGAGTGATCTTCCTCCACGTCCCACTACCATGAAAAGAGAGATCGAGGATAACTCATTGGAATCAGTTGTCACTATGATCAAAGATGGATGAGACAAGTGATATGATCTTTCGTTCTATCACTTGTAGTTTCCTGCAATGATGTTCATAGATTTTTGAAACACATATGGATCTATGAAAGTGGAAATTCGAACTTTATTTTTACAACACAATGATGGTGCAACAAAAATAAATTGACATATCCATCAATGAAGAAATAATTCCGATAAGTTAATTATTTAATTAGATTAATTGCAAATAATATGTGATGATCTTCCCTCTGGTTTTGATGTAATTTTCATTTTCTATTTTTATGGACTCGTTTTCATTAAACATGGTATTTATAATCATGTAGATCTCAGGTTGATCATAAATCATGACAAAAATAAAAGTTGGGAACAAACTATCAAACACATCCACTTCACACAAAACCAACAAACCAAGCATAAAAAATATTAAAATATCAAACATTAAGTATTATGTTATATCATAACTAATGTGGTTTCCTTTTAAAACAATGGTCTAATTAAAACTCTATTTATGATATGGAATGTTATTTTCATAGTTTCTTCAAAACATTATGTGGGAAGACTATATATATTTATCATATTTCATGTAATATATATAATATTATTATTTCTTCTATCAATAATTAAATTATTTTACAGTGTTCTTAGAGAAGAGAATGTATGTTTAATACCAAAGTTTGAACAAAAATATTTAATCTCTTGATTCTCAGACTCTCTTATATAATATCCCATAAATGATTTTTTAAATATATATTATATTGTATTTTTTTCAAAATCTCATAAAGATATGGTATCTTCACTTTTATATTTCATGAAATAATCCTCAATAAATATAAAAAAACACAAAAAAAAATAAAAAAAATCTGCATAAAAACATGCTACTCGTGAGGGTCTAAACAAATCCATATAAATATATTCTAAAGGTTTTGATGTAGAAACCACATTGATTGATTTTATATATGTATTATGCTATCTTCAAATTTAGCTTGCATCATAAAAAATATTCTAACCATACACACGTCTGTGTATATCTGATAATAAATACTTCTAAGTTAACTTAGGTAGGGAGACCATATAATATTTTCCCCGCCTCCAATTCCATTATTAGGATTAATTTATTTTATTTGTAAAAATATATAATTTATGTTTACACAAGTAAGTAAGTTATGATTTGTAAATATATTCTATTATATATACTTTAACCATGAGTAGTTCTTCTTTAAAATAGAAGAGTCATTTTTCAAAAAATCAACTAAAAATCCATCATCATATGGTTGTGAAATTATTTTCCAGTTTTGATTTATCCTTAGAATTTTGAAAAAATTATTAATCTGATTTTTTTGGATCTCCAGTAGATCTAACTCCAATGATAATTCCTTTAGTATTATCCCTAAATGTCACCAATATTCCATATACATTACATAGTACATAGAAATTCGAAAATTCACCGCACATAATTCTTGAGTATCCATTATTCGTGTACATTATTTCACTTTTCTCCATGTGGATTTCACAAAAAAAACAAATAAAATCATTTTTTACCCATATTATCTTAGGTATAATAGTGTCATATAGTAAATATCTAGGAAACCAGATTTACATAATTGTTCCAGTATATACATAATTGACTTTTGAAAATGTTTATGTAATAAATCACTTCATTTCACTTCAAATATGAGGATTCTTCATGAAAAAATATGATAATTATAACCATAAATTGCACTAAAAAAATGGTAACCATAAACATGTTGTTGTTTTTTGATAAAAGAATAAAATAGTTTCTATAAACCATATTTTTGCATCATTACTGAAAATGTTTATTTTTATTTTTTTGCTTATTATTTACAAGGGTTTAATTTATTGATAATCCTCTATTATTTAATCTTCTATAACTTTATTTAATGTATTATAGAATATCTTGAAATTATTTAATTCTTTTTTTCATTTTTAATGTTTCTTGATTTTTATTTACTAATTTTTTTAAATCCTAGTAATATTTTAGCAAGGAATATTTTCCACTAAAAACATTCTAAATATACTGATGGATTTTTTTCATCTATTAAAGTGATTTTTATTTCTTCAAAAATATAATAGTATTAAAACAATTTGCATGTGCTAAAAAATCTGAACATGGAGATGATGTGTTATATGATTACCCTTCATCTTCATTTTCCATAAAACAATTTCTTCCTTCATATTTGACTTAGCGTCTTCTAAATCAAAATTCGAAGATCTATTAAAGTCTTTAAAAATAATCCATGTAGCTTTCAAAATTTTTTAACTCTCTTCTCATAATTATATTTCATTTTTTATCTTCATCTCTTTCTTTTCCATTTTTCATTTTCCTTATTTAAGATTTTGGCAGTGGGTCCTGATATTCCCCATTTTTCCATTCATAGCATCAAACATCTCTTAATACATAATCATTTTTTCTACAGTTTTTGTAATTCATTAGGAAGAAACTTTTCTTCCTATAGATATTATTTAATATTATTGATAGATAATCCAGTTCATCCTAATAATCTGAACAAATTGAATCATTTGAGTATATAACATCCTTATTTACCTTCATTTTTCTTTTTGGAATTGTTACATTGAGAGTATAATTATGTATTTATATAATTTTTTAATTTTTAATAGTACCTTAGATTTCATCCTCACAAATATTTATTATACTGAATCAATTTCATTATCATCATATTTTTAAGAGGATTGGATTATCATATAGTATTATATATTCCATTCCATTAAGAAGAAAAAACTCTATGAACATTAAATTCTTGATCTAGTTATAGAAATCATGATTCAATGGAAGAAAAACCATTATCCATTTTAGTCACTCTTTCACTTATTTGAATAATATGTCATCTATCATACATCCTGAATGTATCAAATATTAATTTTGAGGTGTCTTACCTAAATTTTTTTGAAGCTATCAGTTCCAATATAAGCAACATCTATTATTTTCCTGGTCTCATAAGAATTTTATCATTAAGAAAAACAATTAAATTAATAAGGTCCAATTCTATAAATAATTTAATTTATAGATTTTGAATTTAAATCATATTCAAATTCTTTTTAGAATTCCATTTTTTTAGTTCCATATGTATATCATATTTTTAGAATATATTCTTATAGACATTAAAAAAAATTCTCCAAATAAAGGACCATATGGGTTTTTACTGTCTGAAATTTTGATTATTAGAATATGGATTTCAAATCATTAAAATTCCTTCATATATTTAATCCATGGAAAATTTTATTTATATAGATTGTAAACTCATTTTTACAAGATCTAAACATAATTATTCAAATATAACTACATGATACCAATTTTTTTTTCAAAATTAACATGAAGACACAATTTGTGATTGAATTATTCCCTTCTCAAAAAACATGGATAAATAAAAATTTATCCCCCTTTATGTTGTTATGAAGTATTATTTTATACAAACTAATTGATGAAAAAATAGAGAACAATAACACACTAATTTTTACAGTTTATTGAGCTAAAATTATCAGATATTCCACACCATCAACTCATTATCCATGGGCATGATGATTTTCCCTAATCTAGTCCCTTTATCAGTGACCGTAAGAACTTACTGCAGGTGGTTTAAACCATAAATAAATTCAATTTAATTTAAATAGAATTAACAAATCCATAGAATACTATGGTAATATAACAATTCTCAATGATTTATTAGGAGAAGTAGATCCCTAAAATTTATATTATAAGATATTCATGTTTATGATGCTTCATTACACAGTTACAATAATAGCTAAAAAATAACAGTTCCTATTATTTAGTGATTTAACTATTCATGTAATTATATATTTGAATCAATCATCATTTCATATGTTTTTAGTGAATTAATAAGATAATATCATTTCACAGAATCAAGAAAAACACAGAACAAGATATTATACAATGTCTGTATCTAAAATATAGTTTTGAATGTTTTAACAAATGTATATAAATACATTGGATTATCCATAAGTAATAGAAAATAATATAATTTAGTTATTTTATTTTAGTTATGTATTTATTCTTATCAACCCTTTTAATAATAAAAACAACAACTAATTAATAAGAAAATGGGTTTTCTCTTGGTCAGAAAAATCAGAATATATCTGCAGATAAATCATAATATCTTAAACACTCAAAATGTTCGAAATTTAAAATTTAATTTCCACTAAAATTAATAAATTATGTTAGGAATTTATATTATTTAATCCATTATTTAATATAGATTAAATCATTATTTGAATATCTATTAATGATATATTTGTTCGAGAGAAACTATTTTTAAAATATTAGGAAATGTCCTATATTAAAATTATACACATGACTAGTTCAAAATAAGGATTTATTTATATATAAATATTCATATGTACCTTACTAAATTCCCTATTTATTTCTAAAATTAGGTTAACCTAAAAATTATTAGATACATGAATTTAGGTTTCTTCACAATAGTTCGGTTTACACTCCAAACAATCAACCATAATATAGGATACAATAGTAAAATTCCTTACCAAAATATAGGTTCCTAATCTAAATGTTCGTAAAAAATGCATGTTTTAGAAAATTTATTCCAAAACCCTTAGAAATGTTCATAATACAAATAAAAACATTATTTAAAGTAATACCATAATTTCATAGAAAATAAAATAAATATTTCAATAAATATAATACTAAAATTATCATAAATAAAATTTATTAGTAAAACAAATATGGGTGTTTGGGATAATCAATATCAAGGAGAAAACAAATGAAATTATTTAATCAATATTCCTAACCCCAAAATCACTCTGTCATGGGTTTTCTTCTTTCATTAAAGTTGAGTGGTTATTTTTTTAATGTTGTTGGTGTCCTTATGGAATTATGTTATTAATTAATTCTTGAAATGCTTGATCCATTTTAATGATTTTATTATTAAATTATCCCCACATGTGATACCTATGGAGGGTGTTTAATTTTTTTTGATCTTCCCTATACTCAGTGTACAAAATTTTATATACACATTAAGTAATTTTTGTAAATAAAAATAAAATAAAATCAAACTTTTTGTGAAACTAATATAGAGGCTTTATTGAAGTGGTTTTGAATAAAAATGATTATTTACATTCCCACATTGATTTATGAAAATTGTACATTTTTAGAGGAATTTTTTATAGAATAGGTTTTTTGGATTTGAAGTGCCCATTAAGAGTGAGGGTATGTGTTTTAAATGTATTTATTATCTTTTATTTTTGAATGAATTCTTTTACACTATTTACAAGTATTCCTCAAAAGTTAATTTGGGACATAGTGAAAATGAATTCTTTAAAATTAATGACATGTATGGTTTTATATATTTACCATTCCACCTCTTTTTAAAGGCTCTGTTTGATAAATATAATATTACGTAACACCCCAGGTAAATAAAGAATATGACATTTTTATATTTATCCATATTTGTGAATTAAATGTTAATATTAATTTAAAGGTAACGCTATGCTTGATGGATTACCCAATACGCAACAATGAGTTCCTTTGAAATATTACGTTGCTCTATAATAAAAAAATAATATTATGGCAGTTAACGCCTAGCCGTTGTAATGAAAGGAATGAACAGAACTAAATGCAAAATGATTATATATGTTTTTCAAATATTTTTTTACTTTTTACAATATATGTTAGAGGATTAAAAAATGTGAATGAATTCAATTTTAAGCGTAAACATTCTAATATCCTTTAGAAGGTCGATTAACCAGCTTTTGATGGAGAAACTCTTTTAAATCCACTTTTTGACAATTTTATGTGTTATATTTGACAAAATAAAATTTTTCTATAGAATTGGGACCTCAAAATTTACTTTGTGTAAATTTTTGGTATTTTTCCAAAAAAGTTCAATTTTTAATGAATAGTGAAAAATGTTGTATTTTACTTCAAAACATATTTTAATATAATTTTTTTATATGATTATATTATCTTTTGAATTTGTTTTAAAGTGAAATTAGAATATATTTTTACCATTTAATCCAATAGTGGTCGTTGGAATTAATTTCACTTTGAAATCGGACATAAACTAGTGTCAATCTTTTGATACATTTTGTTTCATAAAAACACGCTATTTGTTTTGACAGTGGGAATTAATTATTAAATTATTTAATGAAACTTCTATGTTATGAATTTGTTAAAATAGACATCATTTTTGAATTCGGGATATCAAATATAGCTTAGGGTGATTTTTTGGTATTTTTTTGAAAATCTCCAATTTTTGATGAATAGTGAAACCACAAAGTGGTGGTTTCAAAATTTGAATTTTCGTTTAAATGGGACTTTACCACTTCTGTGATATGAATTTAAAAAATCAAATTTAAATGATTTTAACTGTTAAGTAAAATGTGGTTCAATGGGATGAAAATATTTTTTTATGAAAATTAACTTTTTATTTTTATTAATCGCGATTAAAGGTAATTATTGTGATTTAAGGTAAAAATGATATTATAATAAAATGAAAATATATTGACACTTGTCCTAACCATATTGGATGAGTTATGGCCGACCAAGACAACCCATGGGTCGATTTTGGGTACCCCATGGAGCCACATGGGTATGATAATGACATTTATGCCTTTTATTTAAAGTTAAAATAAAAATGACACAAACATGAGATGTTTTACTAAAACAATTTTTACATGGGGTTATACAAGTCATATTTTTGACTATAAATATTCATTAAAAAGATAAACATATTTCCTATATCATGATAGTTTTTTTGTAATTTTTATACATTATATATATTAAATTATTTATGACATCATGATGATGCAGCGATTACCTCATTAATAAAGGATTTAAATAAAATGGAAAGATAATGTATATTATAAGACCTAAACATGTCCAAAACCTATTTTATGGGTGTATTTATAACCCTTATCACCTTATCATCGAATGATATCAATGTGAGACCATTAAAATCCGAATACCATTTGAAAATAAAGTAACATTTTATACTTTACCAAGAGTGCCCCTCCTCTCCTCTTATAAAAGGCCCCCACCTCTACCACCATACCCACACCTCTCAAGCCTTTCGTTCGGCCAAGATCTGATAATTTTCTCTCTCCACATCCATATCCTCATCCTAGAATCCTTAACGTAGCCAGGAATCTCTTCAAAAAACCCTTTTGGTTCAAACCAATGGGAGTTACACGATTTTAAGGTAATGTCTTCACTTGCGTCCTTTTGTTTTATTTTGCTTCTCCAACCCCCTAAACTCTTTTTATTCATTTATTTTGTAAAAAATATAGTATATTAAATATAGTAGGATGTTTTTATAATAAGTATTCGAGCTACACTTACACACACCTTCATCAAATGGTTAAAAAACATACTGTTTCTGTGGATGGCGAATTTCTGCCTCACGAAACGATGATTGTTCAACACTCATATAAAACCTTCAAAGGTGGCCATTAAGATGTCACTATGTTTATATATGATATAAAATATTATTATGTTTTACTTAAGATTATGTATTTTTCATTTGTGGCATACCTTTATGGCTTCCATTATGGGTATACGCGATATCTTCATTTTAGGAAGTGTGGACTACCGCCCCCTCAAAGTGATTTGATTCGTTAATGCCATATGTGGGATGTATAAAGGTTGGATTTAAAGTTATTATATATGATTTTATACTGGAATTATAATATACCTTTATATCATTATTGTTTTCTTTCAATTAAAGTATTAGATAGAAATGAAAGTAGCGTTCATGCGTACGTACGGCTTACTGTCTCCATGAACAGTGCATTTCATTTCTTATCCTCAAATGTAATGTACTATTATAAGTACATATAATGGATATATATGATGTATGATACATCTAAAGGATGAATATAATTCTGGAATTAAAAATATACACATCTCTCATTTAGTTTTAATTCCATTAATATGACATAGAAATGAAAGTAGCGTTCATGCGTATGTACGGCTTACCGTCTCCATGAACAGTGCATTTCAATTCTTACCTCTAAATGATTATGTAATATTATAAATACATTTATATTATGGATATATATGATATATATGATATCCAAATCAGGAATTTCATTATGGATATAAAGAACCTTTGACCACACGAACAACATGTAATTGTAAGAAGTCCACTTTTGACTTAAGAAACAAATATCGACAAAACAATCATTATTAACTTAAATGATTACATAATGTTTATAACATGTCAATAATTGATATAAAAGGAATAATGAACATGAAAAAGTTATTAAGCAAGTAGAAATTAACTCAAGTTTATTATTCAGGATGTTAAAGAATGATCGAGTCAAGTCGGACCCGAGGTAAGGGATCCTACTCCTCTCTTTCTTTTTAAGTACACTCTTTTATGTCATTCCTTTTAAAGCTCATCTTTCTTGTTATTGGGATGTTCTTTTATATTAATCTTACTGTAATTTTTATGTTCATATGATGAGAGACCCTATTCTCTCTCATCAATCCATTTTGGAAGTTTTGAGTGGCGCTGTTAGGCTGCCGAATTTTCGTAAGAGATCCAACCTCTATTTCTTTTTAAGTATTCTCATTTATGTCATTTATTTTAAGCCCATATTTCTTATGTTTGGAGTTGTTATTTTATATTACTAATACTTTAATTTTTATGTTCATATTATGGGAGACCATATTTTATCTCATAAATCCATTTTTGGAAGTTTTAAGTGGCGCCGTAAGGCTGCCGAGTTTTCATAAGGGATTTTTCATCTCACTTTTATTCCTGTGACATTTAGGCTACTTTTTCCACTATTTCCATCGATTGGTGTATGTACTTCCCATTATTATACACTTTGTGTAGTATAATTTCATTTATGGGTATTTACATCTTCATTGTATGACCCTTCTTCCATGGGGTGTACTTTTCGAAAGTTACCCAACTCAGTAAGGGGACCTTTCACCCTCCTTTCTTTTAAAGACTTATTTTGTTATGTATTTTAATTAACATACTATTATGTTGGGATATGTTCTTATATATCCTTATTTATGTAAATTTTATGTCCAAGTGATTAGATCCCCTTTATCTCTCTCATCAACCCTTTTTGTAAAATTTTATGTGAAGCCGTTAGGCTGTCGAATTTTACCAAGGGAACTTCTTAAACCAATTTCAATTTCTTTGGGTTCAAAATGTAGTTATTGAATATGTCATCCTTTGAATATGTGTGAATAACCTTTGATTGTTTTACACTTAATATCAACTTATATTGGCTGTATTTATATTTGTCACACATAATTATGAGATTGATTTATCCTTAATTTAAGGATACCTTCTTTATAATGGATTTCATCTCATTTTTCATTTCTTTTGAGACTTCATTGTTGTCATGAACCAATTCACTCTTATATGGTGTGTATACTGTCCTTTGACATATAATATCATGAATCCCTTTATTCTCATGATATTATAATGTTTGGATTAAATGTTATTCCGCTATTATTTGTATTCAAGAGTCTCTCATTTTGTTAAAAACTCTTTAACAAAAATATCATTTTAAATGTTTTAAAGATTTATTATTCTAAATTTTTATCTTTAATGTATATGTTTTCAAAATGGTTTTCAGTATTTATTTATATGGACTTTAATGTTTTAAAATTATAATTCCAATAAAAGCTTCAAAGTGTTATGGGACACTTTGATTCAAAAATCTCTTTTAAATGATTATTGAAAATTGATTGATTAATTCAATATCTTGGAATTAATTATTTTGATTGAAAATGAAATGTTGTTATTGAAATGTTTATATTTTCAATATTTTATGTGTAATGATGGTACTTGGACATTTTATGGGTGGTTACGTGATAAACCATATGGAGGGTGGTGTCGTGAATACCAGGACGGGTGGTTACGTTATAACCTCCAATGCATTGGGTATAGAAGTCGGCCGTATGGCTATTCAATTAAGAATGTATGGATGTTGGTCGTATTGCTATTCCATTAAGTGATATGTGTGGAAGTCGATCGTATGGTTATTCCACTTAAGAATGTTTATGTCCCAAGTTACCTTTATATGTTTTGTGTTCTTTATATGGGTTTTATGATAATATTTTTATTACAAAATGGTATGTAATGATATTTTATTCAGTGAAGAGTTTTACTACTTCATAAAGGTGAAGGTATTACTTTAATAAAGTATACATGGTTTACTTTTTGTTTTAAGAACTAACAGTTTTCATTCTTTGTGTATCCCTTACTGAGCTTTTTATGCTCACCCGAAGTTTTTTTTGAAATGTTTTTTTCACAGGACTTAATGTGGAATTGGGTCAAGGATGGGATCAAGGGAATGTCATGATATCTAAAACATGGAACTAGACATGTTTCTTTTTAAGAGTTTTTATTTTATGGAAACTTAGTAGAAGTTTCTACTTTGCAATCTTTTGAGATGTAATAGTTATGATCTAATTCTCTAAAACTCTAAACCTGAAATGATCCTCAATGTTTAATCTTGTAATAACTCTAGATTAATTAAAGATTAAGGCTGGGGCCTTATAGCTGGTATCAGAGGTAGGTTTAGATAACTTTAGAGGTTAGGGTATTCTCTAAGCATAAGTGACATTACCATAATGTTTAGGATTTCAGAAAGATTACTAGTTTTAGATAAAGTGAGTGAGTAAGTATATATTAGTGTTTACCTTCCTCATTAGTACATGATGGTTTTTTTGATATACTCACACTGATATTTCTGTTTTAGGTGAATGGATGGATCTAGAAGGCACCAAAGAGACAACAGGTTTTAAGGATACTGTGGTGGTTCTCTGATTAGGATACTAGATAAAATGGGGGGATTCAATGAGGAAACTCGTGGTTGTTCTAAACCAACTATCAAGAGTCATGATCAACCACATGAACCTTGGTATGTTCCGTAATGCATCATGTATGAGATGACCAATCGATGTGGAAGTTCAGGTAAGAATTATAAAGGTAACCATTAGGGTTTATATGATCCTTACTTTTGAGGTAATTATGGGTTATTATATGTTATGATGGAAAATGAAAGGCATAAGATAAACTTGATGTTAAAATGTGTTATGATTATTATTTTTGAATATTTTATCTCGTTTTGGGGAATTTTTTAAGAATTATATAGTTTTGGTAAAAGGACAACACGTAGACCGTGTGACAACCCGTCGCGTCGGACAAAGCTACGGGAATCGAACCCACAACCAAGTACGACTGGTATTTATCGCCTACCACTGGACTACGTGAAGTCCCTGGTTAGTTTGACTGATTCTTTTTAGTTAGATGATTTTATGAATAAAGAGTAAGTTTATTTTGGGTGATCTATGGAAATTTATTAACCTATCATGGAGGATATGTGATTAGGTTAATTACATTTCAATACGAGACTTTAGGAGCAACTGATGTTGTTTGGAGATAAATGTTACGATTTAACTTGGAAGACTATGTGACTAAATCCTTCAAATATTTGGGTTTCAATCTTAGTTTGGTTTACTTTGAAGAATTTTATGGACAATTGTTTATCAAATGGTCTTCATTGAACTTTGGGTTTTGTTGGACAAATTTTGGAGATTAAGAATATATTTTCTTTTTATAAAGGGTTATCCTTTTCTAGATTATCTGATCTTGTACTAACCTTTTTGGTTTTGGTTTTGGTTTTGGTTAAAGACTAAAGACATGGGAAGTATATAGTTCTCTTTTTGGATTAGGTGATTCTCTAGAAGTTGATTATAGTACTCTTAATGTGAACAAGTCTTCCTAAATACTCATCTTTTGGAGAAAATATGAGTTTGTGTAAGGAATCTAATAAAAGTTGAAAGTCAATATGATAAGTGATTATGTTTCCTTATGAATAAATTCCTCAATAAAAAGTAACTTAAAATAAAAAAGTTGTCTATTAACTTTTCCTACTGGGGAATCTAATACCGTATAACCCATCACAAGTTTGTGATTTTCTTATGGTTAACTTTCTCCTAGACATGTTTACTATCACTCTCCATCCGAACATGACCCTTTTTTTCTTCTTCCATATCCATATTTTCCTACTTGGAATCATAGTATGGTTTAACTCGGGTGACCTCTTTACTTCTCTCCCTTTATTTTAAAGTGATTGTTTTACGACTCTTGTTCCGATGTGGGACTTTCAAGGATGTTTCCGAGCCCAATTTTAAAATTGTGAGGATGAAATTCCCAAAAGGGGGGAAGGATGTAACACCCCAGGAAAATAAATAATATGACATTTTTATATTTATCCATATTTTTGAATAAAATGTTAATATTAATTTAAATGGAACGCTATGCTTGATGGCTTACCCAATACGCAACAACGAGTTCCTTTGAAATCTTACGTTGCTGTATAATAATAAAATAATATTATGGTAGTTAACGCCTAACCGTTGTAATGAAGGGAATGAAAAGAACTAACAACCAAATGATTATATATGTTTGTCAAATATTTTTTACTTTTTACAATATATGTTAGAGGATTAAAAAATGTGAATGAATTCAATTTTAAGCGTAAACATTCTAATATCCTTTAGAAGGTCGATTAACCAGCTTTTGATGGAGAAACTCTTTTAAATCCAATTTTTGAACATTTTATGTGTTATATTTGACAAAATAAAATTCTTCTTTAGAATCGGAACATCAAAATTTACTTTGTGTAAATTTTTGGTATTTTTCCGAAAAAGTTCAATTTTTAATGAATAGTGAAAATGTTGTATTTTAATTAAAAACCTCTTTTAATATAACTTATTTATATGATTATATTATCTTTTGAATTGGTTTTAAAGTGAAATTAGAATATATTTTTACCATTTAATCCAATAGTGGTCATTGGAATTAATTTCACTTTGAAATCAGACTTAAACTAGTGTCAATCTTTTGATACATTTTGTTTCATAAAAACACGCTATTTGTTTTGACAATGGGAATTAATTATTAAATTAATTAATGCAACTTATATGTTACGAATTTGGTAAAATAGACAACATTTTTGAATTCAGAATATCAAATATAGCTTAGGGTGAATTTTTGGTATTTTTCTGAAAATCTCCAATTTTTGATGAATAGTGAAACCACAAAGTGGTGGTTACAAAATTTGATTTTTCGTTTAAATGGGACTTTACCACTTCTGTGATTTTAATTTCAAAAATCCAATTTAAATGATTTTATCTATTAAGAAAAATGTTGTTCAATGGGATGAAAATATTTTTTTTCTGAAAAGTAACTTTTATGTTTTATTAATCGCGATTAAAGGTAATTAGTGTGATTTAAGGTAAAAATTATATTATAATAAAATTAAAATAAATTGACACTTGTACTAACCCTATTGGATGAGTTATGGCTGACCAAGACAACCCATGGGTCGATTTTTGGTACCCCATGGAGCCACATGTGTATGATAATGACATTTATGCCTTTTATTTAAAGTTAAAATAAAAATGACACAAACATGAGATGTTTTACTAAAAAAAATTTTTCCTGGGGTTATACAAGTCATATTTTTGACTATAAATATTAATTAGAAAGCTAAAAATATTTCCTACATCATGATAGTTTTTTTATAATTTTTAGACATTATATATATTAAATTATTTATGACATCATGATGATGCAGCGATTACCTTATTAATAAAGGATTTAAATAAAATGGAATGATAATTTAAATCGAAGACCTACACATGTCCAAAACCAATTGTATGGGTGGAGTTAGAACCCTTATCACCTTAGCCTCGAATGATATCAATGTGGGACCATTAAAATCCGAAAACCATTTGAAAATAAAGTAACATTTTATACTTTACCAAGAGTGCCCCTCCTCTCCTCTTATAAAAGGCCCCCACCTTACCCACACCTCTCAAGCCTTTGGATCGGCCAATCTCGGATCATTTTGTCTCTCCACATCCATCTCCTCATCCTATAATCCTTAACTTAGGCAGGAAGCACTTCAAGAAACTCTTTTGGTTCAAACCAAAGGGAGTTACCCGATTTTAAGGTAATGTCTTCACTTGTGTCCTTTTGTTTTATTTTGCTTCTCCAACCCCCTAAACTCATTTTATTCATTTATTTTGTAACAAATACAGTATATTAAACATACTAGGATGTTTTTATAATAATTATTCTAGCTACACTTACACACACCTTCATTTAATGGTTAAAGAACATACTGTTTCTGTGGATGGTGAATTTCTGCCTCACGAAACGATGATTGTTCAACACTCGTATAACACCTTCAATGGTGGCCATTAAGATGTCACTATGTTTATATATGATATATAATATTTTTATGTTTTACTTAAGCTTCTGTATTTTTCATTTGTGGCATTCCTTTATGGCTTCCATTATGGGTATACGCGATATCTTCATTTTAGGAAGTGTGGACTACCACCCCCTCAAAGTGATTTGATTCGTTAATTCCATATGTGGGATGTATAAAGGATGGATTTAAAGTTATTATATATGATGTTATACTGGAATTATAATATACCTTTATATCATTATTGTTTTTTTCAATTAAAATATGAGATAGAAATGAAAGTAGCGTTCATGGGTACGTACGACTTACCGTCTCCATGAATGGTGCATTTCATTTCTTATCCTCAAAGGTAATGTACTATTATAAGTACATATAATGGATATATATGATGTATGATACATCTAAAGGATGAATATAATTCTGGAATTAAAAATATACACATCTCTCATTTAGTTTTAATTCCATTAATATGACATAGAAATGAAAGTAGCGTTCATTCGTACGTACGGCTTACCGTCTCCATGAACGGTGCATTTCATTTCTTACCTATAAATGATTATGTAATATTATAAATAAATGTATATGCTGGATATATATATGATATATATGATATACAAATCAGGAATGTCATTCTGGATATAAAGAACCTTTGACCACACGAACAACATGTAATTGTAAGAAGTCCACTTTTGACTTAAGAACCAAATATCGACAAAACAAACCTTATTAACTTAAATGATTACATAATGTTTATAACATGTCAATAATTGATATAAAAGGAATAATTAACTTGAAAACGGTTCTTAAGAAAGTAGAAATTAACTCAAGTTTATTATTCAGGACGTTAAAGAATGATCGAGTCAAGTCGGACCCGAGGTAAGAGATCCTACTCCTCTCTTTCTTTTTAAGTACACTCTTTTATGTCATTCCTTTTAAAGCTCATCTTTCATGTTATTGGGATGTTATTTTATATTAATCTTACTGTAATGTTTATGTTCATATGATGAGAGACCCTATTCTCTCTCATAAATCCATTTTGGAAGTTTTGAGTGGCGCCGTTAGGCTATAGAATTTTCGTAAGAGATCCAACCTCTTTATTTCTTTTTAAGTATTCTCATTTATGTCATTTCTTTTAATCCCATCTTTATTATGTTTTGGGATGTTATTTTATATTCCTAATACTTTAATTTTTATTTCCATATTATGGGAGACCGTATTTGATCTCATAAATCCAATTTTGGATGTTTTAAGTGGCGTTGTTAGGCTGCCGAGTTTTCGTAAGAGATTTTTCATCTCACTTTTATTCCCGTGACATTTATGCTACGTTTTCCCCTATTTCCATTTAGTGGTGTATGTACTTCCCATTATTATACACTTTGTGTAGTATAATTTATTTTATGGGTATTTAAATCTTCATTGTATGACCCTTCTTCCATGGGGTGTACTTTTCGAAAGTTACCCAACTCGGTAAGGGGACCTTTCACCCTCCTTTTTTTAAAAGACTTATTTTGTTATGTCTTTTAATTCACATACTATTATGTTGGGATATGTTATTCTATATCCTTATTTATGTAAATTTTATGTCAAAGTGATGAGATCCCCTTTATCTCTCTCATAAACCCTTTTTGTAAAATTTTATGTGACGCCGTTAGGCTGTCGAATTTTACCAAGGGAACTTCTTAACCCAATTTCAATTTCTTTGTGTTCAACATGTAGTTATTGAATATGTCATCCTTTGAATATTTGTGAATAAACATTGATTGTTTTACACTTAATATCCACTTATATTGGGTGTATTTATATTTGTCACACATAATTATGAGATTGATTTATCCTTAATTTAAGGATACCTTCTTTATAATGGATTTCATCTCATTTTACATTTCTTTTGAGACTTCATTGTTTTCATGCAACGATTGACTCTTATATGGTGTGTATACTGTCCTTTGACATATTATATCATGAATAACTTTATTCTCATGATATTATAAAGTTTTTATTAAATGTTATTCCGCTATTATTTGTATTCAAGAGTCTCTCATTTTGTTAAAAACTCTTTAAAAAAAATATCGTTTTAAATGTTTTAAAGATTTATTATTCTAAATCTTTATCTTTAATGTCCATGTTTTCAAAATGGGTTTCAGTATTTATTTATATGGACATTAATGTTTTAAAATTATAATTCCAATAAAATCTTCAAAGTGGTATGGGACACTTTGATTCAAAAATCTATTTTAAATGATTTTTGAAAATGGATTGATTAATTCAATATCTTGGAATTACTTATTTTGATTGAAAATGAAATGTTGTTATTGAAATGTTTATATTTTAAATATTTTATGTGTAATGATGGTACTTGGACATTTTATGGGTGGTTACGTGATAAACCATATGACGGGTGGTGCCGTGAATACCAGGACGAGTGGTTACATTATAACCTCCAATGCATTGGGTATGGATGTCGGCCGTATGACTATTCCATTAAGTATGTATGGAAGTTGGCTGTATGGAAATTCCATTAAGTGATATGTGTGGAAGTCGACCGTATGGTTATTCCACTTAAGAATGTTTATGTCTCAAGTTACCCTTATATGTTATGTGTTTTTTATATGGGTTTTATGATAATATTTTGATTACAAAAGGGTAAGTAATGATGTTTTATTTAGTGGAGAGTTTTACTACTTCATAAAGGTGAAGGTATTACTTTAATAAAGTATACATGGTTTACTTGTTGTTTTAAGAACTAACAGTTTTCATTCTTTGTGTATCCCTTACTGAGCTTTTTATGCTCAGCCTAAGTTTTTTTTAAATGTTTTTTTCACAGGACTTAATGTGGAATTGGGTCAAGGATGGGATCAAGGGAATGTAATGCTATCTAAAACATGGAAGTAGACATGTTTCTTTTTAAGAGTTTTTATTTTATGGAAACTTAGTAGGAGTTTCTACTTTGTAATCTTTTGAGATGTAATAGTTATGATCTAATTCTCTAAAACTCTAAACATGAAAAGATCATCAATGTGTAATATTGTAATAACTCAAGATTAATTAAGGTTTAAGGCTGGGGCCTTATATATTAGATGATTTATTTTTATTACATTATAATTGTAAGACCTTTGTATTAGTCCTTGTATAAACTGTACCCATTTATGAGTGGCGCCATGAATTATTATTTTTGATTCCTATGAATGTAAGAAGAGTTTTTTGTGTGATGGTATAGGAAGTGAGATGATATTTTTTTTATTTTTTATTTACTTATACAACAATCAGGTTTCTTTATTTATTGATCACCATCACTTTGACATGTAATGGTAACTTCTATAACTATATTAGAGATTTATTGTCTATTTTACTTTTTTTGAGAATTTTATATTTACCCATATTCTTAGTTGTATCTTTGTAAGTGTGTGGCTCTATTAGAATTTTTTATCTGATCAAATGGATTTTCAGGATTGGAATATGGGAGCTAATATGATTTTGTACCCATGTTAGATATTGGGAGCTAGTTGGGATGGGCTCCACTAAATAGGGAAAGGGAGAAAATTTTGTGAAGTGTAATAGTGATATTGTTGTAGCTAATTGGGAGCTTTCATATTACACACCCATTAAAAGCAAGCTAATTGTTCCATTTGAGTTTCTATTAGACCGTGTAATATTATAACCCAAAAATATTCCTATGAAGATTATTAATTTGATTGTAGAATTATCTCAGTATTATCATCTATAACTTTATTTCAATCCCCTTGTTCTCACCCTGATACGATGATGCATTTTCATTATTATTTTGTAATTATAATATACTGTTCTTTTCAACAATGACCATTTATTATATACCATATCTATAACGATCCATAACCATATCAATGAAATTTACCTTGATATGTTTATTTCATATAGTATAGTTCACATAAAATCCATTAGAGAACATAATTCAAACATCATTAATGATTATTGTATGAAATAAGAGGTATTTAAAGAAGTTAAGGAACATATACTGATGAAATTGTATCTTGACCTTAGGATTAGTAATATAGCCCTTATGAATAGTAAATTAGCCAAATGAATAGTAACCTAACCCCTGGATGTATAAATAAAATTTAGGAATCTGATAAATAATGTATGATATAATTATATCATAGTATAAGTAAGTGAATATTTTAAAAATTAATATTTAAGTGTTTTTATTTTTATAAGTCCCAAATTTTAATTAAAATTTCATAATCAATAAAATGATTTAAAAGAAAACTAATTTCTATAAAATGTACTCATAATCAACATTTTGGTGTATTCTGATTTTAGTATAACCTATTGAGTCCTTAGTAAATTTTTTAGTGCTATAAAATCAGTTACAATTTTAAAATATGTATTTTTTGAGTAAATGATGAATTTAATTAAAAATTAAATTTATGATGTTTAAAAAATTATTTTCATAAAATCGAGTTCATTTTTGACTTCTATCGGTCAAAAAATAGTTTGGGTTAATTTTTCTGATTTTTCTAAAATATTTGTATTTTTTGTTAATAGTAAAGTATGATAATTTATTATAAATGCTAAATACAAGATTTATTGAGTCATAGGTGATGTATGAATGATGAAAGCCCATGATCTCAAATTATCCTCTATTATTTAAATGTATTTGATGATAAATCTAAAATTTTTCATAGTCTTGTGACAAAATAATAAACCAATGATTGAAATATTCAAAAAACTCTGCACTCCTACAATATAAATAATACCCTGCCCCACATATTCTCCTCACAAATTCCAAGATTTGACCCTTTCCAAATTTCTACCCAATATATTTTCCAATCCCACACCCCCATGTCTAGGAGCACTTTTTATTAATAAAAGTCATAAACCAATCCCCTAATTTATGTTCTCATGGAGAATTCAAGAGGTAAAATCCCCTTCCTTTTCATTTTAATTTCATTTCATGTTATTTTGTTTTATTATTCATTCCTCACCTCACCTTATCCAAACAAAATGATTACTCTAGTACTTTACATCGAACGAGATTTTATTAATCTAGTGGAATAATCCAGAATCAATCCCCTTCTCCTCCCACTTTGGGATGTGTCTTCATAGTTTATATTAAAATTTAATTGTTGGTGCTGAATTCCGGTTGATTCCATAAATCAGCATATTTGAACAAACCAAATGCATGTTTTGGATCAGCATACGATCTCAAGGATCCCATGTGAGGTGCGCACAAGAATTCAAGGATGTGTACAAGACTGAAATATATTCTCACGAATCTTTCATTCCCAACACAATGTCAAATGTATGCCTTCAAATATATGCCTAGAAAAATGGACAAGTCAAATGTGCTAAAGAAACCAGGTTTGTGCTCAAGAAAGAAAGTCGCATGGAAGGAACTTTTGTGCCCAATGTGAATTAAAATTACTACTTTGACATAGGAATCCTTATGCAGTGCCATGGAAATTTCCATCTATTAGTTGAAGGTTTCCCACCTCATTTCAAAAAATGCTCCATAAGACTAATCAGCTCTCCTTTTCGTGTAAGAGAACCTTACTGCAACTGCACGATAGCCATGGCTTCAAGGTATTAGATCTGGTGAGACAGGCCTCCCAAGGGTCCTCCTTTGGGTGGGCCCACTTTGGCTTGACCCTAACCCATTTTCTTTTATTCTAAGGCAGTTGAATGTAAAATATTCTTCTTTTGCACAAGATTACCTTTATATAGTTCCTCTTTTTCCCAGAACACCACATATTACATTCAGGCCTTCAATCTGGCATGCACATTTTCTTATGTGTTCCATTTTGTTTACTAACCCTAAGGCACCATGTTTTTCCCCATATTTCTTACAACACTCCTATCTTGCATGCACCTCCTCTATGAAGCCCTCCAGGATTGCGTGCTGTGATTTCCTAGTCCCTCAAGTGGTTCTCCATGTTTTATTTCACTACCATATATTTCATTGCATAGGTATGCTAACAACTATTTCTTCTTAGAATAAATATGATAAATGGACCCTATAATTGACCACTCCTCTGCACCGTTGACACTTGGAATTGCAAGTATCATTCCATCACCCAGGGTTAAAGGGTACTAGTTGTGTAAGTGTAAGGAAAGAGGAGAGAGTCTTCATCATCAAAGATGAAGGAAGTTAAACATCAAAGCACCAAAATCTTCAGCACAAGATGTTAAAATGTGAAAATCACAAGGGTGATAAGCCTGAGAGGACCATGATGTGGATGGGCACTAGTGTCTTTTCACTCCCCGTCTCCCTTTATGCTTTGTCTCCATGCATATCGTGGGAAGTATATGTGTAATCCATGACCCAATATGATTATATTCTCCCTGTAATATGTGAATATCCTCCTTGTACATCTAGAAATCCTCCTCGGGCTTCTATTCTAGAGTAATCCCTAATCCCCATCTGTTTGGGCCGTTATCCATGCATAATCCCCGTGATATCCCTCATGGTCGCACCTTTCACAACACGATCATTAGGTATGCTGCTACCTCTTGTTTCTCACACTGATCACAACCCACATGGGCTTAGAGAAATCAATGCTAAAGACATGATTTTGGGTTATTCACCATGCATAATCCTCGTACCCATTCTCTAACTAAAATATATAGAATTTTAACCCTGTCTCCAATACATGGTATTTAGGAATCCCCTTCAGGGTTCAAGCCAAGAATCCATATTTCCTAACCACTTCACATCAGTTCACTTTCATCCCACATTATGTTTTACTATGTGATCCTTATCTATTATAACTCTGCAGGTTTTGATCCCTAAATTTTAGAAAAGGTATGTATGATCCCTCTCTAAGGTTGAATCCCTATCAATGGTAAACTCCAGTGCTCCCTCCTATGGATGTACCCCCTGACATTATGTATTCCCTTTTTAGGAAACATGACCCAAGTTCTAATCCATGAGGTGTTTTGATCCATTGACATGGGCTGATAACTATGCATAATCCCCAGCATGTCGAAGTTTTTTTTCCTTTGTGTACACACAAACTAAATGTCTTATTTTGTTTGGAAAAAACCCTCAAGGTAACATTGCAGCATTTTTAGGTTGATTGTGTTTATTGAAAATGCATGTTTCCATGGTAAATTGTCGAGTTCCAGAGATTTTGTTGAGAATCCATGTTGACAAATAACCATGATAAAGGAATGGACGATTTAGAGGCGGTACAAAAGAAAAGATAAAAGTTGGCACCGTTTTCTAGAGTTTGTCAAATTTTTGAGGTCAAGAATTTTGATTTTGGTGAGCATAGAAAAAATAGGATTTCCTTGATGATATAATTTGAATATGAAAGAGGCATGAGTTTCGTGAAGATAGGCTTCATGGTTTGGATTTTTTGAAGACCAGATGAATGTTGACGGTGATTCTTCGTGATTACAACAAGAATCGCGAACAAAAGAGCTGAAGAACATCACGGCGGTGAAGGTCATTGTGAGTGGAGCATCTCTGTGAAGGTACTAAGGAATTGATGGGATGCTTCACAATTACGATGAGCTCTGCGATTGTAAAATTTCTTTGGTTCTTCGCAATTTTTAGATAATTTCGGCGGGAACATTGGAGCTTCATGATTTGAGCTGAAATGGTATTTAATTCAGGTTTAAGGTTCGAGGGTTGGTGGAATCACCTATAAATAGGCCTTGAACCCCTCGAGAAAATTAGAGAGTTTTGAAAGGAAATATTTTTATCTTGTCTCGTGAAGGTGGTTCGTGAAGGCAGTGTGATTCACGAAAGGAAGGAGCTTCACGACGACTATTATAGCTCCATGAAAATTGGGTGCTCCGCATTGGATCAGTGACCTTCGTGAGGGAAGTCGCTCTGCGATGAATTGAGCTCCGTGATGGCCTAAGCTCTACAAAGGCATGAGCTTCGTGAAAAGTTTGGAGCTTTGAAAAGACTTGTTTGAGCTTTGCGAAATTGGGAGCTTCATGAAGTAGGGTTCTTTGGGAAGGTATTTTCCAAAGGTTGTTTCCTAGTGTTCTGGGGAAAAGGGGTATTCATCAATGGATGAAATTTGTACTTCAATATAGCATCTACATACAATGGAGGATGCATTCATTAGTGGTAATGAAGAGACCTACAGGTCTATAAACTGTGAGTGGATCTTCTGAAGAAGTAGTGAGCTCACTTCAGTTGAGAGAGAAGCGATTTCTCAAAATTCTGAGTGGTTGTAAACCAGGAGGGATAGTGAGTCCACTTTGAACTTGTAAATAGTAGTGTGCTTATAGTTTAATTGGTACATCAGCACACTGCCAGTGTATACTACTTGGATGTATCCCAGTGATGGTGAAGCAAGTAAAAAGTTTTGTGTCCTGTGCATGCTTTAAGAATTTTTTACAATCTTCAATGGGAAGGAGAGAGAAGAGGTTTTTGACTAATAGAAAAAAAGATCAAAAGGGGTAGTTGTGTTAATTTGTGATACCCTGATTCACCCCCTCCTCTCAGGGTGTCTATCCTAGTGGACCAAACATATTTTAATGGGCCTATAACCAAGAAAACTCTATGCACTTCACCATACTCTTGTGATTGGATGCTAACCATGTTTAATCCCCATCATGTCCCTAAGTCGTTGTCCTTTGAGTACACCCCAATTCTATCCCCCATCCTGAACTGCACATACACGGATCATTTTCCTTTTTGAGAAAGATACATAGGAAGCCTCACTAAGGATCTAGCCCATCACTCATGACCCATCTCAATCTTTCCCTCGTGCCTTCGTATTTTAGGAAGATCATGCCCCATCCCATAGGTTCTACTTCATTCATTTCCCTATCCATGACATCCATTCTCACGATCTTCCTCCCTAGGTGTCCCATCACCCCCACCAAACTATGTGGAATTTGATTCTCTACAGTGGGGATACGTAGGAGGACTCCATGAGGTTTAGACTAACACAACCATAATATTCATGTCGGTTCCATATCATTCACCATCAACCACATACTTTGTCACTTAATTCATATCCATCCTAACTTTAATCAGGCCGCCACATTTTGTTCTGATCATTTCATTCACCCAAGAATCTAACGATGAATAAGCCCCAGTAATTTTCTCCATTACCTCACCCTTATCATGGCAGGGCTACATGATTCAATAGGCCTTTAACCAGGTTTAAGCCCTGAATTACCGTCCTCAAACTATGTGGGTTTTAATCCATTTATTCTAAATAGGGTACATTAGATGTCTCTCCATGGTTCAATTACATTCAATGGAAAACATTTGTGTCCCCATATAGGGGTTCACCCCCTCTAATATGCCCTTTGTGGTGTCTAGATCATCCATCACAGTGTCAAATATTACCTTTTTGGGACACACCATCCTAGACCCATTCTTAGCATGTGTTATTATCCATCCATTCAGTAAAATTTTTAGGTGCTCCCTCCTAGGTATGTGCCTATCTGATCAACTCTTATCAGTGCTCTGATTATTCTAATCTGTCTCTTCTAGGCATTAAAGTCGCAGAATACCCCATGTTAAACATGGTAATCTGAGGAAAACCTTAGAGAAGGCCTCCTTAATTGGATTCCCCACACTTGTTGTGGGATACCTCGGTCTTCCGCCCCATCTAGAAGCCCTATCATAAAGGAAATATTGACATACCAGTGGTTCAGTGTCCATACATGCTAGTGATTCCCAACGTGACCACTCTCCTAACTGAGGGTTACTACACGGAATTTACCCTCTAGAATGTCTAGAGAGAAGTAGTTTAATTAACCAAAGTCCACAAACATATGAAACCAAGAGGAGTTTCACAAACAATCATCTTAGTCTATAAGGGAGACTCATACTAGGCAATAAATTTTTGGGAGGAATCCATGGACGGAGGAACCGATGTCCCGTCATCATGTTTTAATAATAGAGAAAACATCCCTCAAGAGGTGATTAATGAATCTCACCTTTGAAAAGAAATAATGCATGGAAATAACATGAAATGTCCAGCCGAGTTCCCAAACAAACAAGAATGATAAGGCACACCCCTGTGGAAAAGCGTCCGAAACAGAAATGGTGAACCTGAAAGGAAACCCTTCTCCTCTGCACGAGGAATAGTGGCATTTGATTCATCAATATATGATCATGTTACCAGATTCAAATATCTAGCACCATGTCCAGCCAAGAAAACAGTGGGCCAAGAGTGGAACTCCTTAAGATTTGGTGTAGTTAATCATTGGGTATCTCGGTCCACGACATTGTTAGCGTTGATATTTTTTATCCTATATTAGAAGACCAAATGTTTCTGGGGAACATGGTATTTTGATCATACTGTCTATAATGATGGTTGAATCTCCTTACATTGCAGGATCCAAGAAACAGCTATAGGAAACCCATCACCTTCATTTAGTAGACCCAGGGCCAAGGGCAATGCCAATATATAAATCTCGCATGGCACCACCTCCACCATGATATCATATGATACCATAGCTACTCAGCAACCATGCCCCATCTCACCATCTGAAATTGTTCAAAGGAGGGTGATGGATATCCTTGTTCAATGATATGAACATGAGGGGGTCATCCTGATAAGGGATATGACCTGACAAGATATAGAGGCCTTAGTTCGTAGACATCACATCCTCTCCTAAGGGCTGCATAGGGAGCCACTTACCCCCTATCTGATCTTAATCCATTTTAGGAGCCTCTCCCTAGAAGGCACTTACAAATCACTCCCTTATGAAGTTGTGGTAACTGATATTAATGTTATCCCAACTTCAACTTCATATAGGGATCCACAAAGGAGGGCTCCAACCAGGTCGCGTCAGCACTGCCAGCTGGTCTCACAGGTCAAAGAATAGGTTGCCCATACCCCTACATAGTTGGCCCCGGTTCGGCTAAAACAATTACAATGTCAAGGAAAATATAATGAGGATGCAAGTTAGGGGGAATTATCCAACACATCAATAGTAGATCATTTCACCACTGAAGCATTCTATCAGCTCCATGTTACTACGAATTCAGAGAATCTCTCTGTTTCTACAAATTAGGTTCACCTCTATTCCAGACTGCGATTGAAATTCCATCCACCCCCCTAGGGAGGCTGGGTCAGCTTTTCCATTCTCCATCATGATCAGAAGTCTTTTTAGGCTAACCCACAATGATGACATTCAGTACAGAGTTCCTCCCAATGTCATTGTCATACAGGGTGGAGCTCCTCCCCAGTCTCTCATTCTGCATTAAGGTCCACCCAATGAAACCATCATTAGTCCAAAAAGGGATTCTTCCCATCTTGTTGAAACCTATAACGATGGTCCTTCCCATTCCTATTATACTATATATTGAGGGTTTCCACAAATTTCTAGTTTCTAGTGATAAGGTCATCCTCGCTTCATCACCAACCCAAGTGGGGGCCCTCCTTGTGGGGGAATCAACCAATGTGAAGGTAATCCTTTCCCTGTCACCTATCAGCTTGAAGGTCCACCCCCATGTTTTCATCATCTATAGTGGTGATCCTCCCTGCTTCATCAATGGTTGACACAGAGGTCCTCCCTGTTTCAATCATGCTCAGTACAAAGCCCATCTGACCATTTCCAGAGCTGATCGAAGAGGAGGCCCTCCCCCTCTCGAACTCTGAACCATGAAATTCATCCCCATGTTCCATTAAAATTTTTTCTAGGTGATCCACACACCCTAGATAATCATAGAGGAGGTCCTCCCCACCCCAACACAAATATATATTGATTTACCCCACGTGTCGAAGTACTGCTCGCCCCGGAGAACCACCCAGGGGAAGTAGGGTGAATCACGACCATCAAATGAAGAATCCTAAGACTCCCCAGATCATGTTCAACCACATCCCCTTTTTCGATTATGAAGTGGAGTGTGAATCGATGATGGATCCCTCACCCGGATCCTCTATGTTAGGATATGGGAGAGGAAACTAGTGTATCAACATCATCCTCCCAGAAAGTGAGTTGCACTGGATCCCTGAAGCCCTCTGTAGATACATATATGGGGATGGAGATTTTGCTCTTTTCTAGGGTCTAGATGATCAATCCTCTCTATCTTCACTGAGATCATTCTCTACTTTGACCAGAGATCATGGAGAGTTGTTCTGGGGATCGGTATACATTGAGTACTAGTCTGATCAACCTTTAACGACTGCCATTACTGCACTGAAATATGTGGTTAGTTCCCAATACTATATATATGTGGTGATACAGTCAGTATTGTCCTAGGAGATAGCCCATAATATAGCTGTTTTTCATCTCGTACCCCATTTTATCGACCGACCAGCCAACCAATGAAATTATCCACATTAGTTCCATTATCGATTCCTCAACTCCCCTTAGTAGATTATTGGGAAAACCAAGGGTTGCATCCATATTTTGAGTGAATATTTGTATTATATATTCCTTATAGAGGAACATTTAACCAAGATGTTCTAGTTGATTACAACTCTGGGATTCAGAATTCTGGGGTCCCTCAACTGATATGAGATCATGTGCTTCCACTGGACTCTCTATGAAACACATTTCCACATCTATAATCTTCAGTTATCTTATCAAAAGATGCAGGAGCATTGTGATGACATCATCATGTAGTGACACATGGTTCAATTGGCAGCAATCTCCATCGCTCAACACCCCACATCACAATGTTTTGATTAGACTCTCTAGCAATGATGCATTCAGAGCTTTACTGTGCTCCAGAGTATTATTAAGGTGGTTTCCCCACATGTACAGATCCATGGATGGGGGTAGTATACTACCCAAGACTTCATTCCCATCCTATGCCAACCTAATTAATCTAGCAATATCAAGGACATGCCTCAAGGAATAATTATGGAATAGATGGTCGTCCCCAAGATGTACCCATAAGGGGGTGTCAGTATACGCTTTGGAGAGGATGAACTAACTACTACGGTAGCACAACACCTGACTTATTCTTTAGGTGTCCACAATTTTCAGAATACGAATATTATTGTCCTTGGAAAATCCAACGAGTCATTGCCTTTGGGTTGAGATCCCATCAAGGGCATGGAACAACCAAGGATAGTTAAGCCATCTAAACCATCTAGTTCAGTGTAAAAGATATAAGAGGATCCGAAGAAGTTCATTTTCAACAACAACCCACCAAACAAAAGAGTATCATCAATGATCTCCATTTCCAACATGTTGTAGAAAGGAAACATGATTATGGTGACCTCAGTATGACCCGAACTATTCTCTAATAGGGTAGTAGGGGCAAACACATATTATCCCTAGTGAGTTTCCACCCATTGGACTAGACAAAACGACATATCCTGAATGTGTAGAGGCCGGTTTTTATGGCTAAATACCATGATATACATCAATGAATCCACCCGAGCTATAAGGAAATATTCCACAAGACCCTGATCAGGTTCCTTTGACTGTTCCTTAGGTTCCATTAGGCTGCCCCACAGGCTCCTCCAGCAGTTCCTCAAGTCATTCCACTAGCTTCTCCAGGAGCTGTTGAGTCATCTTACCATATTGAAGAGCATACCAATGCACTGGTGGTTAGGAATCCACATCAATATGATCGCATGGTTAATCTAATTACTTACCTCAAAGCCCATGAAACCTAATAGGTGGCGATCCTTCCTGATGGAAAGCCATATCCTGTGTGGGTGGATGATATGCCAACACCCCTAGGATTCAAGAATCCTACCATCTCCCATTTTAATGGGATAGGTGACCCACTGAAACATCAATCCCAGTTCATTTCAAGATGTGGATCTTTGCTAGAGACTCTATCATAAGAGGAAGCATCTATGATTTGGTTCTTTATGTAGACACTTGAAGGGTCTGTCTTTTTCTGGTAAAGATAGTTACCAATCAAGTATATAACTAGTTGTGAGAATCTTCATTGGTAGTTTCATTACCAGTTTAGTTCCTCAACCAGAAAGACTATGATTGATGACCTCTCTATGTGCCAGAAAATGTCGGATGAGTGAGTTGTAGTCTTTGTCGCTAAGTTGAAGGGCCTCACAAATTCACTCGATATCCTACTAACTCAGGAGAAACGACTAATGACGTGCATGGGGAATGTGAAAACTAAATTGTTCCCTTATCTTATCATTGTTAACATTCCATGGGGATTCCATTATTTCTCTAACATGTCTCAATTCCATTAGGAAGCCACGTAATAAGCCAAGAAGGCGTTCTCATTACCTCCTGATTCTCCTGCAAGAAGTGAATCCAAGGATGAGACCACTGATGTTGCATAGGTAGAGGACCCCAGACAGCTATAATTATTACTAGAAGAACCACCAACACTACCTCATCATGGTCCATAGCCTCAGGCTCCACCTCAGCTCAAAATTTCCTGCTTCAGAATTAGAAGGTGTCACCGTGAAATGCACCACTACCACCTAGGTGAGAAAACCAGGTTCCACCTCCTCGGTAGGATTTAGCCCCTTTTTAAGGATATGGTCATAGGGTCCCATTACCATATCATAGAAATAAAACCTAGTCATTCGATGAATACTAGGTCCTTGGATTTTTCTAGAGTTCCATGGACCAAGGAATCCTATAGTTACCAGAATACCAAAGGCTTGAAGAGGTATATCTCACTTATTTCCCCAATTATGGCCCCTATCATCGGTTTCTGAGACCCACCCTCATTAAATTATATGTTTTCAAGGACTGGATTGAGGTAGAGGTTGATAATAACTTAGTTTTGTTAGTTTTAGCCCCGGAATAGGTGGCATGTGTGTCTTTAGGGCTCGATAGAGACAATGAGGGTGAATAGAAGAAGGTCCTTAGCCATGGGTCTTAGAAGTATGATAATTGGATGTCTCATAGGGAATTTAATCACACAAATGGTATTATCAATGCCCATTTGAATCAACCTAAACCTTTTGATGTCATTTTATTACATCTAGATACCACTACTTCATCGAGATCTCATCCTTTGTCTTCTCAGGAGAGCAATCACTAACGACATTAGGGAAAGAAAATACCTCCTCCAATCCAAATTTACTTTCGTAATCTCAGAAATTTCATGAATCCAGTTATGATAATAGCCCCAAATGTCCACTCAATAATGGAGGATTCTTCAAGTGGTGGGTAGGATTACAACTTAGTAAACACTGTCATAGTGGTGGATGGTTACATAGTTACCAGTGATGAGGAACACCAGGAAGACCCTTCAAACAAACCCATCCAGTTATAGCGTCGATGAAGTTGTGGAAATTTGATTCATAAGAAAGCATCGACTATCTCTTCTTACCAAGCCATGCATTCCAATATGATTAAAAACAGATTTAGGGAAAATATCAGCATGCATAGTCTTCACATCATGTCTCTTCATATTTACCCCTACATCAGTTTCTGTTGCTCGACCAGGAAAAGCCTCCACATCCTTTTTATGATTATCTACATTAAATTTTGGATACACCTAAGTCATCTGGACATCAACCAATAGTCACATTCCATGGTTCGAATAGTGAGAAGCGGTATATACCAATAACCAACAAGAATCCACCAGTTTGACCTGCATCCCCTGTCATATCTCCTTTCACATAGCAACCTCCTATTGTTAGAAGTGTATGCTTCACATAGAAATATTTTTTTTCTTAATCACCTTTATATAATCTCTATAATGATCTCAATCCTTGAGGCTATCCACTTGTACTATGTTATGTGGTAACCCCCTATAGAGGCTTTGAGAAGGCCCCTCTAGTTTGAAATAGAGGTATCTGTCGTAGAGGCCTTCTATTCTGATGAAGTTGAGAATCTAGAATTCTAGGAAATCATCTCCTTATCAGGAGATGATGAAGGATCCCTCTTGTAGGGGAACATCCACTCTTTATACATCACCATTCAGTTCATTATCATGGAATTAAACCAATGTATTTTTGACACATGTTCTTGGATTAATCTCATACTAACCTAGATGCTCCACAAGATGGGATTGAATGAAGTAGATTTGATTCTCTCTAACATGATGATTCAATGTTATGAAGGGAAAAATTAGACACCACTTGGAAATATATTCCTAAATAATCAATTTGGTGTCATGATCACTAGCACTGATTTTATGTTTCTCTAATAAGACAACACTTATAATGCACTGATGGGTATACCCAGGCTCTATCTGTATGTGACAGTTCCCTCTTCGTATCATCAATTCCTCATGTACCCCTTAATCGTCTTGTGTGAAAAATCCAAGGTGATGTATCTACGTTTTCTTCTTATGAATCCCTCTATCTGGATGATGACTACTAAATAAGAAAGTAAAAACAATTTCAAACCAATGAGGTTGAGCATGATACCACTGTGTCCGACCCATGGAAAGACATAGATAATGCTTTAATCCTCCTGATTCACCGGTTCGTGGCCTCTACCATGGACTTGGGAAATTACTTTGTTATCTTTGGGAAAAGAGGAATGTTCATTCTCATGTAAATGGAATGTCGAATGATTACTTAGTACTCATACATGAATCAATATCAAGTGATTATAGATCCCCTTACCCCTGTTAGGTATTAAGATGTTTTCCCCATGGAAACATCGGTAGTCCATACATTCTTGTTTCTTCAGGCTAGGTTGAACCAACATAAGTCAACACACCACAACAGTTTCGATATTGTCAAGTGTGGACCCTTCGTTTGAAGGGATAATGGGATTGTATTGACAAACTTCATTTCCATGCTTTCAGCGGTGCACGAGTCTCACGATGAAGATTCCACTGCCACTCTGGCTGGTGGAAGCAATCCGTTAGAGTCAGATTACTTGGAGTAACTGTCCCTACTGATGATCATATCACTACAGAGGGTGAAGATTATTTGTAAGATAGTCCCCCTACATTTGAAGAGGGTGAATCCCCAACCATCAATGAGTTGGTGTAGCTGAATATCTGTACCAAGGCATATCGTAGACCATCACAGATCAATATAGCAATGCCTTTAGAAGAATAATAGCTGTATGTTGATTTTCTAAAGCAGTATCAGGATGTATTTTCTTGGGGCTATAAAAATATTTGATAACTGGATTCTCATTTTTTTACACCATCTCAGTCTCAAAATAAGTCATTATATGGTCAAATATCCTCCAAAAAATATGAACCCTTCCTATGATACAATGTTCAAGGCCGAAGATGATATGATCATAAAATCCCACATTATCAAGGATGTCTAGTACCCCAGATGGATAGCCAACATCGTACCCATCAGGAATAAGAACAGACATATGAATGTCTGTATCAACTTATGGGACCTCAATCGTCAATATATGAAGGATGATTTTCCCCTTCCCATGACCCAGATGTTGATTGATTCCACTACTAGATTCCAAGATATCTCTTTCATGGATGGGTATTCTAGGTAGAACCATATCTGAATGGACCTTGAGGATGAACAATCCACCACCTTTAGAGAACCATAAGGCACCTAATGTTACCATGTAATTCCTTTAGGTCTGAAAAATTCCAGACCCACCAATCAGCATGCCATTCACCACATATTCCTAACCATCCTATGGATGTTAGTGGAATGATACATGGAAGATTTGGTGGAAAAATATCACCAGTATCAGGAACATCTCAGATATCATGAAAAAGTGTTTGGTTTATTTCATTCTCACCATAAAAAGATGAACCCATTTAACTGTTCCTTTAGGGTTATCTACAGAAATTTTATAGGTTTTGTAATTAGATATTGGGGAATTGACGTTGATCTAGATAGCATTAAGGAGATTAGTCATATTCCTTATACAAGCATCCTTTATAGATTTTTGAGGCTTCCAAAGCCACTTAGCCAACATACAAATATTCATCACGAAACTGGATTGCAAGGGTAATCTATTTTCCCAACTCATGATGAAATGTGTCATATAAGAGGTTATCGAGGGGTACTAGATAACCCTTGATATAATTAAGTGGTAGCTACTCCAGCCTCCAGTTCTGATTCCACCCATTTCCGGGAAGATATTAGTACTTTATTTGACTACCCTGGAATGATCCCTTAGATCCCTTCTAACCAAAAAAGACAAAGAATGGGTGGAGAATAGTTTATACAATCTCAACTACATACTCCTCGATATAGAGAACATATATTCCTCAATTGAGAAGTGTTTCCTCACACAGTACATTATACAACCGAATTTGTGGCATTATCTACAGCACCATGAGATATAGCTGGTGTCCCAAGTGGATCTGATAAAGCATATTCAGAACATCCTCATGTTAACCGGACGTCTAGCTCAGTGGGAAGTGATTCTTCAGTAGATGTACATCAGGTTTAACTGATTGAAAGCTTTCAAGGGTCAGGTGCTGGATGATTTCCACATCTCCCTTCTATCCCCCGTAGAGTTGTCTCTTGACCAAGAAATTTTTGACGAGGCTATCCAATTAGTGGATAAATACATTCCATGTTAGTAGATGCAATTTGATGGTGCCTCATGGAGCCTGACTGTTAGGAGACTCAATGATCCTAGACTCAACAGAGTAGGAATGAGTATTATCTTCATCATGCCTATATAGACTATCTTCCCCTACATGTTCTTATTATCATAAGGTTGCACCAATAATGAGGTGGAGTATCATGCTCTTATTATATGTCTCGAGCGATCCTTTGAGATTGATATTCCCCTACGACATGTGAAAAGGGGACTCTGAGCTGGTCATCAAATAGATTAATAGTGACCACATCATCTAGAATCCAGAACTCATTCCCTTTTTAGAATGCACTCATTACCTGATGACTCTTTTCCCTTCTCATCGAGAGGTTACTGATGTTACCCGATCTCATAATGGTTGAGCTAACTATTTAGGTAGACTTGATGTGTCTTTTGTAGAGTCCAACCAAAATGATTTGATCATCCATGTGGTTCATTGATGATTAATCACTCTTGTCACTCTAGATTATGATGATTGTTAGAAGGTAATCCATCTTATTAGTGGGGCATCCATATTGGACCCTCTGGGTCCCCCTGCCGCAACATAAAAGACGCATGATTGGAAATATCCTTATGAAGAGTTCCTCTAACACTACCATCCCATGATAGAAAGAGCCAAACATGAGGGAATCCTTCGACATGTAGTCCAATTAACTTCCAGAGTGGTCATAGTCTTGAGAAAATCATCTCTATATGTGGGATTGATGGAGTTATACACTATTGAATTCAAGGAGATGAGATTCCCTAGGTTATGGAGGAAGCTCATGCTAGCTCCTATGGGGATCATCAGGTAGGTCCAAAACTCTATCATCAGATCCATAATTTGGGATACTTTTGGACTACCATTGTCTATAACTGCATTGAGTTCTCTAAGAGGTGATACACATGTCAAATCCACGACAATTTTTTTTATAGACTACCAAAGACACTCCACACATCCAAGTACACTTAGCCCTTTTTATTCTAGGGACTCGATATTTTAGGATTGTATACACCATGGAAAGCTCCACAGTACATGTTTATATTTACCACCATATATTTACTCTCCATGTGGGTGGAGAATATTCTACTTAATGATGTTAAGGAAAATTATATCATAGATTTCGTGAGCTACAACGTCATCCAACGATTCAGAGTACCTCATAGTATCGTCACCAATAAAGGCACCAAATTTCGAGTAGTTGAACAGAAGAAATTATATGCCATGTATAGAATCCAGTCTAACCATACTTTTGTTTACTATGAAAATATGAATGGGAAGATTGACGAGTTTAATAGTAACTTCTGTAACATTTTTTAAAAGATGGTTATTTAGAACTTCAAATGTTGGCTAGAAAATCTCCCCAACTCTCTCTGGTCTTACATGACGACGATTCATAATTCCACCCAGGTGACCCCATTTTCCTTGGTTTATATAAGAGAGGATGTCCAGCCCATTAAGATTGAGTTTCTATCACTCCACATATATGTGTATGATCAAAAGATGTCATACACTGTAGCAGATGTCCATCTAGCTAAACTGGAATCCCTCAACAAGAATAGGATTTGGGACTTGAATGGTCTAGAGAGGCACTAAAATAAGATATCCAGATCTTTCAGTAAGAAATATTGTCTATTCTCTTTCCTCCAAGGTGACATGGTATTTTTCTAGAGGATGTTGATGATATCTGGTTGGAAGCCACCAAAGGTGGAGCCCAAATGGGAGGGACCTTATGTCATACACATGTTTAACCCTAATAGTGAATACTCTCTAGTAACCATGGAAGGTGAGAACTTTACTCCACCCACAAATGACAAATTCCCCAAGAAATACTTTACATGACTGGCCTTTCATCCATCATGACGATAAACTACAAATGGTAAATATAAATTGTGGTCCAATCTCTATGAACTTACACTAAGATCTGTTTCATACATACCAAATTAAATTAAAATGCATGAAATATCAATAAGTTTATATGGATTGATTTTTTCCCTTAAAGGATAATTAGTAAATCCGATACTCATTCTCTTGAGGTCCAACCCTATAAATCGTTCCATCTCCTCAGTTTCCCCTCAAGGTTTAGTTATCTTCATGGAATGCATATATTGGGGTGTGGAATTATTTTTTCCTCATTAAAGATGAGTTCATAGTGGTCTCACCATGTACCCATCCCCCCATAAAATTCATCTTCACTATTCATCCTTACCGTATTATGTTAAACAGTACAAAATTTCAAGAACTACATATGTCTTGATTCCTTCACATGTAGGATACATTGGGACACCCAGATATTTTGTCTTCAGTTCTAGCACCATGTTCCCTATTTTTGGTCATATGACCATAGATTCATTTTGGGATCATGTGGCATGATGTGGAATCCTTTTTTCCTCATTCACATTGGGTATGGAATACTCTCACCATATCCCTCCCTTAATAATACATCCCTTCCATCTACATCCTTACCATGTGATGTTAAATTTCATGGAATTTATGGACTATGTATGGCTCGATTTTCATCAATATGGTATACATAGGAATGGTTGAACATATCATATTTGGGTTCATACCTATGTATAATAAATTATTCCCTTTTTCTGGCAACTCATTCAATCATTCCAATGAAAATGTGGCATGATGTGGACTTATTTTTTCTTAATTAACATTAGGCTTGAAACAACAATATCATGTATCAACTTTAGGGTTTTCCCCTTTCCCTCTACATCCTTACCACATGAAGTTAAATTATATGTAATTTAATAAGTACATGTGGATTGATTTCCATCCTTATTGGATACATATGAACACTGTAACGACCCAAAGATTCATTAATGGAAATCCCACTTGATCTAATTAAATGTATCTTTGTGTAAAATGTTTATATAAAATGTCAAATACTTTAGTTTTATATTAATAATTTTGACCATTGATAATATATCCATTGAACAGTTATCAAATGATTAGTATAAATATAGGGCTTTAACAAATCCAATTTACTCAGACAAAAGAAGCGATGGCCTCATCCAGAAGAATTGCTCCATACAAAGCCCATTTGTCGGATCTCAGAAAAAAGGTGGTGTCCTTGGGTTTCACTCTTGACCAAGCCCAAGATGAGCTTCATCATGTCAAGCTCGAACGGGACCGTCTACGGGAAAAGTGGATGTTTATAGAGATTACCACTCGAGCGATGTTATCCGAGCCACCCCAAGAGTCTGTCACCATCGCACACCTTACCCTTAGGTCTTATGCATCTGTTTTAAGGGGTTATGTAACAAATTACTAGTACTATGTTCATGTATATTATTTTTTTTATATAATAATGATTATATCTTCTTATCATTATTGACACTTTGTAAATAATTTTTTAAGCACAAATAGATTTTTTTTAGTTAATATTCAGATAAGAAATCTATTTTGATGAATTAATAGATTTTAGAATTAAATAATATTTTATTAAAATATTATTATTATTATTATTAAATGAATGTTTATTAAATTTAATGATCTTATAATTCTATGAATGAAATTTTAATTTTTATTAAGGTTTGAAAGCCGTTTTGTCAAAACCCGTGAATTTTCGACAAATGTGAGTTTTTTATTTTCAAAGTGAAAATTAACATATTTCGAAAATAATTTAGATAAAATAGATGTTATTTTTGGAATCAGAACGTCGAAATTATCCAACGGTGAATTTTTCATAATTTTCTGAGACAATCAAAGTTTTAGGTAAAAATTAAATACCGTTTAAATATATAATGTGTTTTATGACATCATAATGACCCAATAGTGATTTAATAAAATACTATAAACTTAATTTTCGGCCAATATATGTTTTAAAATTAATATAATGTGATTTTGGGTTTGTTTGACTTATTTTACAAAGCATTAATGGACCCCTCAAGACTTATTAAGCATCTTGTCTTTTTAAATTATTTTCCACGGGAGTGTGACTCACCTCCACATAAGCAACCCCATTATTTTAAGAAGTTCGGACATTTTCCTTATAAAATATTGTTTTCCTCTTCCCTTTTCCAAAAAACATGGGCAAAAACCATGATCTGATTTGTGGTTTGGATTAGTTTAATGTAAGGGGTCCCAAACCTAAATAATAAAGAATTCACTCACCTTTCCTATATAAAACCACCCAAGCTCCCACTTCCTCCTCACTCAAAGCCTTTGGAGTTCGTCAAAACTATGCCCTACTCTTTCTAGAATCATCCCAAGGTGCCCCAAGCTCCCAATAAGTCTCTCTCAAGCCTCTCTCAAGCCTTTGGAAGCACACTTCCAAGTAAGGGTTTTTCTTCCTTTCACTTTTTTGTCCCATTTTCATAATATTGTTATTCCTGTTTAATATCAATTATAAATGCTGGGGTATGGTTTCACACGTCACTCATACTTACCTATTATTGTTTTAATGATGGGATACCCCTTTATATCTCACTAAATTCCTCCCATGTACACCCATTATTATGCCGAAATTCTGAAAGGAACTTCTCTCTCTTCATTTACATTCAAGGAATACTTTTGTATCATGAATCTAAATTCCATTAAAATTGTTTGTACATGTATCTATATAACCCATTACCATCCATTTAAAGTAAATATTATGAGACACCCCTTTCTCTCTCATCAACCATTTTTAAAGAATTTTTATGTCACGCCGTTATGCAGCCAAAATTGAACCGATTTTCTAAGACAATGCCTTTGTGTAGTGAATACCATGCCAATTTCTCCATCAAGGGTATTCACCTTTATGCACATTTACTTATTTATTATAACGTTTCATGTATGAATTCAAAATTACTTTATCATGGAATAAATGATTATGTTTAATGAATCCATGTTTTATGATCCATGTGGCGCACTTATGCATGAAATGCAATGTTTAAGAAGGGTGCGCCCTTATAGCACTCCAACTCATTGGGTAAAGTATAGTATCTTGATACATCATGTGAAATGAGTGTTGACTCATGATAATTCAATTTCAATGAGGGTTTACTCATGCTTCATGTGCAATGAGGATTTACTCATGCTTCATGTGCAATGGGCCTTGGTTCATGCTAATTCCATGTTAAGTGTTGTTGCCACATTTCCATGTAATGATTATCATGATTTATCATGCCTTTATGTTCATGTTTCTCTTGTGCTCTATTGATATGACTATTATCTAACATGTATTGTACTACACATGTATTCCATGTTTATTACCTTACTGGGCTTTATAGTTCACCCCTTTTCTTATGCATGTCCTTAGTTTATCCCATGCAATGCTAAGTATGAGGGAATGTAGTGGTCATGTAAATGAAGTTTTAAACAAATATGTTGTATTTCATGTTTAAAGTTTTCATGTAATGATCCTAAGCCCCAAAGAAACTAGAACTCTCGATATTCCATGTTGTATCAAGTGAATAGTTTATGTAATAAATCATGTTTAAGTTTTTAATAAAAGCAGGGTTGTCATAATTGGAATCAAATGATAGGTTTAGTTATTTTTGGCATTAGGATTAGAAAACCATAGTAAATCCTTAAATACAAGACTAAGTAAAATAAAATCATCCCTTTGTTTTGGTGAGTATTGAGTTAGTGGGTTATCAAGAAAATACATCCCTGTCTGGATACGAGCAGGTAGAGGCAGCTCTGGCATAGATGTATCCTAGGGGTAAAACCCAAAAACACCGCTTTGAGCTAGAATCGAACGGGAACAAGTGAACAACAATTGGTCTTGATGCACTCTTAGTTATGACACTCCCGGGGGATATTCTTTGGTAAATTCACAAGCTTAGTATGAACCATTATTAAGGGAACAAAAAAACCCCTAAGAATATATGTTAGAAAGTATATCATGAAAAGCCTAGATTGAAGCCTATAGATTCATAAGTTAAGGAAATAAAATTTAATTTATAAGTCATCAAATTTGGTCTTTGGATTACCCTTTATGTGTTACCCCTAACTTTCCTTTTATTTCAGCCAATGGCCGGTAATATGAGGACTCAGGCTAACAATCAATGTAAAGATCAGTGTGATGACTGTACTAATGAGATGCCCAATCCTATGGGAGCGGGATCGTGAACATTGTCATGCTTCTCTCTTAGCTAACTCAAGCTTTGAATTGAATAACGGGTCAAGAGGAACATTCAACCCCCCCTAAGAAATAACAATTCACTATCAAGAGCTTCATGAGACAAAGGCCTCCTACTTTTAGTGGATCATCCAATCCCACTATCACTGAACAATGGATCCAATCTATTGAAAATATCTTCTCCATCCTTAAATTTTATGAACAAGAGAAGGTTCTCTTGGCGGATTATCGTATGGAGGGTGAAGCTGATCAATGGTGGATGTTGATCAAAAATAAAAAGCCTGAGTAGGAGATCGAGGCGTTGGAATGGATGGATTTATAGAAGATGTGTTTCGATAAATAATTTCTACGCACCCCTCGGCTTAAGATGGAAAGGGACTTCCTTTCCCTCAAGAAAAAAGAAGAAGAATCTATTGGAGCGTACAAGACAAACTTCACAAGGATTTCTTGATACACATTCTTGCTTTGTCGTTACCCCCGAATGCAAAGTTGACCGCTTCTTTGGTGGGCTAAAGCCTAGCCTACAGAAAGCATTAGTGATCCGTGACTTTGACAGCTTTAAGGAAATTGTCTGATGTGCCCTCAAGGTTGAAATGGAGATCGTGGAATCACAAGGGTATCATGGGGACAAGAAGCATATGGTGGACTTCAATGCTGGCGGTCCGATGGATAAATCCAACGGTGCTAAGAAGATCTAGAACCCCACTTTCCAAAAGTGTGAAAAGAAGCACCCTAGAAATTTCCTCAGGGGGAAGAAGAAATGCTTTAGCTGTGGAAGAGAAGGGCACCTAGCTGTTAAATGTCGGAAAGAAAGACCCGCGACGACAACATAGGAGAGGAACTCTCCGTTCGAACCTCAACGTGTTGTTCATTGATATAACTGAAATGAACCAGGGCATTTTGCAAATCAGTACCCTAATCCAAGGGTTTTCGGAGGCAACCAACAACCTCCAAGGAAGAAATGAAGAGATTTTTCCATCACTACTGCCGAAGTGAACCCCGACAACGAAGTGGTGATAGGTAAGATAGTTATTCATTCAAGAATAGAAAACATACTGTTTGATTCAGGTTTTACACATTATTTTATATCTCAAATGTTCAGTAGAACAATCCCAGCACCACCACAAATCATGGAAGTGAAGATGTCGGTGAGTACGGAAAAAGGGACAATCGTTGCATTCAATGAAAATAAGTCCTCCCCTGTTATAATCTGTGGATTGAATTTCTCAGCGGACCTCGTCATACTCCCTCTGGTTGAATTTGATGCAATTCATGGGATGGATTGGATTTCCTTGTATAGAGACAACCTAAATTGTCGGGAAAGGGAAATCACACTCCATATGGAGAATCGACCCCCGATTCTTTACAAGTGTAAGGAGGAAGATGAATCTCATTTATCTTTATCATCTCAAGCATGCATATTAATGCCCTATGAGCACGCATATCTGGCTCAGATGATTGAGTCCAAGGAAGAAACCATCCTTCATGAAATGCCTATTGTGAGGGAATTCGCTGAAGTGTTTCCCGAGGAAATTACTGGTCTTCCTCCTAGAAGAGATTTTGAATTCCCAATTGAACTTATTCCAGGGGCTCTACCAATATCCAAGACTCAATATAGAATGGCGGTCGTGGAGCATTAAGAGATAAAGAAACAAATAGAAGAGAATCTGGATAAAGGGTTTATATGCCCAAGTGCTTCATCATGGGGTGCACCAGTCCTCTTCATCAAGAAGAAGGATGAGTCAATACGCCTTTGCATTAATTATCGCGAGCTCAAAAAAATCACGATAAATAACAAGTATTCTCTCCCACGAATTGATGACTTGTTTGATCAGCCGCATTGATCACAATACATCTCCAAGATGGACTTGCGGTCAGGATATTATCAAGTATGGGTGAAGAAGGAAGATATCCCCAAGACTACTTTTAACATAAGATACGGGCACTATGAATTCATAGTAATGCCTTTCAGACTCACTAATGCACCATAAATCTTCATGGACTTGATGAATAGAGTCTTTAGAGATTACCTCGACAAATTTTTGGTAGTATTTATAGATGATATTCTAATATACTCCAAAACCAAGGAGGATTTTGAGAAGCATTTAAGAACAGTACTAGATACTTTGTGAAAGGAGAAGCTCTATGAAAAGTAAAACAAGTGTGAGTTCTGGTTGAAGGAGGTCTCATTGTTGGGCCATATCATCACAAGCAATGGGATATCTGTAGATCCCTCCAAAACAGATGCAATTGAGGGATGACTGAGGCCAAAATCATTAACAGATATCCATAGCTTCTTGGGGTTAGCTGGATATTATCGACGATTTGTGAGAAATTTATCACGATTGTCCAACCCTCTAACCAAGCTAACTCGAAAGGGAGTAAAGTTTTCTTGGAGTGATGAATGTGAATAATGCTTTAAGGATTTGAAAAGGAGGCTTATCACTGCACCCGTGTTCACTTTACCCACAAGTGGAGAACCTTTTTTGGTATTCACTGATGCTTCGAAGAAGGTCTTAGGTTGTGTGCTGATGCAGAATGATAAAGGGATATCCTATGCCTCAAGGCAGTTGAAAATCCATGAGCGAAACTATCCAACGCCTGATCTGGAGTTGGCAGCATTGATCTTTTCCTTGAAAATATGGCGGAATTATCTCTATGGGGAGAAATTTGAGATATATACTGACCACAAGAGTCTTAAATATATATTCATACAGAAAGATATTAATGTGTTCGAGAGAATATGGATATAGCTCATCAAGGATTATGGCAGTTCAATACATTACCACCATGAGAAAGTGAACAAGGTGGAAGATTCCCTAAGTAGAGAGTACCCAATGATTCTATCAATGATGAGAATTGAGAAGGATCCAATCTTATTAGACTTGATGAAGACGGACATGGGAATTATAAGGAAGGGAACATCATCAATCCTTTCACAAATTATTGCTCAACCGCCTCTTTTGGAAAGGTTAAATGATGATCAAATGGATGATGTGGGAATTTAGGAAAAAGTAGAAGCTATCGAAAAAGGGAAATCCTCAGAGTTTAATATTAATGAAGAAGGAATTGTGCGATTTGGGAAAAGACTATGTGTTCCATCATGTTTGGAGCTGAAGAAGGAACTTTTGGATGATATGCATAGTTAAAATTTCTCTATTAACCCCGGGAGCACAAAGATGTATCTAGATCTCCGAGAAAACATTTGGTGGGATAATATGAAGAAGAAGATTGTTGTATATACATCAAAGTGCCTGGTGTGCCAGCAAGTGAAGGGAGAGAAGTAGAAGTCTAAGGGGATAATGAAACTATTGCCCATACCAGAATGGAAATTGGAGAACATCACCATAGACTTTGTCACTGGACTTCTGATGAAATCTAAAGGCAACAATGCAATCTGGGTTGTGGTGGATCATCTTACAAAGTCTGCACACTTCATTTCTATTCGGGGGGATTTCTCATTGGATCAAATGGCATGGATATATATCAGGGAAGTGGTAAGGATTCATGGAGTACCACTTTCTATTATGTCTGACTAAGATCCAAGATTCACCTCTAAGTTTTGGAAGAGTCTTCAACATGCTCTGGATACTGAACTGAACTTCAGTACGACCTATCATCCTCAAACTGACGGCCAATCCGAGCAGACTATCCAAACACTTGAGGACATGTTGAGAGCGTGCTAAATGGAATTTAAAGGAGGATGGGATCAATATCTTCCTCGGGTTGAGTTCTCTTATAATAATAATTTCCACTCGAGAATCCAAATGGCACCATTTGAAGCCCTTTATGGGAAAAGGTTCAGAACACCAACCTGTTGGGATGAGGTCGGTGAAGGTAAGCTTCTTGGATTGGAAATGGTTGAGGAAATGGTGGAGAAGGTGAAAACTATTCAGTAGCATAACAAGGGATCCCAGAGTCGATAGAAGCGTTATGCAGATAATCATCGATGAGACCTTGAGTTTAAAGTTAGAGACATGGTTTTTCTATGCATATCTCTATGGAATAAGGTCATGAGGTCTGGAAAGAAAGGTATGTTAAGTCCCAGGTACATCAGCCCCTTCGAGATTCTTGATCATGTCAGGGTTGTGGCCTATCGACTAGCACTTCCACCTACCATGGACAAAGTACGTAATGTCTTTCATGTATCCCTCTTAAGGAAGTACATACCAGACCCTTCACATGTACTCTCTTCTGAGTTGGTACAGTTGGAGGATGATCTTTCATTTGAGGAGCAACCAATGATGATCTTTGATCGTAGAGAAAAAGTTCTACGAAATAAGACAATGCCACTCATCAAGGTGTTGTGGCGAAACCACAAGTTTGAAGAAGTGACTAGGGAATCAGAGGAAAAGATGAATCTAAGTTACCCGCATCTATTTTAGTGTGGGAAAAGGAAATTTCTAGGGAGGAATTTCTTTAGGGGGGAATGTTGTAACGACCCAAAGTTTTATTAATGGAAATCCCACTTGATCTAATTAAATGTCTCTTTATATAAATTTTTTATATAAAATGTCAACTTATTTTGTTTTATGTTAAGAATTTTGACCATTTCTAATATAGACATTGAACAGTGATCACATGATTAGTATAAATATAATTCTTTATCAAATCCAATTTACTCATACCAAAGAAGCAATGGCCTCATCCAGTAGAATTGCTCTACACGAAGCCCATTTTTTGGAGCTCGGAAAAGAGGTGGAGTCCTTGGGGTTCTTTCTTGACCAATACTAAGATAAGATTCATCATTTCATGCTCAAACGAGACCGTCTATGGGAAAAGTGGAAGTCGATAGAGATTACCACTCGAGCGTTGTTATCCGAGCCACCCCAAGAGTTTGTCACCATCGCACACCTTACCCTTAGGTCTTATGCCACTGTTTTAAGGGGTTATGTAACAAATCTCTAGTACTATTTTCATGTATATATTTTTTTTATATAATAATGAATATATCTTCTTGTCATTATTGACACATTGTAAATAGTATTTTTTTAATGCACAAATAGTATTTTTTTAGTTAATATTCAGATAGGAAATATATTTTGATGAATTAATGGATTTTTGAATTAAATAATATTTTAATAAAATATTTTTATTATTATTAAATTAATTTTTTTTAAATATAAATGATGTTATAATTTTATGAATGGAATTTTAATTTTTATTAATGTTTGAAAGCCATTTTTTTCAAAACCCGTGAATTTTCGATAAATGTCGGTTTTTAGTTTAAAAGAGAAAATTAAAATATTTTGAAAATTATTTAGATAAAACAAATGTTATTTTTTGAATCAGGACATCAAAATTATCCAACGGTGAATTTTTAATAATTTTCTAAGACAGTCAAATTTTTGGGTAAAAATTAAATACCATTTAAATATATAATGTGTTTTATGACATCATAATGACCCAATAGTGTTGTAATAAAATACTATAAGATTTATTTTCGGCCAATATATGTTTTAACATTAAAATAATGTAATTTTGGGTTTTTTTTGACTTATTTTACGAAGCATTAATGGACCCCTCAAGACTTATTAAACATCTTGTCTTTTTAAATTATTTTCCATGGAAGTGTGACTCACCACCACATAAGCAACCCCATTATTTTGAGAATTTAGGACATTGGCCTTATAAAATATTTTTTTCCTCTCACATTTTCCAAAAACCATGGGGAAAAACCATGATCTGATTTGTGGTTTGGAATTGTTTAATGTAAGGGGTCACAAACCTAAATAATAAAGAATTCACTCACCTTTCCTATATAAACCCACCCAAGCTCCCGCTTCCTCCTCACTCAAAGCCTTTGGAGTTCATCCAACCTCTTACCTAATATTTCTATAATCCTCCCAATGTGCCCCAATCTCCCAAGAAGCCTCTCTCAAGACTCTCTCAAGCCATTGGAAGCACACTTCCAAGTAAGGGTTTTTCTTCCTTTCACTTTTTTGTCCAATTTTCATAATATTGTTATTCCCTTTTAAATTCAATTATAAATGCTGGGGTATGGTTTCAAACCTCCCCCATACTTTCCTCTTATTTTTCAAATTATGGGAGACCCCTTTCTCTCTCATTAAATGCCTCCCATGTACACCCGTTACTATGCCGAAACTACGAAAGGAACTTCTCTCTCTTCATTTACATTCAAGCAATACTTTTGTATCATGAATCTAAAATCCATTAAAATTGTTTGGACATGTATCTATATGACCCACTTACTGTCCATTTCATTTAAATATGATGAGACACGCCTTTCTCTCTCATAAACCATTTTTTATGAATTCTTATGTCACGTCGTTACACTACTGAAATTGCACCGATTTTCTAAGCCAATGCCTTTTTGTAGTGAATACCATGCCCATTTCTCCATCAAGGGTATTCACCTTTATGCACATTTACTTATTTATTATAATGTTTAATGTATGAATTCCACATTCCTTTATCGTGGAATAAATGATTATGTTTAATGAATCCATGTTTTATGATCCATGTGGCATACTTATGCATGAAATGAAATGTTTAACAAGGGTGTGCCCTTATAGTGCACCAATGCATTGGGTAAAGTATAGTATCATGATACGTAATGTGAAATTAGTGTTGAATCATTATAATTCAAGTGAAAAGAGGGTTTAATCTTGCTTCATGTGCAATGATGATTTACTCATTCTTCATGTGCAATGGGCCTTGGCTCATGCTAATTCCATGTTAAGTGTTGTTGCCACATTTCCATGTTTTGATTATCATTCATTATCATGCCTTTATGTTAATGTTTATCTTGTGCTCTATTGATATTACTATTGTCTAAAATGTATTTTAATCCTCATGTATTCTATTTTTATTCTCTTACTGGGCTTTATAGATCACCCCTTTCCTTATGCAGGTCCTCAGGTTATCCCATGCAATGCTAAGTATGAGGGAATTTAGTGGTCATGTAAAGGAAGTTTTCAATAAATACGTTGTATTTCATGTTTTAAGTTGTTATTTAATGATCCTAATCCCCAAAGACAACAGTCCTCCCGATCTTCTATGTTGTATCAAGTGAATATTTTATGTAATAAATCATGTTTATGTTTGTAATAAAAGTAGGGTTGTCATAAACACCCAAACATTTTGACTTGGGGTCCATCCACGGGTTTTTCTGCTCCTTCATTCTTGACCCTTATCAGGAGTTCTCTCTGGGGATGGTGTGTGTGGTGTAATGTGGACCTCTCTTATCCTCATTCACATCATGTTATTGTTCAACGCCATGCACATCCCATGTCCAATTCCTCTACTCACTTCTTCTATGGCACATGACATTAAAGTGCATGGAATTTGAAAACTATGTGTGTATTGATTCCCATCCTTATGGGATATGTTGGAAAGACTAGATATATTTTATTTGGGTCCAACCCATGATTATCAACCAATTCCCCCATTTCCTCCACTCATCTCCTTGATTTTTCCATGCTTAACTAGACCACTTGACCTCAGTTATGTCTAATCAATATGCTCAGATGCACAAGGGTTTAGTACTTTTAGTGTTGGATTCTACATGGAAATGATTTCATTCAATTTCCATGCTTCACAAGTCCCTTTTTTAGGTTTTACATCATCTTTAATATACTAAAGGACCCTGGAGTGGTGTAGATTCTCAGCCTTATATCTCACCTACCATTTTAAGAAAAAGTCTAGAATGATTTCGAATTTTTTTGCGACATGTCCTGCATTTCGAATATGGTTAGTGGATGACCATAATATATTTATCCCCACTTCATGTCACATGATATGGATGATTTTCTTCGAATATTGTCAATATATATCATAAATCATCACACCAACACCACTATTCCTTAAATATTGGCCTCATGATTCACATCCCTTTCCACTTCCTTATGTACAAGTGTAATTTCAACAATTTTAGTGTTGTACCTCTGTGAACATTTGCATTTCGAGAGGACATACTTGGGTGGTTAGGTCATCCTTGACTCCACACATCTATTCGTCTACTCGGTGCTTCCATGTGATGAAATGATCTTATCCTCCATTATTTACCACAACGAGCATAGCTCACATTGGCTTAGGGATCTGGGTATGGTTTTTTTCTATATGAGAGAACCAAACTTCCTTTTAGTACAAATTCTATGACCTTAAACTAGGAATTGACATATTATACTAGTCGCAAAAGTCCATGTATCTTGACATTAAACTGTGTGTATATATTATCCATTAAATTTGTGATGCGGTGCAGAACTCTTTGGTCCTCATTCACATCGAATGGATTTGTGGAATAGTGTTACATATTTTTAATTTGGGAGTCTTACCCCATGGTCTGAGATCTATGACCATAAACTATGATCTCCAGTATCATTATTATTTGACATTAAACTATTCTATTTACGTCAAATTTGAATGATGAAAAATAACCCATCCATATAATTTCTTCATATGAGATAAAATTTCCCCCATGAAATTAGTCATCTTCCATGCCATTTTCAAAAACTCTGTGTGTCTTGAATTTTACCCTAGTGTGATGCAGAGTGATTCCTGGGTACTTTGCCTCCCAACTTAGCAGTATAATCATTAACCTTTCTCTCCCTTTTCATTATGGTTTTCCTCTTTAATAAGGTGTTATTTGATGTAGAATTATTTTTCCTCATTAAATTTTAGTTACCCTATGTACTGCACCACACATATCTCATTTTGGGTGCATGAAACTTCGATGCATGAAATTAAATTGAAACTCTACCCTGAACAAGTTTAGGATGCCTCCGTGACAATTACGAGATGCTCTAGCCTCCTTTCCAGAGATTATTTCCCCCATGAGGGTTTATATTATTCCACACTGACTTTCCAGAACTATTCACATATTGATTCCCTCACTCGTAGGATATGTATGATCACCCATACATCTTGTCTTGAGTCCAATAAAAAGTTCATTAACCCTTATGGCCTTGTTTCCTTAATCATAGTCCAAACTCTATGACCTATAACTTGGAGTATGTAGTATGCATAACACAATTTTAATCCATCACCCAAAGTCTAGTATGTATGACCTTATAGTATTTGAAACATCCTGATTATATGACATTAAACTATTTTTTTCATCATCCATAATGTATGACACTAAATTGTGTATCTATCGTAATCATTTTCTTGAAATAAAACTACAATCGGTCATAGATCCGCATTAGCAAGGTCCTTTCTAGAAATATTAGTGATCTTGGATTAGAATTATACGTACAACCAATACGCTTTTGTCATAGTAGTATAGTTTCAAGAGTGTTGGAATCATTTTGACCACCTCATAACTCCACTCCACGCTTCATGTACCCCTTATTCAAATCCTCGTCCTCTTTCATGTCAAAAATAACCCCTACCTGTATGGATGGTCAGCCTTATGGATCACCTAATGTTATATTCCAACATTTTGGAGGATATTGAAATTTTAATTTAGGCCCTGTGTTTTTTAATATGGTTAGTGGTTGGAACACATTTGATTGTTCTCATTTCATGATAATACTATGTGGTTGTTGTGTTTCTAATTCGCACAATAGTTATCCTCCATCATCATTCCACCATCATTGTTTTCCAAATTTTTCATATCATAATTAACCTTTCTCAATCTCTTTGTTTGGATTGACCCTAAAACCTCTGGAAATACCTTGGTCTTGCACTAGGTCATGTTGGAAAAAGGAAAGTTGGCTGCGCGTAGAACCCCATCCTCCAGTCTCAAACTCTCTCAATCCAAATATTTATAGTGGTCTGTCAATAATAGAAGACCCTAAGTATTTAATGGTTATCTAGAAATCTCATACCCAAAGTGGATAATCATGTGTTCGTCCCTTTTTTCCCACTCAAGGTATGACCCACTTGAGCCTAGGGATTGACCGCTAGTTACGTCAGAGTTATGAATGAGATGTGGTGATTACAAAACAAGAAAGAAATAAATCCATTCACACAGGTCATGATTAATAAAATGTAAGGAAGATATATTTCAGAAGTTACTTCAATACATTTCCATTATGGATCTACCCCTTCAATGAACTACTTCAGTACTTATACTTTATAGTGTGTAGTATCATGAGTTGTTTCCCAATACCTAATCTCTCTTTCTTCATTAGTAGTCATGGAGCAGATCTCTTTAGATCTGATCTTCATTCATAACTTCCCATCCTGGAGCTCATAAATTTGATGTATTTTCTACACTATCTGCTATAGGGTATCCTCGAAATGGATTTTCAATCATTCAGAGAGCTTAGAATGGCTTGCGACGAATGCAACTCATTAGTTTGACTTCTCTTCATGGCGTCAGACCTACTGCTCAACTTCACAGATCTTCTTGATATTATCATATCTTTTCTGCACTGGGAAGAATCATAGAATTATATTATATTCTACATACTCTTATCCAAATAAGAATGGATCATCATATTAATAAGTTAAGCATCCAACCCTTTGACATAGAGAAAGAGAATCCACATGCGATGTAACCCAATCCGACTAATCAATTTTCCTTCTGGTTGAGAGAGGAAGTGTTTGATGAACTTACAAACGTTGAATCATGACATGAAACTCTCTTCTGAAGTGTTTGGGTCATAATCTTCCATCTTGTCAGGATCCCCAGGCCGGTACTCTGGGAAAATTGAAAGAAGTTAAGTTCTAGGGTCCCCCTCTTGCATCCTCTCCAAGGGGTTAGGATATTTGAAATGATGACAACCCTATTCATTGTTCACTTCTTTAGAAACTTCACCTATGATAATTTTAGGCCCCTCAGTGGATGTGGAATCACCTGTGGCTACTACTGCCTAACCACTTGGTGCTAGGGCTGGACAAGTTGGAATGACTGGTTCCCGGAAGAGAGGTGTAATAACTGATATGAATCCCACTGATGTCCTAGACTCAATAGTTTTTTGAACCTCTAATATTGTGATAACTACATATGGAATTGTTAATTTGGTTATCTCAGTTCTACAATAACAGATGGAGGTTAATAGGTAGAGACTTACAAGATCCAGACTTATCATTATATAGTGCTTCAGTCACTGTAGGAGATTCCAGTGCAGGAGATCCCTCAGAACCTTTTAATTTAATTATAGGAATATTCTCCATAGGGATGGCGATAACAGCCTAAGACTCTATAGTTGTCACATCATCCCCTACCATTGGCTCACTTCATCCCAATTCAGTTGTGTCTTTTCCTATTCCCACTTCAACCATGGTTAGTCCTCCGCCTCGCTCATTCCTAGAAATAGGTCTAGAGAGATGCCTTTCCATGTCTATTGGTAAATTTATTCCCCTATAGATGGAGATTCATAATCAATGCTACTAGTTTTTTCCTGAACATGATAAATTTTGGTCAATGTATCTGAATAATTAAAGGAGAATGTGTTATAAGAAATAGGATTTGATACTTACCTTGAAGTTTTCAACAAGTTATGCATCAGAGTCTACAGTTTCACTACTATCACTTGGGCTTCTATGATGAGACATTGTTCCCTGAAGCATTGCACCTCCATTCCCCTCATACATGGACTCCTCTTTTTCAATACCACTCCCTCTTCTTCTTATTCCTCTTCCACCCCTTCTTCCTCTTATTCTTATTTATCATTGTCATCATCCTCGAACATCAGTTATTTTTTGTCATGCTCTTGGACAAGAAAAAATTTCACCCAGTGATGTGGCTCTTCATACATCCCCCATTGGTGCATGTATACATCCATGGAAATCAGATATGTGTATCCACATTGAAATTTTACTTTGTTAGTAACTCAGATGAGCCCAATTTCTGGCAGCAGGATCTCATCTTGCGTCAATTTTTTTTCACAAGACTTCAGGACATATTGACTACCGCAAGGTTTTACAGGATGGCCAGAGTATAGGGAAAACTAAATCTACAATAGGTTGGAGCAGGTACCTTATCTTCATCTCAATTAATTCCCTATATGGTCAATAAGGTTTCCCATAAGACCACCTCCCTTCAGAGGGTATAGGCGCGACCACACATTGTGAAATTCCTGCCACTGAGGATCTAGCGTGTGTTTTCCCAACCACCTAGCATGCTCCCTTTCATTCTCCCACAGAATCACCCCACTTAATACCTCACCACCTAGAATCTAAACTCTCCACCTTGATATTTTGAATGATTTTCCACGGAATCACCACGAGATATGCTTCATACCAATGTTCGACATACTCCGTTGATAGGTCAGCGACGACATTAATAGGATGGCAAAGAAATTACTTCACCAAAGTAGTTATTTGTAAACATGAGAAACAATTGGAAAAGGATTTAGGGATTCCAATCCTCCCTAGCTTTTGAATATACATTCTTGGGAATCCACAGTATGTGCCCAAACTGTCTGGAAAGCATCTATGGTCCGTAGGGTTTGTAGAAGATCATCCAATCAATTCACACTACCCACACACCACCACCAATACTCTGCAAATACTCCCTCTACTCTAGTGGGCCTCTTCCTTAACCCACCTTTTGGACAACCAAGGTCCAAAATGGGTTGATGTTAAATTTTTCATGGTTTCAAATATTGTGTTTGATCCCATCCTCATTAAGATTCAATGGAATGATTAAAACAATATTTAGTAGAGATGGTTGTAGGTCATCTCCTAGGGGAGAAATGGAGTTTGGGAAGTCATATCCACCACAGTGAGATGCAAACCAACCATGAAGGATATGAAATGGTCCATATATTATCCTAGAAACAATTCTTCTTGAAATTAATCGCAGGATGGTTTATAGCCTATCCAATATAGGAACTCCCATATTGAACCTGTAGTTGGCTACCTTAACCCCATCCATCACCAATGTCTCTGGGCAGACTCCCATCATTGTGTCTTTTACTAGAAGTAGCCACCAACTCATGAATGTAAAAAAGAACCATATATAGAGAATGTTTAGATCCCATATTTCATTTACAGTAAATCCCTATGGTGGGTACTTCCATGCTTCCATGAACACCCATTAGGATCTTCTCTTACCCCTTCATGACACATTTGGACACTACATCCCTTGGACTAACATTTTAACTACGTTTTCCTTCTTTAAAACAAAATGAACCATTCTAAATAAGAGATTTACTTCATAATGTATTTGATTCACTACTTCTCATTCACTAAATCCAATCGGTACCATGCAAGAATGGGAGTACATGTCCTATCTCCCCAAAAAATTTCAATCAGAAGAAACTCATCATAATTGTACCCTTCTAAGGGGATTCCTCTGATGTAGTGGATGTCCCAAATGATGATATTAACCTCCCCATGATGGAGGTGGAATGTTTTTATGTATGGGGACCACCATCTGAAGAGTTCTAACACTAGTTCCTGTTGACGATAGAAATGGAATTCTGATGTCCACCCAGCCTCAAACAACCCGATGTATCATAGCTCTGCTCTAAACTAGTCACATGTTTGGAATACCTTCTATGAGCATGCCCAATCACTTATAAAATTTACCCTATACCACTAGTAACAATATTAATGTCAGACCATAGTCTCATTGTTTATGCTCCTCCAAATGGTGCTCGCATAATGAGCTAGATATTCCTCAACGATCAGCTCTCTTCCCATGATTGTCATGGTTTTCAAATTCTTGATGCAAATAGATATGTATTGGGTATCCTTGGTAGGGTGACTGCTGTTCATGATGTTTTACTATGGGAGGTTATCCTCACGCACCACCCACAACATTGATGCATTAGTCTCAAAACCTAGCTTCAGAACCTCATCCAGAACACTGATTTTACATATTGGGAGGATATCCCTCAAAGTATAATCCTTATGATCCTGTATCATAAATCCTAGGAGCATTTGGTATTTGGATACAAAAATTATCACAATATGTATTTTGGGATTTACAATCATTTCAGCCCTCCGAGCAGTGTCAGTAGCTGCCCTCTAAATATTAGTCTATTCAGCAGTAATCTTGATTAAGTCCCAAACACACAAAGGTTCTTATGTGAAATATGGACGTTTGGATTACAATACATGAGGTTTCACGCAAGATTGAAGATGGATGTGTTAGAATTATTTCTAATTTAGAAACATGCAACATCTTACTATGGTGCTAATGAAATAGTCGATGCATATAAGGAACCAACTGAATTCAATTTCTTTCACACATAACAATGAATCTTTCACACATGGGATAAAAAATGGGTTTCTCAAGGAAAAGTCAGGGTATGGAGTCTTGGACCCCATTTATAATTGCATACCTGGCCTTCTATGCACATGAAGAGGATTTCATTCCAAATCATCCTTCTTTCACACCACTAAAAATGTACAACTCTCTTTGGAATTGCCTATAAAACCCTGAATTCTAGTTCCCATTCAAATCGGTTACCAAGGGATGCATTTTTTGGAACAGAATTCTGATTGAGGCTATAAATTGGCAAATTTAAACAAACCAAAACAATATTTTGGATCAGTAGATGATCTCGAGGATCCCAAACGAGGCGAACACAAGATTTTAAGGATATGTGGACGACCGATATCTTCATGCAAGACTCTTGCATGACCAATGCGACCTCAAATGGATTCCTTCGTGTCGAGGTCAAGAAAAATGGAAAAGTCAGTTATGCTAAAGAAACCTTGTTTTTGTGCTAGAAAAAAGACACTCTCAAGGAACATTCACGCCCAATGTGACATCAAATGAATACGTCAGCATTGGATTCCTTGTGATCTGCCACTGAAATTTCCATCTATAAATATAATGGTACTCCCATCATTTCGAAAGACAGTCCATAAGATGAAATGTCAATCCCATGTGGATAAGAAAACCCTTCTGCGACTGCATGAAAGACATGGATAAAGAGTATTGGATCTTTCGCAACTGGTCTCCCTAAGGTCCTCCTTCGAGTGGTCCCATATGGGGTTAACCCTCTCCCATTTCCTTTTATTCTTAGGCAATTGCATGAAAAAGATCCCTCTTTTATAGAAGATTACCTATGTAAAGTTCCTCTTTTAGCCATACCCTCTCATATTGCACACATGCCTTCAATCTTGTGTGCACCTCTTCTTATGTGATCCATGTGTTTTCAAATCCCTAAGGCACCAAGTTCGACCTCATCTTACATGAAACACTCCTATCTTGCAAATATATCCACTGTACGACCTTCTAGGATAGAACACCATGATTTCCTTGTCCCTCGAGTAGTTCTCTATATTGTGTTGCCAAAACTTATGCTTCATCATGTAGGTATGCTAACATTTATTGCTTCTTCTCATAGCTACACTAACATTGACCCCTCAATTGACCACTCCTCTACCACATTAACACCTGGCTTTTCTAATGTCATCCCTTCACCAAGGGTTAAATTGTAATAATTATATAAGTCCAAGGGGTGAGTAGTTATTCCACATCATCTGATATGTAGGGCGTTAAACTATGAAGTGCCCACGTCCTCGACACACGACATTAAATTGTGACCATTTCATAAGTGACAGGACTAAGAGGACCATGAAGGGGACGAGAACTGGTTCTCTCTCACTCCACTTCTCCCTCTATTCTTTGTCTCCATGTGTAACTTTTGTAGTCTCAGTGTATTCCTTGATCCAGCATGATAGAATGATTCCTTTACAATTAAAATATAATGCTCATACATCTAAAAATAATCCTTGGGCTTCACTCCAATAGTAAGTCCCAATCTATATCTTCCTAAGACTCTAGCCACATGTAAGCCCCACATATCCCTTGTGGTCACACCTTTCACAACAAGATATCCAGGTCGGCTACTACCTCTTGTTACTCACATCGAGAATGAATCACATGGGATTATAGAATGAAATTAACAAGAAATCTATTTGGGCTGATAACCATGAATGGTCCCTTTCCCCTTTATCCAACAAAACTACCTTGATTTTGATCCTAGTATCTAATACATGGTACATAGGAATCCTTTTATAGGTTCAATCCAATCATCCATTTGTCTGGACAACTTCATGTCGGTTCATATTCATCATGTAGGGAGTTAAAAAATCGTATCATTCTTTCCTTTAGCAATGTGGGTTTTGATCCATGTCTTCTAAACAAGGTATGTAGGAAGCCTACCTGAGGTTTACTACCATACAATGGTAAACTATAATGCTGCCCCATAGGTATATACCCTACCTGATGTGATGTATTCCCTTTTTAGTACACATCACTCAGGTCTGCCTCCCTGAGGTGTTCTCACCCATCCATATGGGCCACTAACCATACATAATCCCAAGCATGTTGAAGGGTTGGTTTTATATGTGTACACCCCCAACCACATGTCTCGTTTTCATGGGATTATAACCATTTATAATCTCTTAAATTCACCATATTATGGTGATGGGATGCTAACCATTTGTATGTACCATCATGTCATTGGGTTGCTGTCCTTTGTGTACACCAATATTCTATCACCCATCCGGAACTGTGTATACATTGATCTTTTCCCTTTTTGAGAAAGAATCATATGAATCCTCCCTGAGGATCAATCTCATCACTCATTTCCCATCCTAGTATCTCCCTTGATCCTTCATGTTTTGAGAAGATCACTCCCCAAACCAGAGTTTCTACATCCTTGAATTCCATATCCATTCACTCCATTATCATAGGCCACCTCCAAATGTGCCCCATCACCCCACCAAACTACATGGAATTTTATTCCCTATAGCAGGGCTATGTAGGAAGATTCCCTGAGGCCCAAGCCCAATACAACCATCATATTCACATCAGTTCCATCTCATTCACCATCCACCTCATCCTTTGACACATACTTTATATCCATCATGATATTACCTAGGCCACCACATCCTGATGAGATCATGCCATCAATGCATGTTTCTAACCATGCATATGCCCTATTCATCTTCTATGTCTCCCCACCCTAACAATGGTGGTGCAAAAAAATTCAACTAGACTCTAACCAGGTGTAATCCCCAAATTACCCTCTTATAACTACATGTGTTTTGATCCATGTCTTATAATCAGTGTACATGGGAATCCTCCCTGAGGTTCAATTCCATCCAATAGAAATCATTGGTGTCCCCTATAGGGGTGAACCCCCTCTGATACACCCTTTGTGGTTTCTATAAGGTAGACCCAACGTCCAATCATCCAATTTTGATCAAGGAGAAAACATCCCTTGATAGGTGATGGATGTTTACCTCATTTGGAAAGTGGGAATGTGGGAAAACAATGTGAACCGTTCTGATGAACATCACAACACAAGTGGATAACGAGGTGAACTTTGGTGGAAAAGATTCATAAACTATAATAAAGTAATGCACAGACTTTGGGCTACTCGGGACAGGGTCCTTATTGTTTGAATCAAAGGTAGTTTAGTATTATCCATAGAAACGATATTTAGATGACATATATTATAAAAAATATCTATAATATATATTTTGAAGATATAAGAACAACCTTTTTTGGTAAGTTAGAGATTATGTGGATCTTACTAGGTATAAATCCATGTACGAATACTATTAGCTGATGTTGTTCTGGCACAAATATACCTAGGGGTAACAACTCTGATAAGGTGGCCTGACCTGGACTTGTGGAAACCTGGTACATAAAACTGAGCCTTAATATGCATGAGTTTTCACATTCGTAGGGTGATATGCTTCAGATAATTCCCATTTTCTTTACAAACCATTATAATGGATTTAAAATTAAATATTTCCCCAATGAAACCACGTTTATGATTATGAGAATAAATGTGAACATAATTTCTATTTATGTAATGTATTTTCCTTGTATTGAGATTATAAATTATGATTCATAACCTAATCTATTATATTCCATAATTTATAAATGGAACCTAGTGGAAGGATTGGAAACCATATCAACACACATATCTCCTTTTGGGATTTACCTCTTGTGCAAGATAATCATGGAAGTATTTGAGTTGTGACTAGTGTTGATAAACTTATAAATATACTAGGATACATGATTGAGGGTGTTATGAATAACCATACCAATATAGATAATCCTAATCCACAATGTGGAGGAGAAATGTCAGTTCGATTTATGAGATAACAGACTCCGTCATTTAATGAGACTATAAACCCATTGGAAGTAGAGGAGTGGATAGGTTCTTTAAAGAATATATTTCTCAATTTGGTATGGAATTAAAGGAATAAGGTTTTTATTTGACTTTATTATCATTTTAAAGATGAGGATAAATTATGGTCATATATTAAAAACATGAAGGGGGGGGGGAATAAATAGAAAAAATTGAAAGGGGAGAATTTAAAGAACCTTTCGTAGAAAAATACATTCCTTGTGAACATGATGAAGACATGGAAAGGCGGTTTTAGAGCCTAAGGTAAAAAGGGGATAAGAATTCTACATTGTATAAATATAACTTCACAAGGCTATTAATGAATAGTAAATACTAGATACGTAACCCAAGGATTAAGATTGATCAATTCGTTGATTTTTTAAAACCATTCCTCAAATATGAACTGGTCTGCCAAAAATTCTCACTATACGATGATATATTCTCATGATATATCATGAAACAACATGAATTATATAATTATTAGAACATTAAAGGAAAGAAAAAGAAAAATAGGGATTATAGACACTCTGAGAAAAGGAAATAAGGAAATGGGAAAGAAGGGAATAGATTAATTTCCACCCTATAATAATTGTGGGAAGAAACAACCTAGTACATTTATAACAGGAATGTGAGTCTGTAATAAGTGTGGAGAAATGGACACTAAGCCCATGATTTCAATGGAAATAAAGGATCCTCCAATTTCAATGATATAATTGTAATGGTTTGGGACATTATGAACCTCAATGTGCTAGAAATCAAATAATATTTCCTCAACGAAGGATCAAGAGAAAGTCCAAGTTTATTTGATAAAAAAACCAAGGATAAATTTTCTAATGATGTGGTGGCACCTACTTTAATAATTTACCCAAACATATCCAATTTTTTATTTGATTCTGGACCATCTTAGGGTTTTATATCTTCTAAGTTTCCTAATAAAATTGGAAATTCTGAATATTATTTGATAAAGTATTTTTTATTCAAAAATTCTAAGGGGATTACCATTGCAACAAATATGTGTCGATCAGTCCCCTTTATGATACATAAATTTGATTTAGTTTTTGAGCATATTATCATACCTATGATTTACTTTGATTGAATTCCTGGTCTGGATTATATTTCAAATTATGAAGAAAAAATCTATTGCCATAAGATAGAAGATACAATTTTTGAGAATGATGTAAAATCACTTATCTTTAGAGTAAAAACCTCATTTTTTGATTATTACCCTGATCATCCCTCCGTAGCTCTACTGAATACAATTCAAGGGGGGAAGAGAAAAAAATATCTATAGATGAGGAAAAAAATCATCAAATTCAGAATTTACCTATTGTGCAAGAATATATTGATGTATTTCTAGAGGTTTTACATGGAAATCCTCTAGAGAGGGAAATTGCATTTTCTATTGATTTAATTCTTGGTGGAAGTCATATTTAAAATACTCAATATAAAATGGTCACAATAGAATTAGTGGAGCTGAAGAAATCACTAGAGGAGTAGACTATAAAGGGGGTTTTTTCCCAAGTGTTTCTCTATGGGGAGCTCTAGTTATTTTCATTATGAAGAAATAATGATCTATGAGGATATGCACTCTATATAGGGAGATAAATACCATTACAAAAAAAAACAAGTGTCATCTACCTCTCATTGAGGATTTATTTTATCAACATCATAGGGACCAATATTTTTCAAATATTTAACTTCAATCTGGATATCATCAATTACATGTGAATAAGGAAGATATTCTAATGATATCTTTTGGAACTAGTTATGGGTGTTCTGTGTTTATAGTAATGCCTTATAAACTGACTAATGAACCCTATATTTTGATTGATCTAATGAACATAGTTTTTCGGGAAAATTATGATGTTTTTTGGGTGTTTTTTATTACTAATATCTTGGGATACTCCAAAATCTATTAAGATCATGTAAATCACTTGTACATTGTTATTAAGACTCTTATAAAGATTTATCTATATGGGATGTTTAGAATGTGTGAGTTTAGGGTTTAAAAAGTTTACTTCATTGGTAATATTGTCTCTAAGGATGTAATCTTAGTTGATCTTATGAGGACAAAGGCATTTCATGAATGGAGTACACCAATGCACATAATTGTGGTACATATTTTCATTGGTTTAGAAGGTTACTAATAGTGTTTCATTTAGAATTTTTCCTGGTCAGAAAACCCATTATCCATGATTACACATAAAGGGGTAAGGTTTGAATGAATAAAATAATGTTAATAATATTTTTTATGAATTGAGGAGGAAATTAGTGAATTATTTGATCTTGAATCCACCATGAAGAAATATTGTATTTTTGATTTACTGTGATGCATCATAGAAAGGACTTGGATGGGTCCTTAAGCATAATGATAGATTTATTGCCTCTTCAACATGGAAGTTATAAACTCATGAGAATCATTATCCCACTCATAATCATGATTTAGAAGCTGTAATCATCTCTCTAAATATATAGAGACACTATATTTGAATGATTTGATATATATACAAATCAAAAGAGTTTGAAATATATATTCCTAAAGAAATAACTCAATAGGTTTCAAAGTAAATGGATCAAGCTAATAAATGATTATGATTTTCCATACACTACCACCCAAGGACATAAAATAAGGTGGTCGATGTATTAATCATAAAGGGTCATGTTGTTCTGGAGAAAATAAGGACTGAAAGGGATCCTTTCGACATAGATCATATTAATATTAATATGGGAATTACCAAAGAAGGTGAAATGCCACTACTTTTCAAATTTTTTCCCAACCATAATTATTGGAATGAATTAAAATTCCTCAGTCTAATGATGAGAATCATCAAAAGAAAACTAAATAAATGAATTATGGGATGCTTCTAGACATCATGTGTGAGGATGGAATTATAATATTTGAGAGGAAGCTATGTTTTCCACCTATATAAGAGATAAAAAAAGGAGTTACTAGATGATTCCAATAGTTTTAATTTCTTGATACCCTCTAGTTGGACTATGAGGTATTGATATTTGAATGAACATTTCTGATGGGATAACATGAAGTGGGAAATTGATTATTATGTAACCAAATGATTTGTCTATAAATAGGCAAAGGCTAGGTAAAAATATACTAGAAGAGTAATTAAACCTATACCTCTTATATCATGGAAATTTTATTATATCTCCATGGATTTTGTTGTTAGATTACTAAAGACTCCATGAAATAATGATTCATTATGGGGAATTGTTAATAACCTTACATAGTCTACACAATGCCTCTTTATAAGGGAGAATTTGACACTGAAGCTCCATTAATGACTCTATATTAATGAATTTTTAAGTAATCATAGAGAGACACTCTCTATTTTGTCTGATTTTGATCCACTATTTACATAAAAATTATGGAAGGTATTCATAAATTTTTTGATACCGAGCATCATTTGAGTACTACTTATCACCATCAAACTTCATGGTAGTAAGAAAAGATGATCCAAAAATTTAAAGTCATGTTGAGATCATGGTCACATTATTTTCAAGGTATGTGGGATTAGTATTTACCTCTCGTAGATTTTTCTTACAATAATAATTTAGATTCAGGTATTCAAATGGCATAATATGAAGAATTGTATGGAAAGAGATACCATACACCAACATGATTGGACGAATTTGGTGAAAGGAATCTTGTTGGCCCAGAGATTTTGGAGGAAACAAGAGTGATGCTAATGACTATTCAAACCCATATCAAAGCGACTCAAATATATAAAAAGAGTTATGCTGATAATCGAAGGAAGGATTTTTAATTTGAAGTGGGAGATCACATTTTTCTTAATGTATCTCCATGGAAGGGTCTTATGTGATTTGGGAAGAAATGGAAATTGATTCCCATGTACATTATTATATTTGAAATTATAGATATAATTAGAGCTGTTACTGATCATTTGGAAATGACTTCTATAATTTCTAAGGTACACAATGTGTTCAACATCTCCTTATTAAGGGAGTATATGCCACACCCAACACATGTACTCACTTCTAAAGGAATAGAATTTAAACCTTACGTATCTTACTATAAAGAGTCTATCTGTATTATGGACACTAAAGATCATGTTTTGAGTAATCAGATGCCTTAGTTTGTAATGGAGCTTTAAAAAATCATAAAATTGAAGAGGAAACACAGGATCCTGAGAATCTTATGTTGGAAAAAATTTCATTTTGTGGGGTGATTTTCTGGAAATTTCATGGAAGAAATTTTTGTATGCGGAGAAAATGTAATGACCCATATCACTATAAATTAAAGATAACTTATTATGTTTATTTACTAGTTTATAGATCACCTAAATTCAATTAGATAACATAATAGAAACATCATAAATGGAGAATGAATGAAATAAGAAGTATTTCTTGAAGTTAAGGAACATTTACCGAAGAAATAGTAACATGACCATAGGAATTGTAATATGAACCATATAAATAGTAAATCAGCCAAATTAAAACTTACATAACACAAAGATGTATAAATAAAATTTATTAATCTTTTAAAAGAATTTATGACACCATTATATCATACTATAAGAAAGTTAATACTTTAAAAATAGTCATTTAAGTGTTCTTATATTTTTAAGTAATAAATATTTAATTAACATTTTATAATTAATAAAATAATTTGAAAAAAATTAATTTTCATAAAATTTACTCATAAATCAATATTTTTTACTTATAAATTAATTATAATTTAATTATACCTTAGTTACTTTAACATGGTGTTAGAAAATCAGTTATAGTTTTAAAAAATATATATTCAAGTTAATGGTGAATTCAATTAAAAATTAAATTTCTTATATTTATAAAATTATTTTCCTATAATGGTGTTCAATTTTAAAATCTACACTTTGAAAAACTGTTTGGGTGAATTTTCAAGAATTTTCTAAAATACCTGATTTTTTTGTGAAATGTAAAATATGAAAACTTACAATAAATGTGAAATACATGATTTATTGAGTCATAAGTAATGTATGGATGATTTAAACACATAATATCAAAATATCCATAATTATTTTAAAAAATGTGATTATAATTATGAATCTTCTCATAGTGTTGAACCAAAATAATAAACTAATGAATAAAATATTCCAAAATCACCCCTCTTCTCCACTATAAATACAACCCCTCACCACATCTTCCCTCACACCTTCCAAACAATGAGCCGTATCAAATTTATACCTATCCATTTTCCCAAAGTCACTCCACTATTTATATTACCTCTTGGTATTATCAAAATACCAAAACCAATCCCCTAAAGGAGGTTCTCAAGGAGAAGTATTCAAGAAGTAAAATCCTCTTCATTTTTCATTTAATTTCATTTCATGTTCATTTATTTTATTATTAATTCCTCACATCCACTAAACTAAATAGATTCATGGATCTAGTACAATACATATAATGTAATTTTATTTTTCTAATGGAATAATCCAACATCAATCCCCTTCTCCTCCCCTTTTTCTAAAACAGAAAAGATTGTCCGTATAGTGTTGTTCCGTAGCCATTAAGGATGATAATTTACATTTTCTTTCACCATATTTAGGGATTTAAATGAAAAAAATTCACTCGTTAAAAAATATTTTAAAATTTATATTATAATACTTTTAATGTTATGAATATATCAATTTTAAATAATACGAAATGATAAAAAAATTGAGTTTGTTGTTATCTAAAACCACCTAAATGAATCAAATGAATATCATTAACATGTTATCTAATGATTCATCCTCATAAAATATAAATAAATGATAAATATACAAATATAAACATATATGTGTTCATTAAATAAATATATTTGAATTCTATAGAATTATACCCATTTTACGTGAACTTCATTACTCATAAATAAGAGAACCGTTCAACGAAACCAAGAAAATGTGTGCTCCCAAATGATGAAATTAAACTCTATAACTCACCAATAAAGATATAAATGAACTTAATAAAATAACAAGGAATAAAATATATGTAGATGAGGTTATTAAATAATTAATTAATATATTAATTTGATTATATTAGACATTAAGCTCAGGTACAGAACACATTCGGACAAAAGGTAATGATTCTTTCCCGAACCTACATTTTCCTTTAGGTTAGGATTTATTACTCTTTAAAATAATGTGATTCCTTATTAATTTTATATAATGCTTAAAAATAACGTTTATATATTCCAACCTCATCATTTCATATTTTTTATGAGAATTACATGTTTTACAAAGGTTCTATTTTCAATCCTTTTTAATATAAATGCTTGATTAAAGGGAACATCTTGATTTTTATGCACTTGAATGTACAATATATAATATATTTTAATAAACCTTAATTTTTTATAAAATCGTATATTTTTTTGTAAAAACATTATTAGTTTAGAACTGGTTTTATAAAAATATTTTTCCAAAATAAATCGTATTTCCAAAGGAAAATGAGTATTTCTTTAAATAATACCTTGATGATTTTATAAGGGTATTTTCATCTATTTAAATATAATTGTTGAATATTAGGTTTAATTAGTGTTGGTATTTTACAATATCATCTACCATATTTTATTTAATGGTTTCTGATTAGTTTAACAATGGAAGTACTATATTTATTCAATTCACCATATTACTCCAAATGGTTAATGAATAAGTTTACTAATTGTGGAATGTTTTTTTCATTTCATATGTTAGTTTAAATATTAATAGATATATGGATTATGTTTAACCCATTTAATATGAGGAATACATTGGACTCAGTAAGTATCAGGTGGGACCCTCTATAACCCCTCGTTTCATTAGTAGGATTCATTATAAAAACTAGTTTCAGTATGGGCTAACATCTTACCAGATTATGTATGTTGTCTTGACCGAATCCTTGAAAGTACATTTTGGATGTACCATATTATGAATTCTCTCATTTTAAGACTAAAATTTGATATTTTAGGTGAATATTTGACTAGTAGAATCTCCATGGGTATGTATCATTTTTTTGTAATCAATTATATGATATTATTTATTCATATTTTTATTTCTACAATATTATGCTCATGTTTTTTAATAGAATTTGTTTTTATCTACTCACATTTATAATGAATTATTTTTGGCATCCACTAAATTATTACCCTTACTAAGCATCAAATCTCACCCCTCTCTTAGGATTACTTTCCCTAGAATGCAAGGTGGATTTTATGAATGAAATAAATAGTTAATAGTGAATAATAATAGTACCTAATTGAATTATCTATGATATATTTCATTTCATGTTGTAAAGTTGATCTTATTTTTGTATCTTGTTTCCACTATGAAACTATTTAGTCCTTCGGGATGAATCTTCCTTGTTGATAAGCCAATATAAAAATGTAAGGCACCATATCTAGGATACTAGGGTCAAGGTCTTTACAATATCTCCATGTGGTATGATTTAATTTTTAATTTGGTTTGAATTTTTATTTTTTTAAATGTTTTAAAAGAAGGAAAATGTTGTAGCTTTGAATTTTTTAACTCAAAAGTCCACCAATTGAAAAAATTAAAATTATTTTCTAATTTTAAATTTTAGATTCCAACTCTTTGGATAGATTTTTTTGAATGATATTTTAAATTAATATTTTATTTATTTCCATTGGTCTTATATATTACTTTCAAATCAAGAAAGTAGTTTTGTTTTATAAAAATATATTTCATTATGGTTTCATTAAAATGGTTTTTGTGTGGTTGTTATTTTTTTAATCTTTATAGTTTATAAAATATTATTCTATAAATGATAATAAATAAATATCATTTATTAAATGTCTTATAAAAGGAATTTAATAGAATATATTTTGATATATTATTTTCCCTATTAGCTTGAACCCTATATACAAACTCATGAATGTGCATGTATTATACTCTCATGTATTGTATGGGTTCATAGATTTGGATCCTAAAAATGGTTTGGACATTTATTTTGGTCCATTTTTCGATGTGTTGGGATATGGTTAGTGGCCATAGTTCATTAATAGAAGTCATATTTTCATGTAATGGATTTTTATTTTTTTGGGACACATATATATCATCTAATTCATCTATGTGTATTTTTATTATATATTTTTTTTGTTTTTTTATCATGACATAGTTATGATTTGGTTTCCTTATTTTGGGACCTGTTTATATATAGAGTAAATCTAGTATGTTTGTAAAAATTAATAGAATCTTTCTCATTATTTAAGAATCATTTGGCTATGTAGTATATTTGATGTTTTTAACTTTTTTCTAAGTAAATATAATAATGGGACACAACATACATAATTCATCATAGTTTTATATACACATTTATTATTATTTCATTGGAAAAACCAATCCAAGGTTCATTTTTTGAAAAATAGGATCCAGTTTCCGGCATGTTGGGATTGATAACTCCCTACATGCCTTATATCAGATCATCTCTAGTGACAGGTCAGTTTGAATTGGTTTTATTCACTAAAAATGGTATTAAAGACATGATAATATTATTTTGGGAGTCATGTATTTTAGAAACAACATTTTCTGAAGATAGAAGTATATTCATGAGTAGGTGGTTGATTATAACATTTTGTGATAAAACATGAGTTTCCTGGGGTATTTTTTATTTGAATCTTAATGTTGAATTCATGTTTTGTTTATATTGATGGTATTTTATTCCCCACTGAGTCATTTCACATACATTTAGAGGGATTAGTTGAGTTTGGGCTTAAGGTAAAAATAATACAAAGTAGCATATTTATGTCACATAGTCTAGAAAATTATGTAGAAGTCATGCATATGATTTTGGAAACATCTCATGGAATACCACATAGATGAAAAAATTCCAGAAAAATCGTGCATCTGAACCATGAAAATTTCATTATCACTCCTATAATTTTTCTAAACCATTAATAGTATCCATTTTCTAGTAAAGTTGTATAAAATAAATTTATATCGATTGATGAGGGGTTATTTATGTGTTAATTTTGATTAGAATATTTTTTATAGTTATTTTTTATGAAGTGGATGCTTCTTTGAATTTTGTAATTGATTCCCAAATTTGATCATTTTCATAAAAAATTAATTACCTCAATTATTCATCATTGAATAATTATTTTTTATTTTATTTGGAAATTTAATCTTATTTAATATGTAGTTTTATATTGTGGTTGATTCCATTATATTCATTTTATTTAAAAATAATTCAAAATGATAGTGAAAGTGAATTTTTTTCTTTAAAATTTTTAGGTTTGGATGTTAGGATTGTAACTGATTATGGAGTTGGGAAATTGAAAATTGTGAGTTTTTCAAATAAGGGGAAATGTTTTAAAATAATTTGGAATTTTATAAAATGAATTTATATACTGGTTTATAAATAATTGCATATTTAAATAAAGGAATCACAATCTTCTATAATGGGTTTCCTTTTTTTAGTTTAATCATTTTATTTTTTTGGACTATTTGGTTTGAATTAGAAAAAATGAAAGGTTTGGGTTATTGTTTTGGGTTATGTAGACATGCCTTATAAAAATGAAATTATAGATCCTGGACCATCTGTTTCTAGTGACGACCCTTAGTGTGATTCATGATGTCATTTTGGTGTAAAAATTATTTCTTTTTACTCTTCCCATACTATGAATAGTGTATAAGTGGTGGAATATTCAGTTCTTTCATACATCTTGATTCATCACCCATTTACATTAGTTAGTGATCATCATTCTCCATTAATGTTTGGGTACTTAATGATTATTGAAAAACATCAATTCTTTGGGAATCCCATAAAATTCCATTTTGAATGAGAGTAAGTTTATTTTATTCTATCTATGCTAACAATGGTTGAGGGACTACATTGATCATTTATCTAGGTCATTGTTTTTTTATTAAGCTAGAAACTGATGACTTGGAAAATATTCTTTCCTTGAGATAGGTCTATGTCTAGAACCCAAATCATATATATTTGAATAAATCATTATATTATTTATGAGGTGATCAAGAGAGAGTCACAAATATATTCAGGACCCAAGTGACCATTTTATTTGGATTTATTCTCATTGGGAGGATAATATAGAAACACTACCCTTTTATACAACAAAATTACAAATATTTTGATGAATACAATATACATTATACAAACTGATGGCCAAAGACAGTATTATCATAGTGCCATTGGAAACATGGAAACATAAACAGTGGTACATATGTGTGCTATATTGTATCCCACTAGGTTCTACATGACTATATCCCTTCTTAGACACATCATAAATAATTAATATCTTCATATCCTTTGGGAAAGTAAGCATAAAATGGGTGAGATAAGATTCCGAGTAATGAAAAATAAGGGTGATAAGAATGAATAAACGTGAGTAGAGGGGTATCAGAATGTGATCATAACATTATAATATCATAACCTACATATCAATGATCATAAATATAAATCATGGCATAATTATTGGATGTTCATAAGACAAGAATCATAATGGTGTCAAGAGAAAAATCCATGAAATCTAATATTGGAGTAATACATAGAATTTTTTAATAAACATAAACATGTATATCTTTCCATATATGTCAAGATTCATTTCTATAAAATATCATGGAACTTCACAAGGATTGAACCTGCTGGTTGGAACATACAACCATCCACAGTCATAGAACATTCATTGTAATGGATAGTGTTTCCACATCAACCCATAGTTGATCGATTATCCCCATTATCCCATATTGGATTGGGTTTCCTAATATTCCCATAGTTGATCTATTTTCCCCATATTTTAATAGTGTATTGAGTTTCCCCATAATCCATAGTGAATCATGCTATATTACATTTTTCCAATCATTGCCTCATTAGATATAAATCATTACCCAATGCATCATAGGGAGATATAGGCCTCCCCCATCTTATAATTAAATCATAAAATCATGTGCCACAAGATAATTAAACTTTCATAATATCATGACATATAAAAATAGATGGGTTTCATAAACATCACATCATAAATAATTAAATTACATGGGTATCATAAATATTTCATCATATAATTATTGATGGAAAATAGATAGGTCTCAGAATCATTTCTTCAAATCGAAAATCATTAAAAGAGGTTGGATTCATAATCATATAACTCATAAAAGATTAAAATGTTTCATAAAAATTTATCTTATGAAATAGAAATAGGTATTATAGAAATTATTAATTCAAAACATAAACCATTCAATGAATTAATATGATAGAAACCTTTGGATCATTTCCCCAATAAAAAATGAGTAAATCCAATGCACGTCCTCTTACCTGGAAAATAATTTTGAAATATCATTTAATAAAATTTCTTATTGAAAACAACCAATCTTATTTGGAAATTTATTTGTAATATAGAAAACACTTTTAAAACCATTTTACTTAAAATAAACTTGAAAACATATAAAGGAAGCTTTGAAAACGTTTTGAAAGAAATTTCCATTGAAAACTACTTGAAAATTTATAAAGGGTTCATTGACAACATTAAATAAATTTAGACTCTATTTCGATGAATATTAGTTAAAATATAATATTTGAAAACCTATTTTTTGAAATAAAGGAATTTAAACTTCCGAGAATGTGTCTCAAAGAAGGCTAATTCAGATAAAACTACTTTACTTATTTGTTTTCTCTTGGAAAATAAACATGATGAAAGAGAGATTATCAAATGGATATGCAGATACCTATTCTTTTTAGTATTATAATCATAGAATATATTCATGGATAGTATATACACCACACAAGGGAAACTAGTGTTTATTAAGACATAAATATCATAGAAATAAAAGTGAGAGTAGAAATTCCATTACATTATGCCTTCACTCTCTTCATAATCATACAAACCTCCTTTATAATAAATATATGTTTATTGTAAATATTTTACTAAATTATATTATTATATATAATACCATATATGATTTCATTATGTCTTCATATTACCCACATGCTAACACTATCATGTTATTACCCACATGCTAACACTAACATGTTAAGGTTATGCTTTGGGTAATATCCACTTTGTATTTCATACATGTGTATTAATTTGTTATATTTTTGGACCAAATAATTATATAAATATTTCTAGAATGTAAAACATAATATAAAAAGCATATATATATATATATATATTTAGTATATATTTATTTATAATAATCTATAAAATATAGAATGATGATATATAATACACCATTCATGGAGATAGTAGGTCATATGTATAAATGAATGATGTTTCTCTTTTATTTTTATGTTGAAATAATGAATGTAAATGATATAAATATATAAGTATATATCAAAATTATAGTAGAATTATTATATTATATAAATCATATAATTCCATAGAATACATCCTTAATAAATTTCAGGTTGAGTTTTAACGAATCACATCTCTTAGAGGAAGAGATAGTCCACACATCCCCAAACAATATTATCATCTATAAAAAAAATGTAAAGAATGAAGGTATGTGTTATATAATAAATACATAAGAATAAATAAATCATAAATATCATTTATTTTATATAAAATATATTTTTTATCATAATCCCAAACTACGAGTGTTGGTGACTGAAAAATGAACAACATTGTCTCGTGAGGCGGTAGTGCGTCGTACAAAAGAACAATAAGATCATAGCCTATTAGATGGCTATGTAATTATGTGTAGGTATAATAATTTTAATTAAAAACATCAGTATATTTATGATAATTAGGGTATAATATAATATTTTAATAAGAATATTTGAGGTGGTGGGGAAGTAAAATAATATAAAGGTGCTTGAGGGAAGATGCTACCTCTTTTTCGGGAAACTCCTTTTGGTTTGAATCAAAGGGATTTATTTGAATGATTTCATCCAAAGGTGAGGATTCTAGGTTGATTAGAGGGTTTTTATGAGATAATTTGGTAGATATTTTTGATACAAAATGTATTGAGATGTGTGAGGAAGTTGTAGGGGGTGGGTTCTTTTTTATAGTGGAGAAGGAGTAGCATTCTTTTAATTTTTTTAAAAGGGAAATCCATCCATTTTTTCCTATGGAATGTGGCTCCAATAATGGAATAAATCCAATAAAAGGATGGATAGTATAAAAATATGTCTCTAAAAGGTATTTTGGACAAATTTCTAGGTTTTTGGTCCCTTAATTTTAAGTATTATTCTCTTATTAAGTAATTTTGACTCTTAATAGTAGTAATTAATTTTCACAACTTTAACTAGTTTTTTTCAGCATAAAATATATTGACCATATTATAGACTATAAATTATGCTTATCCATAATAAATAATATTTTTTTATAAATTATTATCATAAAATTGGTAGAAATTAATTTAAAATTAATCACGCATACGTCTTGCGACAACCAGTTTTTAGTAATAATGTTTAAATGTTTGGAATGTATTCATATAAAATTTCAATGTGAAATTCCTTCCAATGAAATAAATTTTAATAATTGATTTAAAATTGATATCATTACACTATAAATTTATATTAAACTATAAATTTTATTTGTGAATAAATTATAAAAAAGATTATTTGAATGAAAATTTAGGGGTTTTCACTATTCATAAAAAAAGTATGTTTTCAGATAAATCCCAAAAATTAACCCAAATATACATTAAACAATATGAATTAAAAAATAATTTTTATTTTTTCAAATTCAATTTCTAAAATTGACTAAATTATATTCTATTTTTGTTCACATAAGGACACAAAAAGAAGTTCATTTGAGAAAAATAGTATTTTCAAACATATAAATACATTACCAATATTACATATTTTATTATGAATATTTTATGTTTATATAAAACCATTAAAAATAATATTTAATAAAAATATTTATTACAATTCATATTTCTATGTTTAACAACTGGGTTTTAGCTGTCACATTTAAAAAATTTTAATAATAAAATTATGTTTCATACGAAGTCGATGTTTCCAAAAATACATACCTTTTCGGTGTTGCATGTAATGAATGCTTGACTTTTTAGAGCAAAAAATGCATGGAATTAAAAGAAATTATTTTATATCAATTTTTTTTACCAAAAATCATGGTGTCATATTATGCCCCTCTTAAAATCAATTTCTCCCTAGAATTTCATAATTATAATACAAAACATTGAGGATATTTCTACCTCATTAAATCCTAATGTTCCCAAGTAGCTTCCACTAACTAGTGACTTCAACACAAAACATTGACCTAGTGAGTGGTCTTGTTTCTTATAACATTCTTCATATGATAAAAAATTTCAAATTGTAGTTCCTTATATGAAATATCATTCTCTAGAGGTATAATCTCTATGTTCAACACATATGAAGTGTATTCTATGTACTTCCTGAGGAGAGATACATATAACACAACATGGACTAGAGATAGATTTGGAGGATGATCCAGCTGATAGGATATCATCACTGTATGGTCACGAATTTCAAGGGGACCGATATAAATAGGGATTAGTTCCCCATTATTTCTAAAAATCATAACCTACTGACATGGAGAGTGTCAAAAATCAACCATGATTATTTATTTATTTATTTATAAATGGTATTGGTTTTGAGTTTCTAGTCAAACCAGTTTAAAATTTTATAATTTTTGTGTCTCCATAATAGGGTAACCGTTGGAAAAAATTTAGTAGAAACCATTCCTAGACCATGTGATGGAGTCAAAAATTTTGATAGAGTCAAATCACTGGACTAGCACATCGTTTGGAAAACTATGTGATCAACCAAGAAAGTTGTCCCAAGCCACCAATAGAGGTGCATGATTAGAATACAATTTGGACAACAGTGAGGCTAAACATAAAGTAGTAAAAATAATAATAATATAGTATTATTATTATTAGTAGTATTTTTATTATGTATAGTATTAGTATTATTAAAATTATTTATCTTAAACATAAAGGGGTATCCCCTCTCCCCACAATTCGACCCCCACCATTTCCCTCTCCCTCATATGACCTAACTAGCCTCCCCCTCTCCATTTTCATGCACCGCCCCCTCCATAGAGTTCCCAATCCACTATATTATCCTTATGATTTCAACAGAAATAATGGTCAGCACCTTTTGGTAAGAACTTCTCTCTCTCCCCTTTCTCCCATTTCATTGATTGTTCCACTCTCTCATTTCCCCATTCCATTCAGTTGAACCCTAGAATTTAAGGTGGGGGGATTTTTGACATTACTCTTCTTAATGGGGTTTGTAATGGGTCTCTCGGGTCCACTTCATGCATGTCTCGACATCCACCACTAATGGTGAGGCGTTATAGACCATTTCAGAGCTCTAGAAATTAATTTTGGTAATGGTTTTCAATTATTTCTCTTTGTTTCAGCTTTCATTTAAGGTTTTTGTTGTTTTTGTGTTGTGTGTAATTTTTATATAGTGCTTTGGATCTCTTTGATATAGTTTTTGAGATACTGGAGTTGGAAACGCTTACATATACAATAATATGTAAGGAATATATATATATATATATACCCTCTTTGTACATATTCCCTCATGGTGAGAGGAATATGTGAAATTTATCTAGGTGTATTTCCATATATATCTATGGATGCATGTATTTATAAATCGGCATTATAGCAATGGTGGGCACTGTAGCGGCGGCAGGTCACTGTAGTGGTGGTAGAGTATTGTAGTAGCGGCGGGTATTGTGCATTACTGTAGCAGCGTGGGTACTGTAGTAGTACTATTTTCTGAAAGGGCTTTGAGGAAAAAAGGGCATATGGGCCATGTAATGGGATAAATGCCCACTGGGCCTTCGGGATATGTAATGGGTCTCCCTCTACCCTATTAAAGAGGTATTTTCTTTGCTTTAATAAAAAAATGAGGCTTTGTCCCATCCTTTAAAAAAAATGTATTTATAAATGCATGTGCATGTAAGTGTGAAGGGTTAGTTCGATTGGTCTTCATCAAAAAGAGGCATGTTTCAGGATGGTTACCTTCGCCTAGGACATTAATTTTAATTCCTTAATATATTGTGTGTTTTAAAAATACTTTTAATAATAAAAAGTGTATATATGATACGAAAGGTTATATCAATGTTTGGTGTTGGAATTTCTTTTATTTTTTTTAATGATTCACGATTATGTTTTGTAATGTGTAATCATTATTTAAATATTCCTCCATGATTTCTTTAGAATGATCAACACATTAATTGATAAAGAATGGAGTCTAAAATGGTTTTGAGTGTGTGTTTGGTATTTCTTAGGATTTTTGGTGTGTGTATATTTGTTGTAAATGTTGATTTGAATGAATACCTGTTCTTGTGGGATTTTAAAAATGGTGCATTTCATATTTTGGTATGCTTGAAAACTTTCATGGAATTTGTTGCAAATTTGAGGTTAAATTTATTAATTGATTTTTTAAATGGGTTTTTTAAACCTTTTAATGATTTCAAGTGTGTTATTAAATCTGTGATGGATTTTTTGTTTAATTTGGATTTTAAAAGGTTTTGGAAAATAAAATTGTTGGATGAATATGTTTTTAAAGTGATGATATTCCTTCTAATGTAACGAGGCCCGATTGGAACATTGAGAATTGTTTGTGAATGTTGGAAACCCATCTTGAGTAATTCCCCCTTTATTTATAATTTTGATGTGCATGTTAAATGAGTGATTTGTGATATGTTCCAAGTAAGGATGTTTTTTTGTTGTGGGTTATAAAAAAGGAGATGTGATGTAGTAGGGAGATCAGTGGTGAGAGGTTTCATATGTTTTTGACTGATGAAAATGATATATATATATATATGTTAGGTTGATAAAAATTCACCACCAGTTGAAATATATCACATGAAAAAATTACGGTACCAAGGTGAACGAACTAGAACTAGTACACTAGCTGACTTAGAAGTGGAATGTCCTAGATTTATCTAGAAGGGTTTATATATACAACACTAACTAAACATGTGATATGATCATAGAGAAATAGTCCCATGGGATTTTCTCCCCTAGAGTCTTGTTCATGAGAAGTATGTTGGTTGTGGTTTATAAACCATGTTCCCAAAAGATAAAAGGTATATAGGTTTCCACTTTTGCTAGTAACCAATAGGGATTTCCCATGGTTCTCTCTTGTGACATGATACTTGTGATGTAATTTTCATTTCAGTTTCATCATTATAATTTTATCCTATATGAAAACCCATGATTTAGACTAAACTTAATTCCATCCATTTAGAAATATATATATATATATATATATATGAATTCTTAGGAACTATTTTATAAGATTGATGAAAAAAAATGATTTTTCCTAAAAAATGGAATCTTGTGATTTAAATTTGAATAAATAAGAAAACTTTATTTTTATATGGTTTTATTTCCAAACTTGCATGAATTGGTTTTCTATATTGAGGTATGACATAAGGAATTTTTTATTTATAAATTCCTTCTGAGTTTTAATACACATGCCTATAACTTTTTTTGGTTTCTAGCTTCTGGGGCTGCTTCCTAATTTGGATTTCTCATAGAGAAAGTGTAAACAAAAGATGGAGGTGACCCAAAATGTCACATGGAGGTACTTGTGTATTGTAATTTAATTTCTCCTTCTAGAGATCAGTTTTATTGTTTTGTTATTTTTTTTTAATTTTTATCAATTTATTATCGGCCCAATAATTAAAAATTACATTATTTTGATGCCCAAAACTAGTTTATATCCTTTAGGGATTGGGGAGAACCATATGGTCTTCTCACGGATCGTCTATGGTCATCAGTTCAGTTTTAACCAAATTTGGTTTGTAAAAATGGTTTCATTGTAGTCTCTTATTATTTCGTGTGTTAGGTATCTTGGAGATTAGGGCTATCATGACCTGATAGGTAGGTGTTGGAAGGTTTTCATGAAACCTTTCCCATCTTGAGACTCAATTTTCTAGGGGTAGTCCAGGACTGGAAATTATTTTTTGGTACGTATGGATAATGGATGACAATGTGAGTGAGTATTTGTTACGCAACATGCTTACATGGAGTCGTGACTCATGTGTAGATCATGTGAATGGTTCAAGATACCTCATGTGGTTGATTATCACTTGGAGAATGGTATGATAAGACATGTTTGCAGGTTAGGAATAGCCACTAGCTCCTTATTCTTGATGTTCTGATGTATGGTATGTTTGTGGTTTATTTCGGTTTGTGTGATTGGATTTTAAAATAAAGATGGTTTTAGGGAAGTGGTATTCAAAAGGGAAAATGGGAGGTGTTTTGGGACTAATTTTTGTAGTTTGGAAACAATTTGGAAATGTGTTTCATTAATTTTATCAACAAAGTTCAAATTGGTTGGGAATTTGTGATTTGTGTTGAATGATCTATTTTGGCATTGAGAGATTTTCTGAATTTACCATTTCTATATATATGAAAGATCACATATATGAATGTAAGAAGGTGTCAAGGTGATAATTTGTGGTATGTGTGGATGGGTTCTTAAGATAACACAAGGAAATATATATGTGATACTTTATGGAAAACCAATACTTAGTATTTATGTTTTTTTCTTGCTAAAAAATGGTTTTTGAAAATGGTGATTTCAATGTTTTGAAAAGTGAGTGAGCAGTTGTTTATTGTTTGGTATCCTTTTCTGGAGGCTCTTGGTTTTGAAATGATGAATTGTTGTAAGAATGGTGATATGTTTTTGGGTTTTGGTTTTTGATTGGAGTGTGGAATATTGGGTTATGATGTGTTTATATTTTACTTCATGCTTCTTGTTTCTGATTATTCCCTAGAAACATTTACGTAAGTAGTGATTATTCAGACTCTATGATTTCTTCCTTTGTGTTTAGTTGAAAGGTGGTTTTGGGAAACAACGTTGGTCGTTGCTCAGAGTTTTTCACATTTTAAAAACGAAGGGGGTTAGTGTTTTTTAGGAAAACATGATTAAATTTTTTTTAAATTATTCACATTGAGGACTCTACCAAGACTCTGAATTGAGTGGTGGATCTGAAAAATTTTGGAACATTGGACAACAATCAAGTTTTATTATGTTTTCCCCACCTTTGTTAGATGAAAAAAGAATGATGCCTCTTTCATATGGGCTTACAATTGGATATCTTGTTCCTTGTGGTGGCTTGGGTTATATAAAGGGGTTTTTTAAGCTACACTACCAAAAGAGGATGTAATTCCCCAGGAAATTAAAATATAAATTTATTTTAAGTATGGATTTATTTAATTTTCATAATTCATATTGTACCATTAGTTTGAAATAAATTAAATATGAAAGTTACAATTTGTTTTAAAAATTTTCTAAAATATAATGGTAGAAAAAATTTACATGAAAACTATTTTAATTTTTTTAATAAAATTTATTTTATAAATATATGAAAATATTATATTTTTTCATTCTATAAAATATATAAATTTTAAATATATAAATTTATTTTATTAAAAAAACGTACTTATATATATGTGTTAAAAAAATTATATATATATATATATAATTTACACATTTATATTAATATATATATATATATTAATATAAAACAAAAAAGAATATATATATGTTTAAAAGATACAAGATTTTTTTGAAAAAGGTGATTTGAACATGTTGGAAAAAAACTATAAAGGTTAAAAATAAAAATAAAAATAAACGATTTGGTTAAATAAAATAATTAGGAAATAATATATTATGATATACTGAAAAAATTATAATATAGTAACCTATTATTATAATAAAATATAATATAACATAATATTATTGAAAATGTGTAAAACAAAAGAAAAAACATGATTCAACAAAATAAAAAAGACAAAGTGTGATAGGAGAAAGCATTTAAAAAATGAAACTAAAACAATAAAAAAGAGAATAAAAATAAAATGAAAAAATAGAGAGTTTTTTTCCTCACCTAGCCCTGCAACCCCCGACATTGACTCCACCTCAACCAACCTGTCACTAACCATTGCCAAACCACCGTGGAGGATGTGCCAGCATTGTTCTCTACCAACGACCACCAGTAATGGGACCAATACTAGTCGACCACACACACACAATGAACGATGCCTTTAACCTAGAAGACATGGTCATTTTCAGTTTCTGGAAAAATTATGGGTCAAGATGGCTCGTGAATCATCCCCCTATCATTATCTAACTCAACAATTGAGTTAATTAATATATAAATAAATTTTTTTACTTGTGGGTATTTTTTTGTTATAAAAAATACCCCACTTCTCTTAGAAGCTAAGTCTCTTATATTTTTTTTATAAATAAGTGAAACTCAGGAGAACCCCTCCACCATGGTCACAAGACCCAAACCAAACCTCCCCTTGGGTTCAATATCTTAAGAAATCATTTGATTACCTTTCCCCCATCGGTTTCCACTATCAATTAAGGGTTCATTTTAATTATTGAAAATTTTTATTATTTTAAAAATTATATATATGTGTGTGTGTTTGTGTGTGTGTGTGTGTGTGTGAATATATACACATATATGTCATTCCATTTTGGTATATATATAGGGTTCTCATTTTAATAATAATTTATCAAACCACTATTTGGTAATGGTTTATCTTCTCTTGTCAAATTATTTTTGTTTTACCAATTTATATATCTCTCTGTGTGTGTGTGTCTGTCTACATATATATAACCATCAATTTTTTAAATATTTGAGATTTGGGTTTTGTTTTAAAGACATAATTTCTAAAACCTACGATTATAAGGGATTTATGTTTTAAAGGTTTTCAATACATTTATTCATATATATCTATATATATACATATAAATATATATGCATATATATAAACATGTAAAATATATCTATCCTCCCTTATTTAGTTTCAGATATTATAAATGGTATTTTCATCAATTTAATTAATGTTTATTATTTATGTAAAAGTTTGTTTCCTATAATCAACTTGTTTACAAAATTACATGTGTTCCATGACAATTATTATCATTTTATGGGAAATTATATGTTGAGATATAGTTTTATGTGAAAACTAGAATCTTAATGCCCTGACATGTCATGAAAGAATAGGTATGGCCATCATCTAGCTCATATGTGACATTCCATGCATTATGTTATAATACACACACTTATTTAATTCTTTATAAAATTAAAGTTGTCAAATAACAATAGTTACTACAAGCATGAGATTCACTTAAATGGTTTTTGAAAACCATTTTAATGTAAATTTTATGACATGTTATAAGAAAAATTATATTCTTGAAAATAAACTAATTCAATGTACGTGATTGAGAAATATTTTGGGTTAGAACTGAGAGAGCCAGTTCCATAGAAAATGTTTTAAAAAAATTGCACGGGTTTGACGAATGATATAAAATGTGGATGAAACACATACGAATTAAAGGAACTTTATTCCACATGAGTCATGTCTAGTTTCCTTATGTTATGTTTTTTAATTATGTACTACCAATTATCATGGAATAATCGACCAGAAAATTATTATTTTCAAAGTAAAATTCCAAAGTGATTTTATAAATATAACTATTTTATGAATTCTATATTTTATAAATTATTTTAATTTTAAATGATTTATAATTATACTTTGATGTTTATATATTTAAATAAAAGTCTCTTATGAAAATATTCTTCAAAGGTTTTCTTAATCATTTTTCAAAACACTGTTACTGGAAAAATTTAATGCTCAGCCTACATTTGAACACATATTTACTGGTTTAGCACATTTATCAGTGATGTATTTTTCTATATGGAGGCAGAACACTAATTATTATTTTATTTAATTATTTTCAATTTTTACAATTCCGTGAAATGTAATTCATGTATTATTGGTTTCTAATTTTCCAAAACCTAGACTAGTAAAAGATCTTAATATAAAATTAAAAAGTTGTGTATTTATTATGTTTCATTTTTAAAAAAATACACTAACTTTATAAGGGATGATCCTAAAATATTAGGATTGGGTTTTTATAATTTGTATTAGTGAAATACCCTTGATAATTTTTGGAAATTAGATTGAAATTAATAATTTATGTATGCCTCCTTTGTAAAATTGATTTTTTATGTGTAAGGTTGAATTAAGAGGGAAAAATAAAGTTAAGGGGGGGAAGAATGTAACACCCAAATAAATTAAAATTGAAGTGTATTTTATGTAAGGATTTATATAATTTTTATAATTAAAATTTTGCCATTAATTTAAAGAAAATAAAATATGATAATTACAATTTCTATTAAAAAACATCTAATAATTCAGGGTAAAACATTTTTTCTATGAAAACTACTACTATTATTTTTCAGATAATATATATTATAAATATATGAAAATATATTATGTTTTTTTGTTATAAAATTTATAATTTAAAAATATATATAATTATTTAACTAAAAAACAAACACTTTTATATTTATGTTTAAAAAAACAAATATATATATATATATAATTTACACATTTTGATTAATATATATATTTTGTGGTATAAAATAAAAAATAATATATATATATATATATAGAAATATAAGATACATGATTTTCTTAATAAAATTGAAATTTAATAATGTTCAAAAAATATATAAAACCGTAAAGGTTTAAAATAAATATAAAATTAAATTTTTTGGTTTAATAGAATAATTATAAAATAATATATAATGATAAATTGAAAAATATATATAATATAATGACCTATTATTATAATAAAAGATAATATAATACAATACTATTGAAAACATGTGAAACAAAAGACAAAAGACAAAAGAAAAAATGTGACTCAACAAAATCAAAAAGAAAAAACATGAAAGGAGAAAACATTAAAAATTGAAACTAAAATAGAAAAATAACAGAATAAAACTAAAATGACTAAAAATGGGGATCTTTATTCCTTACCCAACCATGTAACCCCTAATGTCAACTCCACCTTAACCAACCGATGACCAACCATAATCGAACCACTAAGGAGGACACACCACCACCACCATCTACAGGTAACCACCCATGCAAGGATTGACATCGATTGACCACACACACACATAGACTGGTGCCTTTGACATAGAAGAAACGATCATTTTCAGTGCTTGGGAAAATGAGGTATTAGCCTACCTCATGACTCGAACCCCGATAATCATCTAACTGAATAATTGAGTTAATTAATATAAACATATAAGCGTTAACTTGGGGGGTCTTTGATTAGTTTAAAAAATACCCATCTTCTATTAAAAGCTATGTTTCATATAATTTTTTTACAAATAAGTGATACTTGGGAGAACCCCTCCTCCATGGTCACATGTATTGAACCAAAATTCTCTTTAGCTTTAAGATTTTATGTAATCACCATATTACTTTTTCCACTTCGGGTTCAAATATCAAGTAAGGGTTCATTTTAAATCTTCATAATTTTTACTATTTTACAAAGATGATATATATATATATATATATGTGTGTGTGTGTGTGTGTGTATACATGAATATACACACACATAAATAAATCCATTTTGGTATATATATATAAAGGGTTCTTGTTCATAATATAATTTCTAAAATCAATGTTTTATAAGGGATTATCTTATCTTTCCAAATTATTTTTGTTTTACATATATATATATTCACATGTGTCTATGTGTGTATATATATACATATATATATCCATGTATTTTTAGAATACATGAGATTAGGGTTTTGTTTTGAAAACAGAAATCCTAAAAACTACAGTGGTAAAGGATTTCTGTTTTAAATGTTTTCAATCCATATATACATATACATATATATGCATATATATTTATATATACATTTTTAACTACAACTAACCTCCCTTATTAAGTTTCTAATGTTATAAAATGTAAATTATTTCATTGAATTAATGTTTAAAACTCTATAAATGTTTGTTTCCTACAACCACCTATTTTATAATATTACATGTGTTTCTTGATAATTGTTTTACTTTTATGTGAAATTATATATTGAGCGATTATTTTATCTGAAATCTTGCATCACTATACCCTGACATGTCATTCCTAAATAGGTATTTCCATCATATGGATCATATGTGACATTCAATGCATTAGGAGATCTTGTAGTCATTTATTTAATTCTTTATACCATTATAGTTTTCAAGTAGTAATAGTTACTACAAGAAAGGGATTATCATAAATGGTTATTGAATACTATTTTAATGTAATTTTTATGACAAGTTTTATGAAAAAATATTTTATTAAAAATAAAACAATTATATGTACCGGATTTAGAAATGTTTTGGGTTAGAAATGTGAAAGGAAGTTCCATAGAAAATTATTTAAAACAATGGAACTGGTATAATGAATGCTATAGTATGGGGAGTGAACCCAGAACAATTAAGGGATCCTTATTCCACATGAGTCATGTCTAGTGGAATTACAATATTTTTTTAATTATGGTCTTCCATGAATGAGGGAAAATCCACTAAACAATTATTATTTTCAATGGAGAATTCTCGATTGATTTTATAAATATAATTATTTTATGTAATCTATATTTTATAAATTATATGAATTTTCAATGATTTAAAAATATAAATTATAGTTTATGTATTTAAATAAAATATTAATTAAATAAAATATTCTTTAATAGTTTTCTTTACCATTTTCAAAACCCCCTTACTGAGAAAATTTAATTCCCACCATCGGTTTTCAGCTCATTTTTCCAGGTTTAGTATATTTATCAGTGTTGTATTTTTCTATGCGGTGGCAACGCAATGAATAATATTTTATTTTTCAAATTTCAATTTGTACTGTTTGTCGAAATGTAAGTCATGTATTGTTGGTTTTTGATTTTCTAAAACCCAGACTAGTAAAAGATCCTAATATGTAATCTAAATATTGTGTATTTATTATGATTCATTTTTATAAAATAAATACACAACATTTATAAGGTATGAATCTGGTATCTTAGGACATGGTCGTTATCAAGTAATTTTTAGTTAAAGATCATAGGCTCTTGACTGTGTGGAAGATAATGCATCAAGAAATCATAACTCTAGCCATAGGGATCATAGTAAATATTTTCATGTAGTTAGGAATCATTTGGTGTTTTATACCATTGTGCAACCAATTTATCTATTCTTTAAATTAGGGAAGTTTTTTTATCCATTGTAGGTTATTCTTCTTGGAATGTCCCATTTTATTATAGATGGTGTATAAGCCTCAATTCCTTTGGTATTCTTCTTTGTCTTGATGGTACCTCAATTGTAGGTTTCCTAATTCTAGAAATTTTATATTTGGTTGTGAAATGCTTGGTGGCCTGGTATGGATGCGAGATCAAGAAATGTCATCACATTATTTATGTGGGTCTTGAAATGATTTTCTATTTCGTGTGGTTATCCCATTTTATGGACTGTTTTTAGGTAATTATCATTTTTGATATACTCATTTCTTGTGTTAATGATGAATCTTTGTTCAGATTACTATTTTTTTGAGATCTTTCCATTGGTTTCCCCATGTGTCAGGGGTTTCTAGTTTGGGTTGGGTGTTCCTATTTTCTATGATTTTTAGTATGTGTGATCTGTTCCAAGGTTAATTTGTTTTCAATTTCAATTGTGGGTGATGTGGTTATAGTTAGGTTCTTGTAGTGGGGAGAACCATCCTCTTTTCATCATGATTCTTCTCATTTTAGTTTCACCAAGAGATGGTTGGTTGAGATTGGTAAATAGAATGGTCACACTAATTTCATGATTTCATTGGCCTTGTTTAGTTTTGATCTCATGTTTGATTCATCATTTGGCTGGGTGACATTCATTGTGTAGAAATTGTTTTTGGTGGGGAGAATTTTCACACCCTACCCAAGATTTATTAATTATTTAATTATAACCTTTTTTTATTCAAAGTTTTGTGTCAAATCGGTTTAAAAATTAAAAATTTAGGGGTCTCTAGCATAGGCGCATGGTTGGGGCATGATTATTATAAACTATGAACATACCATGTGAGGGTGTCTATAATTTTGATAGAGCCGAATCAAAAGGCTAGTGCATGGTTTAGAAAACCATGTGTCTACTCCTATGGGATGACCAGGGCCTCCATTAGAATTTCATGGTTGGCACACAGTTTGGCCAACAATGCATCCAAACCATGCATGGTTTCAAACGTTTGGAAACTATATATATATATATATATGAAATAAAAAAATAAATTTTTTAAATAGTAATATTAATAATAATATTATTTTTATTAAGATTATTAATAGGATTATAATTATTTTTTAAATTTATTTTTTTACCATGATGGGATATCCCCTCACATTACCATGAAACCCCCTCCCTTTCCCTCTCACTCACACGACCCGAACTGTTTCTCCCTCTCCTCCATTGCCGCTTTCCACCCCCTCTGTCAAGATCCCACTGAACTAGTTTTTCCTCTTAATTTCACCAAAATTCAAGGATGAAAAAATAAGGTTCCATCTTCTCTCCCTCCATTCCCTCATTTCATGGAGTTTTCCTCTCTCCTATCGATATATTTTATTCAACTGAACCGTCGGGTTTTTGGTTGGGTTATTTTTTGAAATTTCTCTTCTTAATTGGGAGTGTGATGGGTCTATCATGTCAACATTAGGCATTTATTCACATTCACTATCAAAGGTGAGGTGTTACAGAACATATGGATCTTCCCTAGTTTAATTTCTATAACATTTTTCCAATATTTCAGATAGGTTCAATTATAATTTAAGGGTTCGGTGGTTTTTGAGTTATCGGTAATTTTTATTGAGTACGTTAGATCTATTTGATGAGGTTTGGAGCGATGAAATGTGTGAGTGCTTACATGTGTACATGTAGGTAAGGAATATATATATATATTCCCTCATTGTACATATTCCTACATGGGATGGGTAGTGCAATCTAGCTTGGGTTCTATATATATATATATATATATATATCTGTGTGTGTGTGTGTGTGTCTAAATGAATGTGAGTGTATAGTGTGAATGGTAATTTGCATTGGTATTCATCAAAGTGCGTCTTTTTTGATGTAGGTTCCCTATTTCCTAGATTTTAATTTTAATTAAATATTTTCATGAGGGAATTGAAAAGTGTTTTTAATATTAAATAGTATATTTATGCTACAAAATGTTATATAAATTCTTTTTTTGCACTTTACTTTATTTTTTATCATGATTTACCTATATGTTTTGAAGTGTGTATTCATTATTCAAATATTCCTTCATGATTGATTCATAATTCACAATACATTAAATGAAAATGAATGGGTTCTAAAATGGTTTTTAGTGTGTGGTCGGTATTTCCTAGGATGTTTGGTGTGTGTATATTTGTTTTGAAAGATGATTTGAATGAATATGTGTTTTTTGTGATTTTCAAAAGGTAAAATTTCTGGTTCTAATTTTTTTGTAAATGTGAATTTATATTGGTGTAAATTTGTTCTTAATTAGTGAATTGCCTTTCTTAAATTGGTTTCATTGACTTAGGCATGGATTCATGTACATTTTAAATGTTATGTTTCCTTTGTTTTATAATTGGGATTTTAAATGGTTTTGGATCATAAAAGTGTTTTTTGATAATGTTTTCTACAATGAAAATATTCTTTGTAAAGAAATTAGGCTTGTTTGGTTATTTGAGAATGGTTTGTGAAGGTAGGAAAACCCCACTTTTCGAAAGAACTATTAGTTTAAAAAAAGATGTGTATGACAAATTTCTAATTTTTGATGTTTTCATAGTGGAGAGGAATGTGATTTGTTGTGTGATATAATAAAAATGGATGCAATTAAGGGGAAATAGATGGTGAGGGGTTGGATGTATTTTTGAGTAAATAAAATGATATGTTTATGTATGTTAGATTGATAAAAACTCACCACCAATTGAAATAGATAACATGGGAAACCTATGGTACCTTTATGGGATAACTAGAACTAGTAACCTAGTTGAATCATAAGTGACATGTATTTTATTCATATAGAAGCATTTATGATTACAACACTTGCTAAACAAGTGATATTATCAAAGACAACTAGGCCCACGAGATATTCCCTCCAAGTGGCTCGTCCATGAGAAAGGTATTTTTTGTGGATTCTATACCATGTTTCACCAAGATATGAGGTTTATAGGGTGACACTTATTCTATTTACCTATTAATATTTCCCATTGTTCTCTCTTTTGACATGATTCTTGTGATTTGATATTATTTTTTGTTTCTTAATGTTACTTTTCTCCTTTATGAAAATCCATGTTTTAGTTTAAATTGATTTCCATTCATTTTTAAATCTATATGAATGATTCAAAACTATTTAAGAAGTGTGACGAGATGAAAATGATTTTTTGTGAAAAATTGATGATTATTATTTGAATTTGAAAAGAACTAGAAATATTATTTTTATATTGTTTTAAATATAATCTAGCATGACTTGGTTTTATTTTTAAAGGTAAGGTATATGGAATAGTTTATTCAGTCACACCTAATTATTTTTCATATTCACACCTATAGCATTATTTTTTTAGCATCTGATTCTTCTTCCCACTTTGGTTGGATAATGGAGCTAGAGTGATCTTACTAATAGAGGTGACCCATAAGGTCACATGGAGGTACATGTGTAGTTTTATTTTCATTCTTTTACTAGAGTTCAGATTTATTGATTAGTTTATATTTTTTTCACTTTTTAGGAGGAAAATCTTCCCCATACACTTTATTTTGATGCTAGAGACTGGTTTCCAGCCCATGGGGATTGGGATATACCATAACTCCTTATTGTAGACTAATTTTGGGTTAACCTGGGTCATTTTTTGATAGGGAGATTCATTGAAACACCATCAATAAAACATCATACTCAACATCTCTCTTTTAGTAATCAATATAACATTCCAAATGATATTAAGCTACCTTGATATGTTGTTGAATGGCTATAATCATTTCTTACATTTCTTCACCTATCTCAGGTCTCAGTAGATTTCTTTCTCCAACTTCATTTCAGCACGTTGGAACTCTATATTTCTTCCCATGGATGTCCTAATAAGAATCCATCACAATACTTGTGAGTTTTTAAGAAAACTCAACTAAAGGAAGGTTTTAATCCCAACCAAAATTGAAATACTACAAATGAGATCTTAGTATATCCTCTTGCGTTTGAATTATTATTTCACACTGGTCATCCATCTAAGTGTATAAGTAGTAATGAAACATAATTATTTATCAATTTCTTTCTGAAGACTACACAAGAAAATGTAGGTAAACTGCATATCTTGATCTGATATAGATGAATGTGGTAATTAATGAATCATTACAACTTATTTTATGTATATTCTGGAAATCTGATCTAGAGAGATGTATTATATGATTTTAATGAATTTTGTTGACATAGAAACTTGATCAACTACCACCAATGTAGCATTAAACTATTTAGAGGTTTTGGGGATTCCAATAAAAAGTGAATTATAATTTAATCCTATTTTAATTATGTAATGGGTAATAGATACACCATCCCCTTATATTTTTGTCTTTCATATTTAACATGATTCAATACAAAGCACTGAGATAAAGACTCTACGATATCCCTCTTCAAGTTATCCCACCATAAGTATTGTTTCAAGTCATTATATTTCTTTTTTACTTCTAGGATGAGATGAAAATAAATATTTCTGTAATTAATCTAACTTCTCTTTATTCAAAATTGATATTTATAGAACACATACACATTTCCCAAAACTTCAAATTCCATATTGATCAAGGGTAAACTGAGGAACATCTCTAACCTTATTTTGAAGCTCCACATCTTACTTTTGAACCTCTTTAATATTCACTAGGATTTTTGGATGGAAATCGAATTGGGAAATATAAGTTGTTTCCCCTTAATTCAATATTTCCATGTCAACCTTTTGAAAATCATGAAATATTGGATTTTTGGAAATCAACATCATGGAAATTTTGGAATGATCCTTTCATCACAAAGCATCGATCACCTTGTTCGATCTCCTATGGTGGTAAGGTATTGAGCAGTCCTAGTATTTTATAATCTATAACCATATTCTATGGAACATGTTTAACTTATTCTATGTGAATAAGTATTTCAAATGTCTATGATCAGTATATATATATAACACCTTTATCCATAAACATAATTCCTCCATATCATTAATTAAAATATTACCTTGGCCACTCTAAATCATAGGTTGGGTAAATTTGATTTTGGATCGTCAAATATTGTTATTAATATGTGATCACCATTTTACTCTACATAAGAACACATATTAATACCTTCTTGTATGTATCGTTGTAGATTATAAACCCTTCTCTACTAGAGTGTAATGAAAGAACATGTTCACTGACCAAAAAACTCTTCAGTTCCTTGAAATTTTCCTCAAATTCTTTTTTCTAGAGGAACCTAGAATCCTTTACAATTTACATAGTAATAGGATTAGATAGTTGTGAGAAATTCTCTATAAACCATCGATAATATCCATATAAACTAAGAAAACTACGGATATTAGTCACCATGTCCTGTCTAGGACCGCATTCATTTTCTTTTATTTTTTTATGGATCTACTACTATAACCCTTATTTAGATTATGTAACCCAACAATGAAACATTTTTCAAAAAAAAAATCCACACTTTCTAAATTTTTCATACAGATTCACCTTTCATAGGATCTTTAATAAAATTATCATGAGATTTTCATGAAATTTCATTATCATTGAATAGATAATGATATAATCCACAAAGACTACCACAATTTGATCAAGGTAATTTCTTAATACTCTATTTATTAAATCAATGATGATAGCAGGATAATTTTTAAGAACAAAATCCATCATTATATATTCATAGTGTCTATATATTTTATGGAATTATGTCTTTTGAATATCCTCTTCCTTGACCATTAATAGATGATATCTAGAATGAAGTTCAATCTTGTAAAATAATTAGGATACATGTAGTTGATCAAACCTGTCATCAATATGTGGAAGAGAATAGTTATTTTTGATTATGAACTTGTTCAATTCGTTATAATAATTGTAGAGTTGGAGTGACCAATATTTCATTTTCACAAATAATAGAGGTGCACCCCAATGCGACACACATGGATGAATGAATCACATATCAATGTTTTCATGGAGTTTCATCTTGAATTTATGCAACTCAATTGGGGACATTAAATATGGACTCATGCAATTGGTTTGGAGCTATGTATGAGTTTTTTCGATAACTCAACTATATTTTATGGTGGTAGGTTGTAAAACATTTCTTAGAGATCAGTAAAATATTTCGGACTAATAAGAATTTAAATGATGTCGAGTTTCTGCCTATCCATTTGGGACAAACTTGCCTTCTGAATGGGAATTCAAAACCATACACTGAACATAATCTCCATAATAAGTTCATACTTATCATCACATTGATAAAAAATCATAGTTTGTTTGGAAAATGATAAATGTAACATCCTTTCCTTAAAAATTGATGTGGGTTTTATAGAGATAAATCCAAACCATGCCTAATATGACATCAAATTCATCCAGGGGAAGAATGAATAGATTTGCAGAACATACATTACCATAAACATTAAATGGAGAGGAATCATAAATATGAGATGAAATCATCCTAACATTAGGTGTTATACTACAAATTACATATCTAGTCTTTTTGGTGGAATCGTAATACCCTTATCAAATTCATTAGATATGGTGGACATGTTAGATAAAAAATAAATCCTGAAATTAATAGTTCTAGAGTTGATGGTATGTATAACATTCAAACCATCATTATTTCACCACACCTAAAAATCAGTGATTGCATGATATTTCTCCTTATCCCTCGGTTTAAGAGGTTGCTGACATTGATCATCATCACCCACCCTATGGTTTGGGAACTGGTTATTAAAATTTCAATGTTCATTATACATGAATCACTAAGGTGTTCGAGGTGTATTCTTTGTATATTTTCCTCTATTTGAATCACTTTCCTACTTTTTTCAAATAGTTTAGTAATTTATTGACCGATGGCCTTCCCTTACATACATAAAACACTTATTATACCCTATAAGACAAATAACTCAATGCTTTTTTCCACACAAGGAGAATAAATGAAGGCTCATAATCTTATCTCTATGGTTTTTAGATTTTCCTTTGAACATTATCTTCCTTTTATTTTGAAAACCTTGAGATTGATCATAACCCCAACCTCTATTTCAACATTTATTTCACAACACATAATCTCTTCATAGCTACAAAAATATCTTATGGACAACACCCTTATGGGACATGGCTTTATGCCAATGAAGTACCAATAAAAATCACATTTTGGTTGGATTATAATACGTAATGAATACCTCACAAGTATTGTAAAATTATCCTCATAGGTCAAAATGAATTCATTATCCTTTTTCCTCAGCTCAAGGAACTCATTTTCTGTCATCTTAGGAACAAAACATTGCAATTAAATAATGTAGAATAATTTATTTAACTCATCCCAATCAATAGATCCAATTTCACATTGCTTACTTGTATTCTTGATTAGAAACCATTGTTTTCCTGCTTTACTTTCAGAACGATAATCTACTCGAATGACTTTCTATGTCTCCCAACATTGGAGATTAGAAAATATATTTTTTGTGGTACTGATTCAAGTTTTAGAAATAAGAGGAATAAAAGAATCACTATAAAAAGGTGGACATTACATTATGATATAATCAACACAACATTGTTCCATACTATGTTCAATTTCATTCTCAGAATGATTCATAGCTTGAGAAAGCTGTCTGAGAATAGAAATAAGCTTTTGTATTCCATGTCACATATCATTTAGAGGCTCATGAGAAAAATCATTGCATTGTTTACCACAGTCACCTTTAATGTAGTTCCATTGGGTTCCATCCATTGACTAAAAGTAAAAAGTGTTTAGTAAGAAATAATTTTCATAGAGTTGATACACATAATTAAGAAAAATAACTTATAGCATATCTAAATTCTAAAAACTTATTTCACCAATTAAACCCTATTATTATCCAAGTTTATTGATATAAAAATTATTTTTAAATCCTTCACAATATGCCATGACGAGTTTATGAAATCCCAAATATTATCCCCCAAGTGTGTCAAACCATGTTCATAGTAAGTATTGTTTTCATGTACCCAAATAGGCTCGAGTCAGGCTCAATACACATTATTAAGGTTGTTAATCCTGGGAACATTTATCCTAGAACTACATCCACATGTAGTGTCCAAACATGGATATATTTCTTGGAAACCAATCTGTATATCCTTTACCAAAATTCCATGAAATTTTCCTATACTTTTCCAAATCCTTAGACTTATCCTTAGACATGTGCTTATATATCTAACAATGTTTTTCTCATTATAGTTTCCAAAGGTTAACAATATATTTTCTCTAGTACCAACTATAGGGACCCTTTGTTTTCATTCAATAACATTACATCACTTTTTATGAATACATAATATATTATATATAAGGACACCCGAAGACCGTATTAGCCTATTACCATAGGAAACATGGAAACATAAACAGTAGTACATATGTGAGCTACATTATATCCCACAAGGTTCTCCATGACTGGAACCATTCTTAGACCCATCATACATAATACATATCTTCATAACATGGGGGATAAGAAGCATAAAAGGGGTTGATCCTAGATGCTTAGAAATAGTAAAAAGCGGAGATGTATAATCAGAGATGTGATCATACGGGTATGATGACCGAATAATAACATTAAAAGATCATACCATGCATATAAAAGCTTATAAAAATAAATATTGGAAAAAAATATTAGGAGTTCATAAGACATGAATCATTTGTGAGTCAATAGTAGGATCCATTAAATCATAGCATATGAGTATGACATGGAATTGTGGCATAAAAATAATATGTAATATAATTATTATTAAGTCAAGGCACATTGTTAACAAATTTCTAGGAAATTTATTTGGAAAATAAATACAGGGCAGGACACTCCACCATACCAAGTGTTTGTCCTCTATTTGAAAGGGATCTAGTTTCCCCATCTTCCCATAGTGGTTCATGTTTTCCCATAAAACTATAGTGGATCTGGTTCCCCATTTTCCAATATTGGATTGGGTTTTCCCATCTTCCCATAGTGAATACGGTTTTCTCATCTTCTCATAGGGAATACATTTTCCCTATCTTCCATATTGGATCAATCCCATCAACATGATTACCATTATTATATACTGAGATATAAAAATTTACACAATTCAATTGAGGTAGATATATTTCCCACCCATCTCATTATGGAATTATACATGCATGTGGAATAAGATAACAAAGCATTAATCATATCATAACCCATAAAAAGTGATGGGTTTCATAGACATCATATTATAACCCATTAAATGAATTTGTTATCAGAAACATTTAGTCATATCATTAACTATGTAAAAGATATTGGTCTCATAATCATTTCATAAAATCTTGACCCATGAAAGGAAGTTGGTTTCATAAGCATATAACCCTTTAAATAGAAATAAATATTATAAAAATCATTTCATCAATACATAAACCTTTTAGAAAACAAATATGAATATAACATTTGGATAATTTTTTCAGAAATTAATGAGCAACTACAACATATTCCATATTAATTGGAAAATAATTATGAAATATATTACAAATCATTGCTTGAAGAAAATATCCTTTGTTATTTTGGAAAAAATTAAAATATAAATCCTTTGAAAAAATATATTTTATAAAATAAATGAGAAAAAATTTAATGGAATATTTGAAATCAATTTGATTAACTTTTCCTTTGAATACATAATGAAAATTTATAATGAAATCTTAAAAAAATTTGGAAAACCATTTTAAAAAAATTGAAAACATATAATGGATTCCATGAAAATAAAAAAAAATTCAAAAACAATTTTCCTCCAATGTGAGCTTAAAAGATAATATCTAAAATTTATTTTTAAAACATGGATTTTTTAATTCATTTAATGTGTCCCAAAGAAGACAAATTGAGACAAAACAACTTTACTGATTTGATATATTTTGAAACATAAAACTCCTGAAAAAGGTATTAGGAAATGGATATATATAAATAAATATATATATTTTAGGAAAATAATAATATAATATATTCATGGGAGTTATATAAAACACAAAACATAAACTAGTGGTGAATAATATATAATTCTTATAGAAATAAAACTGAGACTCGAATTCCCCTTACCTAATTCTTTAACTCTCATCTTACTTATAAAAAACTCATGTATTATAAATATAAGTTTAACTAAAATATATTAAATTACCATATTCTTATATTTAATACCATATATGTTTATATGATGACTTTATATTACCTCTTTGTTTATAGTTTCATGTTAAGGTCACACTTTAGGTAAAATCTTCTTTGTTTTTTAATACATGTATTTTAATTTGTTATATTTCTGGTCCTCATTATTATATCATGATTTATAGAATATAAAACATGATATGTAGATAATATATATTCAGTATATACATATTTATAATAATATATAAAATATAGAATAATGAAATAGAAAACACTGCTCATGGAGATTGCAGGTCATATGTACGCAAGGATGTTGTTTTCATTTTACTATCATATTCAAAGAAAGAAATAAAATGAAATATATGTATATATAAATATCATTACTAAATTAGTATTATTATACCATATATATCATTTATTTTCACTGAAACCACCCTTTATATGATCCATGAAGTGTGTGAATTAATCACATCGCTTTGAGGAGGTGGTAGTCTATAGTTCCTTAATTGAAATTATTGTATTTATACTAAATGGAAAGCATGAAGGTATGTTTTATCTCATAATTAGAGAATAATTAGTACATCATATTTAACATATATATAATTTAAAACGTAGTTTCCATCATAATTACCAACCTTGAGATATGTTAATGGAAAAAAACAACATCGTCTCACAAGGTGGTAGTGCGTTGTACACAAGATCAGTATGTTTGTTACACATTAGATGGAATTTTGAGACATTTGAGTTAAAAACACATAATAAAAAAAAATAATTATATTTTAATACCTTGGTAATAATATAATCTTGTAAAAACATGATTTTATGTGGTGTATAATGAAAATAAAACAATGGAGCTTGAGTATAAGGCCACAGCCTTAAACATTACTTAGTCATGAGTTATTACAAGATTACACCTTGAGGATCTTTTCAGGTTTAGAGTTTTATAGAATTAGATCATAAAACATGCATTACATTTCATATTTAAACAAAGTGGTTACATAAAAGATAGTATTAATTTTTCCCATCAATGGAAACATATTTAAAATAAAACATGGATTCTTTGTTGACACTTCCTTGACACTATCATCATATCATGTACCTTTCCCTTGACCTGTGAAAAACAGTTGAAAAACATGGGATGAGCATAAAAAGAAAAGTAAGGGATATAAAAATATGGAAAGGAAACATGGGTACACATATAAATAAGAATGAAATCATACTTTACCCATAAAACATAAGCACTTTAACATACCTCATCAAATCATGAATAAATCATAGAAATTAAAAGACATAATGGTAACTTGAGGCATTCATAACATTCTTACGTAGGGAGTAACCCTATTGGATATGTTTGGAATACCCATCACAGTATATTCCCTAAATATCTTCGGAGAAACCTTAACGTTTCACTCCTTCACGTTACCCAATGCATTGGAGAGCTATATCGGGCTCACCCGCCCTTAGTTTATCACAGAACCACCCGTCTTCATAATAATTCCCAAGAACCATAACATAATCGTATCACATAAAACATACACAAAGGAAACATAACATTTCCAAATTTCAATCACAAGATATCAATAAAACACATTGATATAATAAAAACATTATGAAAACCATTTTCAATACCAAAATAAAAGAAAAGTAAAACAGGGTATTTATTTTTCTTTTTAAAAAACGGTATGACTTATAGAGGAAGCCGAAACTCAAATAATGGTCACGACGGCGGAGAAGTCGTTGTTGCCGCATACGTACGACAAAAACATTCCCTTTTGTATTTTAGTAAATGCTTCATATAAAAAATATTCCTTTTGAATAAACATAAAAGTCAGAGGGTTTTATACACCGTATAAAAGAAAGTTGTGTATAAAACAAAATATGTCTCAATGAATAGAGATTGAGACGACGTCCCATACCTCGGGTCCGACATGACTCGATCGTTCTTTAATTTCCTGAATAATAAACTTGAGTTAATTTCTACTTGATTAAGTACCTTTTCAATTTCATTATTCCTTTTATATCACTTATTACCATGTCATGAACACTATTTAATTATTTAAGTTAATAACGGTCGTTTTAACGATCATTGGTACTTGAGTCAAAAATAACTCTTTATAATTACAATTTGTTCATGTATCCATTATATCCAGATATATACTCATGATTTAGATATCATATATATCATATATATCCATTATATACATACATTTATAATATTACATAATGTGTAGAGGTAAGAAATGAAATGCACCGTTCATGGAGACAGTAAGCCGTACATACTCATGAACGCTACTTTCATTTCTATTTCATATTTTATGGAATGGAATCATAATTATATAAAGGTATATTATAATTCCAGTATAATATAATAAATAATATCATTAATTACATCCTTTATACATCCCACATATGGAATTAACGAATCAAATCACTTTGAGGGGGCGGTAGTCCGCACTTCCTAAAATGAAGATATCGCGTTTTCCCATAATGGAAACCATAAAGGTATTCCATAAATGTAAAATAAAGAAGCATAATTAAAACATAAACATATTATATATCATATATAAATATATTGACATCTTAATGGCCACCTTTTAAGGTGTTAGAAGAATATTTAATAATCATCGTTTCGTGAGGCAGAAATTCGCCAACCACGGAAAGAGTATGTTATTTAACCATTAGATGTAGGTGTGTGTATGTGTAGCTTGAATAATCTTTATAAAAAAATCCTAGTATATTTAAGATACTGGTGTTGTTACAAAATAAATTAATAAAAAGAGTTTAGGGGGTTGGAGAAGCAAAATAAAACAAAAGGACTCAAGTGAAGACATTACCTTAAAATCGGATAACTCCCTTTGGTTTGAGCTCAAAAGCTTCCTTGGGAAGACTTCTGCCCAAACTGAGGCTTCTAAGAGTTATAGAGGGATTTGGAGAGACAAAATGGGCAGGTGTTGGCCGATCCAAAGGCTTTGGATGTGTGGGTAAGGTGGTAGAGGTGGGGACCTTTTATAAGAGGAGAGGAGGGGCACTCTTGGAAAGTTACAAAATGTTACTGTATTTTCAAATGAGTTTCGGATTTTAAAGGTCCCACATTGATGTATTTCTAGGATAAGGAGATAAGGGTTGTAAATCCACCCATAAAATAGGTTTTTGACAAGTTTAGGTCTTAGAGTTTACATTATCTTTTCATTTTATTTAAATCGTTAAATAATGAGGTCATCACTACATCATCATGGTGTCATAAATAATTTAATTTATTTAATGTCTAAAAATTATAAAAAAATACTATAATGTAGGAAATATATTTATCATTCCAATTACTATTTATAGTCAAAAATCTGACTTGTATAAACCCATGTAAAAATTGTTTTAGTAAAATAACTCATGTTTTTGACATTATTTCTTTAACATTGAATTAAAAGATATTAATGTCATTTTCCATCCAAAGTGGCTCCATGGGGTCCTAAAGTTGTCCCATGGATTGTCTTGGTCGGCCATGACACATACAATAAGGGTAGGACGTGTTTCAAGCTCATCTCATATTATTTTAACATTATTTTTACCTTAAAATACACTAATTACCCCTAATCGCGATTAAGAACATAAAAGTTAATATTCACCAAAAAATTATTTTAATCTTATTGAACCAAATTTTATTTATTAATGACAACCATGTATTTCAGATTTTTGAAAATCAAATCACATAAGTGGAAAAGTTTCATTTAAATGAAAAATCAGTTTCCTTAACTACCACTTAGTGGTTTCACTATTCATCAAAAATTGAAGTTTTTCAGAAAAATACCAAAACTGCACCCTAAGATATATTTGATATTCCGAATTCAAAAATGATGTCTATTTTACATAATTAAAATAATATAAGTTACATTAATTAATTTAATAATTAATTCGGGTTGTCATGACAAATACCGTGTTTTTATGAAACAATAAGTATCAAAAGATTGACACTAGTTTAAGTCCAATTTCAAAGTAAAATTGATTCCAATGACCAATATTTGATTAAATGGTAAAAATATATTCTAATTTAACATTAAAACCAATTCAAAATATAATCTAATAATATAAATAAATTATATTAAAAAGAGTTTTTGAATTAAAATACATCATTTTTCACTATTCATTAAAAAAATGAACTTTATCGGAAAAATACCAAAAATTCACAAAAAGTAAATTTTGATGTCCCAATCATAAAGAATAAGTTTATTTTTAAAAAAATAGCTTACAAAATTTTCAAAAGATAGATTTAAAAATGGTTTTCCATCAAAAGGCAGTAAAACAATCTTTTAAAAATATTAGTGTATTCCATGATTAAGATTGGATTTATTCTCATTTTAAGCCTCTAAAACACTGTCTAATTCATTAATAGACATAGATAAAAATATCTATTATTCATTACTTACTTGGGATGTTACATCCTTCCCACCTTTAGAAAATTGCGTCCCCGCAATTTATTTACTTATCAAATAAGAGGGGGTACTTATCCCTCATTGCATTTTCAGATTCCCATGTTGTCTCTTCACTCATGTGGTTTTTCCAAAAAAACTTTACATGATGAATCACCTTATTCCATAACACTTTCTCCCTGTGGTCAAGAATCGGGACTGGTTGTTCCTTATAATATAGGTTCTCTTTCAGCTGAACTACCTCTGGACTCAAAACATGAGATTGATCTGGCATATAATTTCTCAACATCGAAACATGAAAAACATTGTGTACCTGAGATAAACTCGGAGGTAAAGCCACTCGGTAAGAAACTGATCCAACTCTCTCTAGAATTTCATATGGTCCAATGAACCTTGGACTCAGCTTTCCTTTATTACCAAATCGCATCACACTTTTCCATGGTGATACTTTGAGAAAAACATGATCCCATACCTCAAAAGAGAGATCCTTCCTCCTATAGTTCGCATAACTCTTCTGCATGCTCTGAGCTATTCTAATGTGTTTCTGTATCAGCTGAACTTTTTCTACCATCTCTTCTACCAATTCTGGTCCCATCAGCTTCCTTTCACCCACTTCATCCCAAAAAGATGGAGTTCGACACCGCTTCCCATATAATGCCTCAAATGGTGCCATCTGAATACTGGAATGAAAACTGTTATTATATGAAAATTCAACCAAAGAAATATGTTGGTCCCAACTTCCCTGATAATCCATCGAACAAGCCCATAGAATATCTTCCAAAGTTTGAATTGTTCGTTCTGACTGCCCATCTGATTGAGGATGAAAATCTGTACTAAAATTTAATTCAGTACCCAACGACTACTGAAGGCCTTTCCAAAAGTTAGAAGTAATCCTATGACCATGATCAGATACAATGGAGAGAGGAACTCCATGCAACCTAACTATATCTTTAAGGTACAAATGGGAAAGTTGATCTAGGGAAAAATTATCTCGTATAGAAAGGAAATGAGAAGATTTGGTCAAGTGATCAACAATAACCCAGATTGCATTATTACCTCGAGATGTCTTCGGTAATCCAACAACAAAGTCCATGGATATATTCTCCCATTTCCACTCTAGCCCTGGTAAAGGCTGAAGCATCTTTTTTGGTATCTACTTCTCTTCTTTAACCTATTGACATGTCAAACACTTCACAGTAAAATCAGCAATATCTCTTTTCATTCCATCCCACCAGTAATACTCCCGCAGATCTCTGTACATCTTAGTACTGCCAGGATGAACTGAAAACGGAGAACTATGAGCTTCACATAACAACTCTCTCTTCAACTGTGAATCACAAGGCACACACAATCTCTTCCCAAATCTCAAAACACAATCATTATCAATGTTAAATTCAGGCAACTTACCTTTCTGAACCAACTCTACCTTTTTCTGCAACTAACTGTCTTGCTTCTATGCTTGCTTGATTCTATCTGATAGAGAAGATTTCACTAATACCAGAAAGAAAACAGAAGGACATCCTGCACTAACAACTTCTATGACAATTTTCATCAAATCTTTATCCAAAGGATCACGTTCCAAACGCAACATTGTTACTGAAGCATTACTTTTTCGACTCAAAGCATCAGCCACTTTATTTGATTTTCCCGGATGGTAATGAATTGTACAATCATAATCCTTGATTAATTCTAGCCATATCCTCTATCTCATGTTTAATTCTTTCTGAGTGAATATATACTTTAATATTTTTTGATCGGTATATATTTCACACTTTACTCCATACAAATGATACCTCCAAATTTTTAAAGCAAAAACTACAGAAGCTAATTCCAAATCATGTGTAGGTTAATTTACCTAATGAGTTTTCAACTGTCGTGAAGCATAAGCAACTACCTGATCATTCTGCATTAGGAAACAACCAAGTCCTTTCAATGAAGCATTAGTGTAGATAATAAACTCACCATTCCTGGAAGGTAGTGCCAAAACTGGAGCATTCACCAATCTTCTTTTCAATTCTTGAAAAAAATCATCACATTCTTTTATCCAGATAAACTTAACTCCCTTCTGAGTTAGCTTAGTCATTGGACTAGATAACCGTGAAAACTTTATAACAAACCTTTGGTAATAGCCTGCCAAACCAAGAAAAATACGAATCTCATTTAAATTTGTGGGTCTTGGCCATTCTTCCACAACCTTTTTTTTGCCAGATCAACAGTTATCCCATCTTTAGAAACAATGTGATCATGGAAAGAAATTTGTTGCAACCAAAACTCACACTTGCTGAATTTCCCATGTAATTTCTTTTCTTTTACGTTTTGCAATATAACCCTTAAATGTCTTTCATGCTCCTCTTTACTTTTATAAAACACCAAAATATCATCAATGAAAACCACCACAAACTTATCCAAGAACTCATGAAAAATTATATTCATTAAGTCCATGAATACAAAAGGTTCATTTTTTATCCCAAAAGGCATTACTACAAATTCATAATTGCCATATCTTGTATGAAACGCAGTCTTCAGAACATCTACTTCCTTTACCTTCAGCTGATGGTACCCCGATCTGAGGTCAATCTTTGAAAAATACTGAGCTCCCTGGAGCTGATCAAACAAATCATCGATATGAGGAAAAGGATATTTGTTCTTAACATTGATGGTATTCAAGGCTCTATAATCAATGCAAAGTCTCATTGAACGATCATTCTTTTTAAAAAATAAAACAGGAGCACCACATGGTGATGTTCTAGGTCGAATGAAACCTTTCTCTAATAAATCTTGAAATTCCTCCTTCACCTCTAAAAGTTCAATTTGAGCCATTTGATAAGGGGGGTTTGAAATTGGCTTAGCATCAGGAACTAAGTCAACAGTAAATTCAACTTCCCGATCTGGTATTATTCCAGGCAACTCATCAGGAAAAACATCAGGATACTCATTTACCATTGGAACATCCTTAATCTGAACAGTTCTATTGTTTTCAACAATATGTGCAAGGTAACATTCATTTCCATCTTTTACAAGTTTCTCAGCCTCTTGATATGTTATCAATAGTAAGGGTTAATTCTTGTACAGAAACTGAAGGTTTTTCTGAAAAGAAACTTCTTTATCTCTACAGTCAATCATAGCATGGTAAATAGAGAGCCAATCCATACCCAGGATAACATCAAACTCTACTAGAGGTAGAACAATAAGGTTTTCAAGTAGGTTTTTTCCACAGATAAGGATAGGAAGATTCTTATAAATTCTTTTTTCCTCAACATTTCCCCCAGGTGTTTTTACCAAAAGTTCAGGAGTCATTTTTTGAGATGGTATTCCTATTTTTCTAGAAAAGGATTCAGAGATGAAAGAATATGTAAACCCCGAATCAAACAACACACTGGCATAATCTGAAAAAACAAACAAAGTACCTGATACAACTTCATTTAATGGCATGACATCTGCTGAAGTAGTTGCAAAGGATTTCACCACCCCTTTCTTCTTGTAGTCTAACGGCTTCCCATCACTCATGCTCTTTGTCGGACACTCGTTTCCAGAGTGACCCATCTCATTGCACTTAAAACATTTCACTAACTGTAAATCAAATTTGGACTTACCATCACATTGATCTTTTTCAGTGCAATCACGAGCCTTATGTCCCATATTACCACATCGGTAGCACATTCCAAAATTCAGAAGACATTCCCCAGCATTCCTCTTACCACATTTATCACAAACTGGAAACTTATATTTCTTACCATCAGACTTTTTTGAAGAATTCTTCCCTTTCTCCTACCACCTCGGTCTCTTCTTCTGCTGGTTGTTATAAAACACTTAATCATCAGAAAACTCCATTTCCACCTTCTTAGCACATCGAACAAGCTTTTCATAACTTTTAAACTCACGAGAATCCAATTACCTTTGATATTTTGGCTTTATTCCTGAGTAAAAATGATTGATTTTACTATCATGGTCTCGGATAAAATTTGGAGCATACCTTTCCAATCGAGTGAACCTTTCTTCATAGGCAGCCACTGAGTCTTCCTCATGCCTCAATTCCAAGAATTTATTTTCCGTCCTAAGTTGAACAGCCTTAGGAAAATACTTCTCAAGAAACATACATTTTAATTCATCCCAATCGAGAGCATCAATCTCATCAGCGTCCCTGATATTTTTAACCATCGACCACCACTGATCTGCCTCACCCTCCAAACGGTAAATAGCAAGACTAACCTTTTGATTGTCTGAACACCCCATGACATCGAAAATCTTCTCCAGTACATTAATCCACCCTTCAGCTAGCATAGGTTCAGATGATCCTCTGAATGATGGGGGATGTTGCCTCATGAAATGTTCCACCACTGAAATGTTCCTCTGCGGTTGATCTGGCCGATCTCGTGCATGGATACCACCACTATTTATCGCTTGAGTCAACTGTTCCATTACTAAAACAAACTGTTTAGTTCCAATTCTGACCATCTCAGGATGCTGATTCGAAAGGTTATTTCCTTCTGTATGCCTTCCTAGCACTACTTCCCTGTTTCCTCTACGGAAAACCATTCTAAACAAACATGTCTTAGATGAAGCAACATGGTAATCCTCAAATGCTATATCATTTCAATTTGACCATAAAAAAAATATTTTTGGATAATCATTTAATAGAACTCTAACTCCTAAAGTTATCTAAACTGACCTCTGATACCAACTATAAGGCCCCAGTCTTAAACATTACTTAATCATGAGTTATTACAAGATTACACCTTGAGGATCTTTTCAGGTTTAGAGTTTTAGATAATTAGATCATAAAACATGCATTACATTCCACATTTAAACAAAGCAGTTACATAAAAGATAGTATTCATTTTTCCCATCAATGGAAACATATTTCAAATAAAACATGGATTCTTTCTTGACACTTCCTTGGCACTATCATCATATCATGTACCTTTCCCTTGACCTGTGAAAAACATTTCAAAAACATGGGATGAGCATAAAAAGCACAGTAAGGGATATAAAAATATGGAAAGGAAACATGGGTACATATATACATAAGAATGAAATCATACTTTACCCATAAAACATAAGCAATTTAACATACATCATCAAATAACGAATAAATCATAGAAATCAAAAGACATAAAGGTAACTTGAGGCATTCATAACATTCTTACGTAGGGAGTAACCCTCTTGGTTACGTTTGGAATACCCATCCCAGTATATTTCCTAAATCTCTTCGTAGAAACATTAACATTTCACTCCTTCGCATTAACCAATGCATTGGAGAGCTATATCGGGCTCACCCTCCCTTAGTTTATCACGGAACCACCCGTCTTCATAATAATTCCCAAGAACCATAACATAACCGTATCACATAAAACATACTTAAAGGAAACATAAAATTTCAACATTTCAATCACAAGATATCAATAAAACACAATGATATAATAAAAACATTATGAAAACCATTTTCAATACCAAAATAAAAGAAAAGTAAAATAGGGTATTTATTTTTCTTTTAGAAAAACGGCATGGCTTGTAGAGGAAGCCGAAACTCAAATAATGGTCACGGCGGCGGAGAAGTTTTTGTCGCCGCATACGTACAACAAAAACATTTCCTTTTGTCATTTAGTAAACTCTTTGTACAAAAAATATTCCATTATAATAAATGTAAAAGTCAAAGGGGTTTATACACCATATAAAATAAAGTTGTGTATAAAACAAAATATGCCTCAATGAATGGAGATTGAGACGAAGTCCCATACCTCGGGTCCGACTTGACTCGATCGTTCTTTAATGTCCTGAATAATAAACTTGAGTTAATTTCTACTTGATTAAGAACCTCTTCAAGTTCATTATTCCTTTTATATCACTTATTACCATGTCATTAACACTATGTAATTATTTATGTTAACAACAGTCATTTTAACAATCATTGGTACTTGAGTAAAAAATAACTCTTTATAATTACAAGTTGTTCATGTATCCATTATATCCAGATTTATAATCATGATGTAGATATCATATATATCATATATATCCATTATATACATACATTTATAATATTACATAACGTATAGAGTTAAGAAATGAAATGCACCGTTCATGGAGACGGTAAGCCGTACGTACGCATGAACGCTACTTTCATTTCTATTTCGTATTTTATGGAATGGAATCATAATGATATAAAGGTATATTATAATTCCAGTATAATATAATACATAATATCATTAATTACGTCCTTTATACGTCCGACATATGGCATTAACGAATCAAAACACTTTGAGGGGGCGATAGTCCGCACTTCCTAGAATGAAGATATCACGTTTACCCATAATGGAAACCATAAATGTATGACATAAATGAAAAATACAGAAGATTAAGTAAACAATAAAAATATTATATATCATATATAAATATAGTAACATCTTAATGGTGACCTTTGAAGGTGTTAAAAGAATATTGAACAATCATTGTTTCGTGAGGCAGAAATTCTCCAACCACAGAAACAGTATGTTGATTAACCATTAGATGTAGGTGTGTGTAAGTGTAGCTCTAATACTTATTATAAAAACATCCTAGTATATTGAAGATACTGTAGTTGTTACAAAAGAAATGAATAAATAGAGTTTAGGGGGTTGGAGAAGCAAAATAAAACAAAAGGACTCAAGTGAAGACATTACCTTAAAATCAGGTAACTCCCTTTGGTTTGAGCTCAAAGGCTTCCTTGGGAAGACTTCTGCCCAAAGTGAGGCTTCTAAAAGATAGAGAGGTATTTGGAGAGACAAAATGGGTAGGATTTGTCTGAGCCAAAAGCTTTGGATGTGTCAGTAAGGTGGTAGAGGTGGGTTCCTTTTATAAGAGGAGAGGAGGGGCACTCTTGGAAAGTTACAAAATGTTACTTTATTTTCAAATGAGTTTCGGATTTTAAAGGTCCCAAATTAATGTATTTCTAGGATAAGGTGATAAGGGTTCGAAATCCACCCATACAATAGGTTTATGACAAGTGTAGGTCTTAGAGTTTACATTATCGTTTCATTTTATTTAAATCGTTAAATAATGAGGTCATCGCTGCATCATCATGGCGTCATAAATAATTTATTTATTTAATGTCTAAAAATTATAAAAAAATACTATGATGTAGGAAATATTTTTATCTTTCCAATTACTATTTATAGTAAAAAATAGTACTTTTATAAACCCATGTAAAAATTGTTTTAGTAAAATAACTCATGTTTGTGACATTTTTACTTTAACATTGAATTAAATGATATTAATGTCATTTTCCTTCCAATGTGGCTCCATGGGGTCCCCAAGGGGTCCCCAAGTTGACCCATGGATTTTATTGGTCGGCCATGACACATCCAATAAGGGTAGGACATGTATCAAGCTCATCTCATATTATTAAAACATTATTTTTACCTTAAACTACACTAATTACCTCTAATTGCGATTAAGAACTTAAAAGTTACTATTCACCAAAAAATTATATTAATCTCATTGAACCAAATTTTACTTCTTAATGACAACCATGTATGTCGGATTTTTTAAAATCAAATCAAAGATGTGGAAAAGTTTCATTTATACGAAAAATCAGTTTCTTTAACTAACACTTAGTGGTTTCACTATTCATAAAAAATTGACGTTTTTCAGAAAAATACCAAAACATCACCCTAAGGTATATTTGATATTCCGAATTCAAAAATGATGTCTATTTTAAAAAATTAAAATAATATAAGTTACATTAATTAATTTAATAATTAATTCCTGCTGTCATGAAAAATAGCGTGTTTTTATGAAACAATAAGTATCAAAAGATTGACAGTACTTTAAGTCCAATTTCAAAGTGAAATTGATTCCAATGACCAATATTGGATTAAATGATAAAAATATATTCTAATTGAACTTTAAAACCAATTCATAATATAATATAATCATACAAAGAAATTATATTAAAAAGTGGCTTTGAATTAAAATACAACATTTTTCACTATTCATTAAAAAAATGAACTTTATCGGAAAAATACCAAAAATTCAAACAAAGTAAATTTTGATGTCCCAACCATAAAGAATATTTATATTTTGACAAACATAGCTTATACAATTGTCAAAATATAGATTAAAAAATGGTTTGCCATTAAAAGGAAGTAAAACAATCTTTTAAAAATATTAGTGTATTCCATGCTTAAGATTGGATTTATTATCATTTTAAGACTCTAAAACACTATCTAATTAATTTATAGACATAGAAAAAAATATCTATTATTCATTACTTACTTGGGATGTTACATTGATGGTGGATGTAACCTTTTATTCGGGCAACCCTATTCAGTTTGAACAAAAGGGATTCATTGGATGGATTTTTCACAAGATTATGATTCTATGTTTAATAGGGGTAATTTTAGGATCTATTTTTTGGATAATTTTAGATAATAATTGGATTGAGAGGTTTTGAGGAAGTGGGAGGTGTGAAGGCCTTTTAATAGTGGAGGAAGAGTGTCATTCTAGTAAATTTTTTAAAAGGGAAGTCAACAAATATTTCTTCGATGAACAATTTCTCTAATAATGGTTTGAATATGATAAAAGGTTTTATATTTCCAAAATATGTCCATAGAATGGATTTTGGACCATTTTCAAGGTAATTTAGGTCGTTATGTTTTTGTTTTAGTGTCTAGTTAAGCTAATTTTTCTCTTAATCATTGATATTAATTTTAATTACTTTCACTAAATTTTTTGGTAATTTTTTTAACCTTATTAGAAATTATAAATTATTTTGATACCAAATGTGTAATGTTTTTTTCAATTTCTAATGACTTAAGTTGTAGAAATTATTTTAAAATTAATACCACAAATGTGTCATGACATCAAGTTTTTAAGAAAAAAAGTCTAAATTTTATGTTTTTTATTATATCCAATTTCAATTTGAAATTGGTTCAAATGACCATTATTCGGTTATTGATGTAATATTAATCTCATTAAATTTTAAAACCAAATTAAATTATAATTTATCTATATAAATAATTTTAATTAAAAATAAGTTTTGAATTAAAATTCAGTGTTTTCACTATTCATCCAAAAAAGATGTTTCCAAAAAATCACTAAAATTATTCCTAAGATAATATTGAATTTATGAATTCAAAAATGATATTTAATTTTTTTCATATTAATTTCCTAAAATTATTTATAATTTTCTTCATTAGTTTTCACTAAAGGATATAAAAAGGTGTTCATTTGAAAAAATATTATTTTCAAACATATAAAGACATTATCAATATTAAAAGTTTTATTTTCAATATGTTATATTTATATAAAAACATAATAAATAATATCTAAAAACTAGTTATTAGTATGTATATTATTAAGTTTAACTGAAAGGCTATAACTATCCTATTCAAATAATTATAATATTATGATTATGTTTTGTAGAAACTCGGTGTTGCGTGTAACGCAATGCAAGTAGAGGTTTCATGTAATTAATGTTTGAATTAGTGTAGTTTAAAGAACATGACATTACATAAAATGAAATTATTTAAAAAAAACAAAAATATCAAGGTGTTATAGAGAGTATGTTCGTTCTTTTTAGGAAAAACTTTTTTAATGTGTTCTTAGCCCCACCTAGTTTAATCATTTAGTGGGTGTTGATTGTTTTGGTTTTTGTAATGGGTCATTAATTAAATATACTCAACGAGGTTTTGTATTTTCCATGAGTAATGGGTATAAAATTGGATTTCAATGTGTTTTTAATTGGAAGATTTGGGTAAATGATTGAGTGATTGGGATGACTGCCACATTAGTCAATATTTTTCTTCATCTAGTACTCAATTTTTGAACATAAAACTTCTGGGATTCAATCAGGTTCAATGTGAGATGGTTCTCTATGATACATGCCAAAAATTATTCCAGCTTTCTATTCCTAAACTGATGTTAGTGCCTATGATTTTTCAATTTTGATGAATTTTTCTAATGATGTTCTTTTTCCATTACTATGTTATCAATAGGTCAAATATTATTTAATCTTATCATGAGGTTGTTTATAAATTCATTAAGTTTATGATTCATTCATTGAATTTTGAACTGGTTTTTGGATAGCAGATAGTGCAAGATAAAATATTAATATTTCCATTTATCTGTTTTGAAATATTTTTTGGTTAAAGTGATATGATTTTAAATGGAATGTTTATTTATTATTTTACAATTTTAGTTGAATTATAAACAGTTTCTAGACCTAAGGTTTTTCACCCTGATCCATGAAATTTTAAGATTTTGATTATGGTATGGTTTATTCGTGGTTATGTTTAAATTTTTTTTGTATTAGTTTCATCAATTTTTCAATAGTAATTTTATTTTTCGGTGATAATTTATCACTACAACTTTTTAGTTTTTCACTAATCATCCCAAGAGTTATATTGGGAGTTGAGGTTTGGATTCCCATTGCCTTCAATTCTAACCATGCATTTTCTGCAAATAAATTTGTATAGTGGTTATTCTGTTTGTACTCCCATGCCATTATGGTGTTTTATATTTTTTAAATTTCGGTAATAAAGTTTTTTTGTGGAGTTTCCTTGTTTTTTTAGTATTACAATTTTAAATTATTGAATACCCATGCTACGATATAGGATGGTCACACAATGATGGGTGTTCTGGGTGTACTACAGTTCTATATAGTAGTAAGTCATGTTGTTATGGAAGGTTTCATTCTGAAATAACATACTCCTGGGGTAGACATGTCATGGTGGGGGAAGACCATTCCACAACATGACATTGAAAGTGAGCTATAATTTTTGTACCTCTTCAAGCGAGGCAGGTCACATCATGATAATGGATCTAATTCCATGATGTTCTTATACCCAGTTTAATTTTCCTAATTTTATAGTTATACCTCCAATCAATTTTAAGGGGTATCTATATCTCCTTTAATCCCATATCATATGGTCTAAGAGTGTGAGAGGTCGTTATATCTCCTCCTTCCATAATCCTTATATTATGGAAATCAATTCTTGGATTCATGTAGTTTCTAAAGGAAATACTTCCTTTAACACTCTTATATTATACATCCCTCCATTCCCTCTAAATCTTATTTTTATCTTGAAACATAATGGTTGTTTAGATAAAATTTAGGGTTTGGGATTAGTCCAATAATGGGTATTTTTTTTGTTTATGGATAGTAAAGTCCATTATATTTCCCATTTTGGATTCCAACATTGATGGTTAATGTCTCTATTGGATGATTTATTGTTTTTTTTAAATTATTCAAATTGACAAGTCATGAAATTTATGATTCCTTTTAATTGTTTTATAATTAAATTATAACCATTTGTGATATCAGTTACAAGTATATAAAATGTTATCTTTCTCTTCTATACATATAATAAATTAATTTCTATATAAATTCAGACATACTTCTAAATATAATTTTATGCATTACATGTGTTTGTGAAAATCAATTTGAGGATATTTTGAAATGGTTTTGATTACAAATGTTTAGTTTTTATAATTTCCTTATTTATAAAAATGTATCTAATGATAAAAATGATTATTTAAAAAATATGTATTTTTTTAAGTGACTCTTAAGGGGGTAAATTTATGTTTTCATTGTTTGGATTCTTATTGGATTTCAAATAAGGTTTATATCATGGTTTTATATGTTGTACTAAAATTTTAATTGAGACATAATAAAAGATTCTTAAAAGTAATTCATAAAATGGATAATTTTATACATTGGTCATTCCAGATCATTTTGTGGGACTAGATGATAGTTTATAAAATTATTAACTTGATTATTATAGGACCTTAATTTTATTCTCATTTATTATTACATATATATTTTTTCATATATATGGGAGGTTAATTGAATTTTTGTTTTAAATTTCTATACATGTGAAAGGGGATTCTTCATTTGAGAGTTTCATGAGTGAGATGAGATATATTATTATTATTTAATGTTGAGTTATATGATGATCATTTTCCTTTAATGACTTCAAATTTTCATTGTGACATTTCATGTGAACCCAAGGATATTTTTCATATATTCTTTTTCTTCTATACTAAATTCATTTGAAAAATTTATAGTGGTACTTAGTGTATATTATTTCATTTCCAGGGAAGTGTGTGATTATATTTTGGTTGATAGTTAGATGGATTACTTTACTAAACATCTTTTATCTAATATTGTTGAGTACATGAATTAGACTATGGGAGCATGCGAGGATGGGTTACCATTATTCAACTATGAGAGAAAATAAAAAAAAGTATACTTGTGATGTTATATGTGATAATTTATAGATTCTATCATAGTAACAGAACATAGGAAAACCTATATCTTAATTTCATAATATATGAGACTCCCTCACATTAAGACATAAGGAGTTTCCCATTACACTTATTAATTTTACTATGGAATAATTTGGTGGATTCCTAAGGTATATTTTATTTGTGTCCCCTTGGTATTGTCCAAATTTTGGGTCACCTTTATAATATTATTTTATATTTATATTATTCATTTCAATATTCTTGTACTCATTGATTTAATATAATCACTCTTGGTGGAATGGATTACATTTAAATATTGTTTAAAAAAGCGTTTTCTAGAATGTTTTTGAATATGTAAAATGTTTTGGATTATATAATGTAAATGTGAAAATTAATCATTTTTAAAATTTTAAAAAATTTCCATTTTTAATATTGTATTTTTTCCCTTGAGAAAAAAATTAAAATTTTTTTGAAGGTATTTTTTATTTAATTTCTTGTGCTGGAAATCTTAGTTTCTATCATGGAATTTGGTTTGGTTTACAATTTTTCATGTTTTTTAATGTATGAAGCTCTCATGTTTATATAGGTCTCCTGGTTAAGATTTTTATATCATAATTGATTTTCTTTTTTATTATCTTGTGTATGTTTAATGGTTTCTTGGGTGACCATGGGTCACTTGTATATGTCCAACCTATGACTGAAGTTATTTTTTATTTTTGGGAATCTCTTGTACCAACCAATTTAGGAATGTTTAATTTTAGTCTATCAATCCTATTTTTCTGATCATGACTTATTTTTTAATTATTTCCCATATTGTGGGTCCTATTTATGTAATTGTTTTAGGTGATATTAATAAGTCCCCAGACTTAAGTGTTACATAATCATGAGTTATGTTAATAATTTGACTTTAATTCACATTGAGAATATTTTATAATTTATAGATCTAGATAATTAGGCCATAACTCATACATATCAACTTTATGATTACAAATTAGACCCTTATGCTCACTTTAAAATCTTTTAGTAAAACAAATAAAAATATTTTAAAAAAATCATGGTTCATTCCGTGTTTAAACCACGTGAAATTTTCGTGATCCCATCCTTGACTCTATTCTTCTTTAAGTCATGTGAAAATATTTACAACCATGGGATGAGCATAAAATTCTAAATTAGGAATACATAATGAAGAAAAACTATTAGTCATGGGATAACTTGAAAACCATTAATACTTTTTTATAAAGTATTACTTCTAACATTTAAAAAGTAGTAAAAATACTTCACTGAATATAATCTCATTGCTTCATATTTTTAAATCCAAAATATTACTATGAACCCATAGAAAGAAACATATAACAAATAATGGTAACTTGTGACACAAACATACCTAAAAAGAATAACCATATGGTCGAATTCCACACATATCACTAAATAGAATAGCCATACGACAGAATTCCAAACCCAATGCATTGGAGGGTATAACGTAACCCATAATCCTTGTTTTATCATAGAACTACATGGATTTTTTTTATCACACAACCACCCATATTTTGTTTATCATGTAACCACCAATCAAATTTCCAAGTACAATTAAATAATCATAACATGTAAAATATTTCAATTATCAACATTTCACTCATGAAATTTAATTTGCAATCACAAGAAATGATTTGAAGATATTAAAATAGTAAATGCACATTAAAATAAATTTTCAATAACAAAACACCCTCAAGAGTAATAAGATATTTCTTTTCCATTAAAAAATAATTAAATCTTATAGAGGAATCCAAATATCAAATAATTGTTATAACAGTGGTGGATTCATTGTCGGCACATACGGTAAAACATTTCTTTTTTTTTCTATCGATAAAAAATCATCATAAAAAAATATTCATTTTGAATCAAATTATATTCAAAGGGTTTTATTATAATCCATATAAAATAATGAGTTGTATATTATCAGAATATGCCTAAATGAAAAGAGATTGAGATGAATTCCCTCACTTTGAGCCCGACTCATCAGGTATAATCTTTATGTTCCTGAATAATATAATTATGCTAATTTATACTTTCTTGAAAACCTTTTTAATGTTTATTATTACATTTATATCACTTATTTCCATGTAATAAAAACTACATAATTATTTATGTTCATATCGGTCGTGTTGTCAATATTCAGTAGTTGAGTCGAAAATGAACATGTCTTGATGTATATTTTCCATATAGTCAAAATTTCACCATATCTAGAATATTATTCATGATTTAAATATCATATATATACAGTATATATGTATTTATAATATACATAATTTTTTTAGAAAATAAATGAAACACACTGTTCATGGAGGAAGTATGTCGAACGTACGCATGAATGCTACTTTCATTTCTTTTTATTATTAAAATTTTAATAACAAAATGATATAAATCTATATTATAATTATAGTGTTATATTAATATCATGTATGTATCATAGGTGTAATAAAACCATCCTTTATACATTCCATGTATATTAGGAATGACTCACATTGCTTTCAGTGGGCAGTAGTCCACACTTCCTCAAACGAAATTATCATATTTAAACGACATGGAAAACATAAATTTATGTTATAAATAAAAATTTAAAAATAAAATGTAAACTATAATATATATTATATATAAATATAGTTCCATCCTAATGGCCACCATGAGAGGTGGCATGTGAAAATTGAACAATCATCATTTCGTGAGATAATAGTTCAGCGTACAAAGAAATGATATGTTCAATATCTGTTAGATGGAGCTGTCTGTAAGTGTCCATTGAACCCTAAGAATAAAAAAATTATTCAATATTCGGGATACTGGGGTTGTTATAAAATAATGGTATAAATATAGTTTAGGGGGATGGATAAGGAAAATAATGGAAAGACGTTTGAGAGAAGACATTACCTCTATGTCGGGTAACTCATTTTAATTGGGCCAAAAGGTGTTCTTGAGTTGAATTATTCCGAAGGTATGGATTCTTATAGATAAATAGGGATGTCGGTAGATAATTTTAGTATAATTTGGACATTCCAAGGGTATTTAGAGGTGTGAGTAAGTGGGTAGAGGTGGTGGCCTTTTATTAGAGGGAGGAGGGGAAATATATTAATGTTTTGAAATATTAATTTATTATAAATTTATTTTAGAATTATAATTTTTTAAAAGTAATATATTTAGAGTATAATTTTATATATAACACAATGTTTTGCGTGACATATGATTTTGGAGAAACCTGATGTTTCATGTCTAGTACACTATTGGGTAAAGAATCCATTTTAAGGTAAAATTGGTATCTTATTCATAAATATAAATAGATATTAGAAAATATTAGTCTATAAATACTAAGGATGATATAGTATATATATATAAAATATTTGAATCATTCTCATTGGCTAGGAATTTTTTGGATTGGTGGTTTATTTTTTCTCTTTATTTATATTTATAGATTTTCTATATATGTATTACCCATATTGGAATCTTAGTCATTTATACTAATTTTTTATTTTTGTTTTTCAGTAAAAAACTCTTCATTAGTGTTTTTACATGATTATTATGTAATAGTTTCTATCCCATGGGTGTCGAGAAAATCCTTTGGTCCTTGAGGGAGATCAGCTCGGTTCATGGGTAGGGTTGTCCAGAGATTCGTTTTAATTTGTTATCTCATAGAATAGATAAATTATAGTGGGTCTTTTATGAGTAATAATTTTTGGATTTTTTGATAATTATATTGTTATGATAAAATTATTGGCATATATGAGACATTCTCCATTATTTATATTCTTGAAACCCTAAAGAATTTGATATCTATCATTGATTAATGAAGAATGAATTTTTTAAAGGGTTTTAATTTATTAATTTTTCATTTATCAAATTCAATAGGAGATTTACATTGACAATCCTAATGTATATTTTAACATAAATATGATGAAATATTTTTATACAACTTGAAAAAAATTATATGCATAGAATAGACTCGGATATATGATTACTAAAATCTTGAATCATGATTGAATTTGATGAAATTATGCTAAAGGATAGTGGGAAAATATATCTACATAACAAATTGTATTAGTTTATATAAGGAGAAACACTCCCAAATGCATTATCTATATACTAAAAACATTATTTAAATACTATATTTGATAAAAATTGAGTTAATACAGGATAAACATACATCATTTTCACTTTATTTTCTTAAAAAATACATCAATAATAATCTAACAATCCCAATAATGAAAGATTTAGTTTTGTGTGGACTAAATATATATAAATATTATGTAGTAAAACTTATGGATATTTATCTATAATTGAGCCAATCTTTCCTCCATTATTGTCTTCTCATAAGGTATACTCACCTTTATATCCTAGGGAAATGAAACATAAGAATGGTGTGAGAAAAAATTCTAAATAAGGGTTAAAATAAGATACTTTTCAACATGGGATTGATCATAAGAATTTGAGGAAACATGAGAAGGGGAAATAACATCATTAAAATTAAATAAAATAAATATAGATATTCACCTAACCTAATAGAATGACCAGTAGTCTCTAGTGAACAATTATATACAATGTCATCAATGTTTAAAAACATGGGATAGTAAATGTGATACATAGAATCATCAATGTAATATGTAACATAGAAATGTATAATATACAAAAGTAGTGAAACCCATTTCTTCAATCAAGGTTAACTACCAAGACTATCGTATAATAGTAGAAAAATTCCCATAGTGTACTGCCTTCACTCACAATTACAAAAAACATAGTGGTTGGAGTCCAATATTGGATTGGGTCATGTTTCCACTACCTTTTATATTATCTCATTATATATCACAATTTATGAAATTCATTAATGTTATATATAATTTTTAACCATTTATAACATATTTTATACTATACTTATGTCGGATAAGAATATAAACTATTATTCATTAAATCATTAATTAATTATCCCATGGAAAAGAAAATACGTTCATAAAAACAATAATATTAAATTCAATAATCCAATGGTAGTGATAAGGTTGATGGTGGTGAAATAAAATATCACCATTGTAACATAATTAGAACTCAGGATGTTGAAAATACTGAAAAATACATTTTTATGATCATTGGATAATTCACATTGATGAATAACTATAAATATCCCATATCTTTTTAAAATCATCACGAACATTTTTTATTTATGAAAAGATTGTAAAATATATAAAGGAAACCTCTTTGAAAATAATGTTCACATTAAAATCCATAAAAAAATATTTTGGAATTTTTTCTAGCATTTTCATAAAAATTTAATGTTCTTGGTCACATTAAAAAAGTATATTAAAAAATGTCCAGTGAAAACTTAGGAAAAAATTTACATTTATAAAATAAAATTCCAAAATTCTGTCATGAAAGTGGTGTAAATACTATCTTAATAAAATGAATAATGAAAGATAAAACAAGGTATCATAGAAGGATAAATCATTTTAATATTTTAAAATACCTTTTATGAAATACCACATCATAAAATGAAATAATAAATCAAATTTGGAAAAAATATAATTAGGAAATTAGGGTGTTCACATGAGATAAACCAAATTATGTTTCCAATTTTAAAGGAGAAAATTAGTACGAATGGAAAATATGTTCATAGAAGATTCGTAATCGTTAAAGACATTGTGAATTACACTTAAGAATTTCATCATTTTATGTGGAAATTATTCCTATAGAAAGAATATATTGAATAAATACTATTAATTTACCTATAAATAATGAAAAATTTCACAATAAAGTCATTTTGTATAAGAAAAAATACATTGATGTGGTATTTTCATGATGAAACATTATAACTCAATGAAAATATGTTTTAGTTAACAAAATCAATTTTGTTTTTTAAAATGATTGATTAAAATCATAGAATGATAAAATGATAAGGATCTGTACATCCATTTTAATATTGTTTAACTTATGAAAGATTTTATCCATTTATATAATATACACCACAAAAAGAAGTTAGTGGTGAATATTAATCATATCTTAGTGAAATACATTTTAGGTACAAAAACAATTACATTTAATACCTCTTAGGCGAACATTAAATAACATACTACATAAAAAAATTAAATATCTTAATCACCCATTTTACCAACCTATTAATATATATATATATATAATTTTAGAAAAATAATTTATAATTATATATTACTTATATATTAGTCAGTTATATTTTATTTTGATCATTATATGTTATTATAATTGATTGTTATTCCAGTACTAGATTCATCACAAAGGTGTCAATTCTTGTAAATCAGGCTTCATATACATGGATATTAAATTATTTTCGATTAATATTCCACACATTACAAAAATAAGACCCAAGGATAATAAATGTTTAGTGTCTTTGAAACCATGGAACTTAATATTATAACATGGTGAAATATCATCCATGTTTCCCAAAAACATATTCCAATTTAGTATATAAAATTAAAACCATTCTTTAAAACCTGGGGAAAGGAAACATAATAACTAGTTAGCTCATACCCTTTGGTTATGGTAAATAACGGAGCTATGTAAGCATAACATGATCATAATAATATGATACTGTGATAATAACATTTTAATATCATACCATGTATATCAATAATCATGATCGTGGGTTATAGAATATAGATTTGAAGTTCATAAGATATGAATCATAAGGAAATCAAAGAATATGAGTCATGAGAGAATAAAATTGGCATAATACATTGACATATGGAATACACATATTTATATAAAAACATTCCCTATATGTCAATGCACATTGAAAAAAAATATCAGGGTACTTCATTGGGACTACACCTACTGGGTGGGACACACCACCATCCCTAGTCACAATCCTTTCCTTATAAGGGATCAGTTATCCACTTATTCTCATTTTGGATCACGTTTCCTCATCTTCCCATAGTGTATCAGGTTTCCCCCTCTACCCATAGTGGATCAATCCTTTTTTACTTGTTTCAAAAAATTGTATCACGAGATGTAAATATTTATCCAATGTATTGGAGGTAGATATAGGTCTCATCAATCATGTAACCTAAAACCAGCTCACCCAACACTATTTGGGCCACTTCATTGTATAAGGTATAATGTTATTACCCAGGGTTATTATGGCCATCCCATCATATAATCTCTAATGTTCTCATCCAATGCAATATGGGCCACACCATCATATGGTCTATAAAGGGGTTACCCAAAACTATTTGGGCCACCCCATCATATAAGCCACGTACATGTACCAAAACACGAATAAGGAACAAAGATATTTCTATCATCAATGAACACATTAAAAAATTATTCTTTCATAACTGGATGAATCAATGTAAATGAAACGACTTTCATGTCAATATTTTTGAAACATGATTAACCTGCAGAAAAGAAACATGATTCATTACGATCATTTTGAAACATATTTTACCTATGGAAAATAAAATTACTTCCATAAATATTATTCCATAAAAACATAGTACACTGATATAAATAATATGAATTGTATCCTTTTATCATATCCCTATTAAAGAGTGAAATATATGAAGGGATGTTATCCTAGATGGTGAAAGATATTTAATGATCACATGGAACATAATTTTTCTTTTAAAATCACTTTATAAAACCTATATAATTTTCAAAAAAAATTATTTGGAAAATACTTTTAAAAAATATAAAGTAATAATGAAAATTAATTTAAAATATTTATTGGGGAAAATTGGATTTCTTCTTTGAGAAATGTTTTTTACAGAATAAATCATTTTTAACACACCCTTCCCATTGAAAATAACTGTGAAATATATATACACGAAGCTTTGAAAATAATTTTAGACATTCTTATTACATAAAACATTTTAAAATCAGTTTTCCTTAAAATTGAGCTTCATATATTATTTAAGAACTATTTTGAAAGCATTATTGAAATTGTGGTTCTTAAATGAAAAAAATTCCCGACCAAAGTGAAAAATGTAGACATATTTTCATAAAAACTTTTTATTAATCATATTATATAAAAATTGTATAAAATAGTGTAATTATATGAGTATATATTGACTAAAAATAGGATTATAAAATCAATTGTACTAATTAATATATGGGTCATATTATTTCATCATTGGAATCGTAATCATAAATAATCTCGATAAATGATGAGATTATAGGAATAAATTATTACCTCTTTGGTAACATTAAAACATAATCTCCAGGACATTATAACATTACATGAATATTATGATACACTGAAATAATTTCTGTTTAGGATAGAACATGTCAATGGCTTGTATATACACCCCATAAAAAATATAGGTGAATAACATTCCATGTATCTGAAAGACTAAAAATTGAGAAAAAAAACTACAATACTTATTTAGTAACTATTGAACCAAAAACCCCAAGAAATAAAAATCATAAAATGGATATGTAAATAAAAATAAATATAAGTATTAGAATAATATAATACATTAATTGGAATTATTTACAACATATAAAATAAATGAGTTGGGAATAAGTCACAAAACTCACAAAAATAAAAGTGAGATGAGAAAACCATTAATACATGAGTATATTCTGAATCATGGTCCACATGAAAGAATAATATCAGTTGAAACATTTAATATCCTTAACTAAATTTTATCTATGATATAAAATTTCGTTGGTCATTATCTACACCACCCAAAACAAACATGTGTTGAATATAACATATATGTGAGATGAATAAAACTGATATTATAAAACCCAAACCATAAGTGTTGACATTCCTCATAAAACTTCAAACCTCTTATATAAAAAATATGATTTTATTAAAAACCTAAAAACACAATATTAAAATATATATTACCATATATTATTTTATTATGAATTTATATTACACATTTATCAACAATTCGATGTTAATGTTATGTTTCGGGTAATAACCTCTTTATTATTCGCATGTGTTCTGATTTGTAATATTTTTTTATTCTTACATATATCATGATATAATAGCCCCGATAATGATAAACATGACATAAATATAATATAAATTCAGTATATATTTATTTATAATAATATATAGAATATATAAATATGAAATGGAATACACATCTCATGAAGACAGTAAGTCATACATTTGCAAGAAGATTGTTTCCATTTTTTGTCATATTGAATGAAATAAATTAAATGATATATAAATATATATATTAAAATTACTAAATAATTATCATTTCATATATATCATATATGTTTACAAAACCAATCCTTAATCAATTCCATGTATTGTGTTAACAAATCACATCGCTTTGAGGAGGCAATAGTCCACACATCCACAAACAAAGTTACAATATATATAAAAAATAAAAATGAATAAAGCATGTTTTATATAATTATAATAGTAATTTAAAGACATCATAATTATCAAATAAATAATCTAAAAATAGTATTTCCATTATAATGAAAAACCATAAGATGTAGTAAAGTAAAAAAACGAAATACATTGTTTCGCAATACGGTATTCCAACATACTCATGAATGGTAATTTGGTTACCCATTTAATGAATGTTAGTGTATGTGTTGGTTGAACCATTATAATAAATAAATAATATTATATTTAGGGTAATAATGTTATTATAAAATAATTTAATAAGAATAATTCATGAGGTGGAGAAAGAAAATAAAACAGCATTTTTTGTTGAATGCTGTTATGTCTTCTTTGGGTAACTCCATTTGGAATACACCAATGGTCTTCCTTGGTTGGATTTTTTCCCAAATTGGGGAATTGAGGATGATAGGAATGATATTGGTATCTTATTTGGTCAAGTTTTTGAATATCCAAAGTGGTCTGAGAGGTGAGTGAAAGCTTTTTTATAGAGGAGTGGTGGCATTCTTGTAAATACCAAATGGTAAAAACTATTGGGAGGCATACCTTACATAATGTGACTCAAGCAAGTAAAAATATAGTAATAAATTTATATTATTTTTTATTCAAACCTAAAACACACAAAAATAAGCTCATTATTATAATTTTTTTCCTTAACATCTATGTTCTACCACCATTATCATTTTGGTTTTTATTAAGGTAACTAGTTTTATAACATAATTAACTTTACTGTTAATACTAAACTAATGTTTGATTAACTATTAAATATATACCCACTTAATAATAAATATGATATCTAATTTATGAAAAAAATACAATGTTTTTTTGCAATTATTTTTAGAACAACAACATGTAACATGTTAAAGCAATTCTTTAACAAATACAGTGCTAACAATGTATTTACTATTTAATGGTAAATATGATCATTATAAAATATAAATTGGTACATTAATAGACCTTATTTTAAATTTATTAACATTTAAAAATCATTTGGTAAAATATTGTATTTATATAAATGTTAAATCTATTAATAAAATATCATTTACTATAAAAGAATATTAATACCAATTTTGACACTATTTACTTAATTTAAATATAATACTTTTAATAAAAATATGGAATTTTAATTAATTAAGTCGAAAAAAATGTAATGTGATGTATTCATTTAAAAATTTAAGGCAAAAATTTAATCAATATACTTTATTTCAAATATTTTTATTATCATTTATTTTAGTTAATTATTTTCTAAATAATTACCAGATTTGGAATTCCTTTAGATGATAATATAAAGAAATCATCAGTAAATTTTAAATATAAATTAATATGATGAAATAGTACTTTTATATTCTAAAATAATGTGTAAAATAGAACTGATATGGTTTTTTTCATATCTCAAGGCCTATATATGATAAATGTAAGGATATGTTTTACATTAGGTAACTTATTTTATAGGTCAATTTCATGGAATAGTGTCCCACTATCTCATGAAATTAGAATGAAGATGGGATAATGTTGATATATGTGTAAAAAATTTCTTTATTACATATTTCAATAAAAAGTTTCCTTCTAAAATCAATGTTTACCTGATATGCAGACTAATTCATCCTTTAATTATGATAAATAATTTTATTTAATTTCAGTCATATTTTTGGTCAAAAATTAAATATAACTTACTATAAAATATAAATAATTTTTATTCCAAATAAAGAATAATTTTTTAAAAAAATATAAAAATAGGATGGGAAAAAATAATTCTAATTTAATCCCATAGACATTTCGGGATAACTGGGTTTTAAAGTAAAAAAGTTCAACATATTGAAATGAATTTATATCAAATTTAATTTTAAAATTTGTTCCAATGAAAAAAATATATTAATTTATTTAAAATATATCTTATTACAATTTAATAAATATTAAAATTTTATTTAACTATATAAATAAATAATATGAAAAGGCAGTTTGAATTAAAATTTTGTGTTTTTCACTATTCCTCAAAAAATGAAAATTATTAGAAAATACTAAAAAACATACCCAATGTAAATTTAGATATTAGGATTTCAAAAAAGATTTTTTTTTCAATGAATGATTATAAATGATTAGAAATTTTAATTTAATGTAGGTTCACTATTAAAAGGCTTAAAATTACCATTTAGAAAAATACAACGTTTTATTCATATAATTTGATTAATTATTGCCTCTTTATTTGTAAACACATAAGATAAAGATTAAATTGTTATTTGAAAATAATTTATATATTTTATTTATTAAAATAACATATCAAAAAAATTAGTAATTTATTTATGGATTTTTTATTAAATAATTATAGTTTTAGAGTAAAAAATTTTTATATTGAAAAAAGGATTTTATTTTCATTTATAGTTTATTTTTCACCATATAATTATTATTAACCATGTGTATAAACCTTATTTTTATATTTTAATTAATATTTTTCAAAACTTACATTCTATTTCTGGGTGATAAATATAATATTATAATATTATTAATTTTATTAATATATTGTATTTTGGTAAAACGTAGTCTGGCATGTAACAAATCTATCGAAGTAACCAAACATTTTGTGTAACAGAAGAAAAACATATTGTTTTGTCTACGTAAAGTTAATATATGTTTTTTGTGTAGCTTATTCTTACCTTGGTGTTTGCTATAATGCGTACCAAACATAGATCTTTCATATAATAGAAGTTATAATTAGTGCTCTGTAGAATTAAACATATTGTAAAGATAAAATTAATTCAAAAATAATAATTCAAAAATTATTAGGGTGCTTCATTATAACTACCTTAAAATGAAATTCCCCCTAAAAGTCTTCTGGGTTATTATATATTAATACTAAAATGATCCTTTCATATAAATCCACATTGTAAAAATGAATATTGAAACATATAAAAAAAATGTAATGTTGCAAACATATCAGTTACCCAATGTGACTCATAGTTAGGTTTCCACATTAGAGAACATAAGAGAAAAGTGAAAACATAGACATGGAAGAGAAATAAAACATTTTACTTTTGATGAATATTTTTAGATAAACTATGCAGGAAAACATTAACAATCACAATTCCATAAATATACAACGATCTAAGGGACCATTTGATTCATTATAAAAGAATGTACTTGGTTATCCTTTTCAATATCAGGATCCATTAACTGGAGTTGAATATTTTTCATGAGAATAAATATTTAATAAATTTCATCACATTACATAAACATAATCAGATCTGTTCAGTGTACCTCGATCAATTTCTACTTCTCCTCTTATGTCATGTAATAAAGGTGAATTTGTTGTGCCTAAATACCAATAGATAAAAATATCCATACTAATCATTCCTTTTATCTATAGTTAAAATTTAACACTGGTTATCCCATATTTAAAAATATTTATATGTAGATGTTTTACATTGATCTTTAACACCTCATCAATAGTTAAACAAAAATCATTCGATAAATGGTCAAACCTTGTAACACTTCCTAAAGTGGAAAATCCAAAAAATTAGAAAGAAAGTCACTGATCCCCCATATATAAAAAACTATCTCATATTTATTATATAAAAAATATGGGAATACATTCCTCTGTTATTCTCTTGAAATATGTTAATAACTTTAATTACAACAAATCCTTGTTGAAAACATGCTTATTTCAATTTTTGTGTGATTAATGGATATATTCCTTAAATCAAGAAATGCGATAAACACCATCCATGATAGCATAGAAAAATTTTCATTCTCATTTTTGAGGTCCTAAATACTATCCAATTTACTTTATCATACAGAAAAACTATATAATCATGAAACATTATTATAGGTTGTCTAAATAATGACATTTTATTTTTAAATCTATAACTAATTAGGCTTTTCCATAGATATATACCTAAAAATTTCCTTATAAATATCCATATGGTTCCCACTAAAGTATTATTTTTCTTATTTAAATAGGATGAAGAACACATTCCTTTGATACCAACTATAGAGAACCAGGCTTAACATACATGTATATTGCATAATTTAAGATGTATATTTTGAACAATAGAAAAATATAGGCTTGATGATCATAATATTTTAGTGTCTTTATAAACAAGGACCAAAATCATTTAACTAGGTGAAATATCTTAAATGTTTCCCATAATTTTCTTCCCCATTATTCTTTATACTTATAACCTTTCTTCACAACCCAGGGAAAGAAAACATATGAAATGGTGAGATCAAATGCTCATTAAAGGTAAAATAGGGGATATGAAATCATAAAATAATCATAATGGTATGAGAACGTGATAATAATATCAGGAGATCATACCATGAATATAAATGATTATAATAATGAGTCTTGTCATAGAGATTAACATTTCCTATGAAATGAATGATAAGGAAATCAAATAAGATTATTCATGAGATAATTAAATTGGCATAATATATAGACATTTGGAATACACACAATCATATAAAAACATTCCCTATAATACATATCTCATTTCCAAATATTGTTTTGGAAATTCATGGGGACTACACCTCTTGGGTGGAATGCACCACCATCCCCAATCACATTTAATTATGTATAAGCAATAAAGCTTCCCTTATTCCCATAGTGGACCAGGTTTCCCCATATTCTCATATTTTATTGGGTTTCTACTCTTCCCATAGTGTATGGATAATCTCTACTTGTTTCTTATCATTATCTCATTAGATATAAATCTTTACCCCATGGAATGAAGGGAAATATAGTTCTCACCTATCATGTATGCCACCACAGGATCATCTGGTGCTATCTGGGACACCTAATCATAAATCTGTAATGTGATTATCATGAGATATCTACGCCATCCCACCATATAATATATAATGGTCTTACCAAGAACCCTCTAGGCCACCCCATTGTATAATCTATAATGAGATTACCAGGTTCTATCTATGCCACCCAATCATATAAGCCATGTCTATTAACAAAATTAGGAATAATAAAACAAATATTGAATATCATCATAAAAAACATTAAAACAATTATTCTTTCATATGTTGATTAACCCTTTGAAATGAAATGGGTTTCATTTCATTCTGCATAGAATGCAATTTACTTGTGGAAATGAAATTTGTTTTATAAAAATAATATTGAAACATGTTTTTATCGTGGAAAAGAAACATGTTCTATAAACAATATTCCAAAAAATAATAAACCATTCATATAAATAGTATGAATCGAATCTTGCGACCATATCCTGAGTAAATTAGAAAATAAATTACAGGATGTTATCTTTAAGATAGAATGAATTTTCAAGATTACTTAGAACAAAACTTTACATTGAAAATAAATTTTTAAAATGTATAAAATTTTCACAGTACATTTCTTTGAATTTTTTAAAAACATATATATAAATAATTATAAATCATATAAAATAATTATTTGTGAAAATATTCATTCCTCTTTGAAAAATTATTTTTACAACATAAGACCTTTTGAAAATATATTTTATTTTAAAATAACATCGAAGAAAATATAAATGATGATTTGAAAATCATTATAAACAATTTTTATACAATAATAAAATTCAAAATTATTTTTATTTTAAAATTTTCTTCAAATTTCATTTGAAAACATTTTCATAAACATAGTTTTTCAATAAAACATATTCCTAGATGAAGTGAAAAATATGGTCTGATTTTCCTAATAACATTTTCTTACTCATCTTAAGTAACAAAGAGTGGAAAAATGACACCATTATATGAAGATATCATGATTGAATAATAGAAAATAAAATTCATGATATTTATTTAGATGTGGATTACAATATTTCATCAATGGATGTATAATCACAAATAATCCTGATAAATGGTGATATTGCAGTAATAAATTACGACAACTTTGGTAACATTTAATAATAATTACCAAGAGATAAAAAAATTAAATTAATATTAAAATATAATGAAAATAATTATTTTAATTATATAAAATGTCTAATGGTATTATATACACCCCATATAATAATATAGATGCGTGACAAGGAATGTATCTCAAGGAAGGAAAATTGGGATAGGGAATACATTTCTGATTTGTTATTTTGGAACCATAAAAAACATGAAAGAAATATCATAAATTAGATATGTAAAAACCCATATATTTATGTATAATTATAATTTGATACAATCATGGGTAGTATATACATTACACTAATGAAATGCGTTGTGAATAAAAAATAATACTCAAAAAAATAAAAGTGAGATGAGAAAACCCTTTGTACTTGAGTATTTTTTGAATTGTGATCCACATGAAATAATAACATCAATGGAAACATTTAATGTGGGAAAAAAATTAAATTCATGATATATCATGTCATATAAAAACACATACTCCACACAATAAGAATAAGTTGTGAATATAGAATATATCTCACTGAAATAAAAGTTAGATGAGAGGACCCTAACATTAAGTCTTGACATTCCTCATCTACATTAAAAACACTTGAATAATAATTATAATTTCATTATAAACATATAAAAAAATATTATTATATATATTACCGTATATTATTTTATTATGAAATTATATTACCCATTCATTAACAATTCACTATCAATGGTTCTTTTTAGGTAATAAATTCATTTGTTTTCCCAAGTGTTTTGATTTTTTATATTTTTGGTATTCTTACTTATATAATGATTTAATAAAATAAATAATTATAACAATGATATTAATATAAAATATTTTTAGTAGATATTTTTTTATAATATACTATAAATTATATAAATAGGAAATTTAATACATCATTCATGGAGTCAATAGGTAGTATATACTCATTAATGTTTTTTTATTTTCTTTTCATATTGAACACAAAAATGAAAATTATATACATGTATATAAAATTATATTAAAATTAAATTAGATTTATTCTTTCATTTACATCATACATTTTAACTAAAACCATAATTAATGCATTCCATCTAATGTGGGAATGAATCGTATCGCCTTGAGTAGGTGGTAGACCACACACCCACAAACGATGTTATCATAGTTACATAAAATGGAAATAATAAAGGTATATTTTATATTATAATCACATAATAATAGATACATCATATATATCATATATATCATATAATAATATTATTTCCATTGTAACTCCAGTCCATGAGAGGTGGAAAAGGAAAAACTGAACGACATTGTTTCATGAGGCGGTTGCTTGCCTTACCAATGAATGATAAGTTTGTTACCAATTTGATGGAAGTGTGTTTAGGTATAAGTCAAACCATTATAATAAAAACAGATCATTATATTTAGGTTACTGTGGTTATTATATAATCAACTAATAATAATAATTGATGTGGCATGGAATGAAAATAAAACAAAAGTTCTTGTTTAATGATGTTATCACTTCTTTTGGTACCTCCTATTGGATTGCACAAAAGGGATTTGTTTGAGGTATATATTCCAAATTATAGGACTCTAGGATTAAGTGATAGATTTTTTGATATTATTTGGGTTGGGTTTTTTATATCCAATGTGGGTTGAGAGGTTTGAGGAAGTGGCGGAGTGAATACCTTTTTATTGGAGAGGAGGGGTGGAATTCTAGTAAATACCAAAAGTGAAACACTATTGGGAGGTCACACATCTCTCACATAATTAAAAAATTGAATCATGATGGATTAGAGAGGACATATTATAAGGCCTCAGCCTTAAATTTTACTTAATGTTGAGTTATTTCATGAATAGACGTTGAGGATCTTTTCAGGTTTAGAGTTTTAGAGAATTAGATCATAAATCATGCATTACATTCCACATTTAAACAAAGTGGTTACATAAAAGATAGTATTCATATTTTCCCATCAACGGTAACATATTTAAAACAAAACATGGATTCATTCATGACACTTCCTTTACACTACCATCACATCATGTACCTTTCCCTTGACCCATGGAAAACATTTCAAAAACATGGGATGAGTATAAAAAGCTCAGTAAGGGATATAAAAATACGGAAAGGAAACATTAGTACATGTATACATAAGAATCAATGAAATCATACTTTACTCATAAAACATAAGCACATTAACATACCTCATTAAATCATATGATTTATGAATAACTCATAGAAAACATAAAACCTATAGGTAACTTGAGGAATTCATAACATTCTTATGTAGGGAGTAACCCTCAAGGTTACGTTTGGAATACCCATCACATTATATTCCATAAATATCTTAGGAGAAACCTTAAATTTTAACCCCTTTACATTACCCAATGCATTGGAGAGATATATCGTGCTCACCCTCCCTTAGTTTATCACGGAACCACCCATCTTCATAAACAATTCCCAAGTACCATAACATAATCATATCATATAAAACATGCATAAAGGAACATAAAATTTGCACATTTCAATAACAAGATATAAATAACATATTGATATAATAAAAACATTATCAAAACTATTTTCAATACGGAAATAAAAGAAAATTAAAACATGGTATTTATTCTTCATTTTAAAAAAAGTTATAGCTTGTAGAGGAAGCCGAAAATCAAATAATGGTAACAGCGGCGGAGAAGTCGTTGTCCAAATAATGGTAACAGCGGCGGAGAAGTCGTTGTCGCTGCATACGTACGACAAAAAAACATTCCATTTGTAGTTTAGTGAAATGCTTCGTATAAAAAATATTCCTATTGAATAAACGTAAAATTCAAAGGGGTTTATACACCGTATAAAAGAAAGTTGTGTATAAATCATAATATGCCTCAATGAAAGGAGATTGAGACGAAGTCCCATACCTCGGGTCCGACTTGACTTGATAGTTCTTTAAACACATAAATAATAAATTTGAGTTAACTTCTACTTAATTAAGAACCTTTTCAAGTTCATTATTCCTTTTATATCACTTATTACAATGTTATGAACACTATGGAATTATTTAAGTTAATAATGGTCGTTTTGTCTGTCATTGGTACTTGAGTCAAAAATAAACTCTTTATAATTACAAGTTGTTCATGTGGTAAAATATACATTATATACATTATTATATTAATGATTTAGATATCATATATATAATATATATAAATTATATACATTCATTTATAATATTACATAACATTTAGAGGTAAGAAATGAAATGCACCGTTCACGGAGACGGTAAGTCGTACGTACGCATGAACGCTAATTTCATTTCTATTCCCCATTTAATTTAATTGAATCATAATTATATCAAGTTATATTATAATTAAATTATAATATCATATATAATATCATTAACTCCATCCTTTATATGTCCAACAAATGGCATTAACGAATCAAATCACTTTGAGGGGGCGGTAGTCCGCACTTCCAAAATTGAAGATATCACGTTTACCAATAATGGAAACCATAAAGGTATTCCATAAATGAAAAATACAGAAGATTAATGAAAAAAAAATATTATATATCATATATGAATATAGTGACATTTTAATGACCACCTTTGAAGGTGTTAGAAGAATATTGAACAATCGTCGTTTCGTGAGGTAGAAATTTGCCCTCCACAGAAACAGTATGTTATTTAACAATTAAATGTAGGTGGGTGTAATTGTAGCTAGAATACTTCTTATAAAAACATCCTATTATATTTAAGATACTGTTTTTGTAACATAAAAAATGAATAAAAAGAGTTTAGGGGGTTGGAGAAGAAAAATAAAACAAAAGAACATTAGAGAAGCCTTTACCTTTAAATCGGGTAACTCCTCTTGGTTTGTACCAAAAGGGTTTCTTGAAGAGCATTATTCCTAAGGTAAGGCTTATATAATGAATATAGGGACATGGAGAGATAAAATGAGAATATCTTGGCCGAGCCAATGGCTTGATAATTGTGGGTAAGGAGGTAGAGGTTGGGGCCTTTTATAAGAGGAGAGGAGGGGCACTCTTGGAAAGATATAAAATGTTACTTTATATTAAGATGATTTTAGGATTTTAAAGGTCCCACATTGATATATTTTAAAGGATAAGGTGATAAGGGTTCTAAATATACTCATCCAATAGGTTTTTGACAAGTGTAAGTCTTAGATTTTACATTATCTTTTCATTTTATTTAAATCGTTCATTAATGAGATAATCGCTGCATCATCTTGATGTCATAAATAACTTAATTTATTTAACGTCCAAAAATTATAAAAAAATACTATGATGTAGGAAATCTTTTTTGATTTCCAATGAATATTTATAGTCCAAGATATCATTTATTTCGACAAAATTAATTTTTTTTACTTAGGTGTTACATACTTTGTTATATTTAACATTCTTTAAAAATAAAAAGATAAAAAGTCATTATGACACAAAAGTGATTCCATGGGGTCCCTATGTTTGGAACAAGGAATCCCATGGTCAGACATGACATAACCAGTAGTATTATGACACATTTTGGGGTCATTTGTTATTATTATGATATTATTTTATTATCCTTAACTACTCGATTACTAATTAATCAAGATAATTAAAGATAATTACCGTCATTACTATTCATAATTTCAAAAAAAAAATCTTAATAACATAATTTGGAAATCCTGATTAAAAATATGGAATCCATTTTACCAAATTCCAAAAAAAATTAAACAATTAATTTAAAAAATGACTCCCGTTGTCAAAACAAATAGCGGGTTTTTTTAAAATAATTCTATCAAAAGTTAGACAATTTTTTATGTCCAATTTCAAAGTGAAATTAATACCAATGAACACTATTGGATTAAATAATAAAAATATATTCTATTTACACTTCAAATCCAATTAAAAAGATAATCTAACCATATAATTAAGTTAGATGAATAATCCGTTTTGATGTAAAATGCAGTATTTTTCACTATTCATTAAAAAATGAACATTGTCAGAAAAATACCAAAAAATTATCCAAAGTAAATTTCAATGTCCCAATAATAAAGAATAAGTTTATTTTGAAAAATAGAGCTTATAAAATTGTCAAAATTGTGATTTAAAAATGGTTTTCCATCAAAAGGCAGTAAAACAATCTTTTTAAAATATTAGTGTATTCCATGCTTAAGATTGGATTTATTCTAATTTTAAGCCTCTAAAACACTATCTAATTCATAAATAGACATAGATAAGAATATCTATTATTCATTAATTACTTGTGATGTAACATCCTTCCCCCCTTTATAAAATTATGTCCTCGCAATTTATTTACTTATTGAAAAAGTGGGGGTATTTATCCCTCGTTGCATTTTCAAATTCCCATGTTTCCTATTCAATCATGTGGTTTTTTCACAAAACCTATACTTGATGAATCACCTTATTCCGCAACACTTACTCCCTGTGGTCAAGAATATGGTCCGGTTGTTCCTCATATGATAGATTCTCTTCCAGATGTACTACTTCTAGACTCAAAACATGAGATGGATCTGGCATGTACCTCCTTAGCATTGAAACATGAAAAACATTGTGTACCTGAGATAAACTCGGAGGTAAAGCCACTCGGTATGCAACTAATCCAACTCTCTCCAGAATTTCATATGGTCCAATGAACCTTGGACTCAACGTTTATTTCTTACCAAATCGCATCACACTTTTCCATGGATATACTTTGAGAGAGACATGATCACCTACCTCAAAAGAGAGATCCTTCCTCCTATTGTCCGCATAAATTTTCTGCCTGCTCTGAGCTGTTCTCATGTGTTTCTGTATCAACTGAACTTTTTCTGCCAAATCTTCTACCAATTCTGGTCCCATAAACTTCCTTTCACCCACTTCATCCCAAAAAGATGGAGTTCGACACCACTTCCCATATAATTACTTAAATGGTTCCATCTGTATACTAGAATGAAAACTATTATTATAAGAAAACTCAACCAATGAAAGATGTTGGTCCCAAATTCCCTGATAATCCATCGAACAAGAACGTAGAATATCCTACAAATTCTGAATCTTTCATTCTGACTTCTCATCTGATTGAGGATGAAAAGATTTACTAAAATTTAATTCAGTACCCAATGACTTATGAAGGCCTTTCCAAAAGATAGAAGTGAACCTTGGATCACGGTCAGATACAATAGAGAGAGTAACTCCATGTAACCTAAATATCTCTTTAAGATACCAACAAGAATGTTGATCTAGGGAAAAAGGTATCTTGTATATCAAGGAAATGAGAAGATTTAGTCAAATGATCAATAATAACCCAGATTGCATTATTACCTCAAGGTTTCTTCGGAAATCCCACAACGAAGTCCATGGATATATTCTCCCATTTCCACTCTGGCACTGGTAAAGGCTGAAGCATCCATTTCAGTAACTGCCACTCCTCTTTAATCTGTTGACAAGTCAAACACTTCCAAGTAAAATCAGAAATATCTCTTTTCATTCCATCCCATAGGTAATACTCCCAAAGATCTCTATACATCTTAGTACTGCCTGGATGAACTGAAAACGGAGAACTATGAGCTTCAAATAAAAACTCTCTCTTAAACTGTGAATCACATGACATACACAATCTCTTCCCAAATCTCAAAACACATTCATTATCAATGTTGAAGTTAGGTAACTTACCCTTCTGAACCAGATCTACCTTTTTCTGCAACTCACTGTCTTGCTTCTGTGCTTGATTAATTCTGTCTTATAGAGAATATTTCACTGATACCTGAAACAAAATAGAAGGACATCCTGCAGCAACAACTTCTATTCCAAAGTTCATCAAATCATTAACCATAGTATCATGTTCCAAATGCAACATTGTTAATGAAGCATTACTTTTTAGACTCAAAGCATCAGCCACTTTATTTTCTTTTCCCGGATGGTAATGAATTGTACAATCACAATCCTTGATTAATTCCAACCATCTCCTCTGTCTCATGTTCAATTATTTCTGAGTGAATATATACTTTAAACTTTTGTGATCAGTATATATTTCACACTTTACTCCATAAAAATGATGCCTCCAAATTTTTAAAGCAAAAACAACAACAGCTAATTCCAAATCATGTGTAGGGTAATTTACCTTATGAGTTTTCAACTGACATGAATGATAAGAAATTACCTGATCATTCTACATTATGACGCAACCAGGTCCTTTCAATGAAGCATCACTGTTGATAACAAACTCCCCATTCCTGGAAGGTAGTGCCAAAACTGGAGCATTCACCAATCTTTTTTTCAGTTCCTAAAAATAATTATCACATTCTTTTGTCTAGATAAACATAAAACTCTTCTGATTTAGCTTAGTTAGTGGACTAGATAACCGGGAAAAATTTCTAACAAACCTTCAGTAATAGCCTACCAAACCAAGGAAGCTATGAATATCAGTTACATTTCACAACCTTTGTTTTTGTAGGATCAACAGTTATCCCATCTTTAGAAACAATGTGGCCAAGGAAAGAAATTTTTTGCAACCAAAACTCAAACTTTCTGAATTTCCCATACAATTTCTTTTCTTTTAATGTTTGAAAAATAACCCTTAAATGAATTTCATGCTCCTCTTTACTTTTAGAATACACAAAAATATCATCAATGAAAACAACCACAAACATACCTAAGAGCTCATGGAAAATTATATTCATAAGGTCCGTGAATACAACAGGTGAATTGGTTAGCCCAAAAGGCATAACTACAAATTCATAGTGGCCATATCTTGTATGAAACGCGGTCTTCAGAATATCTACTTCCTTTACCTTCAGCTGATGGTACCCCGATCTTTGGTCAATATTTGAAAAAAACTGAGTTCCCTAGAGCTGATCAAACAAATCACCGTTATGAGGAAAAGGATATTTTTTCTTAACAGTGATGTTATTCAAGGATCTATAATCAATGCAAAGTATCATTGATCCATCTTTATTTTTAAAAAATAAAATAGGAGCACCCCATGGTGATGTTCTAGGTCGAATGAAACCTTTCTCTAATAAATCATGCAATTGCTCCTTCAACTCTAAAAGCTCAATTTGATCCATTTGATAAGGGGGTTTTGAAATTGGATTAGCATCAGGAACTAATTCATCATTAAATTCAACCTCCCAAGCTGATATTATTATAGGAAACTCATCAAGAAAAATATCAGGATACTCTTTTACCACTGGCACATCCTTAATCTGAACAGTTCCTTTTTTTTCAACAATATGTGCAAGGTAACATTCATTTCCATGTTTTACAAGTTTCTCAGCCTTTTGATATGTTATCAATAGTAAGGGTTCATTATTGTACACAAAATGAAAGTATTTATGAAAAGAAAATTATTTAGATCTACAGTCAATCTTAGTATGGTAAACAGAGAGCCAATCCATACCCAGTATAACATGAAACTCTACTAGAGGTAAAACAATAAGGTTTCCAAGTAGGTTCTTTCCACAGATAAGGATAGCAAGATTCTTATGAATTCTTTTTTCCTTAACATTTTCCCCATGTGTTTTTACCACAAGTTCAGGAGTCATTTCTTGAGATGGAATTACCAATTTTCTAGAAATTTTTTCAGAGATGAAAGAATGTGTAGACCTTGAATCAATCAACACACTGAAATAATCTAAAAAAAAACAAAGTACCTGATACCACTTCATTTGATGGCCCAACATCTACTGAAGTAGTTGTAAATGATTTCACCACCCCTTTCTTCTTGTATTATATCTGCTTCCCATCACTCGATCTCTTTGTTGGACACTCGTTTGGATATTGACCCATATCATTGCACTTAAAACATTTCAATAACTATAAATCAAATTTGGTCTTACCATTACCTTGATCTTTTTCAGTGCAATCACGAGCCTTATGTCCCATATTACCCCATAGGTAGTACATTCCATAATTTAGAAGACATCCCCCAGAATGCCTTTTACCACATTTATCACAAACTGGAAACTTAGTTTTCTTACCAACATCCCTTTTTGAAGAATTCTTCCCCTTCTCTTGCCACCTTGGTCTCTTCTTCTATTGGTTGTTATAGGACACTTGATCATCGGAAAACTCCATTTCCACCTTCTCAGCACATCGAACAAGATTTTCATAACCCTTGAACTCGCGAGAAGCTAATGTGATTTGATATTTTGGCTTTAATCCTATGTAAAAACGATTGATTTTACTATCAAGGTCTCAGATAAAATTTGGATCATACATTGCCAATCGAGTGAACCTTTCTTAATAAGAAGCCACTGAGTCGTCCTATTGCCTCAATTCCTAGAATTGTTTTTCCATCCTAAGTCGAACAACCTTAGGAAAATACTTCTCAAGAAACATACCTTTGAATTCATCCCAGTCTAGAGCATCACTCTCATCAGCGTCCCTGATATTTTTAACCATCGACCACCACAGATCTGATTCAACCTCCAAACGGTAAATAGAAAGACTAACCTTTTGATTTTCTGAACACCCCATGACATCGAAAGGCTTCTATAGTGAATTAATCCACCGTTCTTCTAGCACAGGGTCAGATGATCCTCTGAATGATGGGGGGTGTTTCCTCATGAAATGTTCCACCACTGACATGTTCCTCTATGGTTGATTTTGCTGATCTCGTGCATGGATACCACCACCACTTATTTCTTGAGTCAACTACGCCATTACTTCAACAAACTATTTAGTTCTAATTCCGACTATATCAGGATGCTGATTCGGAAGGTCATTTCCTTCTGTATGCCTTTCTAGAGCTGCTTCCCTATTTCCTCTGTGGAAAACCATTTTGAACAAATATGTCTTAGATGAAGAAACATGGTAATATTCAAATGCTATATCATTTCAATTTTACCATAAAAAATATTTTTGGATAATCATTTAATTGAATTATAACTCCTAAAGTTATCTAAACCGACCTCTGATACCAACTATAAGGCCCCAGCTTTAATCATTACTTAATCTTGAGTTATTTCAAGAATACACGTTGAGGATCTTTTCAGGTTTAGAGTTTTATAGAATTAGGTCATAAATCATGAATTATATTCCACATTTAAACAATTTGGTTACATAAAAGATAGTATTCAACTTTTTCCATTAACGGTAACAAATTTAAAAAAAAACATGGATTCTTTCATGACACTTCCTTGACACTATCATCACATCATGTACCTTTCCCTTGACCTGTGAAAAACATTTCAAAAACTTGGGATGAGCATAAAAAGCTCAGTAAGGGATATAAAAATACGGAAAGGAAACATTAGTACATGTATACATAAGAATAAATCAAATCATAATTAACTCATAAAATATAAGCACGTTAACATACCTCAAAAAATCATAAGATTTATGAATAATTCATAGAAAACATAAGAAATATAGGTAACTTGATGCATTAATAACATTCTTACGTAGGGAGTAACCCTCATGGTTACGTTTGGAATTCCCATCACGGTATATTCCCTAAATCTCTTCGGAGAAACCTTATCGTTTAACCCCTTCACATTACGCAATGCATTGGAGAGCTATATCGGGCACACCTGCCCTTAGATTATCATGGAACCACCCATCCTCATAAACAATTCCCAAGTACCATAACATAATCGTATCACATAAAACAAGTATAAAGGAACATAACATTTCCACATTTCAATCACAAGATATCAATAACATATTGATATAATAAAAAAATTATCAAAACCATTTTCAATACCAAAATAAATGAAAATTAAAATATGTTATTTATTTTTCATTTAAAAAAATGTTACGGCTTGTGGAGGAAGCCGAAACTCAAATAATGGTCACGGTGGCGGAGAAGTCGTTGTCACCGTATACGTACGACAAAAAAACATTCCCTTTGTCATTTAGTAAAAAAATTCGTAAAAAAAATATTCCTTTTGAGTGAACGTAAAAGTCAAAGGGGTTTATACACCGTATAAAATAAAGTTGTGTATAAATCAAAATATGCCTCAATGAAAGGAGATTGAGACGAAGTCCCATACCTCAGGTCCGACTTGACTTGATCGTTCTTTAACCTCCTGAATAATAAACTTGAGTTAATTTCTAATTTCTTAAGAACCTTTTTAAAGTTCATTATTCCTTTCATATCACTTATTACCATGTTATGAACACTATGTAATTATTTAAGTTAATAATGGTCGTTTTGTCGATCATTGGTACTTGAGTCAAAAATAAACTCTTTATAATTACAAGTTGTTCATGTGGTAAAATATCCATTATATCCAGAAATATAATCATGATTTAGATATCATATATATCATATATATACTGTATACACATTCATTAATAATATTACATAACATTTAGAGGTAAGAAATGAAATGTACTGTTCATGGAGACGGTAAGCCGTACGTACGCATGAACGCTACTTTCATTTATATTTCCCATTTAATGGAATTGAATCATAATAAATAAAGGTATATTATAATTCCAGTGTAATATCATATATAATATCATTAATTCCATCCTTTTTATGTCCCACATATAGCATTAACGAATCAAATCACTTTGAGGGGGCTGTAGTCCACACTTCCAAAAATAAAGATATCGCGTTTACCCATAATGGAAACCATAAAGGTATGCCATAAATGAAAAATACAGAAGCTTAAAGAAAACATAAACATATTATATATCATATATAAAAATAGTGACATCTTAATTTCCACCTTTGAAGGTGTTAGAAGAATATTTAACAATCATCGTTTCGTGAGGAAAAAATCCACCCTCCATAAAAACAGTGTGTTCTTTAACCATTAAATGTAGGTGTCTGTAAGTGTAGCTACATTAATTATTATAAAAAATCCTAGTATATTGAAGTTACTAGTGTTGTTATTAAAGAAATTAATAAAAATATTTTAGGGGTTGCATAAGAAAAATAAAACAAAAGAACATTAGAGAAGCCTTTACCTTTAAATCGGGTAACTCCTATTGGTTTGCACCAAAAGGGTTTCCTGAAGAGCTTTCTGGCTAAGGTAATGCTTCTAGGATGTAGATAGGGACGTAGAGAGATAAAATGAGAAGGTATTGGCAGATCCAATTTCTTGAGAAGTGTGGGAAAGGAGGTAGAGTTTGGGGCCTTTTATAAGAGGGGAGGAGGGGCACTATTGGAATGTTATAAAATTTTACTTTATATTAAAATGAGTTTCGAATTTTAAAGGTTCCACATTGATATATTTCAAGGATAAGGTGACAATGGTTCGAAATATACTAATCCAATATGATTTTGACAAGTGTAAGTCTTAGATTTTACATTAACTTTTCATTTTATTTAAATCATTCATTAAAGAGATAATTGATGCATCATCATGATGTCATAAATAAATTAATTTATTTAATGTTTAAAAATTAAAATAAAATTACTATGATGTAGGAAATATTTTTATATTTCCAATGAATATTTATAGTATAAGTGATAATTTATGTAGACAAAATTAAAATTGTTTTACTTAGGTGTTACATTCTTTGTTATATTTAACTTTCTTTAAAAATAAAAAGATAAAAAGACATTATCACACAAAAGTGATTCCATGGGGTCCCTAAGTTTGGAACAAGGAATACCATGGTCGGCCATGACACAAAAAGTATAATTAGGACAAATGTTGGGGTTATTTTTTATTATGATGATATTATTTTATTATCCTTAACTACTTGATTACTAATTAATCAAGATAATTAAAGATAATTACCATCGTTACTATTCATAATGTCCAAAAACAAAAGAGTCTTAATAACATAATTTGGAAATCCTGATTCAAAATATGGAATCCATTTTACCAAATTACAAACACAAAAATTACATCAATTAATTTAAAAAATGATTCCCATTGTCAAAAAAAATTGCGGGTTTTGTTGAAACAATTTCTATCAAAAGTTAGACAATTGTTTATGTCCAATTTCAAAGTGAAATTAATCCCAATGACCACCATTGGATTAAATGGTAGAAATATATTCCATTTACACTTTAAAACAAATTTAAAAGATAATATAACCATATAATTATGTTAGATGAAAAAGCAGTTTTGATGTAAAATGCAGTATTTTTCACTATTCATTAAAAAATGAACATTGTCAGGAAAATACCAAAAATTTATCCAAAGTAAATTTCAAAGTCCCAATCATAAATAATATGTTTTTTTGAAAAATATTTCTTATAAAATTTTTAAAAGGTTTATTTAAAAATGGTTTTCCATCAAAAGGCATTAAAACAATCTTTTAAAAATATTAGTGTATTCCATGCTTAAGATTGGATTTATTCTCATTTTAAGCCTCTAAAACACTATCTAATTCATAAATAGACATAGATAAGAATATATATCATTCATTAATTACTTGGGATGTTACAAATATTGTCGATCAAAACCTCCACCTAATAATAATAATATCTTTTTTATAATTTGGCTCCTTAACTTCTATGATTCACCACCATTATTATTTGGGTTTTTATTATGGTAACTAGTTTTATATACAATAAATTAACCAATAAAATAAAATAGAGATATATTTATTATAAAATATAGGAATAAATAATTCCAAATATGATATCTAATTTTTATAAAAATATATCCCAAGTGTGATGGAAATTAGTATTAAAACAAGCACTTGTAATGTGAAAAAAACACTACATTAACCAGAACCATGTTAACAATGTTTTTACTCTTTAAAGGTCGGCTTGTTCATTATATAATATATACTTGTATATAAATTTTAAATATTTTATATTTTTTAATAGTTAAAAAAATTATCCAAAATATTGTATGTTTAGAAAATTTTATATCTTTTAGTAAAATATAATTTATTTTTAAATAACATTAATGTCAATTTTGACATTATTAACATAATTTAAATTATAATATATTAAGACAAAAATGAAATTTGAATATGATAACTTAAAAAAAAATTAGATATTTATTTTTAAATTAATGAAAACAATTCAATCAATTTAGTTCTCTTTTAATATTTTTAGTATCATTTATTTTAGTAAATTATTAACTTAATAATTAACTCCTTAGCATTAATTAAGATGTTAATCTAAATAATTGATGTGTAAAAATTAATTAAATATATATATATGATGAAAAAATTATTTTGATTTCAAAATAATGTGTACAAATGAACTAATGAGGTTCTTTGACTATATCTCAAGGCTTTATAAATGTTAAAGGTAATGAATGTTTTTTGTGCCTTTTTTCCTTGATAAAATTATTATATCTATAGATTTTATTGAATAGTGTACCACTAAATCCAAAAATTAGAAACATTAGTGGATATAGTCGAAATACGAGAAGTTATTGGTTTCTAGACATGTACCATGGTCATTTTTTTCATAGGATTAATGTTTCACCACCATGTAGACATATTCATCCCTTAATCATGATAATTAATTATAATTAATTTCAATAATATTTTTGGCCAATTTTTTTTGACCTTAATATAAATAAAAGAATATTCTTTTTCCAGATATTGAATCCGTATTTAATATTATAATATCTGATGTAAAATAAATTAATTTAAAATTAATCTCACAGATGTGTTATAAAAGTGGGTTTTTAAGTGAAAATGATAAAAAGATTGAAATTTTTTTATATCCATTTGTCAAATTGGTTCAAATAACCTATATTATATTAATAATTCTTTAGTTTATATAATTATTATTTAATCTCAAATAAAGATATAATTTTATCATAAACATAAATTATATGAAAAGGCAGTTTTCAATTAAAATTAATTTTCCCCTATTAATAAGAAAACGAAACTTCTTACTAAATACTAAAACATTAACCAAAAGTAAAATTTGATATACCAATTTAAAAAAGATGTTTTATTTTTTTAAATTGTTTTTAATATTTTCAAAAATTACATTTCAAAATATTTTCTCCACTAAAATGTGATAAAAATACATTTTATAAAATACAACTTTTTATTTGTAATTTTTATTTATTCTTATCTTTTATATTGAAAACAAAAGAATATAAATGTAAAAGAGCAGATTGAATACAATTAATTTATATTTAATTAAAATAATTTATCAAAAGGATTTTAATTTATTTTTAGATGTAAAACATGTTTGATTTCCTAAATATAGTTTTCTAGTAACATATTTCTTATGTTTTCTAAAGGGTTTTATTTTAATTTCAATTTAATTTTTTAGAAAATAATTCTTATTTTATTAATTTATAAATGATATTTATATAATTTAATTATTATAATACATACAATAAATTTCAATTTCTACGTGATAACTATAATAATATTAATAGTATATTCTATTTTGGTAAAACCCATACATGCACATAACACTAGCTATCGAAGGAACTCAACATTGCATTTAACACAATCCATACATAATATTTCATGTACCAAATTTTGATATAAGTGTTTCTTTTATTAGAAGATTAACTTGTTGTTACATATAATTCAATCCAAACATTGATATCTTATATTATAAAATCTATATTTTGTGTTCCATTGAATAAAAAATATCAAAAAGTTTAAATTAATTTTAAAAAAATCACAAAATCTTTGGTTGATACGTGAGCTATTTCCTATAGAATAAAAATTTTTAATTATGAGTTCATTATAGGTACTATAATATATTATATCTAATTAATTATTTTATTCTATTTTCATTCCATTAGTATCTTGGGTATGATTTGTGATGTCGAAGTTGGCAATGAAAATGATTCAGTAATTTTAAACGAATAAAAATGTACTTCACCAAATAAAGTAAATTATTAGTAATATATTTAAATAAACATTAAAAAAATGGAATTTAATTTATAATAATGGTATTACAAATTCTTAAAAATTAATTATTTGTAGAAATTTATAGCAGTCTTCATGTGGGTGGTTAAACAAACCCAAAAAAGAACAAACTATAATCTATGGGTGACTATGATTAAGGAATGTTTTCATTATGGAGTAATATCATTATTGAAATAGTAAAATGATATTATATATATAATATTAAGGTTATTATTAATGTTTTGAGAATTTTTTTTATAGAGTGAAATACTTGGTGAAAAATTAAATATTATACTATCTGGAGGTGGTAGTCCGCACTTATTCAATGGTGAATCATTCATTTATATAGAATGTGAGGAAGATATGAAATGTTTTATTATTTAATAATCTTAAAAATGTCATAAATATCATAATAATTCATTAAATAACCTTTTTTACCAACCATGAAATGCATTGATGAGAATAAGATAAGTTTTTCATGGAGGTTGTAGTTTAGACGTATGCCTGACGACTTCTTTATTATTCGAATGGTATTGGAGGAAGGTAGAAAATGGGTAATAAATTAGTATATTATAATTTTAAAATATTAATAATACTTATTTTATAATAAATTAATGGAAATAAAATTATTTAGGGGGTATAATAATAAATAAATTAAATGAAATTAGTTGAAACATTACCTTTCCCATTAGTGATCTACCTTGGGTAACAACTTAACACTACATAGATTAGTATTTCATTAAAGAATTATTATATTACATGAGTATAGTATTTTTAAAATTCTATTTAATATTTTTTAAAGATAATAGATTAGAATCAGTGTAGAATCATTGTGTTCATGGCTGGATTAAATAGGTGACATGTGAGCCATTTTATGAAATAATATAAATGGTAAATTAATTATTCAATGGTCAAGTTGTTCCAAAAAGGGAAACTAATGGTGTAGATGAAGGGATATGGTATATAATAACTCAATTATTCATTTACAAACCTGTTTTATATATATTATTTAATTATTTTTCTCTAAGAATATTCAATTTATATATTTTTAGTTTTTATTATGTTAAGTAATTCTTACATAGTTAAATTATTTTAAAATCCTAAAAAATGGGCCTTATTACATAATTTTACCAACTAATTCCAAATTAAAATCCAATTTTTTCAATTTAAATTTCTATAAGTGATAAAAATTAATATTATTATTGGCTCTTATAATATGTAAAAACACTTTTAATAAGAAAAATTTATTATTTAATGTTTACAAATATTGATTAATAAAAAATTAGAATTATTATTTTTATAACATTAATTTGTTTTTTATTTCCCAAATAAGAGTTATTTTTATTTTAAAACATGTTAAAACCGAATTCCACCTTGTGTATACTTAGTTAAAGAGGTAAACACAAAAAATTTATTTTACAAAAGAAAAATATTTATTATGATTGTAAAATTTTTAGGTGTTTTTTTCATAATAAAACAGTTTATTTTTAAATTTATTATTTTTTTTAAAAATAAATATATTTATATAAAAAACATTTTATAAACATTCAAATCATTGTTTTATTATCAATGTCTCAAAAATGGTACAGTATTCACAAAATTGATCTTTTTCACTATTTAACCTAAAAATAACCCTTTAGAGAAATTATGAAAGGTAATCTTAATGAATTTTATTTAAATTTACATAAAAATTATTTTAATTTTTTCAAATTCAATGTATAAAATTTTATAATTTCTTTTTTAAATGGGAATAAAAAATTTAGAGAAAACAAATTTTTTAAAATTATGGTTTCATCTATTTTTCATACAATTTAATGACAATTTCTACATTAAATATTATCTTTTTATTGGATCATATATAATAATATTTTAAAATTCGTAAATTTAATTTATTTGTATAAATTATCTAATATAATAAAAAAATAGTCATTTGAGAAAGAAAAACACTTCTTAATATTAAACCAAATTAATTATATATCCTCTAAATTTTAGAATCTTTAGTTTATTAATGTATATTTTTATAATAAATAAGTTATTATCCTTAAAATATTGAAAATAATATTCACATAGTGTGTTGATCCATGTTATAGTTTGTTATGGGTGTAAAAACATATATTCAAAATAATATTTTTTTTAAGAAAATTAGTTACAAAATATTTATGTGTCAATGTATATCTTTATATTTTCACATATGTTGAGGATATTATCTTTTATTTAAATTAAGATGGTATTTAGGATTAATTTTATACTCAGAGTGTTTTTTTTGAAAATTCAATATAGGGAGAGGATAAGTATTTATTTGAACTTGAAATATCACAAGAGAGTGAGGGAGAGAGAGCGATCAAAACTTTTATTCTCGAGAGGAATATTCCCAAGAATAGTTGGAATGGTTTGAGATGCAGGATATAATGAATTTTTATACTCATTTTTAAGATAATAAATTATTAATGGAATGTTGAAAGCATTTTGTATAAGTCCCTAGCCTTAAACAATACTTAATATTAATATAAGTCAATAATTTGATTTTACTACACATTGAGGATCTTTTTTAGGTTTATATATTTTGATAATTAGGTCATAACTCATACATAACAACATAAAAATTACCACTGGACACTTCTACTCAATATCTATTTTTTTTCAGAAAACAAAAAGTCTTCAAAAAGAAACATGGTATCATATTATGGTCTCACATCCTAACTTTTCCTCAATACCTTCCTTGAATCTAATATTCATTAAGTCTTGGGAAAAATATTTCAAAATATTGGATGATCATAAAAAGATCAGCAATGGACACACAAATAAGGAACAATATTAGTCTTGGGAAAATATGAAATCCATGAATACTTTATGACAATGTAATACTTTCCACCTTTATAATGTAGTAAATAAACTTCACTTAATATAATATCATTTAATACCCTTTTAATAACCAAAATATTTTTATAAACTCATAGAAATCATCATATATCATTAAAAGATAACTTAGGACATAATCATACCTAAATGTAATAAGCATACAGCCAAGTTCAACAAATCCTTCTTTCAAATGGAATAGACATAGGATAGAATTTCATACCCAAGGAAGTGGAGGTTATAACGTAACCACCCATCCACTGTTTATTACAGAACTTCCTATCTTTGGTTTATCACGTAACAAACCATCTTGGGTTTATCATGTAACCATCCCTCAAATTTCTAATTACTATTATATAATCATAGCACATAACGATTGCAAATATCAACATTTCACTCAGAATATTTCATTTTCAATAACAATAAATAATTTAAAGAATTGAAATAGAAAATAGAAATTAAAAACCATTTTCGATACCAAAACACAAAATATTGAATAAGGGATTTCTTTTCCTTTTAAAAACTATTGAAGCTTATAGAGGAAGGAAAATATCATATAACAGTTATGGCGGCAGAGAATTCGTTGTCTCTGCATACATTAAATTTTTTTTCATGCATGCATTTAGTAAAATACTATATATATAAAATATTCCCTTTTAATGTAATTAATCATAAAATAGGTTTGCTATACATCTTATAAAAGCAGGTAGTTTATATTTTCAAAATATGCATAAATGAACAGAGATTGAGATGAAATCCCTTACATTGAGTCTGACCCATCAATTACAATAATTATATTCTTGAATAATAATCATATGTTAATTTTTACTTTATGAATAACCTTTTTCAATTATATTATTCCTTTTATATCACTTTTTAACATTTTATAGAAATTACATAATTATTTAAGTTCATATCAGACGTTTTGTCAAAATTCGGTATGTGAGTTGAAAATGATGTTGTTTTTATATAAATTTTTCATTTAGTAAAATGTCAACAATCTACAAAATATTATTTAAGATTTAAATATCATCTATATATTTTATATATGTATTTATAATATCTATAATACTTATAGACAATAATTGAAATTCACCGTTTATGGAGTCGGTGGGTTGTGCTTACGCATGGACGTTAACATGATTTATTTTTCATATTAGTAGATTAATAATAAAATGCTATAAATTTATATTATAATTCTAGTATCATTTTCATTTCATGTATGTCTCATAGGTTTAATAAAAACATCCTTTATACATTCCATGTATTGGAGGAATGAGTCACTTCGTTTTGTGGGGGCGAAAGTCCACACTTCCTCAAACGAAATTATCGTATTTACAAAACATGGAAATCATAAAGATATATTATAAATAAAATTTAAATAATAGTAGGAACAATAATATATATATATATGTTATATAAACACAATTCCAACATAATTTACACCATGAGAGGTGGTAGGAGAAAATTGAACATTCATCGTTTCGTGATGCAGTAGTTTGTCGTACACAATAATAGTATTTTTTAAATCCATTAAATTTAGGTTTGTGTAAGTTTAGATCAAAAAATTATCTTAAAACATCCTAGTATATCTATTATACTGATTTTTTTATAAAATAATTTAATAAATAGAGGTTAGGGGGTTTTAGAAGGAAAATAATTGAAAAGAGTTTGAGAGAAGACATTACTTGTAAATTGGGAAGCTCTTTTTGATTTGATACAAAATGATTTATTAAGCTCACTTCTACCCAAGGGAAGGATTCTTGGAGTAAATTAGGTATGTTGGGAGATTATTTGAATAGAAGTATTATGATCCAAGGGTCATTATGGGTGTGAGTAAGTGGGTTGAGGTGGGGGCCTTTTATAAGTGGGAGCAGGGGAACTTTATAAAAGTCTTGAAATATTATATTATTATAAATTTATTTCTGGATTTTAATAGTTAAATAGTGATATATTTCTAGGATAATATGTGGATGGGTCTAAGTAATCTTAGACAATGGGTTTCTGAAAATTTTAGGTCAGACATTTAACCTTATCAATTGCCTTTAACCCTTAGTTAGATAAATTAACTATTACCGTTTCTTCTTGTATTTTTACACTATATGGTTAATATGTTTAATATAAAATGTCAATAGAACCTAAATTGGACAAATAATTAAGATTTTTACATTATATATGTCATTTGGCCTAATATTATATTTTAATGACTATTATATCATTTAATAAAATCGTATTTGTTTTAAAAACTCATTTATGTCAATTTTGACAATATTTAGTAATTGTTTTTTATTAAAGACATAAATACTTGAGTAATTATAAAAAAATACATTAAATAAATTAAAAAATTCCATAATAATCAAGAAAATTATTTTATAGAATCAAAATGTTCAAATTACATTAATTTAAATATTTATAATATCATTTATTTTAATCATTCATTAATAAGGTAATCTCTACATAATCATTATGTCATAAATAAATTTATTTATTTAATATCTAAAAATTATAAAAAAATAACATGATGTTATAAATCATGTCATATTTCTAATGATTATTAATATTCAAAGAGATCAGTTATATTACCCTATATTAAAAATGTTTTATTAAAAGATATAGTTTTATGTTATATTTCAATTTACTTTAAATTATTTATTATATCATGTCATTCTTACATCCATGTGGCTTCATGGTGTCCTAAAATAATCCCAAATATTATAATGGTCATCCATATCTCAAAAATTAATATTAGGACACATTTTGGGGTAGTTTTATATTAGTATAGTATTATTTTTTACACTTATATACCCGACTTACCCATTAACCATGGTAAATAAAAATAATTACTAAAGTTACTATTAATAATGTCCAAAAATAAATTGGACCTATTTAAATAATTTTGGAAATATGATTCATAATATTTAATACATTTTCCCAAATTTAAAACACATATGTCAATGTAATTAATTTAAAATTAATTCTCATTGTCAAAATGAGAAAGCGTGTTTTTAAATGATAAAAACCATCAAAAGATTGACATGAGTTTATATCTAATTTCAATGTGAAATTAATTAAAATGGACTATATTGTGTTAAATGATTAAAAATAATTCTATTAAATTTTAAAATCAACTAAAAATATAATATAACTATATAAATAAATTAGATTAAAAGGTAGTTTTGAATTAAATTTCAGTATTTTTCACTATACATTAAAATATGAATTTTATAAGAAAAATACCAAAATTTCAAACAAAGTAAATTTTGATGTCCCTATTATAAATATGAATTCTATTTTTTAAAATATAAATTATAAAAGTGACAGAAACTAAATTTAAAAATTGTTCTCCATCAAAAGGTGGTAAAATGAGGTTTATAATATATTAGAGTGTTTTATACCTAAAATTGATTCAATCTCATTTTAAGCCTCTAATATTTATTGTATAAATGATAAAACATTTAACAAACATGTTTAGTCATATTTTTTTATTTATATTCATTCCCTCAAATAAAACGACTAATCATTCACCACCATTTAAAATAATAATAATAATAAAATTTTATTTTTCGGTGTAATGCAATGTTGCGTGTAATGTAAGATTTTGAAGAAACATTTTATTGCGTGATGAGTATGATATCTTACAAAGAGACTCCTTTAAGGTAGAAATATTATATTATACATAAATATTAATGGATATGAAAAGGTATTAGTCTATAAATACCCCTGACGTTTGAATATTTATATATAATTTGAATCATTGTCATTTGCTATGATTTTATTGGATTGGTGGTTTATTTTTTTCTATTTTTTTCTGTTTATAGATTCACTTCTTAGGTCTTAAACGACCTATAATATTAGATTATTATACTATTTTTCTTATTTTTTAGGTTAAAGTCTTCATTAGAGTTTTTACATGATTCTTAGTTAATAGTTTCTACCCCATCGGTGTGGAGAAAACCCTTTGGGCCGTGAGGGATATCGGCTCAATTGAAGGGTTTGGTTGTCCATAGGTGGGTTTTTATTTGTTATCTCATAATATGGATAAATGATAGTGTGTATTGGATGAGAAAAAATGTATGAATTTTATGAAAAATGTATTGTAAGGATAAAATTATTAGCTTATATGAGGTATTTTCCTTTATTTATAGTCTTGAAACCAGAAGGAATTTTATTTATATCATTTTAGAATGAAGAATTTATTTTAAAATATATATAATATATTATTTCAGTTTTTAGGAACTTCAAGATGATGTGTACATTGATATTCCTAATGGATATTTTACATGAATATGATGATATATTGTTTTATTAGTCGAAAAACAAATTTTTGCAATGAATAGACATTGATATATGGGTACTTAATGCATGAATCATTATTGATATTGATGAAAATTAAGAAAAATAATAGTCATATAATATATCTACATAATGTAATGTATCATGTTATATAAGGTTACAAACTCCCAAGAACATTAGGTTAGTTCTAAAAACAATATTTAAAGACTTGGTTTGATACAAATTTAGTTGATTCATGATAAACATATATCATTTTCACATAATTTTCATAAAACCTACATCAATAATAATCTCACAATCCCATGAATGAAATATTTATTGTCTTTGTGGATTGTATATATATAAATATTAATTTTTATAACATTTGAATATTTATCCATAATTGAGCCAAACATGGCTCCCTTTTAGACTTCTTATAAGGTATACTCACATTTATATCATCGGGAATGGAAACATAAAAATGGAGATAGAAAAATTTCTTGATAAGGGTAAAACTCATAAACGTTTCAACAAAGGGATTGATCATAAGAATATGAGGAAACCTGATAATAGGGAAATAAATTCATAAAAATGGAATGAAATAAATAGAGTTATTTTCTTGATCTAATATAATAACTAGTAGACTATATTGAACAAGCATATACCATGTCATCAATGTGTAGAAACATGGGATTGTAACTGTGATCCATGGTCACATATACGTTATATATCACATAGAAATGTAAAATTTATATAATTATTGAGAACCATTTCTTCAATCCAGGATAACTACCAAGACATAGGCGTTTCCATAGATACATCCTTATAAATTTCTTTATAAATAGCCCTATGGTTACCACTAATGTATTTTTATCCTTGTTCAAAAGGTTGACTAAAACATTCCTTTGATACCAAATATAGAGACCTAGGCTTAATAGACACAGATATTGTATAATTTTGTATATATATATATATATACTGAACATTAGAAAAATACATTCTTGGAAATCATAATAGTTTAGTGTCTTTGGAAACATGGACAAAAATCATTTAACTTTCCAAAATATCGTAAATGCTTCTGATAATTATATTCCCCCTTAGTAGTTCTACTTAAAATATTTCCTCTAAACCAAGGGAAAGAAAACATATGAAATGGTGAGATCAAATGCTCATTAAGGGTAAAAAAGACGATATGAAATCATAAAATTATCATACTGATATAAGAACATGATAATAATATTTGAAGATAAAACCATGAATATCAATGATTATAATCATGAGTCCTGGCATAAAGATTATAATTTCATAAGACATGAATGATAAGAAAATCAAATAAGATGAGTCACGAGAGCATGAAATTGGCATAAGACATAGACTATTTAAATTCACACAATTATTTAAAAACATTCCATATATTCCATGTCTTGTTACCAAATCTTATTTTAGAACTTCATAGGGACTACACATCTTGGGAGGGATGCACCACCATCCCCAATCACATTCATTTTCTTATAATCTATCATGTTTCCCCTTCTTCCCATAGTGTATTTGGTTTCCCCTTCTTCTCGTAGATGATTGGGTTTCCCCTTATTCACATAGTGGATGGTGAATTTCTACTTGTTTCCTATAATTATCTAATTAGATATAAATCATTACCCATGCATTGAAGGTAGATATAGTTCACACATATCATGTAAGCTACAACATGATCATATGGTGCTATTTGTAACCCCCATCATAAATATGTAACATGATTATCTGAATCTATCTGGGACACCCCACAATATAATATATAATGGCCTTACTAAGCACTGTCTTGGACACCCCATTGTATAGTCTACACTGGGATTACCTGGTTTTATCTAGGCCAACCTATCATATAAGCCATGGAAATAAACGGCATCATGAATAATGGAATAAAATATTTAATATCATTATAAAAACACATTAAAACAATTATTCTTTAATAACGCGATTATCCCTTTGAAATTAAATTGTTTTCATTTAATTCTCCATAAAATGTGATTTGCTAGTGGAAAAGAAATGGGTTTCATAACAATCATATTTACACTTGTTTTTATCATGGGAAAGACACATGTTCTATAAAAATTATGCCATAAAATCATAAATCAATCATAGAATTATTATAAATCATATCTAGGTATCATATCCCTAGTAAATCATAAAATATATTACATGATGTTATCTTTAATAGAAAATGATTTTACAAGATCACATATAACATAACATTACTTTGAAAATAAATTTATAAAACGTATGACATTTTCAACGTAATTTTCATTAAAACCCTATTCAAAACATATATATAAACCATTATAACTCATTTAATACATTTCTTGGGGAAAATATGATTTCCTATTTGAAAAAGTATTTTTAAATCATAAAACCTTTTCAAAACATATTTCCTTTTAAAATAACATTTAAAAATATATAAAGGATGATTTAGATACCATTATTACCACTTTTTAAAACATAATAAACTTTAAAATTATTTTCCCTTTAGAATTTTGTTCATATATCATTTGAAAACATTATTATAAACATAGTTTTTGAATAAAACACATTCCTGACTGAAGTGAAAAATATGGTCTGATTTTCCTAAAACCAGTTTCTTATTAATCTTAAGTAACAAAGAGTGGAAAATGGTACCATTATATGAATATATCACCATTAAATACGAAAAAAATAAAATTCGTGATATTTATTTAGATATGGATCACAATATTTCATCAATGGATGTATAATCACAAACAATCCTGATAAATGATGATAGTGTAGCAATAAACTACAACAACGTTGTAACATTAAATCATAATTACCAAGAGACAGTAAATTTAAATTAATCATAAAATATCATGAAAATGAATATATTAATTATATAACATGTCTAATGGTAGTATATACACCCCATAGAATAATATATATATACATAACAAGGCATGTATCTCAAAGAAGGAAAATTGATAACATTATTACTTTTTAGATTTGGTATTTTTGAACCATAAAACCCATGAAATAAATACCATAAATTAGATATTTAAATACCTATATATTTATGTATAATAATATTTGAATACACACATATGTAGTATATATATATATAAGGACCCGAACTTAAAAATTACATAATCTTGAATTATATTAATAATTCACATTGAGGATCTTTTTAGGTTTAGAGTTTTAGAGAATTAGGTGATAACTATTACATTATATCTCAAAAACTACAAAGTAGAAACTTCAACACAGTTCCCATATTATTCACAAAATAAAAATATAAGGCCTTAGCCTTAAACCTTACTTAATATTGAATTAAATGAATAATCCACATTGAGGATATTTTCAGGTTCAGAGTTTTAGAGAAATGGGACATAACTATTACATCTCAAAAGATTACAAAGTAGAAACTTTTACTAAGTTTCCATAAAATAAAAAATCTTTCAAATAAACATGTCCAATTCCATGTTTTAGGTTGCATGACTTTCCATTGATCCCATCCTTGACCCTATTCCACGTTAAGTCCTGTGAAAAACATTTAAAAAACTTGGGATGAGCATAAAAAGCTCAGTAAAGGATACAGAAATAATGAAAACTATTAGTTTTTCAAAACAACAAGTAAACCATGTATACTTTATCAAAGTGATACTTTTCACCTTTTCGAAGTAGTAAAAACTCTTCACTGAATAAAAGTTTATTACATACCTTTCTGTAACCAAAAGATTACCATAGAACCCTTATAAAGATCACATAACATATAAAGGTAACATGGGACATAAACATACTTAAGTGGAATAACCATAAGGTCGACTTCCACACATATCACTTAATGGAATAGCCATTCGGCCAACTTCCATACATACTTAATGGAATAGCCATACGACCGACTTCCATATCCAATTCATTATAGGTTATAATGTAACCACCTATCCTGGTATTCACGGCACCACCCGTCATATGGTTTATCACGTAACCACCCGTAAAATGTCCAAGTACCATTATAAAACTATAACACATAAAACTAATATAAAGGAATGATAACATTTCCCCATTTCAATCAAAATATATCATTTAAATATATTGACATAATAGAATCTTTTATCAAAACCATTTTTAATACCAAAATACATAAAAGAGTATATGGTATTTATTTTATTTTAAAAACATTACGGCTTGTTGAGGAAGCCAAAGACCAAATAATACTCGCGGCGGCAGAAAAGGTCGTTGTCACCACGTACGTTAAAAAAATTCCTTTTTTTAGTAAAACGCTTCGTAGAAAAAGATTCCTTTTTTTATAAAAGTAAATGTCAAAGGTGTTTAAAAACCATATAAAAAAAGTTGTGTATAAAACAAAATATGCCTCAATGAAAGGAGATTGAGACGAAGTCCCTTACCTCGGGTCCGACTTGAATCGATCGTTCTTTAACGTCCTGAATAATAAACTTGAGTTAATTTCTATTTTCTTAAGAACATTTTTCAAGTTCATTATTCCTTTTATATCACTTATTTCCATGTTATAAACATTATGTAACCATTTAAGTTAATAATGTTTGTTTTGTAGATATTTGGTTCTTAAGTCGAAAGTGGACTTCTTACAATTACATGTTGTTCGTGTGGTCAAAGGTTCTTTATATCCAGAATGAAATTCCTGATTTGGATATCATATATATCATATATATCCAGCACATACATGTATTTATAATATTACATAATCATTTAGAGGTAAGAAATGAAATGCACCCTTCATGGAGACGGTAAGCCGTACGTACGCATGAACGCTACTTTCATTTCTTTGTCATATTAATGGAATTAAAACTAAATGAGAGGTATGTATATTTTAATTCCAGAATTATATTTATCATTTAGATGTATCATTCATCATATATATCCATTATATACATGTACTTATTATAGTACATTACATTTGGGGATAAGAACTGAAATGCACCGTTTATGGAGACGGTAAGCCGTACGTATGCATGAACGCTACTTTCATTTCTATTTCATATTTTTATGGAATGGAATAATAATGATATAGAGGTATATTATAACTACAGTATAACATCACATATAATAACTTTTATTTCATCCTTTACACGTCCAACATATGGCATTAATGAATCACATCACTTTGAGGGGGCGGTAGTCAGCACTTTCTTAAATGAAGATATCGTGTTTACCCATAATGGAAACCATAAATGTATGCCCAAAATGAAAAATACAGAAGCTGAAGGAAAACATAAACATATTATATATCATATATAAAAATAGTTTCATCTTAATATCCACCTTTGAAGGTGCTAAAAGAATGTTGAACAATCATCGTTTCGGGAGGCTGAAATTCGCCATCCACAGAAACAGTATGTTCTTTAACCATTAGGTGTAGGTGTGTGTAAGTGTAGATAGAACAATTCTTATAACAACATCCTAGTATATTTATGATACTGTAATTGTTACAAAAGAAATGACTAAAAAGAGTTTAGGGGGTTGGAGAAGCAAAATAAAACAAAAGGACTCAAGTGAAGACTTTACCTTAAAATCGGGTAACTCCCTTTTGTTTGAGCTCAAAGGATTCCTTGGGAAGACTTCTGCCCAATTTGAGGCTTCAATGAGTAATATAGTGAAGTTGAGAGACAAAATGGGCAGGGTTTGGCCTACCCAAAGGCTTTGGGAGTGTGGGCAAGGAGGTAGAGGTGGGGGCTTTTATAAGAGGAGAGGAGGGTCACTCTTGGAAAGTAAGAAAATGCTACATTAATTTAGAAAGAATTTCGGATTTTAATTGTCCCACATTGATGTGTTTCGAGGTTAAGGTGATAATGGTTCGAAATCCACCCATCCAATATGTTTTGTAAATGTTTAGGTCATATATTTTACATTATCTTTCCATTTTATTTAAATCCTTTATTAATGAGGTAATCGCTGCATCATCATGATGTCATAAATAATTTAATTTATTTAATGTCTAAAAATTATAAAAAAATATCATGGTATATGAAATCTTTTTATATTTCTAATGAATATTTATAGTCAAAAATCTGACTTGTATAACCCCATTTAAAAATTGTTTTAGTAAAACATCTCATGCTTGTGTCATTTTTACTTTAACATTAAATAAGAAGTTATTTATGTCATTTCCCAACCAAAGTGGCTCCATGGGGTCCCCAAGATGACTCATGGATTGTCTTGGTCGGCCATGACACATACAATAAGGGTAGGACATGTGTCAAGCTCATCTCATATTATTAAAACATTATTTTTACCTTAAACTACACTAATTACCTCTAATCGCGATTAAAATCATAATAAGTTACTATTCACCAGAAAATTATTTTAATCGCATTGAACCAAATTTTACTTCTTAATGAAAACCATGCATGTCGGATTTTTTAAATTCAAAACACAGAAGTGGTAAAATTTCATTTAAACGAAAAATCAGTTTTTATAAGTACCACTTAGTGGTTTCACTATTCATCAAAAATTGATGTTTTTCAGAAAAATACCAAAAATTCACCCTAAGCTATATTTGATATTCCAAATTCAAAAATGAAATCTATTTTAAAAAATTAATAAAATATAATTCAAATTAATTAATTTAATAATTAATTTCCGTTTTCATGACAAATAGCGTGTTTTTATGAAACAATAAGTATCAAAAGATTGACACTAGTTTAAGTCCGATTTCAAAGTGAAATTAATTCCAACGACCACTATTGGATTAAATGGTAAAAATATATTCTAATTGCACTAAAAAACCAATTCAAAAATATTATCTAATCATCTTAATAAATTAGATTAAAAAAAGGTTTTTAATTAAAACAAAACAATTTACACTATTCATTAAAAAAATGAACTTTATCGGAAAAATACCAAAAATTTACACAAAGTAAATTTTGATGTCCCGATTCTAAAAAAGAGTTATATTTGATCCAATAGAATGTATAAGAGTGATCAAAACTATATTTAATGACGGTTCACAATCCAAAGGTGATAAGTGAACCTTTAGTGAAAATTAGGGTATAAATGCCTAAAATTGAATTCTTTCCATATTTTAAGCCTTTATCTTTTATTGGATAAATGTAAAAACATTAAAAAAACATATATAATCATATTTTAGTTATTTCTATCCATTCCCGCCAATACAACGGCTACATGTTAACTACCATTTAAAATAATATCATTATATTACTAGTGTGCAACGTAAGATTTCAATGAAACTCTTTGTTGCGTATCGAGTATGCTATCGAACGTAGAAACCCCTTTTAATAAAAATTAATATTTAATTCGTAAATATTAATAAATATGAAAATGTTTTATTCATTATTTACGTGGGATGTTAAATCCTTCCCCCCTTTTGGGAATTGCTTCCTCGCAATTTTATTCACTTATCAAAATAAGTGGGGGTATTTTTCCCTCATAGCATTTTCAGATTCCCACGTTGCCTCTTCAACCATATGGTTTTTTCACAAAACGTTTACCTGGTGAATTACCTTATTTCGCAACACTTTCTCTCTTCGGTCAAGAATCTGGAATGGTTTTTCTTCATAAGATAGGTTCTTTTCTAGCTGAACTACCTCTGGACTCAAAACATGAGATGGATCTGGCATATAATTCCTCAACATCGAAACATGAAAAACATTGTGTACCTAAGATAAACTCGGAGGTAAATCCACTCGGTAAGAAACTGATTCAACTCTCTCCAGAATTTCATATGGTCCAATGAACCTAGGACTCAGCTTTCCTTTCTTACCAAATCTCATCACACTTTTCCATGGTGAAACCTTGAGAAAAACATGATCACCTACCTCGATAGATAGATCCTTCCTCCGGTTATCCACACAACTCTTCTGCCTGCTCTGAGCTGTTCTCATGTGTTTTTGAATCAACTGAACCTTTTTTGCCATCTCTTCTACCAATTCTGGTCCCATCAGCTTCCTTTCACCCACTTCATCCCAAAATGATGGAGTTCGACACTGCTTCCCATATAATTCCTCAAATGGTGCCATCATTATTCTGGAATGAAACCTATTATTATATGAAAACTCAACCAAAGAAAGATGTTGGTCCCAACTTCCCTGATAATCAATCGAACAAGCTCGTAGCATATCTTCCAAGGTCTAAATTGTTCGTTCTGACTGCCCATTTGATTGCGGATGAAAAGCTGTACTAAAATTTAATTTAGTACCCAACAACTTCTGAAGGCCTTTCCAAAAGATAGAAGTGAACCTAGGATCACGATCGGACACAATGGAGAGAGCAACTCCATCTAACCTGACTATCTATTTAAGATACAGACAGGAAAGTTGATCTAGGGAAAAAGTATCTCGTATAGGAAGGAAATGAGAAGATTTAGTCAAGCGATCAACAATAACCCAGATTGCATTATTACCTCGAGATGTCTTCGGTAATCCCACAACAAAGTCTATGGATATATTTTCCCATTTCCACTCTGGCACTGGTAAAGGTTGATGCATCCCTTTCGGTAACTTCCTCTCTGCTTTAACCTACTGAAAAGTCAAACACTTCATAGTAAAATCAGCAATATCTCTTTTCATTCCATCCCACCAGTAATACTCCCGCAGATCTCTGTACATCTTAGTACTGCCAGGATGAACTGAAAACGGAGAACTATGAGCTTCACATAACAACTCTCTCTTCAACTGTGAATCACAAGGCACACACAATCTCTTCCCAAATCTCAAAACACAATCACTATCAATGTTGAATTCATGCAACTTACCTTTCTGAACCAGCTCTACCTTTTTATGCAACTCACTGTCTTGCTTCTGTGCTTGCTTGATTCTGTCTGATAGAGATGATCTCACTGATACCTGAAACAAAACAGAAGGACATCCTACACCAACAACTTCTATGCCAAAGTTCATCAAATCAAAAAAAAGGATCTTGTTCCAAATATAGCATGGTTAATGAAGCATTACTTTTTCGACTCAAAGCATCAGCCACTTCATTTTCTTTTCCCGGATGGTAGTGAATTGTACAATCATAATCCATGATTAATTCCAGCCATCTCCTATGTCTCATGTTCAATTATTTCTGATTGAATATATACTTTAAACATTTTTGATCAGTATATATTTCACACTTTACTCCATACAAATGATGCCTCCAAATTTTTAAAGCAAAAACAACAAAAGCTAATTCCAAATCATGTTTAGGGTAATTTAACTCATAAGTTTTCAACTGACCTGAAGCATAAGAAATTACCTGATCATTCTGCATAAGGACACAACCAATTCCCTTCAACGAAGCATCATTGTATATAAAAAACTCACCATTCCTGGAAGGAAGTGCCAAAACTTGAACATTCACCAATCTTCTTTTCAACTCCTGAAAACAATCATCACATTCTTTTTTCCAGATAAACATAACACCCTTCCGAGTTAGCTTAGTCATTGGACTAGATAACCATGAAATATTTTCAACAAACCTTCGGTAGTAACCTGCCAAACCAAGAAAACTACGGATCTCGGTTACATTTGTGGGTCTTGGCCATTCTTCAAAAACTTTTGTTTTAACAGGATCAACAGTTATGCCATCTTTTGAAATAATGTGACCCAGGAAAGAAATTTTTTGTAACCAAAACTCACACTTGCTGAATTTTCCATATAGTTTATTTTCATTTAAGTTTTGCAAGATAACCCTTAAATGACTTTCATGCTCCTCTTTACTTTTAGAAAACACCAAAATATCATCGATGAAAACAACCACAAACTTATCCAAGAACTCATGGAAAATTCTATTCATAAGGTCCATGAATACAGGAGGTGCATTGGTTAACCCAAAAGGCATAACTACAAATTCATAATGGCCATATCTAGTACGGAACATAGTCTTTGGAACGTCTGCTTCTTTTACTCTCAACTAATGGTACCCCGACCTCAAGTCAATCTTCGAAAAATAATGAGCTCCCTGGAGCTGATCAAACAAATCATCGATATGAGGCAAAGGATACTTGTTCTTAATATTAATATTATTCAAGGCTCTATAATCAATGCAAAGTCTCATTGATCTATCTCTCTTTTTAACAAACAAGACAGGAGCACCCCATGGTGATGTGCTAGTTCGAATGAAACCTTTATCTAATAACTCCTGCAATTTTTTCTTTAACACTAAAAGTTAAACTTGAGCCATTCGATAAGGGGGTTTTGAAATTGGCTTATATCAGGAACTAAGTCAATAGTAAATTCAACATCCCGGTCATGAATAATACCAGGCAACTCATCAGGAAAAACATCAAGATACTTATTTACCACTAGCACATCAGTAATCTGAACAGTTCCTTTATTTTCTACAATATGTGAAAGGTAACATTCATTTCCATCTTTTACTAGTTTCTCAACATCCTGATATGTTATTAAAATCAAGGGTTCATTCTTGTACACAAACTGAAAATCCTTCTGAAAAGAAACCATTTTAGCTCTGTAGTCAATATTAGGATGATAAACAGAAAGCCAATCCATGCCCAAAATAACATCAAACCCTACTAGAGGAAAAACAATAAGGTTTGATGGTAGATTCTTTCCACACACAAGGATAGGAAGGTTATTATAATTCCTTTTTGTCTCAATGTTCCCTCCAGGTGTTTTTACCATAAGTTCAGGGTTCATATCTTGAGATGGTATTTCCAATTTACAAGAAAACTTCTCAGAAATGAAAGAGTGTGTAGACCCTGATTCACACAAAACACTGGCATAATCTGAACAAACAAACAGTGTACCTGATACCACTTCATTCGATGGACCAACATCTGTTGAAGTTGTTGCAAAGGATTTCACCACCCCTTTCTACTTGTAGTCTGGCTGCTTTCCCCCAGTTGAGTTCTTCGTTGGAAACTCGTTTGCATAATGACCCATTTCATTAAACTTAAAATATCTTACTGTTGGCTTTTCATTGCCTGCTTGATCATCTTCCTTACAGTTACGAGAAATATGAATAGACTTACCACACCGAAAGAACTTACCAGACTTGGAAAAACATTCTCCAGGATGCATTTTACCACACTTCTCACAGGATGGATATTTGGTTTTCTTACCTCCTTGCTTCTTTGATGAATTATTCTCCTTTTCCTTCCAACTGGACCACTTATTTTGTTGTTTGTCATAGAACACCTGATCATTGGCAAACTCTATTTCCACCTTCTCCACACATCGAACAAGTTTTTCATAACTTTTGAAATCACGAGAAGATAAATCCCTTCGATACTTTGGCTTTAACCCTGAGTAGAAACGGTTTATTTTACTATCAAGATCTCATATGAAGTTTGGAGCATACCTTGCCAATCGAGTGAACTTTGCTTCATAAGTAGCTATTGAGTCATCCTCCTGCCTCAACTCTAGGACCTGTTTTTCCATCCTAAGACGAACCACCTTAGGAAAATATTTCTCAAGAAACATACCTTTGAATTTTTCCCAGTGAAGATCCTCAATCTCATCACTATCCCTGATATTTTTCACCATCGGCCACCACTGATCAGCTTCACCTTCAAAACAGTAAATAGAAAGACTAACCTTTTGATGTTCTGAACACCCCATGACATCAAAAATCTTCTCCAGTGCATTAATCCAACCTTCAGCTTTCACGAGGTCAGATGATCCTTTGAATGATGGGGGATGTTGCCTCATGAAATGTTCCACCACTGACATGTTCCTCTGCGGTTGATCTGGCTGATCTCGTTCATGGATACCGCCACCATTTATAGCCGGAGTCAACTGTGTCATCACTGCAACAAACTATTCAGTTCCGATTCCGACCATCTCAGGTTGCTGATTTGGAAGGTTGTCTTTCTCCTGATGTTGTCCCAACATAGCTGCTTTGTTTCCTATGCGGAAAACCATTCTGAACATAGAAATATCTTAGGCGAAGCAACATGGTAATCTTAAAATGCTATATCATTTCATTCATACCATAAATTAACTTATAATTTAATAATTTTCTATCTCCTAAAGTTGTCAAAACCGACCTTTGATACCAACTATAAGTCCCCTGCCTTAAACCTTACTTAATATTGAATTAAATGAATAATTCACATTGATGATCTTTTCAGGTTTAGAGTTTTATAGAATTAGGACATAACTATTACATCTCAAAAGATTACAAAGTAGAAACTTTTACTAAGTTTCCATAAAATAAAAACTCATAAAAATAAACATGTCCAGTTCCATGTTGTAGGTTTCATGACTTTCCATTGATCCCATCCTTGACCCTATTCCACGTTAAGTCCTGTGACAAACATTTCAAAAACATGGGATGAGCCTAAAAAGTGCAGTAAGTTATACACAAATAATGAAAAATGTTAGTTTTTCAAAAAAACAAGTAAACCGTGTATACTTTATCAAAGTAATACTTTTCACCTTTTCGAAGTAGTAAAAACTCCTCACTGAATAAAAGTTCATTACTTACCTTTCTGTAACCAAAAGATTACCATAAAACCCTTATAAAGATCACATAACATATAAAGGTAACTTGGGACATAAACATACTTAAGTTGAATAACTATAAGGTTGACTTCCACACATATCACTTAATGGAATTTCCATTCGGCCAACTTCCATACATACTTAATGGAATAGCCATACGGCTGACTTCCATACCCAATGCATTGGAGGTTATAACGTAACCACCCGTCCTAGTATTCACGGCACCACCCGTCATATGGTTTATCACGTAACCACCCGTAAAATGTCCAAGTACCATTATAAAATTATAACACATAAAACCAATATAAAGGAATGATAACATTTCCACATTTCAATCACAATATATCATTTAAATATATTGACATAATAGAATCCTTTTTCAAAACCATTTTCAATAGCAAAATACATAAAAGAGTATATGGTATTTATTTTATTTTAAAAACATTGCGGCTTGTTGAGGAAGCCAAAGACCAAATAATACTCGCGGTGGCGGAAAAGGTCGTTGTCACCGCGTACGTTAAAAAAACATTCCTTTTTTTTAGTAAAACGCTTCGTAGAAAAAGATTCACTTTTTATAAAATTAGAAGTCATAGGGGTTTATACACCATATAAAAAAAGTTGTGTATAAAATGAAATATGCCTCAATGAAAGGAGATTGAGACAAAGTCCCTTACCTTGGGTCCGACTTGACTCGATCGTTCTTTAACGTCCTGAATAATAAACTTGAGTTAATTTCTATTTTCTTAAGAAAATTTTTCAAGTTCATTATTCCTTTTATATCACTTATTTCCATGTTATAAACATTATGTAACCATTTAAGTTAATAATGTTTGTTTTGTAGATATTTGGTTCTTAAGTCGAAAGTGGACTTCTTACAAGTACATGTTGTTCGTGTGGTCAAAGGTTCTTTATATCCAGAATGACATTCCTGATTTGGATATCATATATATCATATATATTCAGCATATACATGTATTTATAATATTACATAATCATTTAGAGGTAATAAATGAAATGCACCCTTCATGGAGACGGTAAGCCGTACGTACGCATGAACGCTACTTTCATTTCTTTGTCATATTAATGGAATTAAAACTAAATGAGAGGTATGTATATTTTAATTCCAAAATTATATTCATCATTTAGATGTATCATTCATCATATATATCCATTATATACATGTACTTATTATAGTACATTACATTTGGGGATAATAACTGAAATGCACCATTTATGGAGACGGTAAGTCGTACGTACGCATGAACGCTACTTTCATTTCTATTTCATATTTTTATGGAATGGAATAATAATGATATAGAGTTATATTATAACTACAATATAAAATCACATATAATAACTTTTATTTCATCCTTTACACATCCAACATATGGCATTAATGAATCGCATCACTTTGAGGGGGCGGTAGTCCGCACTTCCTTAAAAGAAGATATCGCGTTTACCAATAATGGAAACCACAAAGGTATGCCCAAAATGAAAAAATACATAAGCTTAAGGAAAACATAAACATATTATATATTATATATAAATATAGTGTCATCTTAATGGCCACCTTTTAAGGTGCTAAAAGAATATTGAACAATCATCGTTTCGGGAGGCCGAAATTCGCCATCCACGGAAATAGTATGTTCTTTAACCATTAGATGTAGGTGTGTGTAAGTGTAGATCGAATACTTCTTATGAAAACATCCTATTATATTGATGATACTGTATTTGTTACAAAATAAATGAATAAAAAGAGTTTAGGGGGTTGGAGAAGCAAAATAAAACAAAAGGACTCAAGTAAAGACATTACCTTAAAATCGAGTAACTCCCTTTGTTTTGAGCTGAAAGGCTTCCTTGGGAAGACTTCTTCCCAATGTGAGGCTTCAAGGAGTAAGAGAGGGAAGTGGATTGAAAAAATAGGCAGGGGTTGGCCGAGGCAAAGGCTTTGGGAGAGTGGGTAAGGAGGTAGAGGTGCAGGCCTTTTATAAGAGGAGAGGAGGGGCACTCTTGGAAAGTAAGAAAATGTTACATTAATTTAGAATGAGTTTCGGATTTTAATGGTCCCACTTTGATGTGTTTCGAGGATAAGGTGATAAGGGTTCGAAATAAACCCATCCCATAGGTTTTGGAAATGTGTAGGTCATATATTTTACATTATTTTCCATTTTATTTAAGTCCTTTATTAATGAGATAATCGCTGCATCATTATGATGTTATAAATATTTTAATTTAGTTAATGTCTAAAAATTATAAAACAAAATATCATGATGTATGAAATCTTTTTATCTTTCTAATCAATATTTATAGTCAAAAATATGACTTGTATAACCCCATGTAAAAATTGTTTTAGTAAAACATCTCATGTTTGTGTCATTTTTAATTTAACATTAAATAAAAAGTTATTTATGTAATTTTCCAACCAAAGTGGCTCCATGGGGTCCCCAAGTTGACTCATGTATTTTCTTGGTCGGCCATGACACATCCAATGATGTTAGGACATGTGTCAAGCTCATCTCATATTATTAAAATACTATTTTTACGTTAAACTACACTAATTACCTCTAATCGCGATTAAAAACATAATAAGTTACTATTCACCAAAAAATTATTTTAATCCCATTGAACCACATTTTACTTCTTAATGACAACAATGTAAGTCGGATTTTTGAAATTCAAAACACAGAAGTGGTAAAATTTCATTTAAACAAAAAATCAGTTTTTATAAGTACCACTTAGTGGTTTCACTATTCATCAAAAATTGAAGATTTTCAGAAAAATACCAAAAATTCACCCTAAGCTATATTTGATATTCCGAATTCAAAAATGAAGTCTATTTTAAAAAATTCAAAACATATAATTCACATTAATTAATTTTGTAATTAATTCCCGCTGTCATGACAAATAGCGTGTTTTTATGAAACAATAAGTATCAAAAGATTGTCACTAGTTTAAATCTGATTTCAAAGTTAAATTAATTCCAACGACCACTATTGGATTAAATGGTAAAAATATATTATAATTTCACTTAAAAAACAATTCAAAATATTATCTAATCATATTAATAAATTAGATTAAAAAGAGGTTTTGAATTAAAATACATCATTTTACACTATTCATTAAAAAAATAAACTTTATCAGAAAAATACAAAAAATTTACACAAAGTAAATTTAGATGTCCCGATTCTAAAAAAGAGTTATATTTGGTTCAATAGAATGTATAAGAGTGATCAAAATAATATTTAATGACAGTTCGCCATCCAAAGGTGATAAGTGAACCTTTAGTGAAAATTAGGGTATAAATGCCTAAAATTGAATTCTTTCCGTATTTTAAGCCTTTATCTTTTATTGGATAAATGTAAAAACATTTAAAAAACATATATAATCATATTTTAGTTATTTATATCCATTCCACCAATACAACGGCTACATGTTAACTACCATTTAAAATAATATTATTATATTACTAGTGTGCAACGTAAGATTTCAATGAAACTCTTTGTTGCGTATCGAGTACGCTATCGAACGTAGAAACCACTTTTAATAAAATTTAATATTTAATTCGTAAATATTAATAAATATGAAAATTTATTATTCATTATTTACCTGGGATGTTACAAAAAATTCTTGGAAAAAAGAGTCATGTCTTGTACCATGATTTAAACATCTTGACTTTACCTTGATACCATCCATGACCCTATTCCACTTTATGTTTTATTAAAAACGTTTCAAAAACTTGGGATGAGCATAAAAATCTCAGTAAGGGATACACAAAAAGGAAAACTGTTAGTTTTTTTCAAAACAACAAGTAAACCATGAATACTTTATAATAAATAATACATTTCACCTTTATGAAGTAGCAAATACTCTTCACTAAATAAAATATCACTGCTTACCCTTTTGTAACCAAAATATTACAATAAAACCAATATAAAGAACACATAACATATAAAGGCAATCTTAGGACATAAACATACTTAAATGGAATAACCATATGGTCGACTTCAACCCATATCACTAAATGGAATAGCCATATAGCCGACTTATATAACCATGGTATTGGAGGTTATAACGTAACCACCCATCCCAGTTTATCATAACACTATCTGTCATTTGGTTTATCACATACCCACCTCTAAAATGTCCAAGAACCATTATAAAATCATAACACATGAAACAAATATAAATAATAAATAACAATTCATTATTTCAATCAAAATATATCATTGAAATATATTTACATAAAAAAATCCATTATCAAAACCATTTTCAATACCAAAATATGCAAAATATTTTATGGTATTTATTTTCCTTTTAAAAACATTAGGACTTGTTATGGGAGAAAAAGATCAAATAATAATCACAACGACAGAAAGGTCATTGTCAATTCTTACATTAAAAGAAACATTACTTTTTGTCATTCAGTAAAAAAATTCATTGATATTGATTCCCTTTTAATGAAAGGAAAATTCAATGGTGTTTATACAGCATATAAAATAATGTCGTGTATTAAAAGAAAATATTCTTCAATGAAAGGAGATTGAGACGAAGTCCCTTACCTCATGTCCGACTTGACCCGTTCATTCTTTAATCTCATGTATAATAATCTAATGATAATTTATACTTTAATAAGAACATTTTTTAAATTTTATCATTCTTTTTAAATCAATTATTACCATGTTATAAACATTATGTATTCATTTAATTTAATAATGGTCATTTTGTCGATATTTGGTACTTGAGTCAAAAATGGACTTCTTATACTTACAAGTTGTTATTGTGGTAAAAATTTCATTATATCCATAATTATATTCATGATTTAGATATCATATATATCATATATATTTGGTATATACTTGTATTTATAAATTTACATAACATTTGGATATTAGAGAAGAAATGCACCGTTCATGGAGGTGGTAAGTTATACGTACGCATGAACGCTCCTTCCATTTCTATTTTCTATTGTAATGGAATGAAAAAATAATGATACATAAGTATATGATAATACTAGAATAACATTATATATAATTTCATTAACTCTACCCTTTATATATCCCACATAAGGCATGAATGAGTCATATCACTTTGAGGGGGCGGTAGTCCGCACTTCCTCAAATGAGATTATCGTATTTACCCACCATGGAAACCATAAAGGTATTTTATAAATGAAAAATACAGAATCATAGAATCAATATAAAAATAATATATATAATATAAAAATACAGGTCTACCATAATGGCCACCATGATAGGTGGTTGGAGATATTTGAACTATCATCGTTTTGTGAGGAAGTCATTCGTCCTCCACAAAACCAATATGTTCATTACTAATTATATGAAGGTGTGTGTAAGTGGGTTTGAATCACTATCATAAAAACAACCTAGTATATTTAGGATAATGGTTATGTTATAAAATAAAAGAATAAAAAGATTTTAGGGGGTTGGATAAGTAACATAAAACAAAATAAAACAAAATAATTTAAGAGAAACTGTTACCTTTAATTCGGTTAACTCCATTTGGTTTGAACCAAAAGGAATTCTTGAAGTTCCTTATTCCTAAGGTAAGACTTCTAGGTGGAATAGAGGGATCATGATAAATTATTTGGTCTGGTTTAGGATGAGACAAGGAGCTTCTGATGTGTGAGGAATGGGTTAGAGGTGAGGGCTTTTTAGAAGGGGTGGAGGGGCTCTTTAGGAAAGTGTGAAAATATTATTTTATTATATAATGGTTTACGATTTATAAACATCTAAAACTAATTAAAATTGAAGATTGGATGACTCATGTTCGAAATAAAATTACCAAATAATAATTGGACAGGATTAGGATATTATTTTAATCTTCATAATCTTATTTTTTTAATCATTTATTAATGAGGTAAACGCTATATCATTATTGTGTCATAAAAAATTTATTTTATTTGATGTATAAAAATTATAAAACAGATACCATGATGTATAAAATCTTTTTATATTTCCAAATAATATTTACAGTCGAAAAGATATATTATAAAACCATATTTAATAATTAATTTACTAAAAGATATTTGTTTATGTCATTTTTGTCTTTAAATTAATTAATCTAAAGTGTCATTACCAGTCCCTAATGGCTCCATGAGGTCTCAAAATCGACCCAAGGATGCCCATTATTTTCCATGACTCATAAAAAAATGGTAGGGTAACTTTTAAGATAATTTTTTTATTATTACGATAATATTTTTACCTTGAATTACCCAATTTACCTTTAACCGCGATAAAAAAATTCAAATGTTACTATTATCAAAAAACATATTTTCATATTATTAAACCACATTTTAGTTACTAATAACAACCATGTATGTTGGATTTTCTAATTTCAATTCACAGAAGTGGTAAAATTTCATTTAAATGAAAAATTCATCTTTTTAACTAATACTTAGTGTTTTCACTATTCATAAAAAATTTATGTTTTTCAAAAAAATATAAAAACTTCAGCCTACTCTATATTTGATATTCTGAATTCAAAAATTATGTCTATTTTAAGAAATTCATAACATAGAAGTTATTTTAATGAATTTAAAATTAATTCCTCTGGTCAAAACAAAGGGCGAGTTTTTAAGAAATATTAACAATCAAAAGATTGACATTTGTTTATGTCTAATTTCAAAGTGAAATTAATTACCATAACCAAAATTGTATTAAAAGGTAAAAATATAATCTAATTACACTTTAAATAAATTAAAACTATTATGTAACCATATAAATAAATTATATTAAAATGTAGTTTTGAATTAAATTATAGTATTTTTCACAATTCCTCAAAAAATGAATTTTATCAGAAAAATATCAAAATTTTACACAATGTGAATTTTAATGTATCCATTCTAAAGAAGAATTTTATTTTGTAAAACAGAACATATAAAAATGACCAAAATAGGATTTAAAGAGGGTTCACCTTCAAAAGCTGGTAAATCAACCTTTTAAAGTAAATTATAATTAAAATTATATTTATTCACATTTTAATCTTCTAAGTTTTATTGGATAAATGCAAAATCATTTAATAAACATGTATAATCCTATTTTAGTTCGTTCTGTTCATTCCCAAAAATACAACTACTATGCGTTAACTACTATTTAAAATAATAATATTATATTATTAGTGTGAAACGTAATATTTCAAAGAAACTCGTTGTTTCGTATCGGGTAAGCCATCGAACATGACAATCACCTTTAAAGTAAAATTAATATTTAATTCATAAATATTAATAAATATTAAAAGGCCATATTTCTTTAATTACCTGGGATGTTACATCCTTCCACCCTTTTGGAAATTTTATCCTCGAAATTTTATTCACTTATCTAATAAATGGGGTCATTTACACCTCATAGTATTTTCAGATTCCCATATCGCATCTTCAACAATATGGTTTTTTTGCAAAAACCATTACATGATGAATTAGAATTTTTTGCAACACTTTATCTCTTCAGTCAAGAATATAAACTTGTTGTTTTTATAAGAGATATTCTCTTCCAACTGAACTACCTATATTCTCAAAAAATGAGATGGATCTGGTTTATACTTTCTTAACATTAAAACATGAAAAACATTGTGTACTTGGGACAAACATGGAGATAAAGTCACTCTGTGTGCAACTGATCCAAATTTCTCATGGATTTCATAAGGTCTAATGAACCATGGACACAACTTTACCTTCTAACTAAAACACATCACACTTTTCCATGGAGAAACTTTGAGAAAGACATGGTCACCTACCTCAAAAGAAAGATTCTTCCTTCAGTTATCCGCATAACGTTTCTGCCTACTATGAGTTGTTCTCATGTGCTTCTGAATCAATAAAAATTATTTTTGCTATCTCTTCTACAAATTCTGTTACCATCAGCATCCATTCACCTACATCATCCCCAAAAGATGGATTTCGACACTGTTTCGCATATAATGCCTCAAATGGAGCCATCTGTATATTGGAATGAAAACTACTATTATATGAAAATTTATCCAAAGAAATATGTTGGTCCCAACATCCCTGGTAATCCATCAAGCAAGAATGTAACATATCCTCCTTGGTCAGAATTGTTTGTTATGAGTGCCTATCTTATTGTGGATGAAACGCTGTACTAAAATTTATTTTTGTACCCTATGAATTTTGAAGGCCTTTCAAAAAGTTATAAGTAATCCTGGGATCAAAATCAGTTACAATGGAGAGGGGAAAACTATGCAACCTGACTATCTCTTTATCATACATCCAAGTAAGTTGATCTAGAGACAATGTATCTCAAATAGGATGGAAATGAGCAGATTTAGTTAGTCGATCAACAATAAGGAAGATTTCATTATTACCTCGAGATGTCTTTGGTAATCGCACAACAAAGTCCATGGATATATTTTCCCACTTCCACTTTGGCATCAGTAAAGACTAAAGCAACCCTTTCAGTAAATGCGGTACTGGTTTAACCTGCTTACAAGTCAAACACATCACAATAAAATCAACAATATCTCTTTTCATTCCAACCTACCAGTAATACTCCCAGAGATCTATGTACATCTTAGTACTGCTAGGATGAACTGAAAACGGGGAACTATGAGCTTCACATAACAACTCATTATTCAATTGTGAATAACGTGGAACACATAATCTCCTTCCAATTCTCAAAAAACAATCACTATCAATGTTAAAATCAGGTAACTTACCCTTATGAAAAAACTCTACCTTTTTCTGCAACTCACATTCTTCCATGTACTCTTGATTAATTTTGTCTAATAGAGATGATCTCACTAACACCTGAAAGGAAATAGAAGAATTTTTGGCACCAACAACTTCTTTTCCAGCGTTCATCAAATAAAAAACCAAGGATCTTGTTCCAAATGTAGCATGGTAACTGAATCATGACATTTTCTAATCAAAGCATCAACCAGTTTCTTTGATATTTCTGTATGGTAAAGGATCATGAAATTATAATCCTTGATTAATTCCAACCATCTCCTCTATCTCATTTTCAATTATTTCTTAGTGAATATATACTTCAAACATTTGTGATCAGTATATATTTCACACTTTACTCCATACAAAAGACGCCTCCAAATTATTATAGAAAAAACAATAGTAGCTAATTCCAAATCACATGTAGGGTAATTCAACTCATGACGTTTCAACTGATGTAAAGCATAAGAAATTACCTAATCGTTCAGCATAAGGAAAAAACCAAGTCCTTTAAATGAATCATCACATTAGATGAAAAACTCACCATTTCTAGAAGGTAATGCCAAAATAAGAGAATTCTCCAATCCTCTTTTCATTTCTTGAATATAATCATCACATTCTTTTGTCCAAATGAACTTAACACCATTTCCAGTTAGCTTAGTCATTGGACTAGATAACCATGAAAAATTCTCAAAAAACCTCCAGTAATAACCTGAAATAACTAGAAAACTATGGATATCGGTTATATTTGTGGCTCTTGTCCATTCTTCAACAACTTTAGTTTTAGCAGGATCAACAGTCATGCCATTTTTTTAAACAATGTGACCTTGGAATGAAATTTGTTGTATCCAAAACTCACACTTGGTGAATTTCCCAAATAGTTTCTTTTATTTTAAGGTTTTCTAGAAATCCCTTAAATGAATAACATGTTCCTCTTTTATTTTAGAATAAACCAAAATATCATCAATGAGCACAACCAAAAACTTATCTAAGAACTCACGAAAAATTCTATTCATAAGATCCATGAGTACAACATGTGTGTTGGTTAACCCAAAATGAATAACTACAAATTCATAATGGTCGTATCTAGTATAAAACATGATCTTTAGAATATCGAATTCCTTTACTTTCAACTAATGGTACCCCAACCTCAAGTCAATCTTTGCAAAATACTGAGCTTCCTTGGGCTGATAAAACAAATCATTGATATGAGGCAATCAATACTTGTTCTTAACAGTGATGTTATTCAATTCTCTATGATAAATGAAAAGTATCATTAAAACATATTTCTTTTTAAAAACTAACGTAGGAGCACCCCATGGTAATGTGTTAGGTTGAATGAACCCTTTATTTCATAACTCCTATAATTTCTTCTTTAACTCTAAAAGTTCAATTTGATCTATTTCATAACGGGGTTTTAAAATTGGCTTAGTGTCCGGAACTAAGTCAACAATAAATTCAACTTCCCAATTAGATATAATACTAGGAAAATCATCAGGAAAAACATCAAGATACTAATTTACCATTGTCACATCATTAATATGAATATTTCCTTCATTTTCAATGATATGTGGAAGGTAATATTAATTTCCATATTTTACAAGTTTATCAACTTCATGATATGTCATCGAATGTAAGGGTTCATTATTGTACAAAAAATGAAAATATTTCTGAAGAGAAACCTCATTAGCTCTGTAGTCAATCTTAGCATGATAAAATGACAAACAATCCATGCCCAAAATAACATTAAACTCTACTAGTGGAAAAGCAATAAGGTTTTCTGGTATATTATCTCATCACACATGGATGAAAATGATCTTATAATATCTTTTTGATTCAACATTTATTCCATGTGTTTTTACCATATGTTTAGTATTCATATCTTGATATGGAATTCCCTATTTAAAAGAAAATATCTCAAAAATGAATGAATGTGTAGACCCCGAATCAAACAACACATTGGAATAATCCGAACAGACAAACACTGTACCTGATTCTACTTCATTTGATGACCCAACATCTACTGAAGTAGTTGCAAAGGACTTGACCACCCCTTTCTGCTTGTAGTCTGGTTGTCTTCCCTTAGTTGAGTTTAACACTAGAAACTCATTTTCCAAATGACCCATTTAATTTCACATAAAACATATTACCGCTAGATTTTCATTGCCTGCTTGATCATCTTCCATGCAGTTACATGTAATATGACCAGAATTACCACACCGGAAACACATTCCAGAATTTGATAAACATTCTACAGGAAGATATTTACCACACTTATCAAAAATGAATATTTAGTTTCTCACCAACAGGCTTCTTTGATGAATTATTTCCCTTTTCCTGTCAACTAGACCTCTTATTCTGTTGTTTGTCAAAGAACAGCTGATCATCGTCAAACCCCATTTCCACCTTCTCTGCACATCGAACAAGTTTTTCATAAATTTTAAACATACAAGACGAAAATGCTCTTTAATACAGCGGCTTCAGTCATGAGTAAAATTGATATATCTTACTATTAATATCTTGGATAAAATTTGGAGCATACCTTTCCATTCGAGTGAGTTTTTCATCAAAAGCAGCCACTGAATCATCCTCCGGCCTCAATTCTTTGAATTGTTTTTCCATCCTAAGACAAACCAACATAGAAAAATATTTCTCAAGAAACATTCCTTTGAATTAATCCCAAATAAGAGCATCAATCTCCTCACCATCCCTTATATTTTTCCCCATCGACCACCACTGATCAACATCACCTTCCAAATATTAAACAACGATACTAACCTTTTGATGTTCTGAACACCCCATGACATCAAAAATTTCTCCAGTTCCTTAATCCTCCCCTCATATAGAACATGGTCAGATAATCCTATGAATGATGAGGGATTTTTCCTCTTGAAATGATAAACTAATAAAATGTTACTCTACGGTTGATCCAACAGATCTCGTGCATGGATACCACCACCATTTATAGTGTGAGTCAACTGTTCCATCACTATATCAAACAGTTCAGTTCCGATTTCGACCATCTCAGGTTACTGATTCGGAAGGTTTTCTTCCTCCAGATATCATCCCAATATAGCTACCCTTTTTCCATGGTGGAAAATTATTCTGAACATAGAGATATATTAGTCGAAGCAACATGGTAATCTGTAAATTCTATCATTTCAATATTAACAGAAATTTATCTATGGACATTAATTTAACAATACCCTAAATCCAAAATTTGTCTAAGCCGACCTTTGATATTAAATATAAGGACCCATCCTTAAACATTAAAAAATCTTGAATTAAATGAATAATTCAAATTGAGGATCTTTTCAGGTTTATATTTTTAGAGAATTAGGTCATAACTATTACATTGCATCTAAAAAATTACAAACCACACACTTATACTCAGTTCCCATATTTTTCACGAAATTAAAATTCTTGAAGAAAAGAGTCATGTATAGTTCCCTGATTTAGACAACATGACTTTTCCTTGATAACATCTTTGACCCTATTCCACTTTATGTCATGTGGAAAACATTTCAAAAACATGGTATGAGTATAAAAATCTTAGTAAGGGATACACAAAAATGGAAAACCGTCTGTTTTTTTCGGAACAATAAGTAAACCATAAATGCATTATCATAAGTAATAATTTTCACATTTATGAATTAGAAAATACTATTCAATGAATAAAAGATCAATACATACCCTTTTGTAACCAAAAGATTCCCATAAAACCCATATAAAGAACCCATAACATATAAAGGTAATATTGGGACATAAACATACTTAAATGGAATAACCATACGTCCGACTTCCACACATATCACTAAATGGAATAGCCATATGACTTACTTACATACCCAATACATTGGATTTTATAACATAAACACCCATCATGGCTTATCACGACACCACCCGTCATTTGGTTTATCACATAACTACCTGTCAAATGTCCAAGTACCATTATAAAATCATAACCCATTAAAAATATAAATAAAATATAACATTTCCACATATCAATCACAATATATCATTTAAATATATTGAAATAAAAAAATCTATTATCAAAACCATTTTCAATACCAAAATACGTAAAAGAGTATATGGTATTTATTTTACTTTTAAAAACATTATGACTTGTTTTGGAAGCCAAAGATCGAATAACACTTGCGGTGGTGGAAGGGTCATTGTCACCGCTTAAGTTAAAAGAAACATTCCTTTTTGTCGTTTAGTAAATAAATTCATTAAAAAAGATTCAATTTGAATGAAATGAAAAGTCAAAGGTGTCTATACAGCATATAAACGAAAGTCATGTATTAAACCAAAATATGCCTCACGGAAAGGAGATTGAGATGAAGTCCCTTATCTCGTGTCTGACTTGACGCATTCGTTCATTAATCCCTCGAATAATAAACTAAATTTAATTTATTCTTACTTAAAAACCTTTTTTAAAGTTTCTTATTCCTTTTAAATCACATATTACCATGTTATAATGATTATGTAATCATTTATGTTAATAATGGTCATTTTTTCGTTATTTGGTACATGAGTAAAAAATGGGCCTCTTATAATTACATGTTGTTCCTGTGGTCAAAATTTCACTATATCTATAATGATATCTATGATTTAGATATCATATATATCATATATATATAGTATATAAATGTATTTATAATAGTAAATAACATTTCGATATAAGAAATGAAATGCACCGTTCATGGAGACGATAAGCCGTACGTACGCATGAACGCTTCTTCCATTTCTATTTCATATTGTAATTGAATGAAGAAATAATGATACAAAAGTATATTATAATTTAATTATAATATAATATATAATTTCATTATCTCTACCCTTTATACATTCCACATAAGGCATGAATGAGTCATTTCACTTTGAGGGGGCGGTAGTCCACACATCCCCAAATGAGATTATGATGTTACCGACCATAGAAACCATAAAGGTATTATATAAATGAAAAATTCAGAAGCATAGAAACAATATAAATATAATATATATTATATATAAATACAGTTCCCTCATAATTTCCACTAGAAGAGGCGTTTGGAGACATTTGAACAATCATTGTTTCGTGAGGCAGTAGTTCGTCGTCCACAAAAACAGTATGTTCCTTACCAATTAGACGGAGGTGTGTGTAAGTGTGGTTAAAATCCCTCTTATATAAACAAACAAGTATATTTATGATACTGGTGTTATTAAAAAATAGTGTAATAAAATGTGTTTAGGGGGCTGGATAAATAAAATAATAAAAAAACAAAATAATTTAAGAAAAATCGTTACCTTTAATTCGGGTAACTCCCTTTGGTTTGAACAAAAAAAAACTTCTTGAAGTTCTTTCTTCCCAAGGTAATACTTCTAGGTGTAATATAGGGATATTTATATCTTATTTGGGTAGGGGTAGGATGATACAAGGGGCTTGTGAAGTGTGAGGAATAGGTTAGAGGTGAGGGTTTTTTATAAGGGGGAGGAGGTGCACTTTTGGAATGTGTGAAAATATTATTTTATTATATAATGATTTTAGGTTTTTAAAGGTACAAAAATAATTAAAGATGAAGATAAGATGATTCATGGTCGAAATAAAATCATCCAATTATAATTTTCAAGGTATTGGATATTATTTTAATCTTTATAAACTTATTTATTTAAATCATTTATTAATTAGGTAAACACTACATCATTATTGTGTCAAACAAAATTAAATTTATTTGATGTCTAAAAATTATAAAAAAATTACCACGATGTAGGAAATATTTTTATATTTACAATTAATATTTATTGTTTAAATGATATGTTATATAACCCTACTTAAATATTAATTTACTAAAAGATATTTGTTTTTGTGATTTTTGTCTTTAATTTTAATTAATTAACCTAAAGTGTCATTATCACTTCTAAGTGGCTTCATGGGGTCCCCAAATCGACCCAAGGATGCCCATGGGTGGACACGACTCATCCAATAAGGTTTGGAAAAGTGATAATTTAATTTTTTATTGTTATGATATTATTATTAACAGGAATTATCTTATTTACCTTTAACTGCGGTAAATAAAAGTCAAAAGTTACTATTCACCAAAAAAAATATTTTCATCTTATTGAACCACATTTTACTTACTAATAACACCCATGTATGTTGGATTTTAAAAATTCAATTCACAGAAGTGGTAAAATTGCATTTAAATGAAAAAGTCATCTTTTTAACTACTACTTAGTGTTTTAACTATTCATCAAAAATTGAAGATTTTCAGAAAAATACAAAAAATTTAGCCTAAGAAATATTTGACATTCTTATCTAAAAAATTATTCCTATTTAACCAAATTCAAAACAAAGAAGTTGGATTAATTAATTTAAATTTAATTCTTGTTGTCAAAACAAAAGGCGTATTTTTAATAAATATTAACTATCAAAAGATTAACATTTGTTTATGTACAATTTCAAAGTGAAATTAATTACAACAACCAAAAATGGATTAAATAGTAAAGATATAATCTAATAACCCATTAATATAAATTAAAAATATAATCTAACCATATAAATAAATTATATTAAAAGGCAGTTTTGAATTAAAATACTGTATTTTTAACTATTCATCCAAAAATGAATTTAATAAAAAAATACCAAAATTTGACTCAAAGTGAATTTTGATGTCCTGAATCTAAAGAAGATTTTTATTTTTTCAAATAGAACATATAAAAGTGACCAAAACATTATTTAAGGAGGGTTCTCCATCAAATGGTGTTAGATCAACCTTTTAAAGTAAATTATGCCTAAAATTTGATTTATTCACATTTTTAGCCTCTAGCTATTATTGGATAAATGTAAAAACATTTAACAAACATGTATAATCATATTGTAGTTAGTTTTTTTCATTCACATAAATACAAGAAGTAGGCACTAACTACCATTTACAATAATAATATTATATTGTTAGTGTGCAACGTAAGATTTCAAAGAAACACATTGTGGCGTATCGGGTACGCCATCAATCCTAGAAATTCCCTTTAAAGTAAAATTAATATTTAATTAATTTTTTTAATAAATATGAAAATGACATATTTCTTTATTTACCTTGGATGTTAGAATATATTTCATTAATGAAATGAGTTGTGAATAAACAATAAGACTCACAAAAATAAAAGTGAGACAAGAAAACCCTTAGTACTTGAGTATTTTTTGAATTTTCATCCACATGAAAGAATAAAGTCAAAGTAAACATTTAATGTTAGAAAATAAATTAAATTCATGATATAAAATGTCATAGGAAATCACATAATCCACACAAAAATAAAAAGTTGTGAATATAGCATAAATCTCACCCAAATAAAAGTGAGATGATAGGACCCAAACATTTAGTCTTGAAATAACTCATCCACATTCAAAAAACTTTTCTAATAATTTTAATTGGAATATACAAATAACAATGGCAATTTTTTAGTTTATATATTACCATAAATTGTTTTATTATGAAATTATATTACCCATTTATTAACAATTCCATGTCAATGTTACGTTTTAGGTAATAAATGAATTTGGTTTCCCATGTGTTTTGAGTTATTATATATTAATTAATCTTACATATAAAATGATTTAATAAAATCCTTAACAATAACCATGATATAAATATACAATATTTTCAGTAGATATTTTTTTATAATATTCTATAAATTATATTAACAGGAAATGAAATACATCATTCATGGTGACAACATGTCGTGTGTATTCTTTAATGTGGTTTTTATTTTCTTTTCTTATTGAAAAAATAATGTAAATGATATACATGTATAAATTATTATATTAAAATTCCTTTATAATTATTTTTTCAGATATATCATATATGTTAACTAAAACTATACTTAATGATTTCTATCTAATGTGTGAACGAATCACATCACCTTGAGTATGTGGTAGACCACACGCCCACAAACGAAGATATATTAATTAAAAAATGGAAATCATAAAGGTATGTTTTATATAATAAAAACATAAGAATAGATAAATCATATAAATCATATATATCAATGCTGCGAAGGATTTCACTACGAGTGCTAAGGATTTTAAAATCCTTGATCCTCAGGATAAAAATTTTATAGATTTGAGTAACAGGTTTGAAGGGCTTTCTGAAGACTTGTTGGACTCAAGTCTAGAGGTGGATGTTGTGGTAGGAGGTGATGTTGGTATGGAGACGTTGGATGACCAGTAGGTTGAAAGTAGGGTGCACGATCCAATTTCGGTTGGTGAAGAGGACATGGAGGATCAACAGGTTGAATGTTTGGGGCATGAAGCAGGTATCATGAATATGGATAAAAATCACAATGGGGCAAGGAGCAACCCATTAGTGGATATCACGAACCAGAGGATGGGGGATAATGTCGAACCATTTGTGTAAAATGATACTACTGAGGATAGGATCCTCCCTTTGATGGAGTGTAAAACTCCAGTCCAGAGTTTGGGGAACAACTCAGAGTTTGCTGATGATGCTTTGAGGGAGTGAGACGGAATTGGAAAGTAGGATTTTGGGGTAGGGAAAGAGAATGTGAGCAGTCTAGTCGGTCATTCATTTTGAGATGTTGTTAAAAGTGGGAATCAGATAATGGCTACAGCTGACATACCTTTGTCTGCTACACCAAACAGAAGACCAAGGAAGGACTACTCATTTCTTCTGAGGCCGATACAGACTAGATCTTCATCAAAGCATAATAATGAGGTGACTTTGGCTTTTAAAAAGGGTAGTGTGATCAAGAAGGTATACCAAGATCAATCTATTCTTGAACTACATTGGAGTCAGGTTCAAATTGGAAGATTTTGGAGGAATCCAAAATGAGAAACAACTACTGGTGAAGAGGACTCCTTCATGGGATGTAGAGATGAATCTGGTTATTATGATGTGTGAGTATTTGTTGGTTTTTTTCTGACTTGTCTGTGGTTGTAAGTTGGGGTACCGAGAACCCATAAACAGGCTTCTAGAAATGAAAAAAAATGATTTTCCAAAAAACTTCCTTAACCCGAATTGTTATAACAATTTTATTACTCTTTAAAGGTCAATATGTTCATTATATAATAAAAATTTATCTATAAATTGAAAATATTTTATATTTATTAACATTTAAAAATAATTTTCCAAAATATTTTATTTTTTGTAAATAATATATCTTTTAATAAAAACTAATTTATTATAAAATAACATTAATGACAATTTTCACATTATTTACATAATTTAAATTTAAAAATATGAAGAAAAAAATGAAATTTGAATATGTTAATTAAAAACCATTTTAATATTAGATATTTATAATTAAATAAATGAAAACAATTTAGTCAATTTAGTTCTATCTTAATATATTTAGAATTATTTATTTAATAAATTATTAATTAAATAATTACCTCATTGGTATTCCTTAAGAAGTTAGTCTAAATAATTCATGTATAAAAAATTAATATTCATAAATTTTATGAAAAACATTTCTACCTTTCAAAATATTGTGTAAAAACGAACTAATGTGGTTATTTTTCCATATTTCAAGTCTTTATAAATGTTAAAGTAAATGAATGTTTCTTTTTTTGTATTTTTTCCATGCTCAAATTATTATATAAATGGATTTTAAGTAATAGTGTACCATGTAATCATAAAATCAGAACCAAAAGACGATATGGTCAAAATATGAGTATTTATTGTGTTCTAGACAAGTACCATGGTCATTTTCTTACTTAAGATTAAAGTGTCACCACCATGTGGAAAAATTCATCCCTTAATCATGGTAATTAAATATAATTAATTTCACTAATATTTTTGGTGAAAAAAAATGTTTACCATAATTGAAATAAATTATTATTCTTTTTAGAGATATTGAATCCATATTTAATATTTTAATCACTGATGTAATATAAATTAATTTAAAACTAATCCAGTAGTTGTGTTATGGTAGTGGGTTTTTAAGTCTAAATGTTCAAATGATTGAAATGTTTTATATCCATTTTTCAAATTGGTTCCATTAAACTAAATTATATTTATTATTATTTAATTTATATAATTATTATATACACTCAAATAAAGATATTATTTTAAAGTAAACATAAATTAGATAAAAATTCAGTTTTCATTTAAAATTCATTTTCCCTATTAATATAAAAATTAATATTCCTACAAAAAAAATTGATTTTTTTTTGATATACCGATTTTAAAAGGGATGTTTTATTTTCCAAATAAACATTATAATATTTTAAAAAATTACATTAAAAATGTTTTCTCCATTAAAAGTTGTTAAAATTTCATTTTATAAAATTCATCTTTTTTATTTTTATATGTTATTTATTCTGATATATTGTATTTAAAAAAAGTATATAAATGTAAAATTTTTTATTGAATATAATTAGTTTATATTTAATTAAAATAATATATCAAAAGTATTTTAATTATTTTTTTGATGTAATATGTGTTTGATTTCATAAATATAGCTTTCCAGGAAAATATTTCTTATGTTTTCAGAAGGGTTTTATTTTAATTTATAGTTAATTGGACAAAAAATATTTCATATTCTATAAATTTCTAAAACATATTTTATAAATTTATTATTTTAATTCATAAAATACATTAGAAAGGCTAGTTGATAACTACAATAATATTAATAATATATTCTATTTTGGTAAAACTCAGACTTACGCATAACGCAAGCTATTTAAGGAACTCAACATTATGTTTAACAAAATCTATTCATAATATTTCATGTACCAAGTGTTAGTATAAGTGTTTCTTGTAGTGTAAGATTAACTTGGTGTGGCATATAATTAAATCCAAACATTGATATTTCAGGTTAGAATATCAATATTCTGTGATATAGTGAATGAAAAATATCAAAAAGATTAAATTAATTTGAAAAAAATTCACAAAATCTCTGGTTATTACATGAGATGTTTTTTATAGATTCATATTTTATAATTATGATGTTATTATAGGTATTATAATATAATTTATTTATTTATTTATTCTAGTCTATTATCATTCCATAAGTATCATGGGTATGATTTGTGATGTTGTAGTTGGAAATGATAATGTTTCAGTAATTTTAAATGAATAAAATTTTTGTTCACAAAAATAAGTCAATTATTAGTAAAATATTTCAATAACCATTAAAAAAAATTAGACAATAAATTATAATAAGGGAATTATTTATTCTTCCAAATTAATCCATGATATAAATATATAGCATCGTTCATGTGGGTGGTTAAACCAACCCAAAAATGAACAAACTATAATCAATGGGTGACTATGATTAATGAATTTTCACTTTTAAAGTAATATCATTATCAATATAGTATAATTATTATATATATATATATAATATTAATGTTATTATTTATATTATGATACTATTTTTTATAGAATGATATACTAGGTGAAAAATTAAATTTGTTACTCTCATGGAAGTGGTAGTCCACATTTATTCAATAGAGAATCATTCATTTATATATAATTTGAGGAAGATTGGGAATGATTTATTATTTAATAAGCTTAATAATTTCATAAATATCATAACAATTCATCAAATAACCCTTTTTACCAGCCATGAAATTCAGTGATGAGAAGAAGACAAGTTGTTTATAGAGGTTGTAGTTTGGACGTACGCATGGAAACTTCTTTATTATTTGATTGGTATTGGTGGAAGGTAGAAAATGGGTAATAAATTAGTATATTATAATTTTAAAATATTGATAATTATTATTTTATAATACAGTCATGGAAATAAAATTATTAATGGGGTAAAACAATAAATGAATTAAAGGAACTTAGCTGAAACATTACCTCTCCCTTTAGTGATCTTCCTTGGGTAGCAACGTAACAATACATAGATTAATATTTCATTAAACATTTATTATATTACATTAGGAGAGTACATTAAATTGTCTTTGTAATATCTTTTGAGATAATATATTATAATGGGTATAAAAATTATGTGTTCATTGTTGGTATAAATAAGTGATTGGTGTGACATTTTATAAAAAAAATATAAATGGTAAATTCATTATTCAAAGGTTAAGTTGATCCAATAAATGATACTAATGTAGTGGATGAATGGATATTGTTTATAATAACTCAATTATTCATTTAAAAATATGATTTATACATTTTATTTAAATATTTTACTCAATAAATTTTCATTTTTCTTACTCTTTTATTTTATCATGTTATGTAATTTTTACATAGGTAAATTATTTTAAATTCTAAAAAATAAAATGTGCCTTATTACATAATTTTTGACAACTGATTCCAAATTCAAATCCAATTTTTTCAAATAAAATTTATATGAGTGATAAAATTTAAATTTATTATTATCTCATATAATGTTTAAAAACCATTTTAACAAAAAATTTATTATTTAATGTTTAAAAATAATGATTAATATAAAATTATTAATTTTTTATTTATATAGATTTAATTTGTTTTTTCTTACCCCAATAAGAGTTATTTTTATTTTATAAAAATCTAAAACCGAATTCCACCTTGTGTATACTTAGTTAAAATAGGTGTGCCCAAAAATGTTTTTATAAAATTAAAATATTTATTATGATTATAAAATTCTAAAGCATTGGTTTTATAATAAATAATTGAATTTTTATATTAAATATTCAAATTTATAAATAAATAAATTCATATATAAATAATTTGATAAGCATTCAAATTGTTTTTGTATTATGAATGTCTTATAAAAGGTACATTAATTACAAAATTGATATTTTTCACTATTCACCCAAAAAAACAACATTTTAGAGAAATTATGAAAATTAATCCTAAATGATTTTTTTAAAAATTACACTTAAAATTATTTTAATTTTATCAAATTCAATTTATAAAATTTATTAAGTTTTTTTAAATGACAATTGAAAATATAAAGAAAACTATTTTTTTGTAAAAATTATGGTTTCATCTATTCTTCATACAATTTAATAGAAATTTATTTTTGAATAATTTTTAATTATTGGCTCATATATAATAATATTTCAAAATTAGTAAATTTAATTTATTTGGATAAAAAATCCAATATATTAAAAAAATAGTCATTTTAGAAAGAAAACTACTTCTTAATATTAAATCATATTAAATAATTATCTTATAAATATATGAATCTTTAGTTTATTAAAGCCTATTTTCATACTCATGGTTTTATTATTCTTATAATATTGAAAATAATATTCCCATAGCATGTTTTACCACGTTCTTTTTTGTGTGGGTGTGAAAATAGCTATACAAAATAAAATTTTATAAAAAAGAAATTAGTAACAAAATATTTGTGTTAATATATATCTTACCATTTTTAAATATATTGATGATATTATCTATTATTTAAATTAAAATGGAAATTATGAATAAATTTATACTTAGTGTGTTTTTTTTGAGAATTCGATGTTGGGAGGGGAGAAGTATTTATTAGAAATTGAAATATCTAAAGAGAGAGAGAGGGAGATAGATAGAGAGATCACAATTTTCATTCTCGAGAGGAATATTCCCAATAATAGTTGGAATGGTTAGAAATTTAGTAATTAGAGATTTGTTATAATCATTTTTTAAGATACTAAATTATTAGTGAAATATTCAAAAAAATTTGTATAAGTCCTCAGCCTTAAACATTAAATAATCTTGAGATAAGTCAATAATTTTACTTCACTTCACATTGAGGATCTTTTTTAGGTTTATATATTTTGATAATTTGTTATAACTCTTACATAACAACATAAATATTTTAACTAGACACTTATACTCAGTATCTAATTTTTATAAATCAAGAACTCTTTAAAAAGAAACATGGTGTCATTTTATGGTCTCACAACATAACTTTTCCTCAATCCCATCCTTGAATATAATATTAACTATGTCAGGTGAATTTTTTTTCAAAACATGGGATGGACATAAAAAGATCAGTAAGGGAGACACAAATAATGAAAACTATTAGTCATGGGAAAACATATAAACCATGAACACTTTATCATAAAATAATTCTATTCACCTTTATGAAGTAGTAAATACTATTCACTTAATATAATCTTATTTCTTACCGTTTTTATAGCCAAAATATTACAATAACCCAATAGAAATAATCATATATCATAAAAAGTTAACTTAAGACCTAATCTTACCTAAATAGAATAACCATATGGTCGACTTCAACAAATCCTTCTTACAAATGGAATAGCCAAACATATGTATTTGCATACCGAATGTAGTGGAGGTTATAACATAACCACTCGTCCATGGTTTATCACAGAACCACCTATCTTTGGTTTATCACATAACCACCCATATATGGTTTACTATGTAACAATCCATCAAATGTGAAATTAACATTATATAATCATAGCATATAAAAATTTCAATTATCAACATTTCACTGATAACATTTCATTCTCAAAAACAAAAAATAATTTAAAGAATTTAAATAGTAAATCTAATTTCAAAACTATTTTAAATACCAAAACGCCCAAAATTGAATAAGGGATTTCTTTGCCATTTAAAAATAATTAAATCTTATATAGGAAACCAAATATCAGATACCGGTTATGGTGGCAGAGAGGTCATTGTCTATGCATAAATTAAAAATGTTCTCTTATTATAATTTAGTAAAACACTAAATAGAAAAAAGATTCTCATTGAATTAAATTTAAAGTCCAAGAGGGTTATTATACATCGTATAAAATAAGTTAGTGTATATTTTCAAAATATGCCTCAATGAATGGAGATTGAGATGAAATCTCTTACCTTGAGTCTGACATGTCATGTACAATAATTATGTTCTTGAATAATAAACGTAGGTTAATTTTTTCTTTCTATATACACGTTTTCAAATATATTATTCATTTTATATCACTTTTTAACATGTTATAAAAATTACATAATTATTTGAGTTCATATCAGACATTTTGTCGATATTCAGTAGATGAGTAGAAAATGAAGTAGTTTTGATATAAATTGTTCATCTAGTGAAAAGTCAATAATACCCATAATTTTATTCATGATTTATATATCATTTATATCTTTTAAATATGTATTTATAACTTCCATAATATTTGGAGATAAGAAATCAAATTCACTATTCATGGAGATGGTAGGTTGTGCATACGCCTGAACTCTACCTTATTTTTTCATCATAGAAGATTAATAATAAAATGTTATAAATTTATATTATAATAATAGTATTATTTTCATTTCATGAAAGTCTCATAGGTTTGATAAAATAATCCTTTATACATTCAATGTATAGTAGGAACGAGTCACATCACTTTGAGGGGGAATAGTCCACACATCCTCAAACGAAATTATTGTATTTACACAAAAAGGAAAGCATAAAGATATTTTAAAAATAAAAATTTAATATTAATAGGAACAATATAATATATATCATATAAATACAGTTCCATCATAATGGAAACCAAGAGAGGTTGTAGAAGAAAATTGAACAACCATCATTTTATGAGACGATAATTTGTTGTACATAGTAACAGTATGTTATATATCCATTAAATGGAGGTGTGTGTAAGTGTAGGTCAAAACCATAGCCTAAAAAAATCCTATATTATGGATTATACTGGTGTTTTTATAAAATAAATGAATAAATAGAGGTTATGGGGTTGGATAAGGAAAATAAATGAAAGGAGCTTGAGAGACGACATTACCTCAAAATTGGAAAAAGCTTTTTGATTTGGGCCAAAAAGTAGTATTATATTGAATTATAGAAAAGGAAAGGATTAAATGAGTAAATAATGGGTGTTGGGAGATTATTTGAAAACAATTTTTATTATCTATGGGTCTTTAGATGTGTGAGTATGTGGGTTGAGGTGGTGAAATTTTATAAGAGGGAGGAGGGGCAATTTAGAAAAGTCTTGTAATATTATATTATTATAATTTTTTTTCCGAATTATAATAGTTCAATAGTGATATATTTCATGTATAATATGTTTATGGGTCTAAATACTCTCAGATAATGGGTTTTAGACATGTTTAGGTGACAAATTTAACCTTATCATTGGGCTTTAACCCTTAGTTAAATAAATTAACTCTTATCGTTTTGTCTTCAATTTCTACACTATATGTTTAATATGGTTTCTATAAAAAGTCAATAAAACCTCAAGTGGATCACTAATCATGTTTTAAACATTATCTAAGTCATTTTTACTAATCTTATATTTTAATTATTATTATATCATTTAATAAAATATCATTTTTCTTTTAAAACTCATTTCAGTCAATTTTGACACTATTTAGTAATTGATTTTTATTAAAGTCATAAAAATCTTAGTAATTATATAAAATACATTAACTAAAATAAAAAATTCCATAATAATCTATAAAATTCGTCTATGGCATGAAAAAGTTCAAATTAAATTTATTAAAATATTTATAATATCATTTATTTGAATATTTTATTTATAAGGTAGTCACTACATCATCATTGTATCTTAAATAAATTTAATTATTTAATGTCTAAAAATTATAAATAGAATACCATGATTATTTAATTTTATATATATTTATAATTCATATTTATAGTCAAATATATATGTTCTATAGACATATATTAAAAATGTTTTAGTAAAAGATACATGTTTATGTTATATTTCTTTTTTTACTTTAAATTAATTATTATAACATGCCATTCTCACATGCATGTGGCTTAATGCGGCCCTAAAATCAACCCAAAGATTATAATGGTATAACATATGTCATAAAATAATATTAATACACATTTTTGGGTATTCTTATATTAGTATACTTTTATTTTCTACACTTATTAACCTGATTTACCCATTAACCATGGTAAATAAAAATAATTACTAAAGTTACTATTCGTAATGTCCGAAAATAAAAGGGACCTATTTACATAATTTGGGCCTCCTTATTATAAATATGAAATCCATTTTCCAAAATTTAAAACATATAAGTCATAGTAATTAATTTAAAATTAATTCCGGTTGTCAAAACGAAAAATCATTTTTTAAAAGATAAAAACCATCAAAATATTGACGTGTGTTTATATCTAATTTTAATGTGAAAATTACATATAATGAACTATATTGGTTTAAATTATAAAAACATAATCCAATTACCCTTTAAAAACTATTAAAAATATCATCTAACTATATAAATAAATCTGATGAAAAGGCATATTTGAATAAAAAATCATTATTTTTCACTATTCATTAAAATATGAATTTTATAAAAAAATACCAAAATTTAATCCCAAGTAAATTTTGATTTCCCAATTCTGAATAATAAGTTTATTTTGTCAAAGATAACCTATAAAAGGGAAAAAAACTAAATTTAAAAATGGTTCTCCATCAAAAGGCAGTAAAATGAGATTTATAAAATATTAGAGTATTTTATGCTTAAAATTGGATTCATTCTAATTTTAAGACTGTAAAATTTATTTGATAAATGTTAAAATATTTAAAAAATATGTTTCATCATATTTTTCTAGTTCTTTTCATTCCCTCAAATATAATGACTAGGCGTTAACTACCATTTAAAATAATAATAATATATTATTTTTTGGTATAACGCAATGTTGAAAACATGCATATTTAATTTTTACTTTAATTATTGGATATATTCATTATATTCTGATATGAGATAAAATCCATCCCTGACAACAACAAAAACATTTTCTTTTTTAGTTTCAAGGTTATAAATACTATCCAAATTACTTTATCATAGAGAAAAACTATATAATCAGAATCATTATTACAGGATGTCTAACTAATAACATTTTATTTGAAATATATAAATACATAGTATTTTTCATAGAGACATACCTGTATATTTCTTTATAAAAAGCACTAGGGTTCCCACTAAAGTATTGTTATCCTTATTTCCAAAGGTTGACTAGTCCTTTACTTTGATACCAACTATTGAGACAGTGGCATAAACGACATTGATATTTCATCACTTAAGATGTATATTGTAATGGAACAAAATTACATGTAATATTTTTTGAAAATTAAATTGAATTTTTACGAGACCATTATCCAAGAGGACACGTAATTCTGAGGCATGGATTGGCCGGAAATGATTTTTGAAATTTTTTAATTTTATTAATTAAGCGTGCGAGCAGGTTATTCTATCACTTGAACTAGTTCCTCAATAAAACATTGGAGGGAATTGTTCAAATCCAAATGTTAGGATTCTCCTAGAAAGGGCTTAATGTTGTCCAGTGTGAGCCAATAGACGAAGTTAGTTTTTGTCCGTAAATAAAATAATTAAGTAACAATTATTTTATTTTAAAATCTGTGTAACTTGTAAATGGTAAGCTAGATTGGAAATCAAAGAGTACCATTGAGTTCGTGAGGGCATGTTTCTATTAGGCTGAGATTAACCTGGACTGGAATAGGACGAGGTCGAATGTTAGTTTTTGAGTTTTTTTAAGGGAATTAAAATGGTACACGTGCACAGTTTTGGAGACTTCCAAACAGTTGCCTGAATTGAATATATGAAGGCACTGTTGAATCTAGAATGATGACATTACCTAATAATAGACTAAACATCAACAAGCATGGGTCAACTAGAAAAGATAGTTTTTAAACTTTTCCAGAAAAAGTTAAAATAAAATAAAGGTGATGTTTTTTTTATTTTTTATCTTTTGAAACCATTGGAGAAAAATGGTGTGTAACACATTGAAAGCGAAATATTGTTTCACTAATGAATCATTGTAACAGATTTGTAACACAGCGTAACAGAAAATCCTGAATCACTATTCACCACATAATGTCTTAGTAAGGACCCAACGTCGGGGGGGGGGGGGGATGTTGTATTTTTTTTTGAGAAGCTTTAAAGAATTCGTTGTCAAATGAAAAATAATGGAGAGATCAATGAATGGGATCGAACCTGACATCACCAGTTGACGATCGATGAGAACTGGTGGAATGAGGATCTACATGGTGACACAACTTCAATATACGCCTCAAAGAGATATTACCTCTGGGTAGGGGCTGTTATATGAATTAAATCCTCCCATGTTCTTAGTTTTAAATGAAAAAAATCGGATTAACCAAAAAACAGGTTGACCCATGGTTTGATCATTCTTGTGAGATGTTTTTTCTTTCTTTTTCATGTTCCTTCAAACGGATTGGGTTGAGTACGAAATAAAAAAACGGTTGAGTTTCAATCCTAGGGCTTATTTTTTGTTCTTTTCTCCACTACATTCCTCACGTTCTTCACTAGTTGGTAAATGGTCAATCATTTGACAAATGTCCTTGGCATAACAATATATGACATCTAGGATTGGGTATGGACATGACACAATAAAGGAGCAATGATGATCAACGGTGGGTGGATTGAAGAAGTGTGTGAAATACCTACAATTGGGAATTTCTTGGTGGAAGTGATTATAAATGTGAATTGAGCCCCAGGCAGTGAAGAAGGCAGCTCAAGGGTTTCAGAACACATTTCGGTTCGAAAAATGGACCATAGGGGCATGTCCGGTGGTCCACAGAACATCCCACCTATTCATTGGCACCAGCAACGATCAGAAAATCCACGCTGCGGTGGCCCCATGCCAGTGCAGCGATGGCTACTGGAAAAAATTACAGTAACCGCCATTGGGTTTCTGGATGTAGAGAACCACCACATTGACTGCAGAGGCACGTTGTGCCTGGTTTCCCGTGGCCGAGCCAGGCATGGTATTTTCAGCCTGCTCATGCAGATCAGTTGGATGGGGTGATGGTGCCAGCTGGTGTCGCCAACTACAGAAGCAGACATAGAAAATCTGTGTCCAGGCTAGAGGATCATACCCGCTCTGATGTAGACTCGACTTTTTCTGGTGTGTTGCGCCCAGCCTGGCGGTCCGGGCCAAACCCACTTCCTAGTGGGCCAATCCCAATGGGCTGAACTTAGGGCCCACCAGGCCATGACTGACTAGTGGCCTTGCAGGCCAGGCCCATTGGGATTGTTCAGACATGGTTGGGTTGGTCCTACCAGGCCATACCAGACTCAGACCCAACCGGCCCCTAACTCACTAAAATTCCCATAATGTTTAAATAGATTATCTGATTAACGAGCCATCTACGACGTTGGGACCACTGCAATGAGTAATACCTTTTATGATACTATAAGTGAGTTTTGAGGAAGATTATGGAAATCCTAGGGGCTTGAAGAATAGGCTATCCTAGTACAAGTTGGATTTGAGTATAATCGGAGTGGTTCTTATGAAGTGATTCCTGGATAGTTACTCCCCTGAAAACTCAGGGCACATATACTCCTTAACCCTTTGCTTAGGTAGATATAGGAATCACCACATCATGGGTGTAGGTTCATTTCCATGTGGTTAGCTTCCTTCTGGGGTGATATTACCCTATAGGACTAGGGTGAATGTTCCCAAAGTAGTTTATAATGGAAGAGTATGTACTCCCATGGGGGAATAAGAAGCAGGCCCTCTATCCTGGGAGTCGTTACTCCCCTATAGGACAAGGGAACACGTTCCCCACAGCTGACGCACATTGAGCTGGTACTCCCCTACCAGGTAGGGTGCGCAACCTCTATGATAGGATTCAGTACTCCCCTATTATTTCAGGGTGTGGGTCCCCCACACATGATCAAATAGAGTCGGTACTCCCCTACCGGGTGGGTACGAGTCCTCTATGATAGGATTCAATACACCCCTACTGTTTTAGGGTATGAGTCCTCCACACATGAAATTAAAGAGTCGGTACTCCCGTATCATACCCAGGCATGGTTCGTCTAGTCACCGAGTAGTACTCCCCTACTAGGTAGGGAGCATGTCCTCAATTAGGGAATGGAGCACCCTCATCTATTGGACAACGTAGCAAGGAGCGGGCCCAACCACTTGTTGAAAACGGTATATTTATAAGATCTAGTGCTCTCTCAACGGACTGAGGTGCGGGACACTCTTTATATGAGTGATAGAGTTTCCGCGTGATGGTTAGGAGTGAGGCTCCCTCTTACATGTAGAGTGGTGAGGGAGGGCTTTTCCACATGGGTTTCCTTAGTCATGCATGGGGCACATGACTATTATGACTAAACCTCTAGTGTCAGGCAATAGATTCAGACCTAGTAGAATGTTCATGATGGAGCACGTTCTCTCATACGTACCATTTAGAATGGTATAATTGTACCCGGTGTATTTTATCTCTCGAAAGGGTGCCATCGGAGATGGCTGAGCTCGTGGAGTGTGTTATCTTATTTTGTGTTTTATGACGTGATCTTGCGATGAGAATCCTAAATCCAGAGGTGAGGTGGGGACCACATATTTCCTTACTGGCTGAGATGAGTATATTTGGATGTTCTTGATATATGTGTGTGAATATACCTGTGTGAAGATGACTGTGAATTTTCTATATGGATTACCTCTTATGGTATACATTTGTTGTTTCGGGGTCCCCACCTATGTATTATTTTAATCACCCCTGCACAGTCTTTCCCACACGTGTCATGTCTTTTTTAGTCGACCAACGCTTTGAAGAAGTCCAAGGACGGCCCAAACCGGGTAGTGTTCATTGACACCTTATAGACAAGGCGTACTCCTATGAATTCATGTACCTACCCTCCACCTACCATTTAGGTAGGGTCCTTGATAGATGAGTTTCAAAGACCTTGGTTTTTAATAGTCTTCTATTTTTCCTTTGGTGGGCTTGTATAATTTCATGGTATACCCCTTGCACTTTACAAGTTGTTGTAATATAGTTGTGGTTTGGCTTAGTGGATGCATGAAATTTTTTACTTTTCAGATTTGGGGATTTGGTTGTGAGTGTGTGTGTGTGTGTACATGTTTTCTGAAAATTTCTCCAAATAGTAGGATAATGCCTTAGATGCTAGTTTCGAACCCCTCGACATTCGGAGGTGGGATTGTGTTAGTCATGAGATGGGCCCTGATGGGTCATTACAAATTGGTATCATAGGTGGTTGACTATACCTCAAAGATCAATGGAATATTTTATTTGGTTTTGGGAAAAAGTGTTAAGTGTTTTGACTTCATCTATCAGGCTAGGGATTCTAGGGAGGGTGTAGCGGCTGACGTATCCATACACTAGGACTCTGGACACCTGTTTATAAACATGGTACATTGAAATAATGGTTGCAAGGAAATAAAGGGTACATTCATCATGAAGGAATTTTTGTGCTTTCTATTGTGTTCTTGAGTCACCTCCCTATATATTCTCTTTAACCATGGTTTATTTGGATATATTTCTAGATGCCACCAAAATGAAAACCAGATAGGATTATACATCATGATCATAATAATGATCCACCCAAATTTGAGGATTCAGTGTAGGGAACTGAATTTGAGGTGTTACCTCTGGGTGGTGCACTAGTGATGCAACATCCTGTCGATTAGCAGTTTCTACTAGCACTACTAGTGGAGGATGATTGAAGGACGAGTGTGCTACATGTGTTCCATAAGAAAAAACATCTGTATTTATGAGGCGATAAATATTCTAAGGTATTTGGGTATTAGCTTCAGGTGGTTACACAAGTGTTTCACATAGTAAGGACACAACCAGACAAGATGACATTCCTAAAAATGATCCTCCTACATGGATAATTAGAATTATGGTGGGTCTTGGTGATCCAGACACATGAGGAGGTGACCATCACTTGAAAACATATTGAGAACCTCATCAAGGAGTAGTTCTTTACAATGACATTACGCTATGCGGGTATGCAAGAGTTGTTGAACCTACGACCGGGCAACATCATAGTATCATATGAATCAAAGATATTCATGTATCTTTCTTTATAATCTATGGATATGGTTTTGGAACCATACACCAGGGCCTGAACCTTGGAGTGGGGACTACGTCGAGAGATTAGGGCTTCAGTGATACTCCTTAGAATTTTGTGATATGCTGGGGTGATGGAGCGAGATATGGTTGTTGAAACATCACTTACGAAGGAGCAGATTGATGTGACCTATATCATGGGTCATGAGGTAGAGGTCTCTAGTGGAGATAGTAGGCATCCAGTGACATGATCGTGGCATAAGAGCCATACCCATTCCTAAACACATACACATGGGTTTGTGGCGAAGGAGAAATGCCAAGGATATGATCATCTGTAGGAGGGGTGTTGTTATGTTTTCAACTATCTAGGACATCATGCTAGAGATTGTATTACCCTACATTATGTTTAGAGAGATATTCGGTAAATGGGCCTCCTTAGTAGATACAATTCTTGGAGAAAGGAAATTCGCAAGTCGGCATAAGAGGAAGAGGAGATAGACAAGTAGTTGGAGGTGGTCCGTTCCAGGTATTGGATGTTGGAGGGTAAGGGTGAGGAAATATACTTGCAGTCATGGAATATTACACAAAATATCTAGAAGAGATTCAAGGTATAGTATTTTATTTTCATTTGGATACCTTTTTAAATAGCCACAGTTTCTCTAAGTTCACCTTTTTTCACATGTTCTGTTAGAGATATCGAGATTCTGGTTGGATCTTGGACTTGACTCTCATGATTAGAGACTATTTCTAGAGGACATCCATTGATCATACACTAATGCTGATAGAGTGATATAACTCTTGGAGATGTCATTTGAGATTAGTATCTATTAATTATAGTGTCGAGGCCTTAAAAATTCATTTTGGGTATGAACTACTACCGTTCATACCTAGATTGATGATATTAGGAAGAGGATGCGGTGTGTAAGAATTAGTGAAAAGGGGTTTTTCCATAGTCGTAAAATTGAAATCCTGGGAAACACGATTAGGAATCTCGCAAGGATTCATTCTTGGGATCATTCTTTGGGGAAAGTGTTTGATCGCACAATGTTTCTACAGTATGGAACAGTTTCTAAGCATATATACTTCATTAGGATGCCACTAGTGAGTGTGGTAGTCTTCCTGTTTCGACATGTTGTGTTGCCGCTACAGGTTGTAGAAAGAGGGCCATGTAAAACCCAATGTTCTCTCTTGGGTAGCCCTGTTCCGTTTGTAAATACCCCTATGTTCTTATCATCAACCCTAAATGCATAACTCTTATGGAGTATTTAGCACAGTTCATCCAAGGTTGTATGTGAACTGTGAGTTTCTGTATGTATCTATGACAGGTTAGTGCAGAGGTGAGCCCATAGACCCCATTATTGGGGAGGGATCATTCTGCTTGGGTTTTTTCTACTTTTTTTGCAGCTAAAGAATCATGTTCTAATCATTTCACAATGTTTACCTAACAAGATATGGACATGATAGTGGTCAATCTCAATGGTTCCTCGAGTCACATTCTTGAAAATAGTGTAGGGACCCTTGATGAACTCAGATTTCTTCCGTTTGGATAGGCATTTTTTTAGGTATGAAAGTCCATAATTTTGGGATAATTTAATGGGCCAAAATTCCATGTTTTTTTATAAAATAAATTTTATTTTTACAAGACCATGCTGTTAGACGACACATAATTTTGAGGCCTAGAGTGGTGGGAAATGAATTTTTATCTTTTTATGTTTATTAATTAAGAGTGCAAGTGATTTTTTCAATATTTTTATCTAGTGACCATATAGAAAAACTGAGGGCACTGTTGAACTCAGAGCATTGGTATTCCCTTAGAAAGCGCCTAACGTTGTCTAGTGCGAGCCAAAAGTGGAAGTTAGTTTTTGGATGTAATGAATAAAATTATGAAACAATTATCTTATTTTCAAATGCTTGTAACTCCTAAATGGAAACTCAGAGGGAAATCTGAAAGTACCATTGATCTTGTGAGGGAGTGTTTCCCTTAGGAGGAGCATGACATAGACCTAAATAGGTCGAGGGATAAAGTTAGTTTTTATTGTTTTTTAAGTGATTTAAAATGGTGCACTTGTATAGTTTCGGAAGCATCTAAAATGGTGACCATATTTAAAATATTAGGGCACTGTTATATCCAGAATGACAACATTACATATCAATGGAATTAACAACAACCGACATGGGATGACTGGAAAATATCGTTTTATAAATTTTTAAGAAAAAGTTAAAATAAAATAAAGTTGATGTTTTATGTTATTTTTGATATTTTGAAACCATTACTTCCAAACGGTGTGAAACTCATTGAAACAGAAAAGTTGTTTCATTAATGAAACTGTGTAACGAATTTGTAACACAGTGTAACAGAAAACAGTTAATAATTATTTTACACATAATGGATTAGTATGGATCCAATTTTAGGTGGGTGGATTTTGATGATAAGTCTTGTATAATTCATTAGAAAATTACCATCGATGGCAAGATCAATGTACGAGATCGAAATGGATGTCAGTAGTTGATGATAGACAATTGTTGGTTGAAAAAGGATCGACATGGCGATGAATCATCAATATGCACCTTTAAGCTAACCAAGACCCAGGTTGGGGTTGTTATTTTAATTAAACTCTCCCCAATTATTGGTTTTAAAAAACAAACGTAGATCAACCCATGAAAAAGATGACCTAAAGTTTGATCATTCTTGAGGGATGATTTATTTTTTTTCTTGATCCTTCTAACGGATTGGATCAGGGATAGAATAAAAAAAAATGCAAAGGTTCGATCCTTGGGTTTATTTTTTGTGCTTTTCTCCCCCACATTCTTCAGGTATTTTTCTGGTTGGAAAATGGTAGATTATTGTGCAACCGTCCTTGGTGCAACGATCTTACATCTTTGATCGGGGATAGACACTACACTACGAAGGTTCGACGATGACCGACGGAGGGTGGATCGAAGTGGTGCATGAAATAATGAAAATTTGGTATTTTACAGTAGAAGGGATCACAATGGTGATTTCTACCCTAGGCGATGAATAATGCAGCCTGAGGGTTTTAGAACCCCTTCCTGTTCGAAGAATGGACCACTGGGGTGCATCTGGTGGTCCACAGAACAGCCCACTGACGTGTCAGCACAAGCAGCGACCAATGGCAGCACGGGGCAACCGTCACGTGCTGGCACAGTGGAGGCTAGCCCTCTATAGTGGCATCTGGAAGAACCCACGACAACCATCAGGGGGTTGATAGACATGACATCACCACCTGATTGGACACACACAGTAGGGTCGCATGTTGTATTTCTAGTCTGCTCATGCAGACCGACTGGATGAGGTGGTGGTGCTATCTAGCACCACAAAGTGTATAAGTAGACGCTGAAAAGCCGCATCTGGGATTGTGTTTGTGGGTCATTCCCTGGTAGGTAGTCCAGGCCAGACCAGCGGCCCCATGGCCTAAGCCCAATGGGAGAAACCCAGGGCCTAGTGGGAAAGCCTGACAAGCCAATCCCATTGGGCCGGGTCGAACATGGTCAAGTTAGTGGACAAAGACTGGGTTGGGTGGTGGACCCAAATTGGGTCAGGTCGATCCTACTAAGTCAGCCCAGATAGGGACCCAACCAACCCCATATTCACTAAAATACCCATAAAATTGAAACATAGAGTTCAGTTGATGATCCATCTGCAGTGTTGGGACCCTTTCGATGAGATGATCCTTTTGAGATACATTAAGGGAGTTTTTGAGGAAGTTGGAGGATGGCCTATGGGATTGAAGTGTAGGATGTCATTGTGAAATTAGGCTCTGGGAAAGAGCATGGTGAGTCTTGTAAAGATATGCTAAGAAGGTTAATCCCTTGATGGCCTAGAGCGCAGGTACTCCTTAACCCTCTGCTGAGGTAGATATGGGACACACCACGTCATGGGTGCAGGTTCTTTTCCCTTTAGGTATCTTCCTCCTGGGGTGATACTCCCCTAGAGGACTAGGTAGTATGTTCCTTGTGTTATTCTTAAAGGTATAGTATGTTCTCTCATTTAGGACCAAGGATCTAGTCATCTATCGTTGGAGTTGGTACTCCCCTATTGGACTAGGGTGCAGGTCCTCCACATCTAATGGAAATAAGGTCGGTACTCCCCAACCGGGTAGGGTACATGTTCTCTATCATAGGAGTTGGTACTCCCTTGATGTTTCAGGTTGTGGGTCCTCCATGCAGGATTGAATAGATTTGGTACTCCCCTACCATGTAGGGTGCTAGTACTCTATGATATGATTTAGTACTCCCCTGTTGTTTCAGAGTGCGAGGCCACCACATATTGACTAACAATGTTGGTACACCCCTATCATACCAATGTTGAGTTCCTCTAGTCAGCGAGTAGTACTCCCCTACTGGGTAGGGTGCGTGTCATCAGTTGGGGATTGGAGATCCCTTGGCTGTTGGACACATTATCGAGGGGCCGACCTATCCACTTGATGAAAATGATATCTTGATAGGAGCTAGTTCTCCCTTGATGGACTGAGGTGCGGGCCTCTCCTTATAGGAGAGATAGTGGTTCCATGAGATAGTTAGGAGCGGGGCTCCCTCTTATGTGTATAGTGGTGTGGGAAAGACTCTCCACTTGGATTTCCTTTGTCTTATATGGGGAACATGACTGTGATGACTAAGCCTACAATGTAAGGCACTAGAGACATACCTAGTATAACGTTATTGATGGAGAAATTTATCTTAGATGTACCATATGGAATGGTAAAATGGTACTTGATGTAGTTCATCTCTCGGACGAGTTCCAACAGGGTTGGCTAAGATCATGGAGTGTGATCTCATGGTTTGTGGGTTTTTATTTCTTCCTTCAATGAGAATACTAAAGATGGATGTGTGGTGTGGACCATCTGTTTTCCCAGTGTATAAGACGAGTATATCTGGATGTTCTTGGTATATGTATGGGAATATACCTGTGTGGAGATGAATGTGAATTTTCATTTTTGGTTTCCCTCTTATGCTTTACATTTGTGGTTTCATGGTCCCCTACTAAGTATTGTTTTAGTCGATCCTATATTATATTTTATCGCAATTTTCTTTCCTTTTGTAGACGATAGACACTTTGACAAAGTCTAGGGAGGACCAAGACTAGGAGGTGTTCCATGAGAGTGGATAGATGAGGTGTACTCATGTGATTTCATAAAGCTACCATCCACCAACACTTCTGGTAGGGCTCTCGGTGGATGAGTTTCAGATACATTGGGTTTAACTGTTGTTCTGTTTTCCCTTTGGCGGGTGTGTATACTAGCCTATTTTACCCCATATACTTTACTGGATGTTGAACAATGGTTGTGGTTTTGATTTTTTGATGCATGATGTGTTTTAATTTTATGATTTTGGGCTGGGATGAGAGTGTTCATGTGTATTGGTTCTTGCAAAATTCCTCCCTCTTGTGGGATAATGCCTTCATCACTAGTCACTAACCCCTGGCCTTTGGGAGGCGGGCTTGGTGTAGTCAAGACATAGGCTCTGGGGTATGGGTTAAAAAAAATTTGTATCATAGTTGGTCTATTCTACATTAAATACCAAGGGTATATTATTTTTGGTTTTGGGAAATAGTGTTAAGTGTTTTGAGTTTGGATTTCATTCCAGGGACTTCAGTTATGGTGCAATAACCGATGTATCCATACACTGTGACTCTAGACACCTGTTTTCCAACACAATACATGGAAACAATGGTTGTGGGGAAATAAATGGTCCATGCATAGTGTAGGGATGGATTTTCATTCCATTACCTTCTTGAGTTAGCTATCAAGATATTCTCTTTCCCCATGGTTCATCTTGATATATTTCAGGATGAAACCACAACGTTAACCTGATAGGATTTTACAACATGACCATAATGATGATCCACCTCAATTGGAGGCTTCAGTGTAGGGAATTGAATCCGATGAATTACCTCTAGGTGGTGCACCAATGATGGAACAACCCATCAATTAGAAGTTGCTACCAGCACTACCTGTAGAGTATGCGCGCTGGCTGAGCATGCAACATGTGTTCTAGAGGTAGAGATATCTCAAGTTCTAAGGCGAGACAGATCCTTATGCAGCTGTATATTGGCTAGAGGTGGTTACATGAGTCTTTCTCGTAGTGGGTACACTACCTAACCAGATTACAGTCCTATCATCGAGCCTCATACAGGGCTCAATGAGACGATACTTGAGCTTGGTGATCCAGAAGCATGAGGAGGTGAGCCTCAATTAGAAAGAATTTGAGCACCACTTTATGGAGGATTTATTTCTGAAGACTTTACTCTTGGTGTGTATACAGGAGATATTGTACTTATGGTAGGGAAACATGATTGTATCAGATTATTCAGAGAGATTCATGGATCCTTATCACTACTCTATGGATACGGTGTCAGAGTATTACCTTATGTCCCAGAACTTCATGTAGGTTCTATAATGGGAGATCATGCCATCAGTGATACCCATTATCATTTCATAATATGTCAGGGTACTGGATCAACCAATGGTGGTTGAGTGTTTCTCGGTGGAGAAGCAGATGGATATGAGCTATAGTAGAGGTCACGTGGTTCGGGTGTCAATTGGATTTAGGAGAAAAGAAGTGACAATATTGTGTCGTAGGAAGCATACCCATGCCCAAACATAGACATGAGTGTATGTGGCACAAGATCATCCATAAGGAGTTGATCAACCATAGGAGGGGTGGTGATACACTTGTAATGGTCGAGGACATCTTGCTTGTGATTTTCCAACCCATCATTCATTTGAGAGAGATCTGATAGACAATTTTCCTTGGTCGAGATAGCACTTTGATAAAAGAGTTCTAAAAGTCGGTGGGCATGTATTAGGAGTTGGGAGAGCATAAGGGAGTGGTCTGCACCAAGATGTTGGAGTTGGAGTGTGAGGGTGAGGTCAGCTGTTGCAGTCATGGATTTTAACCAGGAATCTCTAGGAGATATTTGACATACAGTCTATGTCTTTTCTTTTGGCTGTCTTTTGAAATAAACACAGGTGCTGGACATTATGAATTTACTCATGAGTTGTGTTTGAGACTTTGAGGTTCCTGTTGGATCATGGACTTGACCATCATTCTTAGAGACTCTTGCTCGAGGAGACCCATTGATCACACACTGGCGCTGATAGTGTGACCTGACTCTTTGAGGAGAGAGTTGAGGTTGGGATCTCCTTGTCATGGCATTGAGGCCTTATAACATCATTCTAGGTATGGACTAATATTTTTCATACCTATATTGTAAATATTAGGAAAAGGATGTGGTGTTTCCGAAATGGTGAAAAAATGATTTTTTTCCTTTTTGGTAATATGGAAATCTAGGGAAGCACAGGGGGGAGTCTGACAAAGAGTAAATCTTGGGATCATTTTTTGGTAATAGAGTTAGACCCTCAGATGTTTCCGTAGTATTTATGGTTTATAACCATCCATACTCAGTTGGGATTCCACTAGTGAGTGTGGAAGTGTTATTGTTTTGGCATGTTGTTTAGCTACTGGATGTTATAGAAAGAGGACCTAGAATGTCCCATCATTCACTCTAGGGAAGCCCTGTTTCATTCGTAAATACCTACATATGTTTAGAATCAAAAATAAATGTGTAATTCTTGTGGACTCTTTATCACAGTTCATCCCAGGGGGGATGTGAACTGTGGGTTTATGTCTATATCTATTATAGGTTAGCATGGTGGTGAGCTGCTAGACCCCATGATTGTAGATGGATCATAGTGTGTAGTGTTTTTTCCCACTTGTTACCGATAAATAAACATGTTCCCATAATTTCACTATGTTTACCTAGCAAGATATGGACATGAGATTGTTTTATCCCACTAGTCCCATGAGACAGGTCCTTGTAAACAGTGCAGGGACCCTTGATTAACTCATTTTTCATCCCTTGAGAATAGGAACTTAATTTTATGGGAGGAAAATCCCTATGGTGGGGGTAATCTAATTCCCTATATCTACATGTATTTTTTTTAAAATTAATTAGGATTTTTTTGAGACCAGGCTCTAATATGGCATGTAATTCCAAGGCTTGGAGTGGCTGGAATGGAATTTTGATCTTTTATAAGTTTTTTAATTAAGTGTGTGAGTGCGTTTTCTTATGTTTTGAACTAGTTCCTAGATCCAAAATGTGAGGGAAACATTAAACAGAGTGTCAGGATTCATCTAGAAAGGGAGTAACTTTTCCTAGCGTGGGCCAATAGTAGAAGTTAGTTTTTGTCCGTAAATAAAATAATCAAGTAACAGTTATTTTATTTTCAAATACTTGTAACTCATAAATAGTTACTTAGATTGGAAATCTGAGAGTACCTTTGGGATCGTGAAGGTGTGTTTCCCTTAAGTGGAGCATGACCTCGATAGGCCAATTTTGAGGGTGAAAGATAGTTTGTTTGGTTTTATTAAGAGAACTAAAATGGCGGCCGTGCACAGTTTTTGAATCTTCTTAAAGGGTAAAGGTATTGATAATATGAGGGCATTGTTTCATCCAGAATGAAGAAATTACCTATTATTGGACTTAAAAATGATCGATATATGTAGACCTGAAAAGATATTTTTAAGAATTTTTAAGAAAATTTCAAAATAATAAAGTGGTAGTTTAATTTTATTTCTGATCATTTGAAACCGTTGCTGTGAAATGGTGGGTTACACAATGAATCCAAAACACCATTTCATTAATGAAATGGTTTAATAACTTTGTAATGCAGTGTAATAGAAAACACTGAATTGTGATTCTCCACTTAATGGCTTCATAAGGATCCATAGATGGGGGGAGGAGTGGATGCCAGATTTTATTGAGAATCCTTGAATAATTCATTGGTGAATTACCAAAAATAGTGTGATCAACGAACGAGATTGAATCGTACATTGGAAGTTGAAAATCGATTGACGCTGGTGGAACAAGGATCAATGTGGCGACCCAACTTCAATCTACACCATCAAGGGACCCAAGTTATAAGTAGGGGATGTTATTTGAATTAAATACATCATCATTTTTGGTTTTAATTGAAAAAAAAGATCATACCATGAATAGGTAGACCCATGGTTTGATCATTATTTTTAGATGTTTTTTGAGTCATTCTCTTTATCCATCAAACGGATCAGGCCGAGGCCAGAATAAAAAAATGGTCGAGTTTCGATCCTCGAGTTGATTTTTTTTACTTTTCTCCCCCACATTCTTCAAATTCTTCACAATATGGAGAATGGTAAATCAATTCAAAACCATCATTTTGGAAAAAATTCTATATCATGGATTAGGAACATACAAGGCACGGTGAAGGTGCGCTGACGACCAAATATGGGTGAACCAAAGCTATGTGTGAAATACTGAAAATCTGTCATTTTCCAGCAGAAGGGGTCATAGTAGAGATTTGAATCCCATGTGATGAAGAATGGATCCCTTAGGTTTAATAACACCTTCCGATTCGAAGAATGAACCAACAAGGTGCATTCGGTGGTTTGATAAACATCCCTTCGGTTCCAACAATGACAAGCGGTGGAACACAACATCGACGACCATAAGAACCCGCATTAACAACCCATAGGGTTGGTAGACGTAGTGAACCACCACATTACTGGATACATACAACTAGGTCACATGTAGTATTTATGGTCCCCACATTCGGACCAGATGGATGTGGTGGCGGTGCTAGTTGATACCACTTGGCACATAAGTATAAGCGACAAAGCCACATTTGGGCTGGAGGAGCCGACCTTGTCTGATACGATCGAGGCTTGTGACTCAGAGCCCCCTCTTTAGGTGGTCCAGGACAGACCTGTTACCCCAAGGGCCGAGCCCAATGGGCCAAAACCATGGCATAGAAGGTCAAACCCACTTCCCAAAGGGCCAAGATTTATGGGCTAGACCCGTGTCCCAGTGGGCTGCGGCCTTTTGGCCTGGTCATACCGGATCGGGTCGGTCCAATCGAGATGTTCCAGACTAGAACTCCACTAGCCCCTGGTTCACCAAAAAAGCCAGTAACAGTGAAACATATCTTCTGAATGATGAGTTGTTTGTGGAATTAGGACCCATGAGAGGATATGGTCCTTTTGAGATACTATATGTGAGTTTTTGAGGAAGTTGAAGGATGACCTTTGGGTTTGAGGATTAGGCTCTCCCAGTATAAGTAGGCATTGAGCAGAATCATGGTGGTTCTTATGAAGAGAAGTTAGGAATGTTACACCCCTGACGAATTAGGGCACATGTACTCCTAACCCCTCTACATAGGTAGAGACGATACTCCCCACATCATGGGTGTGGGTTTGTTTTACTTTGGGTAGCTTCCACTGGGGGTGATACTCCCCTAGAGGACAAGGGTGTGGGTTCCTAGAGATGTTTGTAAAGGTTGAGTAAGTACTCCCCTATGGGACCCGGGAGCGAGTCCTCTATCCATGGAGTTGGTACTCCCCTATAAGACTAGGTAATTGGTCCTCCACATCTGATGCACATAGAGTCTGTAATCCCCTTCCGGGTAGGGTGTAGTTTCTCTATGATTGGAGCTAGTAATCCCCTGCTATTTCAGGGCATAGGTCTTCCAAGAAATATCGAACAGAGTCGGTACTCCACTTCTAGGTAGGGTGTGGGTCCTCAGTGATTTTAGTCAGTACTCCCCTAATATTTTAAGGCATGAATCCTCTGCACATAAACTGACAGATTCGGTACACCACTTTTGTATTAGGGCATAGGTCCTCTAGTCACCAGATATCTGTCACCTACATATTATGGTGTAGGTCCTTGATTATGGATTGGATCTCCCTCGGCTATTGGACATAGTAGCGAGGAGCGAGCCCATCCACTTAATGAAAATGATAAATAGATCATATCTAGTGCTCCCTCGACAGAATGAGGTTTGGACCACTCTTTATAGGAGAGACGGAGGTTTCACGGTATGGTTAGGAGAGGGGCTCCCTCTTACATGTCCAATGGTGAGGGTGGGCCTCTCCCCTTGGGTTTACTTAGTCTTGCATGGGGCACATGACTCTGACGACTAAACCCCTTGTGTTAGGCACTAATGTTAGGCCTAGTAGATTGTTCCTGATGGAGAACATTCACTCAGACATACCATTTAGAATGGTATAAATTTACCCGATTGAGTGCATCTCTCAGACGGGTGCCATCAGGGATGGTTGAGCTTGTGGACTGTGATCTCCTGGTTTGTGTGTTATGACTTGAGACTTTGATGATAATCCTAAAGATGGATGTGTGGTGGGGACCACATGTTTTCTTAGTGGATGATACATGTATATCTTGATGTTCTTGGTATATGTATGGGCATATACCAGTGTGGATATGACTGTGCATTTTCATTCTGGTTTCCCTCTTTTTCTTTACCTTTGTGGTTTCAGGGTCCCCTAATGAATATTATGTTACTCACCCCTACCAAAGAGTTTTTAACACATGTCATATCTTGTGAAAAAGAATGATGCTTTTATGGAGTCTAGGGTGGTATAGGACCAGGTGGTGTTCAGTGAGAGTGGACAGAAGTAGCATACTCATACGACTTCAGGTAGCTACCCTCCACCTACCCTTGTAGTAGGCTTCTCAGTAGATGAGTTTCAGTGACCTTACATTATACTTGACTTATTTTTTTTCATTTAGTAGGCTTCTATATTGGGCTGGTTTACCCCTTGTATTGTACATTCTATTGTACTCAAGTTCTGGTTTGGCTTAGTGGATGCATGCTGGGTTTTACATTTCAGTTTGTAGGGTAGAGTTGTGAGTGTGTGTGTGTGTATAGGTTCTTGAAAAATGCCTCCCAAATGCATGATAATGACTTCGGTGCTAGTTTGAAACCCTTGTCCTTTGGGAGGTGGGCCTAGGGTAGTCACGACATGGCCCCTAGGGTACATGTCATTACATATATTTAGAAAATTAGAAAAATACTTGCTTGAGGATCATAATAGTTTAATGTCTTTGGAAACATGGGCCAAAATAATTAAATTAGTGAAATATCTTAAATGTTTCCCAGAGTTATATTACCCTTTGTAAGTTCTACTGAAAACCATTCTTCACAACCCGGGGAAATAAAACATACGAAATGGTGAGATCAAATGCTCATTAAGGGAAAAAAGAGATATGAAATCATAAAATTATCATAATGGTTTGAGAACATGATAATAATATTTGAAGATCATACCATTCATATCAATGATTATAATCATAGTTCATGACATAGAGATTAACATTTCATAAGACATGAATGATAAGGAAATCAAATAAGAAGAGTCATGAGAGAATGAAATTGGAATAAGACATAGACTTTTGGAATACACACAATCATATAAAAACATTCCCTATAATCCATGTCTCGTTACCAAATCTTATCAGGGAACATTATGTGGACTACACATCTTAAGAAAGATTCACCATCATCCCCAGTCATAATCATTTCCTTATAAGAATTCAAGTTTCCCCTTCTTCCCATAGTGGGTCGGGTTTCCCTTTCTTCTCATATTTTATTGGGTTTCCCTTTCTTCCCATAGTGGATGGAGCATATCTACCTGTTTCCAATCATTATATAAAAAATATAAATCTTTACCCCATGAATTTAAGGTAGATATAGTTCACAATTATCATGTAAGATACAATAGAATCATCTCATTCTATCTGGGAAACCCCGATATAAATCTTTAACATGGTTATCTAGAGTTATCTGAGACACCCCACTTTGTAATATATTACAATATTACCAAGAACTCTCTAGGCTAATCCATCGTACAATGTATAATGGGCTTACCCAGTTCTATCTAAGAAACCATATTATATAAGCCATGTCCTTGAACCACATAAAAAAAGTAAAAAAAAGATTTAATATCATCATCAAAACACAATAAAAATATTATTTTTTTCATAACATGATTAACCTAATGAAATGAAATAGGATTCATGTCATTCCCCGTAAAATGTGATCTGCCCATGGAAAAGAAATATGTTTCATAATGATCTTAATGAAACATGTTTTGATGATGGAAAAAAACGTTTTCAATAAATATTATTCCACCAAAACATAAACCATTCATATAAATAGTATGAATCATATATAGGGATCATATCCCTAGTAAATCGTAAAATATTTTATAGGATGGTACCCTTAAGAGAGAATGATTTTGAAAGATCACTTAGAACCTAAATTTTCATTGAAAATATCTTTTAAAATGTATCTCATTTTCAAAATCCATTTCATTTAAAACCAACTATAAAAATATATATATAAATCATTAAAAATCTTTTAAAACATTTCTTGAGGAAAATATTCTTTCCTCTTTGGGAAATTATTTTTACCGCATAAAACTGTTTGAAAACTTTTTTCCTTTTAAAATAACCATGAAAAAATATAATGAAATATTTTAAAACGATTATAAACACTTTTTACAACATAAAATATTATAAAATTATTTTCCCTTTAAAAATTTCTTCAGATACCATTTGACAAAAAATTTATAGACATATTTTTTTAATAAATTATTTTCCTCAGTGAAGGGAAAATTGTGGTCGAAGTTTCCAAAAAACATATTCTTATTTATCTTAGGTAACAAAGAGTATAAAAATGGTACCATTACATAATATATCATTAGTAAATTCATGGAAATAAAATACATGAGACTTATTTAGAGATGGATCATAATATTTCATCAATGGATATATAATCATAATCAATCTTGATAAATGATGATATTGTAGCAATAAATTGGTGAAAATTTGGTAATATAGAATCATAATTACCAAGAGATAATAAAATTAAATTAAACATAAAATATCATGAAAATAAATATATTAATTATATAACACGTATACTGGTAGTATATACACCCCATAGAATAATATAGATACAGAACAAGACATGTATCTTAGAGAAGGAAAATTGAGAGTGTGATTACTTTATTGATTCAGTATTTTGGAACCATAAAACCCATGAAATTAAGCTCATAAATTAGATATTTAAATACACATATATTTATGTATAACAATAATGGGAATCACTCATGGGTATTTTATACCTTGAATTAATTAAATGTGTCATGAATAAACAATTAGACTCACAAAAATAAATGTGAGACGGGAAAACCCTTAGTATATGAGTATTTTATGAACTGTGATATACATAAAAGAATAACATCAATGGAAACATTTAATCCAAGGAAATAAATTAAATTTATTATATAACATGTTATAGTAATTAAAACCTCCACACAATAAGAATTAGTTGTGAATATAGCATATATCTCTTTGAAAGAAAATTGAGATTAGAGGACCCTAACCTTATGTCTTGACATTCCTTGTTCATATTCCAAACTATTGTATAATAATTATAATTTTATAATAAAAAAAAGAAACATATTATTATATATATTACCATATATTATTTTAATATGAAATTATATTACCCATTTATTAACAATTCCATGTTTATGTTTCGTTTACGAAATAAACTCTTTCTTTTTGTCATGTGTTTTGATATGTTATATTTTTTTGTATCCTTACGTATATAATGATTTAATAAAACCCATAATGATAAAAATGACATAAATCTAAAATATTTTCATTTTAAATTTATATATTATAGTATATAATGAATCTACATATTAAATATAATACACCATTAATGGAGAAAATAGGTCGTACATACAAATTAATGTAGTTTTCATTTACTTTTCATATTAAAGGAAATAATTTTAATTAAATATATGTATATAAAATTATATCAAAATTAAATTGGAATTATAATTTCATATATATCATATACGTTATCCAAAACCATACTTAATACATTCTATCTAATGTGTGAAAAAATCACATAGCATTGAGTAGGTGGTAGACCACACACACACAAATGAAGTTATCGTAATTAGATAAAATAGAAATTGTAAAGTTTTGTTTTATATAATAATCTCATATAAATAATCACATCATAAAAATCATATATATTATATAAAAATATTATTTCCATCGTAATTCCCATCCATGATAGGTGGAAAAGGAAAAAATGAATGATATTGTTTCTTGCGGCAATAGTCTACCTTAACAGTGAACGATAAGTTTATTACCCATTTGATAGAAGTGTCTGTAGGTATAAGTTGAACAATTATAATAAAAAATATCTTTATCTTGAGGTTACTGAGGTTATTATATATGCCTGAAATAAGAATAATTTATGTGGTGTGGATTGAAAATAAAACAAAAGTGCTTCTTCAAGGAAGTTATATATTCTTTATGTAACTCCATTTGGTTTGCAAAACACAGATTCATTTAATGTATTTATGCCAAACTTGAGGACTCTTGGATAAAGGGATATATTGTTGGAGCTTATATGGGTAGGTTTATTATGATCCAATGTAGCTTTAGAGGTGTGAGGAAGTGGAAGAGTGAATGCCTTTTATTGGGGCTGAGGGGTGACATTCTTTTAAATACTAAAAGGGAAGCACTATTGGGAGGTCACCCTTTCATCACGTGATTAAAAAACATAAATATAATTGATTAAATTGGAAATATGGTCTATAAAAACCTCCATAAAAAATAATATGTTCATTTTTTTGATTTTTTCCTTAACATCGATGACTCCCCACAATTATTATTTGGGTTTTTATTATGGTAACTATTTTTATAACTTATGTAATTATCCAATAAAATAAATTAAAGTGATATTAATTAGAAATATATACAAACACAATTCCTAATATGATATCTAATTTAAAAATATATAAATACCATTAGTGATGGAAATTAATTTTAAAAAAATAACATGTAATAAGAAAAAACACTACATTAACATGAAATGTGCTAAATATATTTTTACTCTTTAAGGTCAATATGTTGATTATATAATAAAATTTCTCTATAAATTGAAAATATCATATATTTAGTAACATTTTAAAATAATTTTTCAAAATATTTTATTTGTAGTGAAATTTATATCTTTTTAAAAAATATAATTTATTATAAAATAACAATAATGTCAATTTTGACACTATTTACTTAACTAAAATTAAAAAATATAAAGAAAAAAAAATTGAAATGGAATAAATTATTTAATTTTTTTTAAAATTAGTTATCCATTTTATAATTATTGAAAACAATTCAATCAAGTTAGTTCACTTTTAATATTTTTAGTATTAGTTATTTATGTTAATTGTTAACTAAATAATTACCTCATTGGCATTCCTTAAGAATGTAATCTAAATAAATTATCTCAGAAAATTAAATATCAATTAATATAGTGTAAATATTCTTTACCATTCAATATAATGTGTAAAGATGAACTAATGTGGTTCTTTGAACATATCTCAAGGCTATATAAATGGTAACAGTAATGAATATTTATTTTTTTTCTTTTTTCCTTGCTCAACTTATTATATCTGTGGATTTCATGGAATACTGTACAGATGAATCATAAAATTAGAACAAGTAGGGGATATGATTGAAATATGAGTGGCTATTATATTTTTTAAAAGTATTATGGTAATTTTTTCACTTAAGATTAATGTTTCAACACAATGTAGACTAATTCTTCCCTTAATCACGTTAATTAATTTTATTTAATTTTACTAATCCTTTTGGCCAGAATTTTTTTGACCATAATATAAATATAAAATTATTCTGGTTCTATATATTTTATCCATATTTAATATTATAATCACTTATGGGGGATAAATTAATTTAAAATTAATCCCATAGATGTGTCATGAAAATTGTTTTTAATGTGAAAATGTTCAAAAGATTGAAATGTTCTTATATCCATTTTCAATATCAAATTGGTTCTAATGACCTAAATTGAATTAATTATTATTTAATACTACATTAAGATATAATTTTTAATATAATCATAAATTAGATTAAAAGGATTTTTTCTATTAAAGATAATTGTTTTCACTATTAATCAAAAAAAGAAACTTCCCAAAAAAATATCAACAAATGTACCAAAAATAAATTTTGATATACCAATTTCAAAAAGGAAGTTTAATTTTTAAAATAATTTTTTTGCATTTTCAATTGTTACATTTAAAATATTTTCTCCATTAAAAGACTTTAATATTACATTTGAGAAAATATGCCTTTTTATTCACAAAAATTTATTTATTCTAATCTCTTGTATGGAAAACACAAAATATAAATATGAAAAGGTTGATTAAATAAAATTTATTTATATTTAATTAAAATAATTCATCAAAATGGTTTTAATTAATTTTATGATGTAAAATTTGTTTTATTGCATAAATATAGTTATCTAGAAAAATATTTCTTATGTTTTCAAAAGGGTTTTATTTTAATTTCATGATAATTAGTCTGAATATAATTATTATTATTTACATTTCTAAAAAATATATTTATAATTTAATTATTATTATTCATAAAATAAATTCCAACTAATAGGTTATACCTATAATAATATTAATAATATAATGTATTTGGTAAAACTCAGACTTGCGCTTAATGTAAGCTATCAAAGGAACTCAACATTGAATTTAATACAAGCCAAATGTAGTGTTTCATGTAACAAATGTTAATATAAGTGTTTATTGTAGTGGAACATTAACTTGATGTTTCATATAATGAATTCGACTCGTTGATATTTCATATTATAAAATCTGTATTACTTGTTCTTTGGAAATAAAAATATCAAAAATATTATATTAATTCAAAAACAATTACAATATCATGGTTCATTACATGGGTTTGTTGTTTATAGGATCAAAGTATATAATTATGAGTTCATTACAGGTACTATAATATAATATATTTATTTATTCTATTCTATTCTATTTACATTCCATAATTATCTTGGGTATGATTTGTGTTGATAAAGATAACAATGACAATGTTTCTGTAATTTCGAACGAACAAAATTGTTTTTCAAAAAAATAAGTTAATTATTAGTAAAATATTTCAATAACAATTAAAAAATTGAACTTGAATTTATAATTAAGACATTATTCATTCATCCAAATTCATCCATGATTTAAATTTATAGCACCATTCATGCAGGTTGTTAAACCAACCCATAAAAGAACAAACTATAATCTATGGGTGTCTATGGTTGAGGAATTTTTTCTTTTAGAGTAATATCATTATCAAAAAAGTAATGTGATATAATTTATATAATATTAAAGTGAATATGAATATTTTTAGACTATTTTGAATATAATGAAATACCAGGTGAAAAATCAAATACATTACTATCATGGAGGTGGTAGTCTACACATATTAAATGGTGACACCGCAATTTATTTATAATAGTAGGAAGATAAGGAAAGGATTATTATTTAATAGTCTTAATAATTTCATAAATATCATAATAATTCATTAAATAACCTTTTTTACCAACCGTGAAATGTAGCGATGACAATTAGACAAGTTTTTTAGGGAGGTGGTAGTCTGGATGTACACATGACAACTTCAACATTATTCAAATGGTATTAGAGGAAGGTAAAAAATGGGTAATAAATTTGTATAATATAATTTAAAATTACTAATAATACATATTTTACAATACATTCATAGAAATAAATTTATTTAGGGGTTAGAAGAATAAATGAATTAAATGAACTTGGTTGAAACATTACCTCTCCCTTTAGTGATCTCCCTTAATTAACAACATAACACTACATATATTAGAATTTCATTAAAAAAATTATTATATAACATGAAGAGATTATTTTAAAGATGCTATGAATGATATTTTTGAGATAATGGATTAGAAAGAGTTTAAGAATTTGGTTTTGAAGGTTGGTATAAATAAGTGATAGGTGTGACATTTTTTGAAATAATATAAATGGTAAATTAGTTACTCAAAGGTCATGTTGATCCAAAAATGGAAATTAATGGTGTGGATGAAGGGATATGGTTTATAATAACTCAATTATTCATTTACACACTTGTTTTTTTAAATATTCGACTATAAGAATAATCACATTCAAGAATTTTTTCTTTTATCATGTTATGTAATTTTTACCTTGGAAAATTATTCTAAATTCAAAAAAAATTGGGCATTATTACATAATTTTGTATAATTTATTCCAAATAATTTTTTTTCAAATTATATTTCCATGAGCAATAAAATTTAATTTCATTATTAGCGCATATAATGTATAAAAGCACTTTCAATAAGATGTTTATTTTTATGTTTAAAAATAATTATTAATATAAAATTATTGATATTTTTTATGTATATATTATTATTTATTTATTTATTAACCAAATTAGAGTTATTTTTATTTTAAAACAAGACAAAAACGAATTCCACGTTGTGTATACTTAGTTAAAAGATGTAAACCAAAAGAAATGTTTTTATTAAAGTAAAATATTTATTATAATTCAAAACTTGTTAAGAATTGGTTTTATAATAAATCATTTCATTTTTATATTAATTATTTTAAAATTTGAATAAATATATTTAAATAAAAATCATTTTATTAAAATTCCAAAAAAAAATTGTTTTATGAATGTTTTAGGAAATCTACAATATTTACAAAATTGATATTTCTTACTATTCACCCTAAAAATCAAACTTGTATAGAAATTATGAAAATTAAACCCAAATTAATTTTATTTAAATTACCCAAAAAATTATTTTAATTTTATCAAATTCAATTTATAAAATTTATTAATATTTATAAATGATAATTAAAAATATAAAAAAACTATTTTTTATAAAAATTATAGTTTCAAATATTCTTTATATAACTTAATATAAATTGATACATTAATTAATTTTATTTATTTGTTTATATATATTAATATTTAACAGTTATTAAATTTAATTTTTTTCGGTAAAATATCCACTACATTAAAAAAATATTAGTTGAGAAAGAAAAACCATTCTTAATATTCAATCATATTAATTATTTATCCTCTAAATATAAGAATCATTATTTTATTAATGTCTATTTTCATACTCAAGGTTTTACTAATCTTATAATGTTGAAAATAATATTCCCATTGAGTGTTGTACCTTGTTCTAGTTTGTTGTGGGTGAAAAAGTTTATATTCAAAATATCATTTATTTAAAAAGAAATTAGTAATAAAATTTTGATATGTTAATGTATTAATTAATATTTTCAAATATGTTAATAATATTATCATTTATTTAAATTATGTGGGTATTTTGGATGAATTTTATACTCATATTATTTATTTTTTATAAATTTCAATGTTGGGAGAGGAGTAGTATTTATTAAGAAATAAAATATCTCAAGAGAGAGTGAGAGAGACAGAGGTAGAGCACAATTTTTTTTCTAAAGAGCAATGCTCCAAAGAATAAATTTAAAGGCTTGAAATATAGGATATAGAGCTAGTTTATAATCATTTTTTGAAGATTCTAAATTATTAATGGAATATTGGAAGTATTTTGTATAAGGCCCCTTCCTTAATCAATACTTAATTTTGAGATAAGTCAATAATTTTACTTAAATTCACATTGAGGATATTTTTTTTAAAAGATTTAAGGAATATTTTCATAACTCATACATAAAAATATAAACATTACAACTAGACACTTCTACTCACTAATTTTTTTTCAATAAAATAAAATCACTTTTAAAAGAAACTTGGTATTGGTTTTTGTTTTCACATCATAAATTTTCCATGATCCCATCCTTGACTCTATTATTATTTATGTCCTAGTAAAACATTTCAAAACATGGGATGAGCTTAAAAATCTTAGTAAGGGGCACACAAAGGAGAAAAAATGTTATTCTTGGGAAAATATGAAAACCATGAATACCGTATCACAATGTAATATTTTCACCTTTATGAAGTAGTAAATACTCTTCAATGTATCTAATCTCATTTCATACCCTTTTTCTAACCAAAATATTTCCATAAACCCTTATAAAGAAATATATATCATAAAAAGGTAACTTAGACATAATAACACTTAAAAGGAATAACCACATGATATAATTCTATAAATCATTATTACAAATGGAATATCTATTTTTCAGACTTCTATAACTAATGTATTAGTGGTTATAACATAACCCCCAATCCATGTTTTATCACTTAGCCACACATGTTTGGTTTATCATGTGACCACCCTTCATTGGTTTATGACATAACAATCCATCAAATGTGCAGTTACCATTATATAATCAAAACACATAAATATTTAAATTATCAACATTTCACTCATAACATTTCATTTTAAATCAAAATAAATCATTTAAAGATCTTAAAATAGTAAATACTATTTCAAAACCATTTTCAATACCAAAACACCGAATAGGGAATAATGGATTTCTTCTCCTTTTAACAGACATTGAATATTATTGAGGAATCCAAATATCTATTAACGGTTATCGAAATGGAGAAGTCGTTGTCTCTACATTTGTTAAAAACACTCCAATATTTAAATTTATCAAAACAATTGATAAAAAAAATATTACCTTTGAATGAAATTAAAATTATAGGAGTTTATTATACAGCATATAAAAGATGGTGGTGTATAATATCAAAATATGCCTTAATGAAAGGATATTGAAAGGAAGTCCAATACCATGAGTCTAACTCATCACGTACAACAATTTTGTTCATGAATATTAAACATAGGATAATTTAAAATTTCTAGATAACCTTTTTAATTTCCATTATTCCTTTTATATCACTTTTAATATGTTATAAAAATTACATAATTATTTATGTTCATATCGGATGTTTTGTTGATATTCGGTTCGTGAGTTGAAAATGAAGTTGTTTTGATATATATTGTATATATTGTAAAATTTTAACAATATTCATAATAATTATGAAGATTTAAATTTCATATATATGTAGTATATATGTATTTATAACATCTATAATATTTGGTGATACGAAATGAAATGCACTGTTCATTGAGATAGTAGGCCGAACGTACGCATGAACACTACATTAATTTCTATTTCATATTAAAATAAAAATCACAAAATTATATAAATGTATATTATAATATTAGTATTATATTAATGTCATTTATGTTTCATAGGTTTAATAAATCTATCATTTATACATTCCATGTATAGTGGGAATGAGCCACATTGCTTCGAGGGGGAGGTAGTCCACATTTCCTCTAACGAAATTATTATATTTACACAAAATGAAATCCTAAAAGGTATGTTCTAAATAAAAATTAAATAAGAATAGGTATAGTATAAATATAATATATTTCATATATAAATACATTTCCATCATAATGTCTTACATTAGAGTTTTTAGGAGACAATTGTATAATCATCGTTTTGTGATGTAGTAGTTTTCCGTACACAGAAACAAATATGTTCTATATCCATTAGATAGAGGTGTGTGCGACTGTAGTTATAAGATATTGCATAAAAACATCCTAGTATATTATTTATACTAGTTTTTTATAAAATAATGGAATATTAATAGGTTATGTGGTAGGAGAATGAAAATAAATGAAAAGAGTTTGAGAGAAGACGTTACCTATAAATCGGGTAACTCCTTTTGATTTGTGCCAAAAGGTTTCCTTTATTTTAATTCAACCCAAGGTAAGGCTTCTAAGAGGAAATTATGGATTTTGGTAGATAATTTTAGCAAAATTTGGTTGAGTTGAGGTGGATTGAGAGGTGTGAGTAAGTTGGCAGATTTGGTGGTCTTTAATAAGAGTGAGGATGGGCATTTTAGGAAAGTCTTGAACTAATATTTTATTATAAATTTATTTTATTATTTTAATATTTAGAAAATTATATATTTAGTTTATAATATTAGTATGGGTATAAATTCTCTCAAAAAATAGGTTTTTCACTTTTTAAGTTCCCAAATTTAACCATATATTTTGGCTTTAACCGTTAGTTAAATAAATTAACTCTTACCATGTCTTCTTGTGTTTTTAAACTATATGGTTAATATAGTAACTATAAAAAGCTAATATATTCTAATGTGAATAATTTATTAAGTTTAGAATATTATCTAATTCAATTGGAAGAATCATATATTTTTATGACAATTATATCATTTAATAAAATAGCATTTGATTTAAAAACTCATTTATGTCAATTTTGACAATATTTAGTAATTGATTTTCATTATAGTCATGACAACTTTATTAATTATATAAAACTCAATTAAAAAAATATAACATGTAAAAATACTAAAAAAATCATGGATTGTATAAAAATTTTCAAATTACATTTTTTTAATATTTATAATATCATTTATTTGAATCTTTCATTAATATGGGAATCACTGCATTATCATTGTTTCATAAATAACTTTATTTATTCAATGTATAAAAATTATTAATAAAATACCATGATTTAGGACATATATTTAGACTTAAAATTAATATTTATAGACAACGTGATCAATTACATAACACTACATTAAGAAAATTTAATAAAAGATTAATGTTTAAGTTGTATTTCTCTTTACATTAAAATAATTAATGTAACACATCATTATCACAACCAAGTTATCCATGAGGTCCTAAAATCGAACTAAGGATTAAAATGGTCGTCCATATCTCATAAAATATGATTAGGACACATGTTAGAGTTGTTTTATATTATTATAATATTATATTTTTACCCTTATTTATCTCATTTACCCTTTAACCAAGGTAAATTAGAATATTTACAAAAGTTACTATTCATAATATCCAAAAATAAAAGGGACCAATTGACATAATTTGTACCGTATGATTACAAATATGGAATCCATTTTTTCAAATTAGAAACTCATAATAGGTATATAATTAGTTAATATGAATTATTTTTGTCAAAATGAGAAAACAAGTTTTTTTAAAGTAAAACCCATCAAAATATTGACTTGTGTTTATGTCAAATTTCGATATGAAATTACTTCCAATAATAAAAATTGTATTAAATGATAAAAAATTAATAAAATTAAAATTTAAAACCAATTAAATGTATAATAAAACTATAAAAGGAATTATATTCAAAGGAAGATTTGAGTCAAAATAAAGAATTTTTCACTTTTCATTAAAATATAAATTTTATTAGAAAAGTACCAAAAGATCAACCAAAGTAAATTTTGATGTTTCACATTTTAATAAGAAGTTTATTTTGTCAAATAAGACATATAAATGTGAAAAAACTAGATTTCAAAATAGATCTCCATCAAAAGGCCGTAATATGATATTTTAAAAAATTTATAGTATTTTATACTTAAAATTGGATTCATTCTCACTTTAAGCCTCGAAAAAATTATTGGAAAAATTTAAAAACATTTAATGAACATGTGTAATCATATTTGAGTTATCTTTTTAGTCCATCCAATATAACATCTAGGTGTTAACTACTATTTAAAATACTAATTATATTAATTTTTGACATTAATTCTTGTTGTGTGCAAAATAAGATCTCTGTGAAACCCATTGTTGTGTATCGAGTACTATATTAGAGATATAACACCCATTAAGGTAATAAAACTATATAATTAATAAATATTAATTTAAATGAAAACATAATTATTCAATAATTACCTAGGATGACACATTTTAATTCAAAAATGTTCTGAAATTTTTTTTGTGTTTGATCAGTTTGAGGACGTCTGGATAATATATTATCTACGACGATATTCTATTTGAAAGATATGAAAATGTTCCTAAGGATTTATAATTTATAATTTAAAATATAGTAGTTGGGTTTATAAAATTAAACATAGAATATTGTTTCTTCTATGAGATCAAATTATTTGACAAACTAATTCACATTGATTTGGATGTGTTGATGATAAAACTTCCATCTATGGTAGAGTGTTTTTTTGGAAAATGTGTGTAACTATTCACATAAAGTGTAATAATTTTTTAACATTATTGAGAAAATATGAATTTGAATATACTACCTATGTGATAACTCAATTAATGTGGAAAAATACATAATATAAATATCGTAAGGTTAATGAGAAGCTTCCTTTATTTGTGGGATATAATAATTAAAGTGGAATTATTCTTTCAGTAAGTATAATTCAACACTATAAATTGATGGATAATGATATTGAGAACCATGTTTTCTTATATAACATTGACTATGTGTTTTTGAAAATAGAGTATGATCAAACAAATGTGTGGTGGAATACTTGTTTACCAAACCATTTCCCATATATGAATTTCAAAAGATAAAGTTGATGATTGAAGTTCATCCTTAACATTATTGTGGATGAGGTATAGTTTAGTCATCTCCTTTCATAGATGATAAAAATATTTTTTTTTTATAAAAAATGGATAAAGGATGTGAAATAAATTCATAACCACATATCTCATAATGGTAAGAATTCTATAATTTGGGAGAAGTATATTTTTTTGGTGTAATATTTCTAAAGGGGAATTTTGGGAGTTTAGTTTAGAAGTGTGTGGTTTTTTTCTATGAATTAAACATTTATATGTGTTGTTATTTTTTAAAAATATTTTAATGTTTATTTTATTTATGTGTATAAGAAATTAGTTTATCACATGTATATGGAAAATTTTAATAAGTGTTTTGGGAGATGTTATTGGATCCAATGTGAGTTACTCTTATTGAAAACATACTAATTAGCATTAGTTATTCTTATTTCATATAATAGGTTCACCCATATAGTCTTAGAATAATTGTGTAATATTTCAATGATATGTTTAGTTTAATTTATTATAATTGGTTAAAAACAAAAATTGAATATGGTATATTTTTTTCAACAACAATTTTTTTGGGATATTATTGCTCTCTAAGGGGGGAATACTATTATAGGGGGGTTATTAGTTTAAATTGGTAAATCAATTTTTTTTATGGTATGGAGTCATTTTTTTAAACCATCAATCATGTGATTAATATTTTTTTATTTATTTGTATAAGATGAGAAATAGATTGAAGATGTTTTTTTTCATGTTTGAAATTGTTCATAAATTTTGGGGAAGGCTTTGGGGGGTCTTTTTATGTTGTACTTGAAATAACATTGAAACATATTGTACTATGAAAAAACTTTTTTCATTAAATTTTGTGTAATTCACTACCTTGGGGGCTACTGTACTAGTGATCCTAGCTAGTAGACCGCCTAGCCTCAAGCATACCTCCCCATATTCTAATGTTTTTCGACAAGTGGTGTGGGTATAAAGAGGTACAGTGACAAGACTGTACACAATTAACAAATTTGCAGATGTAGAACAAATTTTTTTTAAACATATTAGACATGAAAAATATCATATATAAAGCTAGAAATGTTCCCAAAGTTGATAAAATTTCAAATTCTAAAAAATGTCATATTCTATATATTCAATATAACCCTACAAGGGTGGATCATATATAATGACAAGACAAAAACAAAAAACCTAAAACCAATATTACTTAACATGTCCCAATTCATTCCATTTCCCAATGTACCAGTACATTTATTTGATGTAAAAACCAAGAAACTAACACAATGAGCTCTTTCCCCAATATATCCCTACAATAAAATAGTCTTATTCTTGGGAATCCATGTGTCAAAGTGGCATCAGAATGGTGTGAGTAAAACATAGTAGGCTACCACCTATTGCATCACATAAATAACTATCCAATATAACATGTTCATTTAAAATTGATATAAATAATAAAATTCCATATTAATAAATAAAAATTATATAAACAAAAGCACAACCGTTATTCTTGAGCTATGAGATGGCACATGAAGTTGGAGCTACCCGCTTCATCCAGCACTAATATGTATTTGATTTGTGTGATAAATCTCATTAATAAATAATTTTTAAGGTTAATTTAAAAGAAAAAAACACATAAAAAGATAAGGGGATCTATTGGGAATCCACCATGGATTCTCTGTAACACTATGATATTTTAAAATAACATTATGTATGACTTCTAATTCAACATGCAACATTGAGATTAAATGCATTGCAAAATAAAAAAAATATTATTATATAAACATGACCAACCTAACCTATCTATTAAACTAATGTATATGAATAATATTAGGTAGTTTAGGAAATATATATAAATTTTCTACTAAATTTATAAATTTGTAGGAAATAAGTTCCCAATTTTTCAAAAAATCAATTAATTCTTTAAAAATAAATTTTTTCTTCACAAATGTTTTTTATTTCTTATTGTGAGGAAATATTATAAGTAATTTTTTGAATTTTTTGAAATATTATTTTATTAAATTAAAATATTTTCTAATTTTATCATATCAATATTTACTTATGGTGAATTTTGTGATTGTTCATGAAATATGAATATTTCATTGAATAGTGAAAATACCGATTATTTTAAAATTATAATTTATTTCAACAAATTAAGTAATTTTAAATTCAAATTATTAAATTAATTTTATTTAAAATTTACATAATTATTATTTAGTTCTATTTATTCTATTTAATTACATTGTAATCATCCTTAAAATAGTTTTTAGTATATGTTTTTGATGTTTTAAAACACATTTTTTTAAAAACTGTTTTACTGTACATAATTTGTCTATATTTTAACTAAATAAAAATAAAAAAATGAGAAATTATTTAAGAAAATTAATAAATTATATAACTATAAATATTTATTAAAATTAATTTAATTTTGATTACTTTGGAATTAGATAATATAAGATCATCTTTTCCTTGAAAAATTCATTTTTTAGAAAACCACCTTTTTATCATACAAGGGGGTATTATTTTAAGTTAAATTACCCCAATTATTAGAATTGAATTTATAAAAATTTATTCCATATTTATATTTAGAGTAATTTATATTATATAATTCATTTAACATAACTATTGGTAATAATTAATAGTAAATGTTTTAAAAAAACATGTTATAGTGGTAAAAAAATTTAAATTGTTATTGTGAGTAACCCTATAGGTAATGGAGATAACATGTTTAAAAAATATATATATTTAAATTTTGAGGTTATTATTAGCATTATAACTAATAAAATACATTATTTTTTAATTTTTTAGGAACTTGGCTTCAGAGTGACTTCCCCTTATTTAATAGTTTTGGGTGTTATCTTAAATTCCACTCCTACTCAATTATAGAAGGGAATCCCTTCCCACACTTATTTAAACCTATAAATATTTTTTACACTACCATAAAATAAATAAATATCTTCCCAAAATCCTTATATTCATTCTATAACATCTTATCATCCCAAAATAACATCTTTCGGGTCCTATAAAATAGATCCAAAGGAGGTTCCTCAAAGCGATGGTAATTATATTCCCTAAGACCCTTATTTATTTCTTATTATTTTTACACATTAAATTGTCCTTTAAAAATTACAAAATATTATCAAAATTGTCCCTTATATTCAAATATGTTTTTATGTTTATGTAATAATATTTATCAATCTCATCTTCTATTAAATTGGGAATAAAACCATCATTATTGTGTACAATGGACAACCCCCTCGCGAATCGATGTTAATAATTTTATATTATATCCAATAACAAATATTAATTTTTGTGGATTTAATTTATATATATTATAATTATTAGATAATAACAATTTCTTAAAATTAACATATCATATATATTCTTACCTTAACATCCCTGAAAATAATGATAATGTCGTCCCAATGTATGGTAGTCTATAACCTCACAAATGGATGTGAATGATTTCTTATTACTTCACACCATGGATTTTAAATGTAAGTATTTTTAAAGAACTAATTTGATATTAATTATATAATGATCATTCTATAATGATAAAATAATATTTATCTTCTTTCTGTTATGATCATTGAAAAATAGAAACTTGACTTATGTGTACATATGGTTATCCATACCAATGATTGTAATTTATTTAATTTTTCATAACCATATTTCATGGTTAGTTTTAGAATTATATTTTATATATAAAAAGTATAATTATTTTTGGATTATTATTCTAGAGATGATGTAACAATGACCCCTTTCGTGGTTAGTTTTAAAATTATATTTTCGATGTAAGGGTTTCATCTCAAATCATCCGTCTTTGGGACACATGTTATTTTATCCACCTAATTTATTTTAATTGGTTTTTATAATGATCCTTTACATTATTATATAATTAATCCTTCATAATTCAAGTTTTTTATGTCTCAGTTCTTTTACATCATTCCTGAGAGTTATGGTTCAAAAGATACCAAATCGGTAAGTGTTTATGTTTCAATATTATATTAAATGATACCATTTATTACTGAATTTATATTTTTAAAAATTATTTGATAATTTTAATATAATTCTTTTAATTTACATCTCCTTTTGTAGTTTCTAGAATTTTCATAAAATATTTTTATTTTAAAATATATGGTTCTTCAAATTATTAAGAAAATATTTTTAGGAAAGGCTGACTTCATTTTGATCTTCGATCGAAAGTTGGATTTATTCGAAATTCATGTTTTCAATAAAATAAAAAAAAAGTTTTTATGATTGTAAAAATTATTTATTAAATAAAGTTTTACATAATTTTTACTTTTATACAAAATTGCAAGAAATGAATCTTATTAAGGTTGTCTGAATGAGTTAATTTTTAATCTTCTTGCAATAGTGTGTACGGAATGATTCTTTTAACATCTATAACATGTTCACAGTTACACACCATCATGTCCACTAAAAACATTGCTGATTACTTTATACGATTACATTTTTATTTTCATATAATATATTTTCTATAATACTTTTATATGATTTCTAATAATTGATTTCACAGTGGAAATTCAATTTTTAACAATATATATTTTTTATAACATTTTAAACACCTTTTTATCAAATATTTAAAACATTTATGTTATGTATTTCATATATATATATGTACCTATAATAATACTCTGTACTTTATTGGTGTAATAAATTCCTTATGTTCATATATTAAATTCTGTTATAATGTAATTTCAATTGATTAATTCAATTTTACTTAAAAAAATTTCATTCCATTATAAATTTATTTGTTATGACTTATGATTGATTTAATTTTAATGTAACACATAAATCAAGAACATGTTATGATGGGTGCATCTAGATAGAACTAGGTGATCTCGATTAACCATATATGAAATGTTCAACAAGATAGAACATAGATTGTTTTTATCATGTCATATTGTCATGGACGATAGCTTGGGAAAATGGATAGTTAATGTTATATGTTACTTCCACAATTATTATGATTCCATTATCTTATGAAACCATGTAATTTATGTTATTCTACCATTTGATTACTAATGATCCTTCGTTTTTTATATTATTTTGTTATTATTTTGTCACACAAGATACACTTCTTTATAGTTTCTATTCATTTTCTAGGGTTTTAGAACACCCTTTATTTTTATGTATTTTGATGGTTATCCCATACATTTTTAGGATATATAAATTATTTTAGAGCTCATTATAGACAATTAAATAAATAATATTTATTTTGGACTCAATTTTATCTATTGTGAACCTATTATCCTAAAGACATTAATTATCATGATCTGTGGGTTCTAATTAATATATGTTTATGTCAAAAATCAGGTAATAATATATATAATGCATGGGACTCAATATTTGGTATCATAGAATGTTTTAATTATTTTTATAGTATTAGGAGTAAAATAAATTTGTTATAACCTTATAGAAATGAATAGGTATTAGTCGAATTATTTTAATATATAATCATGTTTAGTATTTTTTAGAGTGAGTGGTCTCCAATAAATTACATACCATTCTGGACATCAAAAGTGGATGTATCTCTGGACGAGTTTTACCTAGAGGTAATTACATAAAAAATGACTTATCTGACATTTAATAAAACATCCCATGATGCACCATATTGGGCCTTTCTACACACCATGTTTGACACTCCTTGGGGATATGTTGTAAAAATTCACAGACACTTTATGAATTATTATAAATTACATAAATATATGATAATCATGGATGGACTAGGTTAGACCTAATGCACCATTGAAATATATTTTTATGGTTAAACATATGATTAAAAGAATAAATACACAATTTTAGATCTTAAATAATTGAAGACTAAGAAGATTAAGGGTATTTTTGAACATATATCTTATGGTATAAAACATGGGTTTAATATGGGTTTTGGTAATGAAATGTTATTTGTAGAAGATTGCCTTAATATTGTTGGAAATTAGATTAATATTATTAGTAACCATTAGGTTTTAACCTTTATTTTATATAATGGAAATAATATGAAATAAAGAATATGTGATTTTTTTAAAAAAAATAAGCCAAATATAAAACACTATTTTTTACAAATTGATCTGGTGATTATTGTTATTTTAATGATATTGATAATATTTTTATGAAAAATAGTGGATTTATATTTTTATAGTTTTGGAAAAAAATAAAACCACATGTATGCAGACTAATCATCATATACTGTAAGACCATGGGGCTTGAACCCACAACATAAGTAAAACAAGGGTGAAATTCCAACCACTAGACTACATGATTTGATTGTTATTATTGAATATCATAATCGATTTGGTTGATAAATTTTAATTTTTTTTTAAATTTTAGAGAGAGTCATTGTTTTTGGATTTTTAGAATTTTTAGTTGATTAAAGATATATTTGGAATGGTTATTTGAGAATAAGATATAAATATATATAACATTTATGTTTAAGACAAAGTATAAATTAGGAAGAATTCAATTACATTTTTAGAGATGTAAATTGTTGTGTTCATATTTTGAAGTTAAAACCTTCTTTCATGTTGTTTTTATTGATATTATTTTGTATATAAGGGTATTTATTTGAGGAATAGTATGTGTCATTCCTTGGGTATTGTTAATTTATTTTAGAGATTAATATATATATATATATATTCATTTTGTGTATTATCTTAATTTTTTATAACCATTTGGTTTTAATAAGGGAATGAGGAATAACATATCAATATTTTAGGGACTTTTTGATCTATTAAAGGTGAATTTTAGTTCATTATCCATAATAAAGAAAATTATATTGGATATTAATTCCTCAGAGAACATGGAGATGTTGAAATTGATTAATGAAGAATGACATGATGGAATTTTGTTAATGAAATGAGAAGATGACAACTATGTTTATTTCCTAGTGTTCTCTATCCTTATAGAAAAAAAATCCCTCAACTATAGTAATGGTATGTTGATAAAAAATTACACCCTATAACCATAATAACTTGATGAATCAATGGTCATTATATTAATTAAAAAATTTTGGTTTGTGGTTGTTATCTTTCTCTTAAACAGTAATTTTTTTATTAATTATCCCTATCACTATCTAAAATTATATCCACACTTTTCCACATCCATATTATTAAATCCAACTAATTTTATCCTACAATAAAACCTATTGATATGTTATTCCATATTATCTTCATCTTTCTATTCCCCTCTTTTAAGAGTAATTTTTATTAACCCTTTTTATAAAGTTGGTTTTTAAGGAAGTGTATTTTTAAATCTCAGACCCTTGATTAGTAAGAATAATTAAAAAATTTCAGGATGTAATTTTTTATAAACCTATATAATTTAACACCCAAATATTGTAAAACAAACCTGTTTTTTATATCGTATTCAACATACAACCTTGATTTTAATCATACCATGATACAATATTGAAATATTACTATTTAAATATGGCTAATTCAAAATAGGTGATAATTAATATTTATTAATACGATTAAAAACATTATGATATATATATATATAGTCAATTTATAAATTTCTATTATCTAATCACTCAATATTTTAATAAAGGCATTTTCACTTCAAAAAATGTTTTCTTCAAAATTATTTTAATTGATTTATCGAGAAAATATTACAATTAATTTTCTAGTCTTTTTGAAATTTTATTTTATAAAATTAAGAATTTTTTTAAAATAATAATATTGATATTAACTTATGTTGAAATTTTGTTATTTTAAAAAAAAATTAATTTATCAGTGAACAGTGAAAAATACAAATTTTTATGAAATGTTCATTTATTTTAATAAGTTAAATAATTGAAAAGATACATTATTATTTTAATTTTACTTAAATTTATATAAATATTATTTTATTAAATTTTATCAAATTACATTCAATTGAATCATAATTATATAAAAATTTTGTATATGTTTTTTTACTCTTTTAAACTCGTTTTTTCTGAATATAGTTTTATAGTGCATAATGCTACAAATTTTTTACTAATTAAAATAACCCATAATGAGGTATTATTTAGTTAATATTTAAATAATTTATATATAAATATTAATTAATGTGCATTAAATTATGATCAATTCTCATAAAATTAATATAATATCATATATTATTTGAAAAAAATCATTTTTCGAGAAACAAATTTTAATATTACTTACATGTTTTATTTTAAATTAATTTATACAAATTATAGAAATTTATTTTGATAAAATTTATTCCATATTTATAATATTCAAAATTTCTATTATATAAATAATTTACCTTTATTTTTTGTAATAATGATACTAAAAACATTATAAAAACTAATTATCATGGTAAAAAATATAAAATGGTACTAGTTACTAAACTTATAGGTACATGAAATAACATATTTAAAACATGATTTATATTATAGGTGGAGTTTTTTTTCATACTAGAAATATTCCGATTATTTATTTTATAATTTTTGAGGCTCTTGGATTGAGAGTGACTTCCCATTACTGAATATTTTTTAGTATTTACAAAAATGAAACTCCTCTATAATTAAAGAAGGGAACCCCATTCCCTCACTTATTATCACCTCTCAAGAAATTTGGACAAACCAAAACATACAAATATACCTCGAAAAAATTTAATCACATTCTATAGTTTATATTCATTCCAAAATACCATCTATAGGGTCATTAATAAGTGATCTTAATAAAATTACATTAAACCGAAGTAATCATCTTTAATAAGCTCCGTCTTTTTTTAAATCTTCATTTTCCACATTTAATAATTTCATAAAAATTGTAATATAATAACACCAATTTATCCTATATAATAAGTTGTTATTATTTTAATGGTATAATATTTTACCATATCATCTTCCATAAAAATGGAAACGAAACCATTGTTCAAGTATAAATAGAACTAACGCCTCATTAAACGATATAATTCTTTATACATCATCACCTATTGTGGATAATAATGATGATGTATTTAATTTTTATATTTTATAATCATTAAATATTAACAATTAGTGAAAATTAATATATATTATTCCTTCTTACAGTAATATCCATTTAAATAACGACAATGTCGTTCATTTGTATGATGAACTATTAGCTCGTGAAGTGATGTGATTCGTTTGTTATTACCACGTCACATGAATGGTATATTTTAATTTATTTAAAAAATAATAATATATTTATAATATAATTATCATAATAAAAATCTAAAATTACCCATACCTTCTTTCCATCATGATTGTTGGAAAATGGAAATATATATCATGGGTACATACAAAAAACCATCTCCATGATTATAAAATTATTAATATTCAAAACAAATATATCATAGTTTTTTTAATGGATTAATTTATGTATAAAAATTATTTTTTTAGGGTTATAATTTTTTGGATGATAAAACAATGACCCCATTTACCATCATTAATATCCTGATTCCATTTGGAATTTATAAACCAATCATACTCAAAACACATGATTTGGACATAATAGAATATGTAATTAAATATTTCGTTACCATAAATGTAGTAGGTGACTTATGTTTAGGGTATTAATCATAGTAAAAGTTTCTTATGAAAATAAATAGTTAATATCATTTTATTATACATAATATAAAATAAATACATGAAAATGTATTGACTCGAGGTAAGGGATTAATCTCAAAACATATTTTTTAGAGACACATGTTCTTTTATGAACCTAATTTCACTAAAATGGTTCATATATTTACCCTTTAAATATTATAAAAACAATCAATGAATTATAGTTTTATTTTATGTTATAATTAATTTACTACATTCATTAGTGTTATGATTCAAATGTTAACATAGAGGTAAGGTTTTATGTTTAAATATCATTTTAATATAGAATTTTTACTCTTGAATTTAAATTTTATGATATTATTTCATCATTTTCCAAAAAACTAATTTAACTTCATAACCATTTTTTATTCATTAAAATTTCCTGTAAGAGTACCATTTTCATCTGTTTGGTATTTAAACTAATTAAAAAATAACTTTTTGGACAACTAACTCAATTTATGCCTTATTTCAAAAAACCCTTTTCTTCCATATCCATGTATTCTAAACAGATTTTAAATTTTTTAATCATTATTTTAATTATTTATTAAAATAATATTTAACCATGTTTGATTTTTTAAAAAACATTATTGAAAGAAATCTTCTTATTATTTTTTGAATGATTTACTTCTAACACTTTTTATAATAGTGTGGAAGGATTTATTCTTTTAACATATATGAAATATATGGAATTACCCAACATCATGATATATCAAATATTTAAATATTCCATTATAAGTTTTTTGGTTATTTTTATATATAATTGTTTGAATTCTATATTAGTAAAATATTATATTTTGAATAAATGCTTTTAAAATGAAAATGGTGTTTTTATTAAGATGTATCCTATTTATTATTTTATAAACCTTTCCATAAATGATGATAAGATATGTTATTATTTCTTTCTTCTAAATATATAACTTTATTTTTCTATCTTATAGTTATGGGGATAATCTGTGCCTTATGTTCATATCTAAAATTCCTGCATTTTGAAATTCTATTTGATTATGATATGATATAATAGAACACAATTAATTTCCATGGTTAATTATTATATAATACCTTATGAATGATTCTATTTTTATGGAACACATAAATCATGAACATTTTATTATGGGTGATCTTAGAAAATTCTGGGTGAGCCTAATATAGAAACTATGATGGGTGCACATAGATTGAGATCATATGAATTGGGTAAAGATTTATTCTCATGTGGGGTCATGTATTGGATTTGGGAGTAATTTTAATCCATTATGGAATATTTTTTACCATGTGATATTTTTTTTGTAGATAAGCTTGAATCCTGTTTACATATTTTTATATGTTGTTTCTGAAATTCCAATGATGCCATTATCTTATTAGAAAATGTTATTTATGATATACACCCATGTGATTACTCTTGAGCATTTTCTTTTTTATTATGAAGTTATACTTTTGACCCACATGTTCTATATATATATTATGTATATTCCTATATATAGTTTCTTATCTCATCCCTTTTCTCTATTTATTCCACAGGTTATCAATATAGTTTTAGAAGCTCAAAATGATATAGGGGAACACATTAGAGAATAAAATAAAGAATGTGTGTTTTAGTATGTAAGATCCTATGATTTATATATAAGTCACCCACACATTTTAATGTGTTTGTTTACCCTTTATTAGTATTAATTTGGTTTAGGCCTTTCCTTGGAGTACTTGGGTGATTTTGGGAGTTTTTAGGGTTTTCTAGTAGTGTATAGTGGGCACACGGTTTTCCCAAACAATGATCCCAAATGAAAAAAAACATTCACCCATGAAAATAGGGGGTATTCATGTTTGAAGCACAATTTGGAAGACCATTCACCCCATTCAATAGCATAATAAGTTTAGTGTGTATGGTTTTTCATACCATGAAGAACCAACAATGAAACCATTCACATGGGACATAAAAGCCAAAAAAATTATAAAACATTTATAAACACGATTTTATATCCCAAATATTCTTATCTATTACAAAAACTATTTATATCACTTTTTGGAGGCTTAAGAGAGGGTTCCAAGGCTCCGTTAAGCCATCCATTTTCAAATTTAAGATCTAGTAGAAGGATCGACCACTCCACTGGTATGTGATCACTTCTTTGTTTTGGATTCTCTCTCTCTTCATTCATTATCTCCCTTTGTATAAAAATGATTTTACACAATATTTGATTGGTTATATTTTGGTTTTAATGGGAACTGTTTCATTGTATCTTGATCATAGGTTTTAATCATATATCTTTTTTCTATTGTGATTTTGACCATTTTACATAAAATTAAAGGATTTTGTTTAGAGAGATATCACCTACCATCGTTAGGTATGTGGTATAAAGGCTAATTATCATAGTCTTCATGATCATTATACCATTCTGGTAGTTTTATTTTTCATTTCCATGTTGGGTAATTTAATTTTATGTTGTAAATGATGAATTAATTCACATGGGATTGTGAGACCCTTGATAGATTCCATAGGAACAATTGAGGATTCAAGACTAGTCTTGAAGTAAAACCATTGGTGTGAAAATTTAATTAAAATGATGATTTTTGAATAATAAATTTTTTAATAATTGGTCATTATAATTGAACTAAATCCCAATTTCTTGGATGGAAATGGTATTTTAAGGGTTTATAGGATTATATTTGATGATTTAATGAGTTTTTTAATTATTGATGGTAAATGGAATAATGGGTATGATTTTCATATTTTCCCATATGAAAATAATAATGAACCATTGTTGTGTTTGATAAAATAATTTGGGCACCGTGATGAAAATTGAGTGAAAATGAGTTATGAATATGAAACCCAAAAATGTGATATTTTTGGCTGATTTATCAATGATTTTTATGTGAAGGAATGATTCTCCAAGCACCCATGGGGTTCCAAACCGATTCTCTAGGCCACTGATTCATGCATGTGAACAATGAGTTGTTGGATGGGACTAGTTATCCAAATACTCATAGGGTGCCAACATGTTAATGTAGCCCCTTGAAACATGAATGGGAACTAGTACTTGGAATGACGATCTCAGTTATTGAATGAAATTGAAATTTAATGAATAGTTAAATCCCATTAATTAATTAATTGTGACATCCCTATGGGGTATATTTCAGACTCCATCATGGTATAAAGTAGATATTTTTTGTTCACATGTCACCATGAAGACAAGGTACTATGTATTTGTTTAAAAAACAATAAATGGGAAACATATTTAAATTTTCTTTTTTTATCATTATTATTAATACAAATGAATATGATATTATAGACTGGATTTTTCTTTAGAAAAAAATGGTGGAAGACTGTTTAATTTTACTCACACCTAACTTGGGCCTCCTGATTAGTACATGAATAGAAATCATGTTTACTATAGAGGATAAAGAAAATATCCCTATGACAGATGGCTAAGTTGGTATTCAGGATGGTTAATGGATAAAGGAAATAGACATGATGTTGGGACCCTATTTCATGGTGTCTATGTGTCATTACTCTAGGTTTTCATTTGATATTAACACATATTTGACATGACATATATACTTCTCTGGTTTATGGTCATTTCCCATGTTTTTTGAATATTCATGAGGTATTTGTATTACTAGTTATTTTTTATTATCATTCAGAATTAATATATTTTCTTCTAATGATATCCCACATCTATAATGAGGTTATAGTCTCCCCATGTTATATATTTGACCCTCACTGCTTTTCAGCAGCATTTGTAAAATGTGGAGGCTTCTATGAGGTTATGCGAAGATTAATCTTATGGAACTGACTTGTGGAACCTAGGGTAGGATGTTACTAAGTCATAACAACAAACTTTCTATTTCCTTTACGTTATCTTAATATTTAGGAATGCATTATATGAGACTTGGATGAGTTGGGACTTCTTCATGATAATTTTCATTGTAGTTTCTTACCCATGTGTGGGGGAAAAGAAAGTACTAAGGGTGGGATTATTCTTCATCTATGATGTTACTGTTGAATGTTATTTCACCTTGGGTGATGAATTTGTTTTGTAATGTTGTCATTTTAAGAGATTCGTATCTTGACTTGGTATGAAATGAGAGTTCAATATACATGCATCATTTTTGGAACTCAAGATTTTATACGACATTCATCATGATCAATATTCATGAGAAAAATGATATGAGGGGGTTTTAGTAGTTGATAAGGTTTTTTCAAATTTTTATAATTTGAAAATAAATGGTTTCTATTATGGAATAGATAATTTTAAATGTTGCTTAATTTTGTAACATTAAATGATTAAAATGTGTTTCTAATGGGAAACATAGGACATGAATATTTTTTCCATGTGTAATCCATGGACCCTATTAGGGTTTGGGATTATGCCTCAGTTTCTACCATGTGGTAGTGTATGAGGGATGAATTGTTATAATTTTAATTGAATCTTTATTATGTGAATGTAAAAATGTTGTTTTATGTGTCCTAATATGTGTGTTTGGAATTGCATAGAAATGCCTCTATGATGATGTTTATTGTTAAGATAATACTAGAAAATCCAGGTGAATGATCATCTAATATCAGGACAAGAGGCCCATGCTATTTTAAATGAATTGGTGGTAGAGCAGTTCAATCAGAACATCTCCAACTTTGTGCAGCTCATGGATATAGACCTAGGTCATGATGTGAGGAATATTTTTGATCTAAAATGGGATTTCCAGTTGTATCACCATATTACCTTCACCATATATTGAGGAACTTATGAAATTTAGTTCTATATTGAGTCTATCTAGGAAATTATTGACTAGTTAGAGACTCTTATAGAGAAAAGAGTCATGTTAGATAATTTTATGTTAAATTTTCATGTGAGGATTTGGTGGGATAACCAGGCTTGTGAAGATTAGTTGAAGAGCATTATATAGATGGAATTCTAGGAGATTTTCCTGGATCAATTTTATATAGGGAATTTTAGATAGTAAAGAGAACAAGATTATATGTCATTTTACAATGGAAGCAAGTCATTTATGGACTATGATGGTTTTGTACATACTTTTAGTGCTTTTTGCAAACACTAGTAGGCGGTGATGCAACTATAGAGAGATGATTTTAGGATAGAAATAAATGTGATATTAAGTTCAATTTTAATATAATTAAGCAGAATAAGTTCACTAAGGTGGTGAATAGGGCTCTCATAGATGAGGGGAACATGGAGGAGGTTTCGATTTTTTGATAGGTGGTTTCTATTAGATGATCTAGTGGTATGCCTTTTGTGGGTAGGAAGCATATTTATGAGAACTATAACCTGGTGAGTGAAAAGTAGTGTGGCCATACAAAAGGATAAGCTTCTCTAGTAAATACTTGATCTATTTTCCAAAATTTTGGTAGGATGGATCACATTCATACCCAATATCATAGAACACTAGTGGCATATCATTCTTGTAGAAAAATCAGACACATACAATAGTTCTATAAGAACCCTTGATATATGAGTTATGTTGGATGAGCTAGAACAAACTGGAGTATAAGAAATTGGGTCTTATACATGATACCGGTGTAAAATATTGAGTACAACTAGTTTTGGTGGAATAGGTGGAATACATGGTACTTCAAGAAAACAGTGGATGTATCATCAGAGAAGTACAACTCAGGGGAAACAAATTAGAGAATAAGATAGTGGTATAGTTAGTTGTATATATTTCATGTTACACTTATGGATAATGAGGATGGACCGTCGATAGTCAGAGGTAAAAAAAATTTGATTATATTCTTTCCAGTGAGTTAATTGAGACAGGATACTCCCATTATTTTATATCTTCTCAACAAGTGATTGGTTTGGTTCTAACAGTGGATATGTTAGTGTATTTATTATTATAGACACACTATTGGGTGTTTAGTACAATGAATTCATTATATACAAGTGATATTCCCTCCTGGTTGGTGATTATCATTACCATTTGGATCATTATGTACTTGAAATTTTCAGTTTTGATTTGATTTTGGGTATGAACTGGTTGGGGTCATAACAATCCAACATCGATTGTTATCATAGGATAGGTTCCTTTATGTCTCCAAAGGGTAATAATTATATTCAGCATGGAGAATGGGATATCCATCTAGTCTATATAGAGTTAATTCATAATCCAATGGGGGATATCACTGCAATGTTTGTGATTCTTTTCCTAGATTATGGGGTTAAAAATCATTGTTCCTTTACACCTAAAGTGTCATATTTTTTGTATATGTTTCCTAAAGAATTTTCATGGCTATATATTGTGAGATAAGTTGAGTATATAATGGATCTAATTCATGAATCTAAATCAATTTCTATTAGATCTTACTGAATGTTTCCAATAGTGTTTAAAGAGATTAATACTCTAATGGAAGAAATTATGGATAAGATATTTATCCATCTGAGTACATCACCTCCTATGTCTCCTATTTTTATTATAAGATGGATAATAAGATTTTTCATTTTTATATTTTTTGAAAAATGTTGAACCAAATGATAGTCATGAACTAGTATCCTCTTCAATTTATCAGGGATATCTTTGAATATTTGGGATAATCTTGTGTACTCTATGATTTTGATTTGATGTCAGGGAATCATCAGTTTTGAGGGAGAACCATGGAAATTCCATAGACTATATTTATGATTAGGTATGGCCTCTATGAGTTTGTTTTTATGCCTCTTGGATTTATAAATTCTCCAATTGGTTTTATGGATTTTGTGAACCAAATCATTCACCCATACTTAGATCTGTTTGTCGATATTTTCATCAATGAAATCTTTAAGTACTCAAAGAATTATGACAACCTAGAAAAACAACATGATATCATATTGAGTACACTGAGAGATTATAGATTATATTACAATCTATATATGTTTCAATTATATATCTACGTCGCATATTTCATAGTTCACATCATCTCTATGGATGGTGTTTCAGTAGACCCAAAGGTATTTCATGCAGTTGTTTCTTGGAGGGGCTAAATAATGTTTTTGATTTAAAAACATTTTTTGGATTAGGAGGATATAATCAAAGACTCATCACATAATTTTCTCAATTAAAGACACCAACTTTAGAACTAAACAATAAGGGTATCAAAATTGAATGGTCTAGGGAATACAAGAATTATATCTAGGGTCTTAAGAAATTTTTTACTATTGAACCAATTAATATCTTCCAGTTCTAGGCGTGCAGTATAAAATGTTTTGGAATGCATTTGGAATATTATGTGGGGAAGTGTTGATATAGAGGGATTATTTCATTTCATATGTATCATGATAGTGGAGTTCACATGACCTAAATCATCATATGGATGATCTTGAGTTTTATATAATGGTTTATTCTTTGAATTGATGGAGACAATATCTTTTGTGCATGAAGTTCACTGTCTATACCAATAAAAAATGTTTTAAGTACATCGTTTAATAGTGATATTTGAATCACAAATAGTCGATATGGGTTTAGTATATTTAGTTTTTTTATTTTGATGAAGCCAACCCACTGTGATAGGTTAATCGTGATACTAACGTTTTTATTTAGAAGTCACAAACTCATGGAGTCATGGAGTTGAGTTTTTATTGTATGATGATGACCTAGCTCGATGAGATGCATATAGAATCTCATGTAGGTCAACTAGTATATTACACTTGAATTATTATCATTTCAATCCACACTTCCATTCCAGATCAAGGAGGGGAAGTATTAAGATTTAGAGTGTTTATACTTGAGGGAAATCCTTGATGGTGTGGAGTCACTATTTGATTGGAAAATAGATGAGTATAATATCATCATTGTATGGAACCATGCTATTATGCATACAATTATATGTTAGGATATGATGCTTGATTTTAATTTTTTGAAGTGGGAGGTACACCTTAGTTTGACCAAAATCTACCATGATCTACATCGACTATTTTAGAGGTTGGGAATAAAAATGGAGATTGCGGGTTTCATGACACAAATGTAACCTCGGTTAGCTGGTGAAGAACAAGTATCAATGACCTGGTGGTTTTCTGTTGTCATTGTATATTTTTTAATAGATGTGGGATAAAGTTAAAATGGATTTTTATTGGGTTTTTAGAGGATCCCTTAGAAGAATGATTTTATAATGTTTATTTTGTACTGGTTAACAAATTTAGATCATTTCAAACTTATTAGGGAGACTTTCACGGTTGAAGGGTTGGGTTAATTGTATGTTCGGAAGGTAGTTCATTTTCACAGGGTGTCGTGGAGTGTATTTTAAAGTCATGAATCCTATTTTTCTTTATTTTTCCGGAATTTAGTGAATAATTATCATGGTTCCCATGTGTTTATAAGTATATATATTCACCCATAGATAGATACGAAATCAAAATGAAATATCCTTGTTTTAGAGGATATGCTAAGGGAATGCATCATTAAATTTGGTGGATCAGGGAAGAATAACTTATCATTACTTTAGTTCACATATAAAATTGTTATTATGAAACTACTTAGATGGAATCATATTTTGTTCTTAATGGTTGACCATATAGATCACCTCTATGTGGGATATAGGCAGGTGAGTTTGATTTATTGGGACTAAGTCTCATAGAAGAGACATCATAGTATATTATATTGATTTGGAAACATATGGATATAGAAAACAGTTGATAGAATTATATTATTAATCGATGTAGTAGACCTATTAAGTTTACTGTGGGAGATCATGTATTCCTTTGGTTATATTTGAGACTAGTCCACTATAGGATTGAAAGGTAGGGAATGTTGGTGCATAGGTTTATTAGACCGTTTGAGACTATGAATTGGATCAGTCAACTGGAGTCACGATTGGATCATCCATAGAGGTATAATGTTATACATTTTATTTATCATTTGTAATAGATATTGTAGTATCACCCCAACGATTCTCATGTGATCCTCATTGATGATATTGATCTTGAGGCCGAGGCATCCTTTTAGGATCATATGAATAATGTCATAGATCATAGTGGGAATCTATTGTTGGGAAGGACTGTATTATTCCTCCGATTTTTGTTGTATAATGGTCTTATTTTGGAGGAATCATAGGAAAGTGAAGTTTATATGTGAGCCCATTATACCATCCTTTTTACAATAGTGTCTTAGTGATTCTTAGGAGTACAAATCATGGATGGTATCTTATAAGGTATGTATATTGTAATATAAAAACATTTTTAGAGATGTATCCTTCTCATTTTTAGGTATTATTTTACCATTTTAGTCTTAATTTTCATTAGGATTTTTATTGGTGCATTCAGATGATATTGGGGGGGGTTTTTAGGTATATTGGGTAGTTCACAGTTAGCACTTTTTTTTCAAACCATGAAAATACCCATAGAAAACCATGCACCCTAAGATATAGGATTTTTATTAGGTTTAGAAAATCTTTCACCCACCTAAGAGTAACCGTGCACCCCATATAATAGGTATTCCTGGTTAGGGATCACAGTTTTTCAAACCATGTTTCCCTGAATAGGAAACTATGAAAGTGTGAATTAAAAGCCCCAAATATTTTAAAAATAAAATTTTAAACCCTCGGTTTATATCTGTAATAACCCCATCATAGACTAACATTATTTACATTGCATTTAGAGGCTTAAAAGTGTGTTCCAAGGCTCCTTAATACCTCTTCAATTTCAAACAGTAGATATGTTGGAAGTATTGACCTCCCTTCCAGTATGTGATATCTTCTTTGTTTAGGTTTCTGTATCTCTTATCTTTCTCTCCCTACACATAGGGATGATTTTCCCACATTTTTTATGGTTTACATCAATTTTTTAAGGGATCTTGTTTCATTTTCTACTAATAATAGGTTTTTATCCAATATCACCTTTCTTGTTGTGATTTTGACAATTCTATATCATATTGATAGGTAAAATTTCATGAGAGTTAAAAAATGACCATGTGATTGGTGATCTAATTTATAATTCTCAATTTCTTGATCAGTATATTGTTCCTTTGGTGGAATTATTTCATTTCTAAATTAGAAAAAATCATTTAAAATTTTAAATAATTAAAATTTTCCCAGGATATTACAGGCTTAAAGGAAACCCATGAGGTTTACCAACACACATGAAATGATGTTTTATGATTCATAAAAATATGAAAAATGAACTATTTGAATTGAAATATTCCATATTTCATTGTTGAGAATTAGATTTTAAGTATTGATTGGATTAACATTAATGATTTAATTATATAGGTCTCCAAGTTCATGGTGACACCCAAACCAAACATACATTCTTCACCCATATTAGTGTCTAAAATATACAACATAGCTTTATCAAAATTCATTCGTTTATGGTCTTTAATTAATCGTTCAATTATGATTTCATTCAGTTACCTCGATAATAAATATGGGTAACAATTCTCGTTCATGTATCATAGGCCTAGAGCATCATCCTGTCACCAGATGGTTATTGGGACGATCATTCCCGAACAAAAAACTAATTTTTCATATGTATACATTGGGGACTAAATCTTCAATCTAGAAAAACTTGGATATTTTGAGCCTCTATCCTTGACCCACAATTCATTGACCAACCAATCACAAATAAAAAATATCATGGATTCACATATTAGGGAATCACTTATCGAAGAGTATTTCTCTACATGACCATCATAGAATGTCTCTGATGGGGACTAATATTATCTAATGCGATGCACTCTGTCTCCACCATTTTTGACCCCCTTAGCCTTGTTTCCCAGGGCTATCATGTGTGCCCTCAATTTTTTAATAAAAATTTAGATGATGATGGTGATGATGATAGAATATATTTTTATTTAAAAACCTTTTGTAGTGGTCTAATGAGTTTTAATCAAACCATACTCATGTTTATTTGTTGTTATTTGGATAGACATTACATTTTAATCACAGGATAATGGAATGTGACTTAATTAGATGGAAGAGATGGGATTTGATATGGATCATGGATTAGGGAACTAAACGTGATGTATAAACCTTGTTGGGAGGTGTTAGTGTGTCTTTATTAGGAGTTTTAATTTGAAACAAGGAAAATATATGTCAGGAAATACCTAATAAATTTTTATGGTCATTTCCTTTGTTTTGGGATGACTCATGTTATCTTAGTCTTTATTGGTTTTTTTTTATTATCATTTGGATATTGTTTATTTATTATTTCTATTTTCCTAGTGTTATTAGGAGGGTATATTCTCACCATGTTATATATTAGACCATCTCATCATGTCATCAAACTCTATCATATTGGGTGGAACACCTAAGGTCATATGAGGAAATTTCTTGAGGGATTGACTTGTGTCACTTGGGTTGGGATGTTTCAGATTCTCACGTTGATGTATTATGAACCTAGTCCTCAAAATACAAAGGGTCTCATCATCATTTGGTTTTAATTAATGGATTTTCATGGTATAAATAATGTTTAAATATGTCTATATCCAATGGGTTTACATATTCCAATCATACCACGTGAATCTAGAGTCTAAGGAATGTATCCAACACATTCCTTCAATTTCCATCCTTGCGAATCCAATGTATCAAATCTCAGCATTCTCTAACTAAATCCATAGAACCTATAGTCTTGTGAATTAAGATAATCTAGATTAAATGAATCCTATGTCCACAATGATGGAATTATATATCAAAAAATCATGATTAACATGATGGTCTCATATCTGGAATTCACAAGGGCACCCCTGGGTAATTAATGAAATTAATATCTGACATTGAATACATACTACATGACTCAAATCAAAGGTTGATTCACATTGAGGAATTAACAATGAGGAATCAGGGAGGAATTTATTGTATCTCAGGGAATTCAATATATTTGGATGTCAATTTATCCAATATGTAATCATCCCATGTAACGCATTCATTCCCTTAGAAGAATCATTACCCAATCAATGAATTCCACCATTTTATGTTCAAAACTGAATCAAAGGGATTTGACCCAAGGAATTACCCCTAATAAAAAAATTTACAAAAGAAAAACTCATTTAAAAAAACTATAACCATCATTTAAGTATAATTATATTAAATATATCACATTTAATTTATTAAAAGAAACATACTCTTCAAATGTCTTGACTAATGATGGTTTCATTCACATGATATGATGAAAAACAAGGAATATGATGTCTTATATAACTCTATTTAACCAATACCATCATTTAACATCTTATCTACAATGAAAAAGTCTGAATTACTATTTAATGATCAGAATAAAAAGGTCTTATTTAAATGTTCTAACTCATTCCCAAAATAATCAATGGTTTTGAAATACCATTTTACAATACTTGAATGAAATTTTAATTTCATATTTATCTTTTAATTCATGATAACATTACTCAACCCAAGCCTATATGTGGTTAAACATATAAAAGGTTATCTCTAAAGGGAATAAAATCTTACTGCAGTTCACAGATTATTAAAAATGCATTTAACTAAGATGAAAATAATTAAAAAAATTAATTTATTTAATTCCAAGGCTAAATATGACTGACATAACCACATCCATCATACACTTACAAAGTGGAAAGAATATGGGTTATATTTTAAGGACCACCAAAATAATCCATAAATCTATCTAATTAAACCCATAGGACAAAAACTCTTCCAATGCCATCTAACACCGTATATGCCTCATCTGAGCTCGTTCCACTACTCATGCTCATAAAAGTCTATTTCATAAACATAAAAATCATTAAATTATTAATTAAAAAAATTCTTTAAAATATAGTAACCATTGATAACTCATTGACTATCCAAATAGAATCATATTTATAAATAACAAAGTGTGTTCTAATCCTAAATCATCCCCAACCCTAGGAAACATAGAAAACCCAAGAATTTTACCCAAATCAATGATCAATTTCACACAATTATTATAGAGAACATAAATAATTTCACAATTTATGTAACGTTATATAAAAAAAATAATTACTAATAGTTTATAGTATTTCATGAAGTATTCTTTGAGCCACATATAAAATCACTTTTTTCAATAATGATTTATCTGTTCTTTGGAAAAATCAATCATTTAAAACCCAACACGTCATAACAAAATACAATAAGAGATAAGGTGGAAGAGAAATGGGAGGATGGGAAGAGTTATTACCTAGATTCAACATTATAAACCACAAAAATAGGTCTAAAATAGAGGCGATGGATGTAAATGAGGAAGGTTCATGCTCCCCTTGCATGCATGACTTATAAACTAATAAACCTAAGGGGGTTACTATTATTAAAACCCTCTGTGTTTCCTTAAGAAAAATATATCCAACCAGATTCATGATGTGATCTAAATATTTGGGTCAAGTAAATTGTTTGGGGCCCTTCCACAATTCATTCCCTATAACACCCCATTTACACTTCTCATATCATGGAAAACAAATTCATGGAATCAAAAGGCTGCAATAATACATTTAGATTCTTGAGCCCCCGAACACCCTTCTAGTAGACTGATTAATCACAGGGTCATAAACAAAGTCTGAAACCCCATAAAGCATCATTTAGAGATGTTCAACCTCTCAAAATCTCATTCTGAATATTATTTCTCAAACAAACTATACACTAAACTGAAAAAGTGAAATCTTATCTAGAATTATTCAAGTCTATACAGACATGACGCATGAAAAACACCCCAAAATAAAAAGTCTCATCCTAAATAATCCCCATTAACAATTCACCCCACAAACTAATCCAATCAGTTCAGAAAACTATAGTCATTTTTAAGAGTTCTTTATTAGAACTCAAAACAATCTTCAACTATATAACTCTAAAAAAGATGGGTATATTTCTCCAAAACTGATCCACATTTCATTACCATCACCTAAAACCCTAGAATGCACTAAAAAATTCATTTCTATTTTTGGACACTATATCTTTATCATCAACTTCATCATAAAAAATAAAATTTTCCCTACCATAACTCTTACATTATAATGTGTGATTATGATCTAGAGTGATTCCCACCACCGAAACCACCCACAAAACTCATTCTCTAGTGGTGACCCAATACTCTCCCCACATCCCACATTATTATCCAGAGAAGGTTCCCATCCCAATATGGATAACATCATATATAATTTTATTTAGACACCCTCCCTATAGATTCCTTTAAAACTGCTCATCTACATGTTTTGATGTATTCTCAAAATAAATAGTAAAATATAAATCATTGTTTCTACGACCTACCCCACAAGTTGGATCTTGGAGATACACTGATAAATGGCACCAACACTCCTCAATTTCCATGAAATTCTATCCAAAATGGAACATTCACCAATTTTCATCACAATATCCACCACTTAAACCATGTGATTAAGTTGAGTTTTACCTATGAACCATGTTACAAATTATATTTTACCACATTAACCACCTTTAGATCACATCAAAATCATCATGATCCAATTTAAAATGAACTTACTCTAACCAAAACCCCATTCTAAAGACCCAAAGCCCATCATTCACTGATAAAAATGTTTTTCCTTTTCAAAACACACAAATAATAGAGTGGAATTCATATTATTGAACACTAATGAATTTAAAATCCTGAAACAACATCCATTATAGATTCCAAAACTCCTAGAAAGAGAGGTTCACTCCTACATATGATTATATTGGATTCCCCACCATATATATGTATCCTCATACCACTCCTTGAGTACTGTAATCAATGGGTTATAACATTACCATACATGTGTTTCACCTCACGATCCATGCTCCCCATACCATCACAAGTTGAATAGGATTGGACTCATTGATATTCTATATAAAAAATTGTGATCCAAAGAATCACCTTCTCGAATGAGGGGTACTTATTATTTTTTCTTTTAATAATAGGAATATATTCCCAAAACATATCATCATCTTTATCAGACCTAGGATTACACAAAACTAATAACCAACCCACAATGTGTTAGGAAATACACATACTTTTACACACTATCGAAATAACTAGATCTAAATTTTATGAAAACTCCATCACCACCGAATCACTTAGCATCCCTCACACTCCCATGAGTCATGTCTTATGAAAACTAGGATTCTACACCAAAAAAACAGATTTTAATCATGATCATGTCAAACATACCTAATATGGAGTACCATTGGTACTCTTTTTAAATGAATATCACCTCACTTGTTCCATTTTCAAGCACAAAACCACCCACTAACTAACATCATAAAAAACTACATGAGTCTTTCCACACTCAGTCGATGAATCATGGAACTTATCCTAAACATTTTAGGTCTAGGAACTTGACTAATATTTTCTTACACCCTAATAATGACTATGATAAATTAAGTAACACCCTGTGATTTTAAAGAACACTATATTTTATAGCATATATAAAACACAACACTGAGATTAAATGAATTGTGATATTCTATTAAAATATTAATATATAGACATGAAAGTTATAATACATCTATTAAAATTTGTATTTTCTATCAGAAATAATTTTTTTAATGTTATTTATAATTAATAAAGACATTATATTGATATATAAGTGCATAATTTTTGGTAAAGCTTTTATCGGATTAAAAAATATTTTGTTCTCAGAAAATGTTTTTTATTTTTTCTATGAAAAAATAATAATAGTATTGTTTCCCAAAATTAGAAATTTTACATATCAAAATTATCTTCACTTATGAAATAATCATTTCTGAATTATTATAGGATGATTTGTTTTATGAAATGATTAATTTTCTAATAAATTTGGGAATATATTGATTTTAAGTTATATATGCCTTTTTTTAAATAATTAAAGATGTTGTATTTTTTTAAGTGTTTTAAGAGAAACATTATTTTTGTTATGTTATTATTAGTTCATTATAGTTATTTGGAATAAATTTATTTTTCAACATTGATAATAAAATTTATACTTATTTAAATTTTTTCTTTTGAAAACTATATTTTCTTCAAATACGTGGGTTTCAATATAAATTAAATTCTACCACATCTATGAATTCAACATAGAAAAATATATCCAATATTTCTAATAAGACTTGAAATTATTATAACTTAATTTAAACCTAAAATTTGGTCTTAATTATTTGTATAAATATTTATTGTTTGTTAATGTGGTTGAGGTTAAAAATTTTTTACTAGGGGTTAAACTTTAAAGATAAGTGTTAGGAGTACCTAAAAAAATCCATCTCATATTTAATGGCCATACTTGCAAATTATGTCATCTATGGGACCATAATTAGTAATTATTGGGACATTTGGAAAGTGTAAAATTGGTTTATAATGTTTTAAAAAATCCAAGTGTGTCATCTCCCCAACTAATAAAAGAACACCCTATCTCCTCCTCTTTTTACACTTCTAAAGAATTTTTTCATCCACGTAAATACCAAATACAATATTTAATTCTAAAAACCTATATTATTTTCATTTTATTGATCATAAATTTAATCTATGGAGGTTTTAGGTATTATCTTAAAGAGGTGGTCCAAAGAAGATGTATCATTTTTAACTGAGAATAGTTGTTTTGCTTTCTTTTCCACCTCTATAAAAACTTAATAAATAATGGTGATATTAGAAAAATATAATCTCAAATTATTTATAATTTTGTTATGTTATTGTAGTGTTTTGAATATATATCCTCTCCCATCAAATGGGAAATAGAACAGTCCTTCATGAGTACTACAGACTACCACCTCATGAATTGGTTTAATTAATATTTCATCAACACCTCTGATGGTTTATCATGATGATGTGTTTAATGTGTTTATATTATATTCATGGTTTTTTAATAATTTGTTAAATTAAATATATCATATACCTTCATATCATAACATCCATTGAAAAATGAAATAATCATTTATGAGTACGACAGGCTACATCCTAACGAAGCGATGTAATTTTGTTTTTGTTACCACGTCACATTGATTGTATACGTATGTTAATTTAAAGAAAAAAATAATTTATGTATGATATATTTATAATTATAATTATATAATTATAAAATAACACATATCTTATTTTAATTGTGATCATTTAAAAAAGGAAATGTTACTTATGAATATGTACAACCTACCATTTCCATGATTGTACCATAGTTCATTTTTCATTTCCATATTTCATTTTTGGTTTTAAAAGTATCATTAATGTATAAAAATAAAAAAAATTAATTATTATTATTCTTTATCTTATTTAAGAATTTCCCCTTGGACCATGGTCCACACACTAATGTCATTTTGAAAGTATAAACCAATCACCCTTAAAACACCATATGTGGACATAACTAAATATGTAATTACATATATCATAAAAATTAATGATATAAATATTTAAAGTATAGGATATTAAATATGTAAATTTTCCTATAAAAAATATTTATATAAGTTTATTATATTAGAGATAAAGGATATACACCACAATTCTGGATTAGAGGTAAGGGATTTCTTGTCTCATATTTACATTGATGACACATATGCAATATTAACCACTTATTTATTTTGTCTGTGGTATATACTGATCTATTAATGTAATATAATATATATCATTGCCTTTATGTAAATTAATGATTCATTTTAATTTACATATTTCATGGGAATTATGATTCAAATTTTACTAATATGGAAATGGTTTATTTCACAATATCAACATTATTTGGGAATATTTATCTTTAGGTCTCTATTAGTAGAATTATTATATATTTATACTATAAAAACATTTTATTTATTTTAAATTGGTTACTAATTTAATTTTAATGTTATATTACCATTTTACATCAAATGGTAAATAAACTTTTTGATAAAATGTATGTAATAAATGATGATGTCATTTCTCTCTTTAGTCAAAAATAATTTTTCTTCCATATATATTTTTGAGAGAAATATTTTCAAGAATATTTATAAATCTATCCAAATAATTTAATAATTAAATTTTGAACCATTTTTACCTTTTTCTAAAATTATTTTAAGATTATATTCTTCTCAATTTTCAAACATGGTTCTTTTTAACCATTCCACAATACTGTCAAAGGAAGGTTTTTTTTTGAAATTATGTAACATGTATCGAATTACCCATCATCATAACCACTAAATTAATGGAGGCTTAATTTATAATTATCCATAATTAATTTTAATTAATTTTTTTCTATAACACTATTTCAAATTTTAGACTTTTGTTGAATTGGTCTCAAATTGAAAAGGGTGATATCGCCACGAAATTTTAAATTTATTATTTCAATGAAATTTTCATCAATGACACAAATATTTGATTTTATGGATTAATTATAATTTATTTTTATATTTTAATCACACTTAATCATATAATATTTTTAGCTACTTTTTTGTGGTAATATGTGCTTTATTTTAATTTCTAAAATCCCGTCATTAAGAAATTTCATTTTATTATGATATGAGGAAATATTATGAAACCTAATTTTATTCAGTGGGTAATTCATATGGTATTCATTATTATTGATTTCTTTTATATTACACACATAAATAGTTAAAATCTTATTACGGGTGAACCAATTAGTTATCCAATGCATTGGGTACATATTTAATCTTATTAGGATTCATGTATGAGATTAGGGATTTAACATAATATATTATGGGACGTTTTCCACCATAAAATATTTGTATAGATATTTATCCTTAGATCATTTTTATCTCATGTTATATGATTATACCAAATTTTCTATGAGGAAATGATCTTATGATACCATTATATTATATTATTATCTGATGTGATAACCCTTCATCCTTCCCTTTTTGGATATAATGTTATAGTTTTTACCCACATGTGGTGTTTTATTTTCTTGTTATTCCATTATTGGGATTTTTATCTCCGCAATTTTTTCTATGAATTCCCTATAATATATGATTTTTCATAAGGATCAAAAATGGATTTAGGAGATAATTATGTGGAATAAATGTAATTTAATTTTAGTCAAAATTTTATGTCTTATAAACCTCATATTCTAAATATACTAAACCATTTCGATATGTGTTTTCTATTAATGAATATTTTTGTTAAAATCTATATAATACTATGTGGAAATCATTTGGGTTACAAAATGTTGTATTATTTTATTGTCTTGTTATTTTTTTGATTAGGGATCACTTAATTTAGAGATAACCATAGTTTTAAGTCAAAGATTAATTAATTTGTATAAAAAAGTTGTAGAAATTGTTTTAAGGATGGAAGAATTTTTTTAGTCACACAAATCAATTTTTGGAATTAAAATTGGATTTTGATCTCTTAAAATTTCACCCTAGTGTTGAAACTCTAAAAGGGAAGCCTATGATAAACTCTAATTTTACATGGTTCATTAAAATGAGCCTTATTTCACATCTAGTTTGTCACTCATGGGGGATATGTTTTTGAAATTCCCAAATTCTTTATTAACTATTAATAATTACTTGAAACAACTGATATTTTATAAAACCTAATAGGAAACATTTCCATATCAATCCTTGAATGAAAACTAGATACTCATATGTTATTATATAATTATAATTTATGATTTATTAATTCTAGGTTTATATGTTAATTTATTCTCATATATTTTTATTTGTTAGTGGTGGGAAATAGGAGAGAGAATTAAAAAAGATGAATGTTATGGAAAATTCAAAGATTTCCCCAAAAATATGATTAATATAATGGAAAAATAATTATAAATATCATGATCTAGAAAAATAAGCTTTCATGAATTATAATTAACAAATGGAACATATATCAATTTACAAAAACCTCAATGAATATAAGGATGATTCATAATGGACGTCCAAGTGTTAAACGTGTTAATGATAACACGATTCAGTTGCAACATGTCATGAATTTTTTGAAGATTCTCCATGTTAAATGTATGTGAGTGACATGAAAATGATTTATTTATAAAAAATGATGGAATAATATAGATAATTACTAATAAAAAATTATGAGTCAAATTAAAATTTCATAGGAAAATAATGTTCAACCTAAGGGAACTCTAACTATTTAATGTCATTCATTTGGGGAAATTATATATTATCAGATTTAGTGCTCTAATCCAAAGATTATATACTATGATAATATGTTATAAAAATAAATAAAGTGGAATTATTCATTTGTAATGTGTTGGAACATGATAATAATGTTGTTAAAGTATATTTTATCAATGGGTATTTTGTTTATAAGAATACTGAATCTTCAAAATATTTTTATGTAGTTATTTTTACTAATGGATTTTCTATAAAATGAGGAATGGTTTTAATAGCCTATAAATGTTATTTAATGGTATGTTATTATTTTATAGAAATAATTTGATTTAATATAATATAATCTATAGGTTGTTTTTATGTTAATGTAATTATAAAAAATAAAAAATAATTCATTTTTTGGAAGTGGGAGTGAAAGATTGATATTATTAGAGGTAAAAAAGTTATTTGATCAGTAATCTAATTTTTCAATATGTTCATCATATTCATGATAATTATATAGGATCAAGAGTACTTTGAATGTCATTGTCTATTTTTACCATAGATTTAGAAAAGAAATATCATGTAATCCATGTGACAACCCGCCCCATTTGGTAAGGATGTGGGGATGAAACCCAAAAAAGGGTGAAAATGATACAACACCTACCAAAAGTATGTGTGATGTTCTAGTTAAGATGAAATTGTTTTTAATTAAATTATTTTATTGATACTTTTTATGTTGATTTTGTGAAACATATTTCAGGATTAATATTTTTTATGATTATTAGGCTATTAATGATATTTTGGGAAATGTTTCTTTTGGAAGATGTATATTTAACCCATATGTCTAATATTAGACATAAAATGAAATATAACCTAAAATGAAAAAAATTAAATCATCAAATGTTTAGGTTATTTTGGCTATAGGGTTATTTAGTTATTGAGTGATTTATATTGACATTTGGATATGAATATTAATATGAATGAGTATTCATTTTGGGAAATTACATACATTGAAATGTCATTATTGGGTTTGAAGTGCATTGTGTTGCATTTGTTGTCAATGAGGCATGAAGTTGTCTTGGAATGAATGGATGTCAAGGAGTCAAGATGTGAATGTCAAAGGAGGTGATAGTGATGGTGATGAAGGAGAATGGCCATGGTACACAAATGCATGTCACTTAGGAGATTCACTAAGTGACATAGGAGATGATGGTTTGAAACATTCTCTAAGAAAGTCTGACGATTGTTGAGCTGTTCTTTAAGTTCCAAGAACTTGTATCAACTGGATACAATGTCACAACATGATTCGAAGACCATGCATTGTCTTCACAATGCATGAGGAGATGAAGAGAGCCATCCACAACTTGACAATGTGAATGTACTAATCCTTAGTGCATGACAATGTGAATGTGATCCAACTTGACCTCTAATTGGATCATTGAAGAACATTGAAGAATTATTTGATTCAGGAGCTTCGGTTGATGGAGAACCTTCAAATAATTCACTCCTAAGTAATGAATATTTGTTTAAGAAGTATGGAGGAATTCTAAGAAGAAGAAGAATAGAGATGGGAAGAAGATGGCTTGGAATGTGGCATTTGGCTTGAACTTATGGAAGAACTTTGTATTTGACAAAGTATTATTCTTTACTTTGCCAAAAAATTGGGCCACCAAGGAGGCCAGCCGAGGGTCATCACCCAAGGCACATGTGGGACTCAAGGTCACCACGCCCATGGGGAACCCTCAAGGCCAGGGCAGCATCCTTGAGGCAGGGGCGCACCCCAAGGACACCGCATGGGCGCCTGGGGCACGCCCGGAGGAGCGCAGGGGGCCGTGTATAAGCCCCCGAGGGCACGCGGTGGTGATACTCGCGCGCCGGAGGATCATAGTGGGCGCTAGGAGCGCGCCCGCAGGAGCAAAGGGTGGGCGCAAGAGCGCGCCCGCTAAAGAACTCGGTGCGGGGCGGCACCGAGAGGGGAGGAGATTCAACTGGCGGGTTGAGGGAGCGCCAGGCTTATAAAGCGCGGAAAAACCGGCCGCGGATTCGATGTGGGACGCGCATTTTTCCCACGGAAGAGATCCTGGCCGTCCGAGCCATCGCGCGCTTGATCTACACCGCACGATTCATCCGCGGCGAGGCGATCTGATCTAGGCCGTCCGAAATCAATTGAATCGACGATCCAACGGCTGCGAGATCATCTCCTTCGTCGAGCTCGAGCCTAAGTCTCCCGCGAGCAGCCGCTGAACCAGAGGCATCCCGACGACCTATCTCGAGCTCTCGGCCACCATTTCCGAATCCGAAACCTCCATTGTGATCGTCTGTGCCTACTGAACATAACCATGCAATAAAATAAGCTTGCATGCGATGAAAGGATGATTTCGAGCGAGGCCGAAGCAACCGGAGGTGAGAGGCCATTCGGTGTTCGTGCCTTTGCATGGATAGGGTTTAAAAGAAAGAGGCCGTGCATGCGTTCAAAGTCGCATGCACGTGGAGAAAATTAAGGAAAGAACCCGCGGTGGAAACTGAGGAGAAAAACAAGATTTCACCGAATCTTGAAGATCCGAAGATCTCGGGTGTTTGAATTTATTGCACGCGGATAATCTGAGGCAGTCTCTGCCTATAAAAATGAGGCTGAGCCCTCTGTGCCGCTTGCTGATGCGCTGAAACCTTGAGGAGTCCCGCGTGCACCTTGTGCCTCGCGAAGCCGAAGCCCCGCGCAAATACCATTTGCGCGGCTGAGTCCCTTTCGCGCACTCCTTGCGTGAAAGAAGAAAGGGGAAGACCCCTGCGCGCTAATCCTTGCGCGGCAGGAAGAACCCGGGGCCGCGACACTCTGCGCGCCCACGGTTGAAGCCCGAGGTGCTTTGCACCCGAGGTCTTGCACGCCCTTGTGCCGTGCTCCTTGCGCGCTCGAAGTCCTGCACACCCGCGGCTTGTGCCTTGCACTTGCGCGCCTTGTGGCTTGCGCGACCCACGGCCTGTGGAATTAGCGCGGCTATGAAGTGAAGGAGGGCCGCACCCCTTTGCGCAAGTTGGGCAGTAGGTGTGAACAAGAAGACCCGAGGCCTTGCCTCTTGTGTGTGCACAGTAAAGAAGGAAGAAGGCCGAGCCCTTGCACCCTTTGAGTGCCAAGTGAAGAAGAAGAGACCCTACGGGCAGTGTATGTGCAAGAAGAAATAATAGAAGGCCGAGGCCTTAGTGCCTTGTGTGCACCAAGGGAAGACCACACTTTGTGTGTGTGTTAGAATTGAATAGGCCGTAGCCTTGTGTGGGTGAATTGAAGACCACACCTCATTTGAGTGTGTGTGTGTGTGCAAATTGAAGAGGAACACCCTACGGCCATTTAAGGGTGTGCAACAAGAAGTGTGAAGGCCCAACTCATGTGTGTGCTAAAGTGAAACAATTGTGTGCAAATTAAAGAAGTGGCCGAACCTAGGTGTGTGCACTAAAAGTAAACACACTTAGAAGAAGAAAGAAGTGAAAGACCCACACTAAAGTAGAACACACTCTAAGTGTGTATACAAATTGGATAAAGTGTGTGAAGTTCAGAGAAGGTGTGTGCTATAATTGATTACACCCTTTGTGGGTCTACTGCACCAAGAAGAGAAAGAGGACAGTGCATGCATGCATGCATGCACATGCACACGTGAACAGTGCTAAATCAGTGGTGTGCATCTGAGGAGTCCAAGACTTGAAGATCTTGAAGAATTTTCATGCACTCAGTGCATGATGTTGAAGTGAACTGAGACTGAGCCAGACTGAAGTTAATGAGATTGGTTGTCTGAGTTTTCAGTAGATTGAGAAGATCCTGATCATCACAAGTGATCAGAGGTACAGAGCAAGGCCAGCAGTCTTTATCCCAGACTGCTGAGGATACTTGAAGAACTTAAAGTGAAGAAGAGCTACTCGTGCGACTCGAGGAGCCAAGAGAAGACCCTGTGGGACTCAGGGAGAAGAAGTCATCAGTGGGATTCTGGAGCAGGCCAGTGGGACTCTGGTAACACTGTGTGAAGCAGTATAAAGACCCTCCTGTGGGACTCAGGAGAGATACAGTGGGACTCTGTATCGACCATTGTAATTTTAACAGGTTATAATGGAGAATCCATGCTGGGAGAGCATGGCAAGGATGTAGGCCTTTGGTGCCGAACCTTGTAAATCCTTGTGTCCAGTGCCTTTACATTTACTGCATCATTCGTGGAAAGGTGAGAGATACAAGAAGAGTGGATCGAGGCTTTAACCATCCATAGAGGTTTAATTGATTAAGAATCAATTAGTAAAAAGTTTTAAAGGATCACTGATTCACCCCCTCCCCCTCTCAGTGATTCACACTGATCTGGGCACTTCAATTGGTATCAGAGGGAGGTTACCTCTAAAAGATCCAAGAGAGTCTATATGGAGTGCAGATTTGAGGAAATGAAAGAACAGCCTCAAATGGAGATATCTGCCAAGACTCTGAAAAACAGAATGAAGAAACAGGCAAAGAAGATGAAGAAGAAGGCTGGTGCAATCAGAGAAACTCCTTCTATGGAAAGAAATGTGAAAGTCACATCAGATGACAATTCCTTTTATCATTCTTCTGATGAAGCCTGTCCTAGCTGTGATGAAGTTGAAACAATGAATGATCTTCAGAGTGCACTCAAATATCATCAGAAGACAGTTCCCATGGAAGTGGCAAAGTGTATAGCTACAGGCATCCATGATCTTCATGAAGAAAAATCACAGTTAGAAGAAGAATCCAATGCAATGGAAGATCAATTGGAAAAAAGGGTTGGCATAACCAACACTCTCAGAAAGCAAGTGAAGGCCAAAGATGAAACTATTTCCCTTTGCAATGAAATATATGAAGACACTGCTGAAGAATTGCAAAGAAGCCTTTCTGAGAAAGAAATCGTTAAAGTAATAATCAAAGATGTTTACCATGCACTGGAGAAGAGGCATAGAGTATCAATGGTTGTTAAAGATGCTCAACTTGAAGACAAAGTAAAAAGGGTGAAGGAGCTGGACAATTCATTGCAAGAATTAAAGAAGGTGCATGAAGACCAGATAAAGCAGCTGGAAGAGAAATGGGAAGGAAGGCTAAGAACTATTGAGGATGAGAAGAACTCCCTCAATATGAAATGCTTAGAACTGGAGGTGATATTGAAAAATCAGCAGTCACCCAAAGCCAAAGACTCCCAGTCAGCTGAAAGGAGAAATGTTGCTACTCAAGTATGTATTGAGCAGGATGATTCTAAAAGAAAGACATCCTCTAGTGAAAGTGCAACAACTTCTAAAAAGAAGGTACCATCCATACCATCTTGTACTCATGCTTCTAAAAGTGTTTCTACTAAAAGTGCAGGATGGAAGAATAATTCCAAACAAATATGGATGAAGACAGTAAAGAAGCAGAGCTCTCCTGAAACAGCACAACAGGTCAAGAAAAGTACCCTACAATCAGAAGGACTCAAGAGGCCAAGATTTGTGGGTCAATGTTGGTGTTGTAACAAGTATGGGCATTGTGCAAAGGATTTTTGGTACAATCCACTGAATGCCAAAGCACAGAGGAAGCCCATGCCTAGGGGGAGCAAGCCAGAAGTAAAGAAGCAGCATCCACAGGTCCAGAGACATCTGTTTACTGCTAACAGATTTGGATTGCTTGACAACATCTGGGATGTTTGCAAAAGTGGTCAAAAAGATACATGTCAATCTCCAACTGTATCCAGAGCTCAAAAGAAGAAAAGATCACTGAACCTGGCTCAAAAAGATTCCTTGGGAAGCAAGAAGAAAATTGAAAATGCTCCCAAGAAGAAGTTTAATAATGAAAAGAAGTCCTTGGAATTCAAATCCAAGAAGGGTGATGCATCAACAATAGCCACCAAGAAAACATGCTTCTACTGTGGAAAGAAAGGACACATCATTGACCTTTGTAAAGAAGCCATGAAACTAAATAGAAGCAGACTGAACTCCAAAAGACAATCAATCCAGAAGAAGAAGGGATTGATTGAAAATAAGTTGCCTAAGAGAGGTAGCTTAGCAGCATCCAAAGAACCATGTGGAACTTCCAAAACTGAGGCCACTCTTCCAAATGATATACTTGTCATATGGCCACATCAGTTGCAACTTGCCAGAGAACTACAAAGACCTGAAGATGAAGCTCTGGCATTTGCTAAAGCAAAAGGGAAGAAAAAGATTTCACATGAAGATGGGTTGAGAACCACACCAGCACAGACATCAATGAAGATCAAATGTGCAAGTGTGAAGACTGGAGAAAATGGGACATCTCGGTTGAGAGAATCTTCTCAACCTTGTTGTTCACATTGATGAACCAAGGAGGTTCCATCTTATTCCCTAATCACTTGTATATACATGTGCTAACATTGCAGGGAATTGAAGATGATGTTCATTCTCAGCTGGAGGATGGTTTGGACAGAACGGAGTGCACCCCTTGAGGGGGAGCAAATCTGAAGAAGATGATGTTCTAAAATTAATATCATCTTGAGAAAGTGAAGGTATTCCAATCATGCTTTCATCCCTTGTTTCTTAATTGAGTTTATCTTGTCAATTAAGGGGGAGTATGGATTGAAGACAAATGATTGAAAGGGGGAGCTTTATCTTTGCACTGAACTTTCTAATGAGTTTTGTGAAGCATGTGCAGGATTTAGCAAATTCATTGTTATATCTGAAAAATTTCAAGCCCCTAAGCATGATCTCACATGTGTAGAGAATTGTGAACAGCATTGAGTTCCTTGGTTACATCACTCTTCTTTTCTACACCGGGTTAGCCCAAGTAGACTTAGAGCTGATTTACTAAAGGTTCTTTGCTAAAGAGAACATGTGACATCATCCCTCTCTTAGTGTTTTTCAAGAAAATACTTTTTATAAGGAAGGAAGATATTTGTGAAAGTGAACCACACCACACCTTTTCATTTGATTGCCAATAAGGGGGAGAAAATATTGGCACACATATTGACCCATTCATATGTGCTAATGGAGTGTATTGACAACAAATACAAAGGGGGAGATTGAAGTGCATTGTGTTGCATTTGTTTTCAATGAGGCATGAAGTTGTCTTGGAATGAATGGATGTCAAGGAGTCAAGATGTGAATGTCAAAGGAGGTGATAGTGATGGTGATGAAGGAGAATGGCCATGGTACACAGATGCATGTCACTTAGGAGATTCACTAAGTGACATAGGAGATGATGGTTTGAAACATTCTCTAAGCAAGTCTAACGATTGTTGAGCTGTTCTTTAAGTTCCAAGAACTTGTATCAACTGGATACAATGTCACAACATGATTAGAAGACCATGCATTGTCTTCACAATGCATGAGGAGATGAAGAGAGCCATCCACAACTTGACAATGTGAATGTACTAATCCTTAGTGCATGACAATGTGAATGTGATCCAACTTGACCTCTAATTGGATCATTGAAGAACATTGAAGAATTATTTGATTCAGGAGCTTCGGTTGATGGAGAACCTTCAAAGAATTCACTCCTAAGTAATGAATATTTGTTTAAGAAGTATGGAGGAATTCTAAGAAGAAGAAGAATAGAGATGGGAAGAAGATGGCTTGGAATGTGGCATTTGGCTTGAACTTATGGAAGAACTTTGTATTTGACAAAGTATTATTCTTTACTTTGCCAAAAAATTGGGCCACCAAGGAGGCCAGCCGAGGGTCATCACCCAAGGCACATGTGGGACTCAAGGTCACCACGCCCATGGGGAACCCTCAAGGCCAGGGCAGCATCCTTGAGGCAGGGGCGCACCCCAAGGACACCGCATGGGCGCCTGGGGCACGCCCGGAGGAGCGCAGGGGGCCGTGTATAAGCCCCCGAGGGCACGCGGTGGTGAAACCCGCGCGCCGGAGGAGCATAGTGGGCGCTAGGAGCGCGCCCGCAGGAGAAAAGGGTGGGCGCAAGAGCGCGCCCGCTAAAGAACTCGGTGCGGGGCGGCACCGAGAGGGGAGGAGATTCAACTGGCGGGTTGAGGGAGCGCCAGGCTTATAAAGCGCGGAAAAACCGGCCGCGGATTCGATGTGGGACGCGCATTTTTCCCGCGGAAGAGATCCTGGCCGTCCGAGCCATCGCGCGCTTCATCTGCGCCGCACGATTCATCTGCGGCGAGGCGATCTGATCTAGGCCATCCGAAATCAATTGAATCGACGATCCAACGGCTGCGAGATCATCTCCTTCGTCGAGCTCGAGCCGAAGTCTCCCGCGAGCAGCCGCTGAACCAGAGGCATCCCGACGACCTATCTCGAGCTCTCGGCCACCATTTCCGAATCCGAAACCTCCATTGTGATCGTCTGTGCCTACTGAACATAACCATGCAATAAAATAAGCATGCATGCGATGAAAGGATGATTTCGAGCGAGGCCGAAGCAACCGGAGGTGCGAGGCCATTCGGTGTTCGTGCCTTTGCATGGATAGGGTTTAAAAGAAAGAGGCCGTGCATGCGTTCAAAGTCGCATGCACGTGGAGAAAATTAAGGAAAGAACCCGCGGTGGAAACTGAGGAGAAAAACAAGATTTCACCGAATCTTGAAGATCCGAAGATCTCGGGTGTTTGAAGTTATTGCACGCGGATAATCTGAGGCAGTCTCTGCCTATAAAAATGAGGTCGAGCCCTCTGTGTCGCTTGCTGATGCGCTGAAACCTTGAGGAGTCCCGCGTGCACCTTGTGCCTCGCGAAGCCGAAGCCCCGCGCAAATACCATTTGCGCGGCTGAGTCCCTTTCGCGCACTCCTTGCGTGAAAGAAGAAAGGGGAAGACCCCTGCGCGCTAATCCTTGCGCGGCAGGAAGAACCCGGGGCCGCGACACTCTGCGCGCCCACGGTTGAAGCCCGAGGTGCTTTGCACCCGAGGTCTTGCACGCCCGTGAGCCGTGCTCCTTGCGCGCTCGAAGGCCTGCACACCCGCGGCTTGTGCCTTGCACTTGCGCGCCTTGTGGCTTGCGCGACCCACGGCCAGTGGAATTAGCGCGGCTGTGAAGTGAAGGAGGGCCGCACCCCTTTGCGCAAGTTGGGCAGTAGGTGTGAACAAGAAGACCCGAGGCCTTGCCTCTTGTGTGTGCACAGTAAAGAAGGAAGAAGGCCGAGCCCTTGCACCCTTTGAGTGCCAAGTGAAGAAGAAGAGACCCTACGGGCAGTGTATGTGCAAGAAGAAAGAATAGAAGGCCGAGGCCTTAGTGCCTTGTGTGCACCAAGGGAAGACCACACTTTGTGTGTGTGTTAGAATTGAATAGGCCGTAGCCTTGTGTGGGTGAATTGAAGACCACACCTCATTTGAGTGTGTGTGTGTGCAAATTGAAGAGGAACACCCTACGGCCATTTAAGGGTGTGCAACAAGAAGTGTGAAGGCCCAACTCATGTGTGTGCTAAAGTGAAACAATTGTGTGCAAATTAAAGAAGTGGCAGAACCTAGGTGTGTGCACTAAAAGTAAACACACTTAGAAGAAGAAAGAAGTGAAAGACCCACACTAAAGTAGAACACACTCTAAGTGTGTATACAAATTGGATAAAGTGTGTGAAGTTCGGAGAAGGTGTGTGCTATAATTGATTACACCCTTTGTGGGTCTACTGCACCAAGAAGAGAAAGAAGACAGTGCATGCATGCATGCATGCACATGCACACGTGAACAATGCTAAATCAGTGGTGTGCATCTGAGGAGTCCAAGACTTGAAGATCTTGAAGAATTTTCATGCACTCAGTGCATGATGTTGAAGTGAACTGAGACTGAGCCAGACTGAAGTTAATGAGATTGGTTGTCTGAGTTTTCAGTAGATTGAGAAGATCCTGATCATCACAAGTGATCAGAGGTACAGAGCAAGGCCAGCAGTCTTTATCCCAGACTGCTGAGGATACTTGAAGAACTTAAAGTGAAGAAGAGCTACTCGTGCGACTCGAGGAGCCAAGAGAAGACGCTGTGGGACTCAGGGAGAAGAAGTCTTCAGTGGGATTCTGGAGCAGGCCAGTGGGACTCTGGTAACACTGTGTGAAGCAGTATAAAGACCCTCCTGTGGGACTCAGGAGAGATACAGTGGGACTCTGTATCGACCATTGTAATTTTAACAGGTTATAATGGAGAATCCATGCTGGGAGAGCATGGCAAGGATGTAGGCCTTTGGTGCCGAACCTTGTAAATCCTTGTGTCCAGTGCCTTTACATTTACTGCATCATTCGTGGAAAGGTGAGAGATACAAGAAGAGTGGATCGAGGCTTTAACCAGCCATAGAGGTTTAATTGATTAAGAATCAATTAGTAAAAAGTTTTAAAGGATCACTGATTCACCCCCTCCCCCTCTCAGTGATTCACACTGATCTGGGCACTTCAGGGTTTTAATGTATAATGGCATGAATAATATATTTATTTCATTTTTGTGTCATGTGATCTAATAAAAATATTTTTTGTGCTTGAAGCATAAAAATATCATCTTGAATAATAATCTTGTGGAGAAATATTTGAGAATTTCATGAAAAATGATTAATGGATGAAATCATACAGTTCAAGTTTGTATATTTTTATCTTTTCATAGTCTATATGGTAAAAGGATCCTTAAATATTATAAAAATGATATTTTAATAATAATGTAATTCATTTTTGATAAATCAGTGGTCTCTTCCAAATTAAAAAAACTACAAAATTATATCCTAAAAGGAACATCTTTCTAAATTCGATTTTATACTTGATACAAATATTATCATTATGTAGAAACCATGTTTTGAGATATTTTAAATGATATTAATACTTCCCCTTCCATCTTTATAATAGGAAGCATTATTATCCCTTTTTGTAATGTGGGTTTTCCAAAATATAATTTTTTAATGTCAAACCCTTGATTTGTGATTTCTCATTCAAATTATAAAAATGAAATATATATAATGGTAGAAGAATTTAAGAACACATTATTTTAAAATAAAATTATTTTTATAGATCATACAATATACAACACTCAGACTAAATGAACCTTGATATACTATTGATATATAATCATTTATACATGACTACTATAATAGAACAATTAATTTTTTTAATGTCAATCTAATTTTTTTTGAAATTTAATCTGAATTATTATGAAAACATATAGATGAAAACAACCTTAATATTTGGTAAATTTTTTAAAATATTTTAAAATTCATTTTTCTCAAGAAAAATAATTTATTGATATTTTTCGTCATATAATTAAATTATTTTTTTCACTGTATAAAAATTTTACTCAAAAAATTAAATTCATTTCTAAAATTAATATTTCGAAATATGATTGAGAGTATTTTGTTTGTATTTTTTGTGAATTGTTTTTAAGGAATAATAAAAAATAATGGATTTTATTAAAATTGTAAATTAATTTAAAAAATATAAATTTTAAAGTTCCTAAAAATGGATTAAAATTAAAATAAGTTCATTTATATAATCTTTTCCCTAATTTAGACCAGTTGAATCAATTTTAGTTGAACTTTGATATAAATCAATTTTATACTTATGAAAACAATTTATTTGGAAAACTATTTTTTCGTCGCATCTATATAATTCATTTTCAATTAAAAATTTCCACCAATATGAATTAAATTTATGAAAAAAATAATTACATATTCTTAATAAAAATAATTAATACATCATTATATTTTTTATTTAATTTTTTAATAATAAATAGTAAAAATAGTAAAATATTATTATCACGCTTAATGTTAAATCATGTGTAACAGAGGTTAAGAAATATATAAGTTTTAAAATGGAATGAAAAACTTTCCAAATTAATTTTTTGACCTTATTTTTAACTTATATCATCTATAGTTCTATAATAATCATTTTTAGAGACTTTTTTAATGTTGAAAACATGGGTGAATATTAAATTTTCCAAAATTCCCAACGTATACTCTCCCACACTTATAGAAGGGAACCCACTGTCCTCTCCAATTTACACTTCTAAAGTCTTTTGGTTCATCTAATACATTCTCAAATACCTTACTCACTCATGTTACCATTTCTTGGATTCCTTTTTTGATTACATATACAATCTTCTCAGGATATATGTTTAATCATAAAGAGGTCCTTTGAAGAAGAGGTATCATTCTTAACAAAGAATCTTTGTTTTTTTATTCTCCCACATAATTAAAATCATAATAAATCATGATGAATAACAAATTTATCGATTATAATAAAATTATCTAATGTTAATTTAATAACCTACATTTGTATCCACTTCCACAAAATGTAAAATGATATAATTGTACATTTGTATGACCGTCTAAAACCTTTTGAACTGAGTTAATCTGTTTTCCAACATCTCCAATCATGATAGTTCATGAAAATATATATAATATTTATATATGATAATCCTAAAATATTAATAATTATTTAAAAGTAAAATATCATATACCTTCTTAACATACCATCCAACTAAATTGATAACATCTTTCATGTGTAAGGAAATCTACAACCTTATGATGCAATGCAATTCATTTTTTATTACTAAATCAAATCGATGGTATATATAAGTGTATATAAATAAATATTATGATATTTATTATATTAAAATAAAAAATTTATTATTAAATAAAACATACCTTCATTTTCACCCTGATTGTTGAAAAATGTAAACATTACTCATGCGTATGTATGGCCTACTCTATCGAGGATTGTAACATTGTCTATTTTTCATAACCATATTTCATGTTCAATTTTAAAAGTTTTATTAATTTATAAAAATGAAATTTATTTCAGTATTATTATTTTCCAGATGATTTAATAATGAAACATTTGACCATTGTCAAAAAACTAAAGTCATTTTGAAATTATGAACCAAACATCCTCAAAACACTGGACGTGGACATAAATGATTAAGTTATGAAATATTACATTAAAATAAATCTACTAAGATTTTTATGTATAAGGTACTAATCCTATAAATGGTTCTTAATAAAAAAATAATAGATATAATATTATCATATTAGAGAAAAAATTCATACACGAAAAATGTGGACTCGAGGTAATGGATTTCTCATCACACATTTACTTCCATGAGTCATATAACATATTCACCACTGATTTATTTTATATGGTGCATATACATCCCTTTTATTTTTATATCATAAATATATTTATATTTAGGGTATTTAATGTTTCATTATATGTTACTTCATTTGTGGTTGTTACGAATCCAATGATACCAATGTTGTAAGGGTTTAGTTCACAATCTCATCATTATTCGTTATTGCTTATGTTTAAGTGTCGCTTTGAGGAATTGTTTGGAATTTATACCAAAAAACCAATATATTATGTTAAAAATTTATTATTCATAAAATATTTATGTCATATTTCCATTTTTACATCATTGTTACTTAAAATTATTGATAAATTTTTACTATGAATGAATGCATTCATTTAACTCTTCAATAAAAAATAAATTTTTCCATATCTGTGCTTTCTAAAAATATATTATATAATATTTTTATCATCCTCAAATAAATTTATTAAAGAAAATTTTACTCAATTTTTTTATTTTTAATATAATTTTTTGATTGGAAAAATATTATCGTTCTCAGAAAAGCTTATTTTTTATCCATTTTACAATAGTATAAATGACATGTTTTTACCATAAAAAACAATTATAGAATTATCCTCTATCATGATGACTCAATTATTTTATTATTCCTTTATAAGTTAATTTTTTTTAATTAAAGATATTTTTTTTCTATAATATTTTGGATATTTTTAAACATAGAAAAAGGGATATCCATTTGAAAAGCGTATATTACTCATGAAATATACCATATGGTTTGGTAAATAAATTTTTATCAGCCACTAAAACTATAGATTCCATGGATTACTTCCAAATTATGTATATATTTCACTTAGATATATAACTATATTAGTGTCCCTTCCCTTTATGGGTTAATACATTCCTTATGTTCATTTGTAAAATAACTTCATTATGAAAATTCATTGTATTATGATATGAGGTAGGATTATGTAATCAATTTTCATTTAATGTATTATTATTATGATATGCGTTATAATAAATTTACATTATATGGAAAAAATAAATCATGAACATGTTTTGATGTATATTACCAAATATCACTCCAATTCTTTGGGTAATTATTTAGTCTTGTGAGTAATCATGTATGTGAGTTGGCAGTAAACCTTATACAGTATAGAACATTATCCACCATGTGATATTGTCTAGGTAGTAAGAATTGACTCATTTTTAGGTCATGTTATAAATTACTGGAAAATTGTTTACGAATACATGATCATATGATACCATGTTCATAATGATATTTTCCCATATGATTACCCTTGACCCTTCTCATTTATATTAATATGTATTTATGTTAAAAAAAATGTTTACAATTATTTGGTTTTTATAACCATATATATAGGTTCTATAACAATTAACACCATCCAAGGCATCATAATGCTTATATAAAACTCTTAATCACTCCTCGTATGAACCGTTCTAGGAACTCTGATTCCCCTTGATTTGAACAAATTTTTTAACAGACACTACCATTCCACCGAATCTAAATGAAACACAATGGTTTCAAACACCACTATAAATACTTCACAAAACCCAAATCATAAACTTGATAGTCTTGAACCACCAAAACTAGGCTCTTACGCCTAAATAGGTGAAAAACAATTCTCCTAGGATGATGCCTTGACTTACTAGTGGCATCCTTGATTCCCTCATAATACAGTCATAGTACCCAAAAAGTTTTACGACGATACATATGAACACAAATCTACTTGTGTTTGATTTAAATAATTAAAATAATTCCTCTATAATTGTCACTACATACCAAAACATGGTGTTAAATTTTTGATATAGCAATCTAAATGATCAGACCCTACAAAATTGGCCTAGACACAAGACCCTACAACTATGCGAAATCATAAAACTACAAAATAACTCGACAACACTGAACATGGACCAATAAAATAAATAAATGTATATAGTTATGACTCACATAACTAAATAATATCCTGATATCAATTTATCTTTCTTACAGGTTAACCTCAATTCACTTGAGGCATCAAATTACTAAACCTATGATGTGTTCAATTGAAAATGTGTCCAACCATCAAACCCATATATAAAAATCTCACTAAGGATAAAAATAATTATACATGATGGTTCCCCATATTAATGTCAAATGACATAAAAAATGAATGCACCAAACTAAGGGTTCTCTCAATAGGGCCCTCCACCAGCCCGACCTATCCTTATTAGGGTAAATCTAAAAACATAAAGCCTCTGACCCACCTCTTACACATTTGGGTCAAAAAATTAAAATAATATATTGTTCAACCATCAATGAAACATAAGTTTTACAATATAAGGTTTTTAAAATATAATTCCATTCATAAGATATAGAAGAAGAAAATTTATAGGTTGCGTGATAGAATTTTATTTAAACTTGTTGTAAATATTTTTCCAAGAAACTCACTTTTAATTGGATTTTAATTTCCAAAAAACATAAAAGGTTATCAGGCTTATCAATATTTAAATATTCCCAAGATGTGATTAAGTAGGGTTCTATTCATAGGTTATGATGGAAAAACCATATTATATTCATACAATCAATTTTTCTAATCAATACCATCACCAATCCATCTGTATCTTCAATCATGTCAAGGGATCATCCCAATTATTGATTAAGTAAGATTCCACTGTATCTATTAATGAAACAAAACATATAAAAATATACATGAATTTTTAATACCAAACCATATATTACCAATAAACAGTGATGAACTATATGAAGATATAGATAAGGTATATAATCATAGAAGCTAACATAAATATCAGCATACAAAAATATCAATCATAAGAAACATACTTATTATATACAAATAATATTTGTCTTGTATTATCCATGTCATGTAATCCAATATATCCATGAAATTATGCATTAATATAGTTACACCCTCCTTCTATTCCAAGGTAGGATAAAAAACCCCATAAATAATATCTTCATAGATCAATTATCTCACCAAAGAAGAAAATTAAATATAATTGTAAAAACAATTCTTAGAAAAACAAGTCTAACCCTAGGAAAACTGGATCTTACCCCATGCATGGGCTAGCCAATCCCCAGAACGAGATCATGAACAAGTTAAACACACTCCTTATATTTTGTAACATTTCCAAAATGTATAAAAACACAATATCTCATACCACATTGTAATACTATTCCCTTAGAGGCAATAAATTGGTTCCCTGGGCCAGCATGCCACATAGCCTCTTTCATGCATCCCCACACACTAAAGGTTTCTAACTAAATTTGATGGTATATAGTGGTATGGTGTTGAAATTATCCATTAATTACATACTTATAATCAGGTCATAAAATAATTCTAAACATATATTCCAGATAAAACAACCATTATATAATATTTTTCAAATGTCTTTAAAGTTTTAGTAATTTCAAATGCTGGAAAATGATGTATTAAATACATGAAACTACAATTCCTTGAGGGTGGATCATATAAATAAACAATATGGAAACGATAAATGTCAAATATAACTCATCCCTAGTCAGTCTTGACACTTCCCAGTCCTCACATTCCCTCTCCGCACAATCCCAACAAAACCCAAGAAACCAAGGCATTGGGTGCTTTCCCCAAACTATACCTATAGTGTTATATACTTCTTATAAGGTACTCATGATCCATATAGGTACAATTATGGAGTGAATAAGACTCCATAAGGAACCCCTAATAGAATTATTAAAATAACACATCCATATAATAATCACATTAAATTTTTTTATAAATAACAAACTAACACATAACCAAATAATTAATATACAAATAAAAACACAACATCTAATACCAAGCTCCAAAGTGAAACTTTAGGTAATACCTAGCCACTTCATCTACCACTAGAATTTATTTGATAAGAATTATATATCTCATAACATATATAAGATCCAATATGCATAATTTAGACAACTATATAATTTTAAACAAAAGGTAATCCATGAGAGATCCATTATAAATTCATCTCATTATAAGTCATTAAATAGTATAGGCATGTAATCCATAATGTTCCTATCATTATAATCTAGTAGAATCTAATGACTCTATCATTATAATTCTCTAAACTGGATATAAGGAAACTTCAGTATGATGAATTCATAGTGCCTGTCTTAATACTAATCGAGGTCTACACCCATGGAAATTTGACTAATATAATCAAGATGAATCCAAGTATTTCATAAAATTACATTAAATAGGATAACATAAGGGATTCAATGAATATTATTCCATGTCATTCAATACAAAATAGATCACCCAAATCTAATAGGTACCCACCAAAATGTATTATTAGTGATGAAATAGTGAGGAATTCAATGTATCCCCTAGAATTTCATTTCTTTTTTACATACTTGGATCAAATGAGGAATCATAACATTTAATAAAATTGATTCCCTTAACCATTATTAATTTAAATGTCTCTAAACTGTTTGACTTCTCAATTCCTAAAATCCTTATCGTCTTCATGAGATGTATTATATACCTTGACAATCAAACCACATGAGGGTAAATACCTCATAGTGGTATTACTAGAAATTCATTAAACAAAAATCATTATAAAACATATAATTTCACATGGTAATATTCAATTTACATTTTAATTATCATAATCAAATGAATTCATTATAATGTAAATTCTCTTTCAGATTTTTTTGATGGTTTTAAAATTTTAATTCCAAACCTTTAATTCAAATTATAATTTCTCATTTAATTTTTTAATTAATGAAACAATTACTCACTATAATCCAAATTTTTTTTAAACCAAACCATGTAAATCAATAAACAAAGTATCATATTCTAATAGTTCAAATCATATAAATATGGTTTACTAAGAGAATTTAAATTAAAACATTTTATTCAAAAAATTTAATGGAAGGAATTGGTTTGATTGACCACATCATACGTACTCTTTGAAAACAAAAATACAATGGGTTAAATTTTAATCACCACATTCCTCATCCACTAAGAATCCATATTTAAACCACAGGTCGAACAATCTGCTGAGGCTCTCTATGCCCATTCAAGACAATTCTATTCCCATTCAACCACCCAAAATACTATAAGTTCCTTTATTAATGATAACAATCAATAAATTAATTAATTATTTTAAAAAAATTGATTAACTAGTGTGAAACACACAATCCTTACTTATTTCATTTGATTCATGAGAAACCAAGTTCCTTATATTTTGGATATACCACCTGTAATAGGAATAAAATCCCCAAAATATGGACCCAAAATGATGAACAATTTATGATATAATGAATAAAAACATAAATAAATTGACATCGTAATATAGAATTTTTCAAAAGACAAATGATGACTGGTTTACAACATCTCAGTGTATCCTTTATTATCCTCCCATTAAACCCATTGAGGTGGAACACTTATTCCATGCTCTAAAGAAATAATTTATCCAAAACACTACACACCAGGACAAAAATAAACTAGTGGGAATAAGGATGAAAAATAAGATTATAGGATGAGCTATTACAAATATTTATCATGAAAATCCACTGAGAATATATCTATATTTAATGGGATAGAATTAAGGGTGAGGGTGGTGGATTTTCCTCCCCTTTCTAAAATAGTATCTAAACCAACACACTTGGGGGAGTTCATAATTTTGAAACCCCTGAATTTATTTAAGAAAATACCCATACATATTCATGTTGTGAACAAAGTATTAATACTATGAATATTTGGTCCAACCCTCATGATTTGTATATTCTCCTATTCAGGTCTAGTAGCACTTCACATGCCCTTTTTATTTTTTTAATAATCTGTTAATTATTTGAAATATCTATATTGAAACATTTATTAGTTTAGAGTCACTAACCACCACTCAAGTAGCCTCTTGTAACCCTGAGTCATCACCCAAAAAATTAACCACATTATATAATCTCATATTTTTATATTCTATGTTTTTGATCCTTGTTGAATGTCTTATATCACAAAACAAACTATCCACCAAAACACAAAATCAAATCCCTTTTTAAATTTTCACATATGTATAGACGTAAGGTTTTTAATTAAATTAATTTTAAATAGAAATACATGATTATAATAAAGATATATTTATCCATTATTTTTGTTTATAAGTGATTATTATTATAATAGTGATAATGAAATATGTTTCATGTCTGTAAAGACAGGGTTATATTTTCAAATTTTCATACTTTTCATTTTGTGGAAAAAGTTACTCCATGAATTAAGTGATTTCCTTTTAATGTTATATCACTATTTTAGGATGACTAAACCAAATTTAATAGATTCTTATTTAAGAGGAATTATTTTATTTAATTACATCATAATTATATTTTGTAATGAAAATATGGAAATATTTTTCACTGTAGTAGTAGGATACACAATGATATGGAGGCATAATAGTGGAAGAGAAGAAATTACATCTTAACAAGGAATACCAAAATTAAATATATTTGAATAGAATTTTCTTTTTAAAATATTATGATCAAAACCATTTAGTAAATAATATCAATAAATTGTAATACAAAAAATTAAGACATTATTTACATTAGATCCTATATTTGAGTATTTCTATGATGTTACTGGGTGTGTTCTACATAGAACACTCAATTGTGACACTATAATTTACCATCTGCATAACTATTTTTTTAATTTTAGTGAATTATTTTTTTGTTTTAAAATGATATTAATGTTGAAAAAGATATATATTTTTGAAAATAAAATTATAAATTTAGAAAATTTTATATTTACATTATTGTTGTTTGTGTGAAATAAATTTTGTTCTATAAGTAAAGGAGAATATTTAAATATAAATAATAATGAAGAGACACACCGAGGAAAAGAAAAATTCAGGATTATATTACCATAAATTGTGGTGGAGGAAAATCATGAAGTGAATATTTTAATTTTACATTGAATATAAATACACACAACATTATTTATGCTATGTTTTATTGAGTTTGTTTTCAACTTTTTAGTGTTTTATTAAATATTAAACACAAAATATTAAGTAATTATTGAATATATATATTATATATATATTGATGAATATAAATTATGTTTGTAAACATTTTTATCCATGTGAGGTCAAGGATATAACATAAGTATAGTATATATCATATTATTATATTATATTTCTTATCATTAGTTGATTGTGGTGATTTTTAGGGACATAAAAATTATTTCTTGAATGGATAACCTATCAATTTCTATGTTCAATTATGAAATTTTTATGTTTGAATGAAATCATAAATTGGATTGGTAACATTAACTATGTTATGAATAAATGAAAATAATATGGAAGGAAACTTATTTATTACTCATTATAACTCGTGATGAAGGTTTATTTGTAGATGAAATCATACAATAATTTATTCATTTCTTTACCCCCATCTTTATGATTACATATTGAACCTATCTATGGGGAATAATGTTTTTTTTCCATATAATGGATTTCATATTCATATTTAGACAATACAGTTCATTTTCAATGATTTGTATCATAAAAAATATGGATGATATCTGGATATTTTTACCAATATTAAAGGGTATTTATTAAGTGAATAAAAAGAGTTGGGATTTAGATTCCATTAATTAAGGATAATTCAATATATTTGTCGTCCTTACACAAAGTTGTAGAGGACTCTCAAAGACATAACAAAATCCCATAATATGTTTATTGGATTTATCTCAGGATGGAAGAAACCTACTAATTGTTTCATTTGAATCCTAATATTTGAATATTTTTTAATTTTTTATTTATTTTCAACTCACTCATAGATATCTAGGAGTCTAATTGGAGATTATGTAAATAAACATATTGTAGTAATTAAGGTAATTACATACCACACTTTGCTGTTCTAAAAAAATATTGTTGTTGTTTTATTAATAAAATTCCTTATTAAGGAGTTTGAAAAAATATTTATATTCTTGTACCAAGTATTTGAATATTTTTATTGTAACATGATGATATTAATTATCACATGGTTATATCCATTTCAACATCACAATAAATGGAACTTATAGTGGATCATAATATAGTTCCATGTAACTTAAGTGTTGAATGTCAATCATTTTGTGTGGATAAATATATAAAATGGAATTTATATAAATCATTAGAGTAAAAAATGTTGAAAGAAAATTTTTTCTAGGGCTTGAATTATTTTTATTTTGATGATATTTTTTATCTGATTGGTTAACATGGTTAAAATAACAATTTCATGTTCTAGTTGTCTATACTATGGTTTTAAGAAAAATTATCATGGTCCGATGTTTGTGGTAAGAATATTTTTCTTTATAATATTACAACAAATTGGATGGAAAAAAATCAAATTATGTTTTTGGTCAAAGAAATATTTTCATTGAGATAAATGGCCCCAAGAATTAAAGTGATCTTTTGACTAGGATAAGGATTTTAGATTTATAATTTCTAAGAAAATACAACATCATGGATCCTTATTAACCATTTTGGTTTGGTGGAGGCATATTTATGTTGGCATTTTCTTGGAATATGTGTGATAAATTCGAGATATATCTTCCTATATTTTAATTGGATTTTTAGCAGCCTATGGTGCAATGTTAGGGGAGGATACCATTGTTCACACTATATAAATTCATTAAAGGAGATTGGGAAGGATTTATGAAGATAATTTATGGATATTTCACTCATATTGGTATTTATTTTCTTAATTACTCATTATATACTTATATATATATTTATATCAGCTTTGAACTCTATCCTATATTATTTACTTGAAAAAAGAAAATAACATGCAATATAATATAATAAATATTGTAACAAAATATTTAATTACTCAATAAAAACTATTATCCAACTTAGTAAAAAATATTTTATCCATGTTCCATTATATATTTATTTTTATATGTCATCATCAATATTTATTTGGTAATTTTATGATCTAATGGACTAATAGTTGTTGGTGATTCATTTTTTATGGTGGATATTTTTGGTAGCACTAATTCACACATTCTTAGTGATTTTTGTGTTCTACGAATACACATAAATTATTATTCGAGATATACAAAACACTCTATGATCATGAGTTTGCTTTCTTTTTTTATTCAAGATGAACGTTGATTCAGAATATTAATTATTACAACAAAAAGTGGTATCCCACATTATATAAAGAAATTATTCACTTATCAAAGGATATAGTAGTTTTATATCTTCCATTAAAATTATTAGAAGTTATTGACACTAAATAAAATGTTCATAATTTGAATAATGTAAGAGTAACACTAACTAAATTTTTAATATACCAAAATAGATTTCATGTAAAAAGTGTAAGATAAAGAGTGACATTTTATATTAGGCACACCTACCTTAAATATGGTGGCTTCCAACTATATCGAGGTTATATCATACCCATGGGATACTATACAATATATCAAAAATTAATATGATAAAGATAGTAGTAATAAAATATTACCCACAATAAATAGTTGAATATATAAAATAAAAATATATTCAAAATATATGTAATTAACTTTTAGTTTCAATAACAAAATATGATCCACCATAATGGCATACAAGGAATGAATCGTCATTAGGATTTTTGGATTGGGCTATTATATACATGCTAAAAAATAGGAAAAAATTAATAGAGATTACTATAAAAAATTAATTCATGTTTCCCCCAAATATATTGACCCAACTCTTCCTTATATCATAGATCATGCATCAAATATCATTCCCTTAATATTATATGTTTCCCTAATCATGATGCAAGAAAATCCACCATAGTTCATGTGTAGGGTGTGAGAAATATAATAAGTAGGAAACCCCCAATGTTTCACATATATATATATAACCTTTGATATTTGGATGAATTCATGATGTGTCATGATATAAAAATAATCATAAACAAAATCACCATCATATCATGGTCTATTGGGAAGAAAATTATGTGAATGACCCTACTTGATTTGGCTAGTTCCAAAATTTGGATAATGTACCCCTTGTATAAGAAAACATTATGGTGAGGTGATATGACCATTCATGACAGATATAAATGAGGAATAACCATTATAATTCTTTGGGTGAACAAGTAATATCCAATTATCTATATATAGTGATAATGGTATCACCAAATTACTTCTATACACAGTGAATGAAATAAAACTAATACTAATATAGGAAAATTATGTTTTAACTGTATAAATTTTTTTTAATGATACATCACATACATCGGATAACATATCCCCAAAACATACTCTGGTAAAAATGGTATCAGTAATATAATCTCTAAAGAATGATATATCACATATAGTAAATGATGTACCACAAATTCATACCAGAGATAATGATGTATTTAAAATAAAACATTAGGTGAACAATGAACTACCTATTTTGTGATATAAAATGAACACAATATAATGGTGTACAATCTACTACTAATTCTATAGTGATAGTGAATTCAATATCACTAAATAGTATCCATATATTGAACTACATATCACCAAAATGCATATATCATATGTAAATGAAAAAACATAATTTTCATTGAAAGGGTGGAAAATATACCACAAACCAATTTACCACAACGTCTACAAAATCACTAAATAAACAACCAAGGGGGATGATCTACCTCAATATAGTAGAAAGTAATTTGGATATCCTGACTCTTACTAACATAGTAATGAATTATGAATCTAATATAGAATTTTTAAAGGTCATGATTTATAAATTAGACATTAATATTATAGGTGAATGATATATCACCTTTTTGGTATAGTCCAAGAACTGTATGACCTCTGATAATCAATAGTCATGACATATTAGATACTAATTATTTCAAAGGCCCACATGATGAATTTTTCATCATTTGAGAACTAATCATGAACTAAATTGTTTATAGTAATACAAAAAATCAATAAAATTTTATTTTATTCACTTTTGGGTCATATTCAAATAACTATTTGTGCATGTATGTCATACAACATATGAAATGCATATAAACGGAAAATAAGTTATAGGGAAAACCTACCTTATGCTCATATAAATGATATAACATCCTTGAATTTCAAGATATGTATTTATTTCAAATTATGAAATAATTTTTTTACCTCCATTAGTAGTTTTTCATATAAGTTAGGGGATTTTTGTTAAAATATTTTTGAGGTTATAATGGATTTCATGAGTTTTTGGTCAATAATTTTTATTTTGGGGTGATATAATCAAGGAATAAAGCTTATGCACAGTCATTTGTGACAATATGGTAATCAATTGATATGTACCTATTTACACTAGTGGGTTTTTCATAGTCTGAGAAAAAAATCTAATTGTGTGAGGGTCCAGCAAAATGAGGTTTTTTTGTTCTAGCTGGATAGATTTCTCACAATTTGATTAATAGTATGACATTTTTTAGGAAACTATATAGTTTCATTTTCATGGGAATTTATATACCACATGATTGTTGCATAGTTTGTGTAACACTGGGGACTAATAACAAGACACATATAGGATTTATTAAACTATAAAGTTACCATAATGTTTTTAGCTCTTTTTAAAATATATTATTATTTTAAAACATCATCAGATTGAAATTACCATTTATTAATTCTTTATGTGGTTCCCACACATGGTTCCCTTGGTTTCCTATTCCTCTCCTCTTAGGAATTGATGACATGATCAATTTTTTAGTGTCATGTGAGTTGATATCTACTATCTATAATACTAATCCTTTATCTTTCATATGACATGATCATAGAAACATGCCCTGTTATAAATATCTATGAATTCCTACATGGATGTTATAGAGGATCTATATTTGATTGATTGATTATAATTGGACTATTAATATTTTTTCCCTCCCCTAGAACAATCATATATCTTCTAGTCATGATGAATCTATTTTAGAAGGTAGTTAAATATTTCATTTAATTGAACAAATGATTATTGAATTTAAATTATGGGAGATTCTTTTATGATGGTATTGGAAATGTTCTAGTGAATTATTGTTTATGGGAGTCATCTAGGCATCCCACCTCAATGGGTCATCAAAATTATCACCAGACACTAAATATATTAAGTCCTTATCATCAATTTCCATTGTATAGTGTTTTTAGAACGATTTGTTTTTTTATCCATTATGTGGAGAACATTTCATGATAATATATTTATGGCATGTTTGGGTGGCCCATGAGACCATTTCATAGTTTATTTTTTTTACTTGATATATCAAACCTATTATGTAGTTATTCTATATCCTAGAGAATGTTTGGGGTTCCATAATTGTTCCTTACTATTTTGTTCCTTAGTTTTATATTATTTCATATCCAATAAAGTATTTATTGAAAAATATTGTTTGTTGATATTTTATATCAATTATGTTGATTTGAATATACTAGATTGAATCTCATTTTCATTATTATGGTGGAATAGTCTCCATGATAGAAATAACGGACCGCTTGATGGGGGGTCTTGGATGGATAGGTTCTTTGAGTATGACCCAGGATAATCTATCGATATTTATAGATCTGAGCATTATATTATTCTATGGGAGAATAATTTCATGAAATATTGAGGGATTATTTGCAGTTATTTATTAAGTTATAATGTTCATTTCCCTTTATTATGTGTATAGTACCATTATTGATGGTGTTCTAAGAATTAGAACCATCATATGATTGTCATGGATCATTGGAGAAATATTACATTACATGTGGGAATGGACTTATTTCTTAATGGTGTAGTGTGTACTATTAATAAAGGGGTAATTGACACATAACACCTGATTTAATTCATGCATCGACTACATATTATCTACCAACATTCTGTTGAAGAAACTATGACTAGGGTTCATGGTATATGGGTTATAAAAATCTCTCTTTATGTGATTGGTTATAGTATCGTATGATCATTTATTTCTCCATCATGACATAAAAATATTTATAAATGTAAAATTATGTTATAGAAACATTGATGGTGTCCTACTAATTTTATGCTCACACCCTTCATTATCATGTTACCATGTATATAGACATCCTGATCAAGACCCAATGAAGGTCAAGGGGCCATTTGCTAATTAATTATGATCGTAGAGTTAGGATATGGATGGAACATTAAGAAAACATTATATAGCTTCCATAATTTCCTCATTTAATTTATTTCAAGTTTTACATCACATATTTATTGACCTGTAACTTTGGTGGTTTAATTGGTTTAAATTTGTATGACATGAAATTACCTTTTTTATATTATTTGATTATGTAATATTATTAATTATAATTAATTTTTGCGTTATGGTTGTGTTGTTATATTCTAATTTATTATTATTATTATAGTTATATTCTCCACACATTTCCTATAGACCCTTACTAACAGTCCATAGCATCTTTCATATGTGTAAGCATACATGAGGTCATGTAAAACTTGATCTAATTCCCTATTATTTGGATTTAGGTGTTACAAAATGGAATTAATGGATTTTCTGATTGTTATTTCATTTATCTTGTTATATTGTAGAATAATTAAAGGATTTGTAGAACATTAGTTGGGAAGTTTCTATGTGTCTGGATAGCTCATTTATAACAGACATCAAATTTACCATGATGATATTTTTCTCAATGTTTATGGGACTTGGATGCATTTAGGAATAAAAAATAAATAAAATTTATCACACTCTATAAATATTCCTATTTTTTATACATAGTACATATTTAATGAAATTACTTATTTTGTGCTATCTACTCAGTGATATATCTGAATTATTTAATTCTATGATCTTCCTATAGTGGAATTAGTTTTTTGAACCTATTCATGTAGTTAATATATATATATATATATATATATATATATTACTGTGACTAAAATGTATGTACAATGTACTAGGATTGGGTAAAATAATGATGTTTATACCTTGTGTGTGTGTATCATCTAGGATTGACCTTCCTATACAATTCCAATAAGTGTTATCAATATATTCTAAGGTTGTTCTTGTAGAAATTAGTTTATAAGAGTTATAAAAATTCATTTGAAATGACATAAAAATTATGCCTCTATATTTATTTATGTGACTTCTTAGAAAATCATGTTAAAACACTCCCTTAGGGTAAGATATTCTTGTTCCAGCAAATTATATATAGGAGGAACTACCTTGTGATTCCCACAAACTCACTCGTTAGGTCTAGGTGGAAATGCCACCCCAGTAAGGAGTTATCCATATTGTGTCTTCTTAGGGTAGAGGGGCACAAAGTATGAAGGTTGATTATGCCTGATATTTTCAAATTCAACATCTTCCAGCATTTAAGGGTACTAGGGGCCCCTAATAGGTTACATACTGAGTATCAATAATTAAAGTCATCTTTATCATTATAGATTCTCTAGAGGACTGAAGAGTGATCCTGACTTCCTTTATTCTTTAGGGACCCACCAAGTGGTGGTGGGCCATTACTGGATAGGTAAAAGTGTGTGATACTCAAACATGGGAGTCCTCCAAAGAGATATTCTATGAAGAGTTACTTCTCAACACATTCAATTTATACTCGGAATAAGTTTTTATTGAATATTAGAAGGTAAAAATGTTGGTTTTTACTTACCCAATTCGTATTATGGATTTTCTATGCTATTATACATTTTTTAAGGGAATGAGGTGTATAAGTCTACAAAGGGTGAGAAAAGTATCCATCCGGAGGCTAGATGAATGGTTTGATTCTTTTACTTGAAGGCATATATAGAGGGTATTGGAAAGGACCAAATTTTTTAAAATGAGATAGTGGTGGACATTATTACATGTTATCATTTTACATACAATTCATTAGGGGCCAAACATCATACTTATACAAAAAAGTGCCTCTTCTGGTTGTAGAAATATAAATGATGAAGAAGTGTTTTATTGTGGGAGATATATCTATAATTATAGATTTTTTATACTCCAAATGTCATTGGTGGTTATAATAAGTACTAGACATATGAATGGAAGAAAAATTTATGTACACGGTGTGTGAAGCCACAAATGGAATTTTAACGATATATAATTATGGTAATCTACCATTAATTAATTATATTTTTTCTATAAGGCCCTTTAAATTTATTATAAAAAAATACTATTATCTATAGATTTCTTAACACAAAACATCTACCTTTATGGTAATTATGATATATTATAAAAAACATTATTTAAATGTGACAACTATAGAGTTTCCAAGAATTCGTGGATACAAATTTGAGTAAAATAATTATGAAATTATTTTATAATGGTCTTACTCAATACATATTTATTTATTAAGTATTATTAAATATGTAAACAAATTAGCAAAGTTTTTGTGTGGTGCTAAAAAATGATTTCTCCAAAAATGGATTTTATAAAATTTTGTGTGTGGATATTATAATTAATTTATTCTATTTGTTGTAATTTATTTTTTCTAAAAATTATATCATTTTTTGAAATGAAATATAAAAATTATATTAGGATTAAATTTTTCTGTATATTTTTGAGAAGTATATATTCGGGTGATTATTGAGAATTTTGTTTTTTCTAAAAACAATGCTTTCTTTTCCAGTATTTTCAAAGCAAATTTATGATATTTATTTTTTGAAAAAAGATATTTGATAATTATTATTTAAAATAATTAATATATTTTTTTGGATGAATATTACACTAAACCTTGGTATAAAATTACTTTTAAACATAAAATATTTTTTTAGAAAACTATCCTTTATCTAATTTTATAGGTTTTTTATAAACTAATTTCATTTAAATTGTAGAAATTTAATAATTTAGAATGGATTAAATAATTTAATTATGATTATTAATATTATTTAAAATGATCAACTTCGTTTTTTTCATATTGAATAGTATAAATTGTAAAAAATTTCGGTAATGAGTAAATGTTAAATATGGTTGATTAATGTTAAAACTAACAAAAAAGGATTTAAGATAATTCTAACACTCTCCATTAATAATTTTAATGAGTGGATTTCATCTATATTCAACTTATTATAAAATTTATGTCCACATGGATCATATTTTCATTCATAATGACCTATATAATATTTTAATTCATGAAAAATAATAAAATTAACACTTTTGATTTTAAATTTCGCTTATATGTTCACATATGAATAAAAAATAGATGGAAATAAATATGAAATTATATTTTAATAAAAATGATATTAGTTTAAATATCAAATTTTATTCTAAATTTTTAGTTACTGTATAATCACCTTAAATTATAATACAACACTACTATACATATTGATCAAATTATAGTGAAAATAGGGATTATAAATTTTATAAACATAAATAATAAAATATTTGGGGTGAATTATTATTAAAAAGGAATTATATTTTTAAAAATATTTTTTTATGGTGAAATTTCTTATATTGAAATTCCATTTCCATGTCGATGTCTTTTATTTCCAATTATATTAATTGTTCATAAAATTAATTTAATAGAATTATATGTTAAATAATATATTATAAATTTTTGTTACAAAATTATAAACATTAAATATTAAAATTAGGAATATAAATGGTTGAAACATTTCATCACTTATCCATTTATGAGACAATTTTCACTATATAAAAAAATTATAATCCTTCAACATTGAAAATTTATGTACTATTGCTAGGGCTAAAATCAATTAACAAAGTGGTTAAAAAAGATATGGTTTAAAGTACCCTTGAATGATAACCAAATATTAGTGGTTTATGTGACTTTAATAATATCCTATATTAGATTCAAAATCAATTCCACAAGGTTCCACTATATAATGTTAATGTATTTTTTATATTTAAAATATTTATTAATTCATTCAGTGTCCTTTTCTTCACTTTAAAATGACAGCTCCAAATTGCCATATATACACCACCTTGAGCCATATAAATCAACCAAACCCTCCCAAAATATGTTATAAGTTTCCTTATCCATTAATTATAAGTTTTTGGTTTTCATGAATGACCATTCCATGTTTCCTTAAGAATAGATCTAAAGGAGGTCTACCAATGAAGAGGTCATCATCATTACTAACTATTTAAAATTTATTTCTTCTTATGCATATTTTAAATATATTTTACACATATTTAAATCATTTATTTCATATAATAAATATACAAATATCTTTTAATTACTATGACACATTCATTTTCCACAAATTTTCTATCATATGGAAAGAAAAAACATTACTTGTGCATATGTACGTCGTATCATCTCCATGTAGTTGTGTGATTCGTTTGATACCACTATTTTATTGGGGTTGTTATAAATATATAACCAATAAATATATCTATTTTTTATAAAATAATTATGTTCCTGAAAATAAAATATATAATTTACCCTCTTTCCCTTCTACTCTACAAAAAATGATAGCGCAGCTCGTGTATAAGTGTGGGTTACCACCTCAATGAAGTGGTGAGATTCGTTTTTCATGTATTTTATTCAAGGGTGACTACAAATATGAATCTAATTTGTGTATTTTATATTTTATTCATGATAAATATTTTATGAGTGATGAATCTATGATAGAGATACAAGGAATAATACTATAGAAGGAAAACATACTTGAAAAATTAAACAATTAACACTCCAAAATAAAGTATTTAATAAATAATTATTAATAAAATATTTTTAATAATTTTATAGCTGAAAAATATTTTATATAAGTGGATAATATATGATATTATATGTATTAATGTTTCTTTGGTGTATAATTTTAATAAATTTTAATTTATTTTACTTGAAATTAAAATCACTTACGAATCTAGTCATACAAGAGGCATGGGTTCTTCACCCCAATATTGTTCTACTGAGACAAGTTTGATTTCAAGAAATAATATATTATTTTGAGGTGAATATACACCCCATTAAAAATTTTAGATCATGTTTAATTTCAAAATAAGGGTATTTAAAGTCCCAACTCAAAAAATTTTGTCTAAGATGTTTTGATTCGAATATGAAAATAGTATTAATGGTTTATTTCAAAATGTCAGCATTATTTTGTATTATTCTGGTATAAATATATATTTATGAAATTATGAAATATTTCTATTTTTATAAACCCCAAATATTTTATTTTCTTATGCTTATTTATATAAATCACATTTTATAATTTCACTTTACAATTTTTAATTACTCAATAGATTGAATTAATGTTTTCAAATAAAAATAAAATAATATTTTTATTTAGTGATGAATATTTACCAATAATTTACATATTTTTTTAAAAATTATCTCAATAAATTATTTAGTGTTATCAATTAGATGTTTAATGAAATATTTTCCCAGATTTTATTTTCAATAAATGTGTTGGAAATTATTATTCGGGTTATTTTCCAAAGCATATATTTTTTATCAGAAATGTGAAAATATATTTATTTTAACATACATATAATTAAGTAATTTTACATCCATTACATCTACTATTTTCATTGAAGATTCATTACCAATATTTCATTGTTCATTCAAAAGATATTATTTCCTAATATTTTTTGTAATTTTAAGATTTAAAATAAATTATTTTAAAATTAAAATGGTATTTTTGTCATTAAAAATTACAATGATTTTTGGAAAGTATATTCCTTAATTCCAACATCCTTAGGTAAATATTATTCTTTAAAGAGTTTAAAATATAACTGTACAATCCATCATATTTCTAGGGATGACTTAAGATTAGTTTGATTGGGGAATGGATTTATATTCCATATTCTAGTTCATCTAATATAGGTTGTTATTGTAACATACCAGATCTGGTTCACTTATAAGTAACTGATCGTGGTTTGTTATTAGTTCCATAGAGTTTCTCCTCATACTCTAGATTCTTACAACTATTAGTGAGGTTATAAGATGGTGTGGTGGAGAGGCTATACATTCATTATTAGAGTTCCTCATCAGTGATAATAGGTGATCACATATAAGATTCATAGTGATTAAAAATATAGAATCTGAAGTAACACATTGAAATAATAGTAATAATCGTTCCAAAACTAGCTTCATATACAAAATGGTGAATATTTCATGGATCTATATGAAAGGAATTCATATATGGTAGCTGAAATACCAACATACATTCACATAAAAAAACTAAAAATACCAAAAATTGTATCTCTAATATCATCATGATCCCAGGATCGACTCCATTCTCCCACACTTCCAAGATATAAGTCAATCCATAATCCATGGCTAGGTGTTTTCCCTTATCCCTACCTACATCCATGATGCCTGTCTTAGTACCAATCTACAACTCTAATAATTTGTGATATATAAATATTAGTATACAATTCATAGTGTATATAAAAAAAATCCTTGTACAGAAATTGTAACCATCTACAAGTATAATAGTTAATATTATATATTGAAAGAAAAATATAGATTTGTACTTTAATATGGGGTGTAACTAAGATAAGGTGATAAATGATGAATTCCAAAACACAAAATTAATATGTTTATGTAACTAATATCTCTATAATACACCGCATTTTTAGAGGTGTGAGACCTATGTGTTCCAGGTCCGAAGGATCTTGAAAAAGGAGACACCCTCGAGTCCAAGGAAATAATCAAATGGAATATGATTTAGTGTTTGAGGAATATGGGATATGAACCCAATGATAAATTACAAGGAATGCTAATATATGAAGACATAAATTTATATGTAGGTCATATATTATATACCTTGATCCCTCATAGTAGTTCCATACTATAATAGTGATGGGTTTCATGATAATATAATTATTGGTTCTATACAGTTAATCAACATTAGTTCTATACTATAATATCAAATTGAAATATGTAATATAGAAATCAAGGGCTTTGTTAGTTTCCTTTCTAATGAATAATCATCCAATTATTTTCAACTTACATATTAAATCATTAAACAAATAATTTTATATATTTAATGCTTCCATTATCGAGTGGGAATCTCACACATCTAAAGGGGTGGTTCTTATCATAGGTATATATACAAACAAACCTCATAGGAGGTTTTGGTTGTGGTTAACAACCTGTAACAATATAAATGTTTCACATGGGAATCATATTAAAGGTTAGAAAATTAATTTAAGAGATTTATTTAATTTAGTAGCATCATCAAGAAGGTATGAGATATTGAAAAATGAAGATAATTTTATAAAAAATACCCTTAAAAATGTGTATAACACCTCCCATATTATAGTATAAGAACAATGATCGAGTGCCAGGTTTAGATGCGGGGTTTAATGAATGAAAATAAATAAATATAAAAAGTCATTGATACTAGGGGAAAATAAAATCCACGATAATCGCACAAGGGATGATTATATAAATAAATAAGAGAAGGAAAAGAAATTCTCTCATTCTAGTGGTGATATAATTTGTAAGATGGAACCTGATTTGGACATCAGAGGATGAAAGAACCTTAATTCGAAGATTGAGACACGAAGGGTATTCAATAGAATAGTGAGGCACCAAGCATGGATTAGAAGGAAAAATCTGGTGAGGAAATATAATGTTTTAATGTAAAATTTTAAATTTACCCTATTTTAATAGATTTATGGTTTGTCCACACAATTAGTCAAATAATTGGTCGACCATGTGGAAATAATTGTCCACAAGAACCCCTCAAATTTGATAGGTGCGTGGATTGAATAACCATGAATATCCTCGAAAAAAAAACTATGAAACATTACTAAAAATAATTTCCTAGCTCTAAATCCTATTATTCATAGTTAGATAAAATCATGCGTCCCTCTATAAATCTTTGTATCACCCTACATAGGTTAAACTAACTATTGATCCAACCATATTCCGCTAAAACTATGGGATATGGTATAACGACCCATACCTTACATACATTGTTATTACTTCATAATTGAAGCACACTTATTACAAAATATAACAAAACTAGGAAAGGACCGTATATGTATGAGTCTTCAGAAACTGGGAAACACAAACAACTGGTTCATAAATCATCTACTTTGCCTCCCATTTATATCATTATATCTAGAGTCCCTTTTGGCATATCCTACTTAATAACCTTCTTCCTGACCTGGGGAAAGAAAACATACAAAAGGGAGATCTCAAATGCTCATTAAGGGTAAACAAAATAAATATCAATCACATCATATTCATAAGAACATAACTTTTGGAAATCTTAACCTGCAAAAGAGATCATAATTTCATAACATAGGATAAATCATAGTAGTGAAATTTAATCCCAATAATCATAACATAAAACATGTAACTTTTTGGCATACACACATAATAATAGGGAATCATTTCTTAGTAGTCAAGACTCCTAGCCAAGACTATCTTAGCGGACAAAGTCCATTTCTGAACTGAGTTCACTCCTCGTTTCAGTCCTGTTTCACTGAACTGGATTAACCTTCCGTTCCATCCATGTCTATATCATGAGATATAAATCTCTATCCAATGCATTGGAGGGAGATATAGGACCCACCCATATCATAATGACACCATTCTTATGTGTGCCACAAAATCATAAACCACACATCATTGCATAACCCATGTAATAAAAATGGGATTATTAAACATCATGACATAATAAAACAATTCATATAAGATAAATGAATTCATAAAAATAATTCCATCAGGACATAATCAAATCAATGTAATAATAGGGATAGAAATAGAACCCTATATTATCTTAGATGGAAAATAATTTTGATAAAACACTTGAACTCCATTCTTGAGGAAAATATCCTTTCTACTTCAAAAACATTTTCCTTTCTTAACATGTCATATAATTTTAAACTAAAAGAATTTGATTAAAAATAAACTTGAAACCTTCTAAAGGAAGCTTCTTGGAAATAATTTTTTAAAAATCCATTCATGCCGTATAAGTTAAAAAAACATTCTTCCTGTACTTTGGCCGGAAAAGTCCAAAAGTATCTCGTACGAAAAACAACAAAATATTCCTTTCATATCATTTAATAAAAACTGACCGAAAGGTAAAATTGGATTTAAACAATTGTATGTGGATGGAAGTATATTACATATTGATGAAACATGGATGTGGATGATAAATATTCCCCAGTAAATTCTGAAGTATAAACAATCTCGGATAAAAATGAGATTGTGAGATTTTCCCTTACCTTAGGTCCGATTTGCATCGTAAGTGTCCAAACCTCCTGTAGAATGACTTAAATAATGTCATTGACTTATTACAGAATCATAAACATTGTTATGATATCATATATGGCCACATTCTTATCTTCTTATTAGTAATATTTCATTGCTACTTGTTATTCAGGTGTTTATTACTTTTTGTTTTTATGCGTGTTTTGTCGAATAAATTCTTATTCTTCTCTTTAAGTTATAGATACCACATTTCCAGAATGGTATTAGTGTAATATATATCATATTAATTCATTAAATTCATTTATATAATCATTATGCAATGCAGATCATGTAGAACGAGTCGCATCACATCGTGGAGACGATATTCTGTACGTACGCACGAGCGATGATATCGTTCCCATGATCGTGAAATTGTAATGGAGTGTATGTATACTATTTCAGAATCAATATCATTTTAAAATAATCATATATATATATATATATATTATTTACACTATTATACGCATCCATGTAAGGTGGTGGTGGAAAATAGATTACACCACGGCGTGGAGACGGTATTCCGTACGTACGCACGCGCGGTGATTTCATTTTCCGTATGATGGATAGATCATGAAATAGGGTTGTTTCAAAATTATAATAACATATAATTATATGAGTGATACTTATGTCATTACTTCAAAATTAAACAACTAAAGAAGAAGAAGTGGAAGAAGAAATAATGTTGAAATAATCGGTAGCAAACATTACCTCTTCTTTGAAGCGCCTCTTTGAGACCTCCTCTTAGGGCACTAAAATTGGTCTTTGGAGAAAACCAGGAACTGTAGGATGTTTATAGGGAAGTTGAGAAGATAATTTGGTAGGGTTTGTCCGATCTTTATGGCTCAAAGTGGTGTGAGGAAGAGAGGGAGGAGGTGCCCTTTTATAAGGTAGGAGAGGGGCACCTTAGAAAAAACTAAAAATATTATTATATTATAAAGTCATATTCGGTTTTTAATAGATCAAAATTGATTTATTTCGAAGCTAAGGTGGGGATGGGTCGCAATCCTCTCATCAAATAGATTTTTTACAAGTTTAGGTCTTTATATTAACAATATCTTTTAGTTTTAACTCTTAGTTAATTAGATTGACATTTACCATGTCACTTTGTATTTTTATATTATATAGTTAATAAACATACCATATACATACAAGAGACCCCAAAGTGGTCCATTCATGATACACCTATCATGATATAAGTATCTTGGCAGAACCTTAGATTTTTAGGAATATAATAACAATTAATAATATAATACTTATTTTAAAAACAATTTTATGTCAATTTTGACGCTATTTGGTAATTGATTTTTGTGAAAATCATAAAAGAATTATTAGTTCGAAAAGTTTTAATTAAATCAACACTAACAAGTCATATTAAAATGGAAAATTATTGGAATTCATAAAAAGTATCAAATTACATTTATTTGGGTATTTATAACATCAATTATGTCAATATTTCATTAATAAGATAATTATTTCATCATCATTGTGTCATAAATAAATTAAATTATATAAAGTCTAAAAATTACAAATAAAATACCATTATGTAGGAAATCTTTTTATCTTTCTATTTAATATTTATAGTAAAATTTATCTTATGTATGACCCAATATTAAAAATGATTTACTTATTAAACATTGATTTTAACTATTTTAACCCTTCTTTAAATAAATTAATAATAAATGTCCTAATCTAATCCAAGTGGGCCTAAATGGTCATATTTTATTCTTAAGTTTGTTTTTGGTCGAATTACACTTATCCAATAGAATTAGGCCATGTGTTAGGGTAATAATAATAACATTTTTACGCTTAAATACCCTATTTACTTTTAACCGTGGTAAAAAAAGTAAAAAGTTACTATTCAACAAAAATTATTTTCATCTCATTGAACCACATTTTACTTACTAACATCAACTGTGTCTCTCGGATTTTTGAAATTCCATTCACAAAATTGGTAAAATTAAGTTTTATGTAAATTTGAAAATTCTCCTAGGAGGTGGGTAAAAGACGGTGAAAAGTTCAATAAAATTTTTATATATCTAAAATTATTATAAAATGACTTCAATGAATAGAATTGAAATTATATAGGATTTATGTATCAATTTTTACCTAAGATAAATTTATGTAAAATAAATAATTATTTAAATAAAGAGTCTGTTTTTAAATAGTAACCTAGTGTTTTCACTAATCATCAAAAATTGAATGTTTTCAGAAAAATAAAACAATTTCACCCTAGGCTAATTTAATTATTCCGAATCCAAAAATTAAGTGCATTTTGAAAAATAAAATTTACAAAATTTCAAAAAGTAGGTATTACTATTCATAACATCTAGTTTTAATAATATTTTAATAGCATATCATTGTTTAGTGAAACTCGTTATTGCGTACGACGCAAGCTATCGAGGAAGGCCGCGGTTGCGTGTAAAGCAAGCCAATCTAGTGTTGTGTGTAGTGAAATATTCCTTTTATGATTTAAATAACATAAAAACAAAATATTTCTCATAAAAGTCTTGGGTGTTACATTCTACCCCCCTTGAAATGAATTTCGCCCTCGAAATTCATCACTTTATAACAAAAAGATGAGGATACCTCTCCCTCATAATATCCTCAAGCTCCCATATAGATTATTCTAATTGGTGGTTCCTCCAAAAAACTTTCACCAAGAGAGCGGTTTTGTTCCGTTGGAATTTTTCGCTACAATCCAGAATCTCTATCGGCTGTTCTTCATAAGAAAGATCTTGCTCCAGTGGTACAACTTCTGAGCTGAGTACTTGTGAAGGATCAGGTATGTACTTTCTCAGGAGAGATACATAGAACACATCGTTAACTTGAGTGAGATTCAGTGGAAGCACCAATCAGTAAGCTACCTTTCCAACACGATCCAGTATTTCGAAAGGATCGATATATCTAGGGATCAACTTCCACTTTTTTCCAAATTTCATGACCCTCATCCAGGGAGATATTCCTAATAACACTTTATCACCCACTTCAAACTCTATGTCTTTTCTTCGGTTTTCGGCATAACTTTTCTGTCGACTCTGAGCTGCTCTTATGTGTTGTTGAATAGATTTGACCTTTTCTGCCATCTCATCAACAAGATCAGGTCCTAATAGCATTCTTTCCCCAACTTCATCCCAGCAAGTTAGAGTCCTGCATTTCTTTCCATAGAGAGCTTCATAAGAAGCCATTTGAATACTGGAGTGAAAGATATTATTATAAGAAAATTACACCAAAGTTAGGTGTTGATCCCAACCGCCTTTGAAATCCATAGAGCAAGCTCTCAACATATCTTCTAGATTTTGAATTTTCCTCTAAGACTGACCGTCTATCTGAGGATGATAAGCAGTGCTGAAACTCAACTCTATATCCAGGGTATGCTGAAGACTTCGCCAGAACATCGAGGTAAATCTCAGATCCCTATCAGATATAATAGAAAGTGTTATTTCATGAAATCTTACCACTTCCTTTACATATATCATGGCAAGCTGATCTAGAGAGAAATCCTCTCTAATAGAAATGATGTGTGCAGACTTTGTAAGACTATCAACTATGACCCAGATAGCATTATTGCCTTTGGATGTTTTAGGATGTCCGGTGACAAAGTCCATAGTGATGTTTTCCCATTTCCATTCGGGTATTGGTAATGGTTGTAACATTCCCTTAGACTTCTGTCTCTCATCTTTAACTTGCTGAGAAACCAAGCATCGAGAGACATATTCAGCACTATATCTTTTCATGCCATCCCACCAGAAGTACTCTTTCAGGTCCCTATACATCTCTGTGCTTCTAGGATGAATAGAGAATGAAGAACTATGTGCCTCATCCTGAATCTCCTTCTTTAATTCTGGGATGGGAGGTACACAAACCCAATTCCTGAACATTATTGTCCCATCACAATAAAGGTTGAATTCAGGAATATTTCTCACATTCTTTCTTAACTCTACATCTTCTTTCTGTTCCTCTTTAATCTTCACATGTATAGATGGTTGAACATTCATTTGAGAATGATACGATTTTCCCTCTTCCATTATAATTCCAAGATCCATCCTTTGTAAATCCATAAATATGGGATCTTTTGTGATCCACATTATGGATAAGCTAGCATGGTCTTGTCGACTTAATGCATCTTCCAACTTGTTTGCTTTCCCAGGGTGGTAATGAATTGAGCCGTCGTAATCCTTATTCAGCTTCAACCATCTTATTTGGCGCATATTCAGCTCGTTTTGTGTGAAAATATACTTTAAACTTTTATGATCAGTATAAATATCACACCATTCTCCATAAAGATAATTCCTCCAAATCTTTAATGCAAAGATTACCACAGCTAACTCCAAATCATGAGTTGGGTAATTTTGCTCATGGATTTTCAACTGTCATGAGGAAAAATCTATCACCTTATCATTTTTCATAAGAACACACCTCAGCCCCTTCTTGGATGCATCACTGTAGATCACAAACCTTTCTCCAATACAAGGGAGTGTGAGTACAGGTGCACTGGATAACCTTATTTTCAACTCCTTGAAATTCTCTTCACATTCCTCCATCCAAACAAACATAACTCCTTTCCAATTCAACTTGGTGAGTGGATTAGATAATCGTGAAAAATCATTCAAAAAACGTCGATAATATCAAGACAAACCAAGAAAACTTCGGATCTCAGTTACTGTTTTTGGTCTCGACCATCTTTCGATAACCTCTGTTTTTGCTGGATCCACAGATATCCCCTATTTTGAGATTATGTGACCCAAAAATCCAAATTTTTGAAGCCAAAATTCACAATTGGTAAATTTGGCATAAAGCTTCTACTTTCTCAGGGTCTTCAATATAATTCTCAAGTGATCTTCCTATTCTTCCTTGCTATTTGAATAGAAAATAATATCGTCTATAAAGACTACCACAAATTGATCAAGATAGTCTCTAAAGACTCTATTCATTAGATCCATGAAGATAGCATGGGAATTAGTGATATTGTTATGTTCTCAATAATCAATGCAGAGTCTCATTGTTCCATCTTTCTTCTTAACAAATAGAATAGGTTCTCCCCAAGGTGACGCACTAGGGTGTATGAATCCCTTATCAAGATTCTCTTAGAGTTTCTTCTTCAATTCCTGTAACTTAATTGGGGCCATTCTATAAGGTTTCTTTAAAATAGGCAAAGCACCCAGTATGAGTTCAATTGAAAACTCAACTTCACGATTTGGTGGAAGACCCAGAAATTCTTCTGGAAAGACATCGTCAAAGACCCATAAAATGGGCATATTCTTAATCCTGAGTTTCTCACTAACCATTTGAGATAAATAACCCACATTTAGTGGAATCAAGACCCATAAGATGGATGAAATTTCCACTAGAAGGTTATGTTCATCCTTGTATCAATAGACGATCATAGATTGATCTAGAATATGAAATGTGACTTCCCTTCATTGGAAATTGATATGAGGTACATATAGAGAAATCCAATCCATGCCAAGAATCACATCAAGTTACACTATAGGAAGGATCACAAGATTTGCAGGAAGCACTTTCCCACAATCTTCAATCGGAGAAGAATTATAAACTTTTGATGCGACTATTGTGCCATTAGGGGTTGTCACAGCTAACTCAACATCTAATTGTTGAGGTAATACGGCGATACCATTAGAAAATTATTCAGAAATAAAAGAGTGGGAGGATCCGGAATCAAATAAAACATTTGCAACTTTAGAGTGGATAGTAAGTGTACCTTTCACTACATCTTTATCATACTCTACATCGCTGATAGAAATTGCATGTTATTTTCCTTTGTCTTTATCCTTAAGAGTTGGTCGATGTCGACCATCATCATCCACCCTTGGATTTGGGCATTGATTGGCATAATACCCCATCTCCTTGCACTTGAAACATTGAAGTGTAGTAGTTTCATTCTATGCATCCCTTCCTTTGTTTGCATCATTAGACATCTTCATCCCATCATTCCGGCATTCAATTGCCTGATAACCTTCCTTTACACATTTGAAACATTTACTGGTCCCTTTAAGACAACTCCCTCCACGTTTCTTTCCACACTTTGAGCATAAGGGAAAGCTCATCTTCTTTTCAGTGTGCTCTTTAGATTTTCCTTTGAATTCCATTTTCCTCTTCTTATCAAACCCATATGGCTGATGGGTTACTCCAATCTCCATCTCAAATTTGAGAGCACATCGAATGATATCCTCGTAGCTATTGAAGTCCCTTATGGCTAAGGCCCTTCGAAGATTTGGTTTTATGCCACTAAAGAATTGATCGATCTTACTCTCAAGTTGGAAATAATACAAGATGCTTACCTTGAAAGTCTTGAAAAATTTGCTTCATAGGTACCAATAGATTCATCATCCTTTTTCTTCAGTTCAAGAAACTCATTCTCCATCCTTTTTCGGAGAATACGAGGGATGTACTTATTGAAAAATATGTTCTTGAACTCGTCACATTCTATGGACTCAATTTCATACCTTTGCCTCGTATTCTTAATAAGATTCCACCATTGATCAACATCTCCTTCCAAACGATACACTACTAAGACGACTTTATCATGTTCAGAACATTAAAGAACTGAAAATATATTTTCAATAGTACTAATCCATTTTTCAGCAACTAATGGATCAGTAGACCCGTTGAACGAAGGTGGACGCTGCATCATGAAGGATTTAACAGAATGTTGCTTCTTCCTTTACTCGTTTGGAAGTCTTGCGTGATTCATAGCTTGAGAAAGTTGTGTGAGCATGGCTATAAGATTTTTCATTCCATCTCTCATAACGTTTGGTTGCTCAGGGGGATAATTATTGCATTTCCCGTCGCATTCTGTATTAACACTGTTCCTTCGGGTTACAGCCATTGACTAAAACCAGGAAGAATAGTGTGTGAAACACTATTATAATAGGAAAACAACATAATCAAGAATAAAATTTCACTCTTAAGGTCTTATCGTAGGTTATTCATGGCCATTTCTAAAACACAATGATTGTGTTCTATGCTTAGACTTATCTTTACGGTTCTTACTAAGGCTTTCACATCCTAGTTTCCAAAGGTTGACTATTCCTTTCCTCTGATACCAACTATAACGACCCATACTTTAAATACATTGTTATTACTTCGGAATTGAAGAACACTTATTACAACATATAACAAAACCAGTAAAGGACTGTATAGGTATAGAGTCTTTAGAAACTGGGAAACATAAACAACTGGTTCATAAAGCATCTACTTTGCATCACATTTATATCATTATATCTAGAGTCCCTTTTGGAATATCCTACTTAATAACCTTCTTCCTGACCTGGGGAAAGAAAACATACAAAGGGGTGAGCTCAAATTCTCAGTAAGGGTAAACAAAAGAAATATCAATCACATCATATTCATAAGAACATAACTTTTGGAAATCTTAACCAACAAAAGAGATCATAATTTCATAACATGGGATAAATCATATTAGTGAAATGTAATCCCAATAATCATAACTCAAAACATGAAACTTTTTTTCATACACACATAATCATATAGAATCATTTCTTAGTTGTTAGGACTCATATCCAAGACAATCTTAGCGGACAAAGTCCATTTCTGAACTGAGTTCACTCCTCGTTTCAGTCCTGTTTCACTGAACCGGATTAACCTACCATTCCAGCCATGTCTATCTCATGAGATATAAATCTTTAACCAACGAATTGGAGGGAGATATAGGTCCCACCCATGTAACATCCCAGGTAAATAAAGAATAAAGAACTTTCATATTTATTAATATTTACGAATTAAATATTAATTTTATTTTAAAGGGGTTGCTATGTTTGATAGCGTACCTGATACGCAACGATGAGTTTCTTTGAAACTTACGTAGCACACTAGTAATAAAATAATATTATTTTAAATGTTAGTTAACAAGTAGCCGTTGTACTGGCGGGAATGGATATAAATAACTAAAATATGATTAGATATGTTTTTAAATGTTTATACATTTACCCAATAAAAGATAAAGGCTTAAAATACGGAAAGAGTTCAATTTTAGGGAATATATACTATAATTTTCACTAAAGGTTCACTTATCACCTTTTGACGGCGAACCGTCATTAAATATAGTTTTGATCGCTCTTTTACATTCTTTTGGACCAAATATAACTCTTCTTTAGAATCGGGACATCAAAATTTACTTTGTGTAAATTTTTGGTACCTTTCTGATAAAGTTCATTTTTTTTAACGAATAGTGTAAAGTGTTGTATTTTAATTCAAAACCTCTTTTTAATCTAAATTATTTATGTGATTAGATTATTATTTTAATTGGTTTTAAAGTGAAATTAGAAAATATTTTTACCAGTTAATCCAATGGTGGTCATTGGAATCAATTTCACTTTGAAATTAGACTTAAACTGGTGTCAATCTTTGAATACTTATTGTTTTGTAAAAACACGCTTTTTGCTCTGGCAGCGGGAATTAATTATTAAATTAATTAATGTGACTTATATGATTTGAATTTTGTAAAATAGACTTCATTTTTGAATTCGGAATATCAAATATAGCTTAGGGTGAATTTTTGGTAATTTTCTGAAAAACTCCAATTTTTGATGAATAGTGAAACCACTAAGTGGTAATCAAGCAAACTGATTTTTCAGTTAAATGAAATCTTACCACTAATGTGTATTGAATTTTGAAAATCTGACATAAATGGTTGTCATTAAGAAGTAAAATGTGGTTCAATGAGATTAAAATAATTTTTTGGTGAATAGTAACTTATTAAGTTCTTAATCGCGATTAGTGGTAATTAGTGTAGTTTAAGGTATAAATAATGCTTTAATAAAATGAAATGACCTAGAAACATGTCCCAAACTCATTAGTTGTGTCATGGCCGACCATGACATGCCATGGGTCAACTTGGGGACCCCATGGATCCACATTTGTTGGGAAATGACATAAATTACTTTTTATTTAATGTTAAAGTGAAAATGACACAAACATAATATGTTTTACGAAAACAATTTTTAATTGGGGTTATACAAGTCCAAATTTTGATTATAAATAGTAATTGGAAAGGTAAAAATATTTCCAATATCATAGTATTTGTTTTATAATTTTTAGACATTAAATAAATTTAATTATTTATGACATAATAATGATGCAGCGATGACATCATTATTTGACGATTTAAATAAAATGGAAAGATAATGTAAAATCTATGAACTACACATGGCCAAAACCAATTGTATGAGTGGATTTAGAACCCTTATTACCTTATCCACTAATTATATCAATGTGGGACCTTTTAAAACCTAAACACATTTTCAAATAAAGTAATGTTTCTTTACTTTCCAAAAGTGCCCCTCCTCTCATCTTATAAAAGGCCCCCACCTCTACCTCATTTCACACACTCTTCAAGCCTTTGGCTCGGCCAAACCCTGCCCATTTACTCTCTCCACATCACTTTACTCATCCTAGAGGATTCCCTTTGGGAAGAATACTTTCAAAGGAAGACTTTAGGCTCAAATCAAAAGGAGTTACACTTTTAAAGGTAATTCTTTATCTCATGTTCATTTGTTTTATTTTGCTTCTCCAACCCCCTAAACTCTTTTTATTTACTTCTTTTGTAACAAAAACATTATCATCAATATACTAGGATGTTGTTATAAGATTTATTTGAGATACACTCGCACACAACTACATCAAATGGTTAAAGAACATACGGTTTCCGTGGATGGCGAAATTCTGCCTCCCGAAACGATGATTGTTCAATACTCATTTAACACCTTCAAAGGTGGCCATTATGATGTCACTATTTTTATATATGATATATAATATGTTTATGTTTTCCTTAAGCTTATTTTTTTTCATTTTGGTCATACCTTTATGGTTTCCATTATGGGTAAACACGATATCTTCATTTTAGGAAGTGCAGACTACCGCCCCCTAAAAGTGATTTGATTCGTTAAATACCATATGTGGGACATATAAAGTATGGAACTATGATATTATATATGATATTATACTGGAATTATAATATACCTTTATATCATTATGATTCCATTCTATAAAATACGAAATAGAAATGAAAGTAGCGTTCATGCGTACGTACGGCTTACCGTCTCCATGAACGGTGCATTTCATTTCGTACCTCTAAATGATTATGTAATATTATAAATGAATGTATGTAATGGATATATATGACATATATGATATCTACATCATTAATAACATTCTGGATATAATTAACCTTTTACCAAATTAACAACATGTAAGTGTAAGAAGTCTATTTTTGACTTAAGAACCAAATACCGACAAAATGAACATTATTAACTTAACTGATTACATGATGTTCATAACATGGTATAAAAGGAATAATGAACTTGAAAAAGATTCATAATCAAGTAGAGATTAACTCAAGTTTATTATTCATGTGATTAAAGAACGGTTGAGTCAAGTCGGATACGAGGTATGGGACTTCGTCTCAATCTCCTTTCGTTGAGGCATATTTTATTTTATACACAACTTTCTTTTATACGGTGTATAAACCCCTTTGACTTTTATGTTTATTCAAAAGGAATATTTTTTATACGAAGTGTTTACTAAACGACAAAAGGGAATGTTTTTGTCGTACGTATGCGGCGACAATGACTTCTCCGCCGTCGTGACCGTTATTTGAGTTTCGTCTTCCTCTACAAGCCATACCTTCTTTTTAAAAGAAAAATAAATACCATGTTTTACTTTTCTTTTATTTTAGTATTGAAAATGGTTTTCATAATGTTTTTATATCAATGTGTTGTATTGATATCTCATGATTGAAATGTGGAAATTTTATGTTTCCTTTATTCATGTTTTATGTGATATGATTATGTTATGGTTCTTGGGCATTATTATGAAGACGGGTGGTTCCGTGATAAACTAAGGGCGGGTGAGCCCGTTATAGCTCTCCAATGCATTGGGTAACACGAAGGAGTGAAACGTTAAGGTTTCTCCGAAGATATTTTAGGGAATATACTGTGATGGGTATTCCAAACGTAACCAAGAGGGTTACTCCCTACGTAAGAATGATATGAATGCCTCAAGTTACCTTTATGTCTTATGATTTCTATGAATTATTCATGATTTTATGAGGTATGTTAAAGTGCCTATGTTTTATGGGTAAAGTATGATTTCATTATTATGTATATATGAACTCATGTTTCCTTTCCATGTTTTTTTATAACCCATACTGAGTTTTTATGCTCATCCCAAGTTTTTGAAATGTTTTTCACAGGTCAAGGGAAAGGTACATGATAAGATGACAGAGTCAAGGATGTGTCAAGAAATAATCCATGTTTTATTTTAAATGTGTTTCCATTGATGGGAATGAAGAATACTATCTTTATATAACCACTTTACTTATATGTGGAATGTAATTCAAGTTTTATGATCTAATTCTCTAAAACTCTAAACCCGAAAAGATCCTCAATGTGTAATCTTGTAATAACTCAAGATTAAGTAAGGTTTAAGGCTGGGGACTTATAGTTGGTATCAATGGTCGGTTTAGACAACTTTAGGAGTTAGAAAAGTGTTAAATTATAATATGATTGAAATGATATAGCATTTACGGATTACCATGTTGCTTCGCCTAAGATATTTCTGTGTTCAGAATGGTTTTCCGCAGAGGAAACAAAGCAGCTATGTTGGGACGACATCAGGAAGAAGATAACCTTCCAAATAAGCAACCTAAGATGGTCGGAATCGGAACTGAACAGTTTGTTGCAGTGATGACACAGTTGAATCAGGCTATAAATAGTGGTGGTATCCATGCACGAGATCAGCCAGATCAACCACAGAGGAACATGTCAGTAGTGGAACATTTCATGAGGCTACATCCCCCATCATTCAGAGGATCATCTGACCCTGTGCAAGCTGAAGGGTGGATTAAAGCACTGGAGAAGATTTTTGATGTCATGGGGTGTTCAGAACAACAAAAGGTTAGTCTTGTTGTTTACCGTTTTGAAGGTGAAGCTGATCAGTGGTGGTCGATGGTGAAAAAATATAAGGGATAGTGATGAGATTGAGGATCTTCACTGGGACGAATTCAAAGGTATGTTTCTTGAGAAATATTTTCCTATGGTGGTTCGTCTTAGGATGGAAAAACAGTTCCTAGAATTGAGGTAGGAGGATGATTCAGTGGCTGCTTATGAAGAAAAGTTCAATCGATTGGCAAGGTATGCTCCAAACATCATACGAGATATTGATAGTAAAATAAACCGTTTTTACTCAGGGTTAAAGCCAAAGTATCAAAGGGCTTTAGCTTCTCGTGAGTTAAAAAGTTATGAAAAACTTGTTCGATGTACGGAGAAGGTGGAAATAGAGTTTGCCGATGATCAGGTGTTCTATGACAAACAACAGAATAAGAGGTCTAGTTGGCAGGCAAAGGGGAAGAATTCATCAAATAAGCAAGGAGGTAAGAAAACCAAATATCCATCCTGTGAGAAGTGTGGTAAAATGCATCCTGGAGAATGTTTATCCAAGTCTGGTAAGTGCTTTCGGTGTGGTAAGTCTGGTCATATTGCTTGTAACCGTAAGGAATATGATCAAGCAGGAAATGAAAAGCCAACGGTAAGATGTTTTAAGTGTAATGAAATGGGTCATTATGCAAACGAGTGTCCAACGAAGAACTCAACTGGGGAAATTCAGAAAGTGTGAGTTTTGGTTAAAACAAATTTCTTTCCTTGGTCACATTGTTTCTAAAGATGGAATAACTGTTGATCCTGCAAAAACAAAAGTTGTGGAAGAATGGCCAAGACCCACAAATGTAACCGAGATTCGTAGCTTCCTTGGTTTGGCGGGCTATTACCGAAGGTTTGTTAGAAATTTTTCACAGTTATCTAGTCCAATGACTAAGCTAACTCGGAAGGGTGTTATGTTTATCTGGACAAAAGAATGTGATGATTGTTTTCAGGAATTGAAAAGAAGATTGGTGAATGCTCCAGTTTTGGCACTACCTTCCAAGAATGGTGAGTTTGTTATATACAGTGATGCTTCATTGAAAGGACTTGGTTGATTCCTAATGCAGAATGATCAGGTAATTGCTTATGCTTCACGACAGTTGAAAACTCATGAGGTAAATTACCGTACACATGATTTGGAACTAGCTGTTGTTGTTTTTGCTTTAAAAATTTGGAGGCATCATTTGTATGGAGTAAAGTGTGAAATATATACCGATCACAAAAGTTTAAAGTATATATTCACTCAGAAAGAGTTAAACATGAGACAAAGGAGATGGCTGGAATTAATCAAGGATTATGATTGTACAATTCATTACCATCCGGGAAATGCAAATAAAGTGGCTGATGCTTTGAGTCAAAAAAGTAATGTTTCATTAACAATGTTGCGTTTGGAACGTGATCCTTTGGTTAAGGATTTGATGAACTTTGGCATAGAATTTGTTGGTGCAGGAAGTCCTTCTGTTTTGTTTCAGGTATCAGTGAGATCTTCTCTATCAGATAGAATCAAGCAAGCACAGAAGCAGGACAGTGAGTTGCAGAAAAGGGTAGAGCTGGTTTAGAAAGGTAAGTTTCCTGAATTCAACATTGATAATGATTGCTTTTTGAGATTTGGGAAGAGATTGTGTGTGCCTTGTGATTCACATTTGAAGAGAGAGTTGTTATGTGAAGCTCATAGTTCTCCGTTTTCAGTTCATCCGGGCAGTACTAAGATGTATAGAGATCTGCGGGAGTATTACTGGTGGGATGGAATGAAAAGAGACATTGCTGATTTTACTATGAAGTGTTTGACTTGTCAGCAGGTTAAAGCAGAGCGGCAGTTACCGAAAGGGATGCTTCAGCCTTTACCAGTGCCAGAGTGGAAATGGGAGAATATATCCATGGACTTTGTTGTTGGATTACCGAAGACATCTCGAGGTAATAATGCAATCTGGGTTATTGTTGATCGCTTGACCAAAACTGCTCATTTCCTTGCTATACGAGATACTTTCTCTCTTGATCAACTTTCCCATTTGTATCTTAAAGAGATAGTCAGGTTACATGGAGTTACTCTCTCCATTGTATCGGATCGTGATCCCAGGTTTACTTCTAACTTTTGGAAAGGCCTTCAGAAGTCGTTGGGTACTGAATTAAATTTTAGTACAACTTTTCATCCTCAATCAGATGGGCAGTCAGAACAAACAATTCAGAAATTGGAGGATATGCTATGAGCTTGTTCTATGGATTATCAGGGAAGTTGGGACCAACATCTTTCTTTGGTTGAGTTTTCATATAATAACAGTTTTCATTCCAGTATACAGATGGCACCATTTCAGGCATTATATGGGAAGCGGTGTCGAACTCCAGCTTTCTGGGATGAAGTGGGTGAAAGGAAGTTGATGGGACCAGAATTGGTAGAAGAGATGGCAGAAAAAGTTCAGCTGATTCAGAAGCACATGAGAACATCTCAGAGCAGGCAGAAGAGTTATGCGGATAACCGGAGGAAGGATCTATCTTTCGAGGTAGGTGATCATGTTTTTCTCAAGGTCTCTCCTTGGAAAAGTGTGATGAGATTTGGTAAGAAAGGAAAGTTGAGTCCAAGGTTCGTTGGACCATACGAAATTCTGGAAAGAGTTGGATCAGTTGCATACCGAGTGGCTTTACCTCCGAGTTTATCTCATGTACACAATGTTTTTCACGTTTCGATGTTGAGGAAGTATATGCCAGATCCATCTCATGTTTTGAGTCCAGAGGTAGTTCAGCTGGAATAGAACCTATCTTATGAGGAACAACCGGTCCAGATTCTTGACCACAGTGAGCAAGTGTTACGGAATAAGGTGATTCATCAGGTAAAGGTTTTGTGGAAAACCCATGTGATTTAAGAGGCAACGTGGGAATCTGAAAATGCTATGAGGGATAACTACCCCCACTTATTTTGATAAGTGAATAAAATTGCGAGGATGCAATTCCCAAAAGGGGGGAAGGATGTAATATCCCAGGTAAATAAAGAATAAATAATTTTCATATTTATTAATATTTACGAATTTAATATTAATTTTATTTTAAAGGGGTTGCTATGTTCGATAGCGTACCCGATACGCAACGATGAGTTTCTTTGAAACTTACATAGCACACTAGTAATAAAATAATATTATTTTAAATGTTAGTTAACAAGTAGTCATTGTACTGGAGGGAATGGATATAAATAACTAAAATATGATTAGATATGTTTTTAAATGTTTATACATTTACCCAATAAAAGATAAAGGCTTAAAATACGGAAAGAGTTCAATTTTAGGGCATATCTACTCTAATTTTCACTAATGGTTCACTTATCACCTTTTGACGGCGAACCGTCATTAAATATAGTTTTGATCGCACTTTTACATTCTTTTGGATCAAATATAACTCTTCTTTATAATCGGGACATCAAAATTTACTTTGTGTAAATTTTTGGTACCTTTCTGATAAGGTCATTTTTTTTAACGAATAGTGTAAAGTGTTGTATTTTAATTCAAAACCTATTTTTAATCTAAATTATTTATATGATTAGATTATTATTCTAATTGGTTTTAAAGTGAAATTAGAAAATATTTTTACCAGTTAATCCAATGGTGGTCATTGGAATCAATTTCACTTTGAAATTAGACTTAAACTGGTGTCAATCTTTTGATACTTATTCTTTTGTAAAAACACGCTTTTTGCTCTGGCAGCGGGAATTAATTATTAAATTAATTAATGTGACTTATATGATTTTAATTTTGTAAAATAGACTTCATTTTTGAATTCGGAATATCAAATATAGCTTCGGGTGAATTTTTTGTAATTTTCTGAAAAACTCCAATTTTTGATGAATAGTGAAACCACTAAGTGGTAATCAAGCAAACTGATTTTTCAGTTAAATGAAATCTTACCACTAATGTGTATTGAATTTTTCAAATCCGACATACATTGTTGTCATTAAGAAGTAAAATGTGGTTCAATGAGATGAAAATAATTTTTTGGTTAATAGTAACTTATTAAGTTCTTAATCGCGATTAGTGGTAATTAGTGTAGTTTAAGGTATAAATAATGCTTTAATAAAATGAAATGACCTAGACACATGTCCCAAACTCATTGGCTGTGTCATGGCGGACCATGACATGCCATGGGTCAACTTGGGGACCCCATGGATCCACTTTTGTTGGGAAATGACATAAATTACTTTTTTATTTAATGTTATAGTGAAAATGACACAAACATAATATGTTTTACGAAAAAAAATTTTAAGTGGGGATATACAAGTCCAAATTTTGATTATAAATAGTAATTGGAAAGCTAAAAATATTTCCTATATCATAGTATTTTTTTTATAATTTTTAGACATTAAATAAATTTAATTATTTATGACATAATAATGATGCAGCGATGACATCATTATTTGACGATTTAAATAAAATGGAAAGATAATGTAAAATCAATGAACTACACATGGAAAAAACCAATTGGATGAGTGGATTTCGAACCCTTATCACCTTATACACTAATTATATCAATGTGGGGCCTTTTAAAACCGAAACACATTTTCAAATAAAGTAATGATTCTTTACTTTCCAAAAGTGCCCCTCCTCTCCTCTTATAAAAGGCCCCCACCTCTACCTCATTTCACACACTCATCAAGCCTTTGGCTCGGCCAACCCCTGACCATATACTCTCTCCAAATACCTCTCCTCAACCTAGAGGATTCCCTTTTGGAAGAATCCTTTCAATGGAAGCCTTTAGGCTCAAATCAAAAGGAGTTACACTTTTAAAGGTAATTCTTTCTCTCATGTTAATTTGTTTTATTTTCCTTCTCCAACCCCATAAACTCTTTTTATTTACTTATTTTGTAACAACACCAGTATCTTCAATATACTAGGATGTTTTTATAAGATTTATTTGAGCTACACTCTCACACAACTACATCAAATGGTTAAATAACATACGGTTTCCGTGGATGGTGAAATTCTGCCTCCCGAAACGATGATTGTTCAATACTCATTTAACACCTTAAAAGGTTGCCATTATGATGTCACTATTTTTATATATGATATATAATATGTTTATGTTTTCCTTAAGCTTCTGTTTTTTTCATTTTGGGCATACCTTTATGGTTTCCATTATGGGTAAACACGATATCTTCATTTTAGGAAGTGCGGACTACCGCCCCCTAAAAGTGATTTGATTCGTTAAATACCATATGTGGGACATATAAAGGATGGAACTATGATATTATATATGATATTATACTGGAATTATAATATACCTTTATATCATTATGATTCCATTCTATAAAATACGAAATAGAAATGAAAGTAGCGTTCATGCGTACGTACGGCTTACCGTCTCCATGAACGGTGCATTTCATTTCGTACCTCTAAATGATTATGTAATATTATAAATGCATGTATTTACTGGATATATATGACATATATGATATCTACATCATTAATACCATTCTGGATATAATGAACCTTTTACCAAATTAGCAACATGTAAGTGTAAGAAGTCTATTTTTGACATAAGAACCAAATACCGACAAAATGAACATTACTAACTTAACTGATTACATGATGTTCATAACATGGTATAAAAGGAATAATGTACTTGAAAAAGATTCATAATCAAGTATAGATTAACTCAAGTTTATTATTCAGGAGATTAAAGAACGGTCGAGTCAAGTCGGATACGAGGTATGGGACTTCGTCTCAATCTCCTTTCGTTGAGGCATATTTTATTTTATACACAACTTTCTTTTATACGGTGTATAAAACCCTTTGAATTTTACGTTTATTCAAAAGGAATCTTTTTTATACGAAGCGTTTACTAAACGACAAAAGGGAATGTTTTTGTCGTACGTATGCGGCGACAACGACTTCTCCGCCATCGTGACCGTTATTTGAGTTTCGGCTTCCTCTACAATCCATACCTTCTTTTTAAAAGAAAAATAAATACCATCTTTTACTTTTCTTTTATTTTAGTATTGAAAATGGTTTTCATAATGTTTTTATATCAATGTGTTGTATTGATATCTCATGATTGAAATGTGGAAATTTTATGTTTCCTTTATTCATGTTTTATGTGATATGATTATGTTATGGTTCTTGGGCATTATTATGAAGACGGGTGGTTCCGTGATAAACTAAGGGCGGGTGAGCCCGTTATAGCTCTCCAATGCATTGGGTAACGCGAAGGAGTGAAACGTTAAGGTTTCTCCGAAGAGATTTTAGGGAATATACTGTGATGGGTATTCCAAACGTAACCAAGAGGGTTACTCCCTACGTAAGAATGATATGAATGCCTCAAGTTACCTTTATGTCTTATGATTTCTATTAATTATTCATGATTTTATGAGGTATGTTAATGTGCCTATGTTTTATGGGTAAAGTATGATTTCATTCTTATGTATATATGAACTCATGTTTCCTTTCCATGTTTTGTTTATAACCCATACTGAGTTTTTATGCTCATCCCAAGTTTTTGAAATGTTTTTCACAGGTTAAGGGAAAGGTACATGATAAGATGATAGAGTCAAGGATGTGTCAATAAATAATCCATGTTTTATTTTAAATGTGTTTCCATTGATGGGAATGAAGAATACTATCTTTATGTAACCACTTTGCTTATATGTGGAATGTAATGCAAGTTCTATGATCTAATTCTCTAAAACTCTAATCCCGAAAAGATCCTCAATGTGTAATCTTGTAATAACTCAAGATTAAGTAAGGTTTAAGGCTGGGGCCTTATAACCCATCTCATAAAGATACCATTCTTATGTGTTCCACAAAATCATAAACCACACATCCTGGCATAACCCATGTAATAAAAATGGAATTCTTAAACATCGTGACATCATAAAACAATTCATATAAGATAAATGAATTCATAAAAATAATTCCATCATGACATAATCAAATAAATGTAATAATAGGGACTGAAACAGAACCCTATATTATCTTAGATGTAAAATAATTTTGATAAAACACTTGAACTCCATTCTTTAGGAAAATATCCTTTCTACTTCAAAAAAAAATTTCCTTTCATAACATGTCATATAATTTTAAACTAAAATAAGTTGATTAAAAATAAACTTGAAAACTTGTAAAGTAAGATTGTTGGAAATAATGTTTTAAAAATCAATTAATGACATATATGTTAAAAAATCATTCGTCCCATACTTTGGCCGGAAAAGTCAAAAAGTACCTCGTACGAAAAACGACCAAAGATTCCTTTCATATATTTTACTAAAAACTCACCGAAGGGTAAAATTGTATTTAAACAATTGTATGTGGATGGAAATAATATTACATATTGAGGAAACATGGATGTCGATGATAAATATTCCCCATTAAATTCTGAAGTATAAACAATCTCAGATTAAAATGAGATTGTGAGATTTTCCCTTACCTTAGGTCTGATTTGCTTCGTATGTGTCTGAACCTACTATATAATGATTTAAAAAATGACATTTAATTATTCCAGAATCATACTCATTGTTATGATATAATATATGGCCATATTCTTAGCTTCTTATTAGTAATATTTCATTACTACTTGTTATTCGGGTGTTTATTACTTTTTGTTCTTATGCGTGTTTTGTCGAATAAATTATTATTATTCTATTTAGGTTTTAGATAAATCATTTAAATAATGGTATTAGTGTAGAATATATCATATTAATTCATTCAATTCACTTATATAATCATTATTCAATGAAGATCATATAGAACGAGTCACATCACATCGTGGAGACGGTATTCCGTACGTATGCACGAGCGATGATATACTTCCCATGATCATGAAATTGTAATGGAGTGTATGTATACTATTTCAGAATCAATATCACTTTACAATAATAATATATAGTTATTATTTACACCATTAGACCCTTCCAAGTAAGGTGGTGGTGGAAAATAGATTACACCACGGCGTGGAGATGGTATTCCGTACGTACGTACACGCGGTGATTTCTTTTTCCGTAGGATGGATAGATGGTGAAATAGGGATGTTTAATACTTATAATAACATATCAGTATATTATTGATACTGATGTTATTACTTCATAATGAAACAACTAAAGAAGAATATGTGGAAGAAGAAATAAAGTTGAATGAATTGGAAACGGACATTACCTTTTCTTTGAAGCGCCTCTTTGAGACCTCCTCTTAGGGCACTAAAATTGGTATTTTAAGAAGACCAGGACCTCTAAGATGTTTCTAGGGAAGTGGAGAAAGGAATTTTTCAGGGTTTGGTCGAGCTTGAAGGCTCAAAGTGGTGTGAGGAAGAGAGGGAGGAGGTGCCCTTTTATAAGGGAGGAGAGGGGCACCTTAGGAGAAACTAAAATTATTATTTTATTATAAAGTCATATTCGGTTTTTAATAGCTCAAATTTGATTTATTTCTAAGCTAAGGAGGGGATGGGTCGATGTCCTCTAATACAATATAATTTATACATGTTTACATCATTATATTAACCTTATATTTTAGTTTTACCTCTTAGTTAATTAGATTGACGTTTACCATGTAACATTTTATTTTTATACTATATAGTTAATAAACAAACCATATCCATCCATGCGACCCCAAAGTGGTCCATTAATGATACAACTATCATGATATAAGTATCTTGGCCGAACCTTAGATTTTTAAGAATATAATAACAATTAATAATATAATATTTTTTTTAAAAACTATTTTATGTCAATTTTGACACAATTTGGTAATTGATTTTTTTGAAACTCATAACAGAATGATGAGATCGAAAAAAGATAATTAAATCAACAATAACATGTCATATTAACATAAAAATTTATTTGAATTCATAGAAAGCCTAAAATTAAATTTATTTGGGTATTTATAACATCAATTATGTCAATATTTCATTAATAAGATAATTACTACATCATCATTGTGTCATAAATAAATTAAATTATTTAAAGTCTAAAAATTACAAATAAAATACCATTATGTAGGAAATAGTTTTATATTTCTATTTAATATTTATAGTCGAATTTATCGTATGTATAACCCTATATATAAATTTATTTACTTATTAAACTTTGATTTTAACTATTTTAACCCTTATTTAAATAAATTAATAATAAATGTCCTAATGTAATCCAAGTGGGGCTAAATGGTCATATGTTATTCCAAAGGTTGTTTTTGGTCAAATTAAAATTATCCAATAGAATTAGGACATGTTTTAGGGTGATAATAATAACATTTTTACCCTTAATTACCCTATTTACTTTTAACCGTGACAAAAAAAGGATAAAAATTACAATTCACCAAATATTGTTTTCATCTCATTGAACCACATTTTACTTAATGAAATCAACCGTGTCTCTAGGATTTTTTAAATTCCATTCACAAAAGTGGTAAAATGATGTTTTATGTAAATTTTTAAATTCTCCTAGGAGGTGGCTAAAAGACGGTGTAAAGTTCAATAAAATTTTTATATATCTAAAATTATTATAAAATGACTCCAATGAATTGCATTGAACTTATATAGGTATTATGTATCAATAGTTACCTAAATTAAATTTAAATAAAATAAATAATTATTTAAATAAAGACTCGGTTTTTAAATAGTAACCAAATGTTTTCACTATTTATCAAAAATTGAAAGTTTTCAGAAAAATACCAATATTTCACCCTAGGATAATTTCATTATTCCAAATCCAAAAATGAAGTCCATTTTGAAAAAGAAAATTTACAAAATTTCAAAAGGTGGGTATTACTATTCATAACGGCTAGTTTTAATAATATTTTAATATCATATCGTTTTTTAGTGAAACTTGGTATTGCGTACGACGCAAGATATCGAGGAAGGTCGCGGTTGCGTGTAAAGAAAGCCAAGCTAGTGTTGTGTGTAGTGAAAGATTCCTTTAATGATTTATATAACATAAAAACAAAATATTTCTCATAAAAGTCTCGGGTGTTACATATGGGATCCAAATGATCCATAGACATCCTAAAACACTCTTTATACCATTGTGAATTCAAATTAAAAAAAAACTAAATAATTAAAATCAAATGTAAAGGTTCCATAAATAAGTGAAAAAATAGTGTGATAAAGTTATTGATTTTAAAGCATGTTTATTGTGTTATATTTTTAACTCATACGGTTAATGGTTCAGAAAGATTTTATGAAGAGGATTAAACATAATTAAATATACAATTGACTCATTTTTAGGTATTATGATAAAAACAAGCTTGGTATTTGTTTGTGTTCTTGCACAACTATTTTAGATTCCCTGACATGAGTTTTCAAAATAATGTTTAAGATTTTGTCATTATGCAATACAACATTATGAAATTAGTTATTTATATCCATGTGATTATTAAAATATTTATCATATATGTGGATATATTTCAATATCATATGATTATTTATATATAATTATTTGATCATCATTTATTCCATCTATAATATTCCATCCATAATTATTTTGTTATAGCTTCAGCTGTACACATTCCCTTACTGAGAATTTGATCCAACCCATTTTTTTCTTCTTTTTCCTGATGTACTAAGAAGTTTACAATAATGGGTATGAAAGGATATGATAAATTGAACTATAATCTATAAAAAATTGTTTATATTACATTTTTAATTTTAATATGAGATTTAAGAATGTATCTATTTTACTAAGACAACTAAACAATTTAGTACCTTATGATTAAATCATTGTATCTAGTGTTATTATAATAATTTGAAAAATGGAAATCGGAAACTAGGTTCAGGGTCATTAATGTTGGTATGAGATAATATTTAGTAGAATCCATGGGAACATTATTTGGGTAAACATTGATTCAAGAACACAATCCTACGATAGACTATGAGAAGAATCCTATGTTTTAGATAATATTATATAGTTCTGTTACATTATAAAGTATGTATTTTTCCCAAAATACGTCCCCATTTTGATACTAAAATTGGATTTGGTTTTTGGATGATCTAATATATTGTAATAACCCCAAAATTAGTTGTTCGAGTATATAAAATACACCATTCGGTTGCACGGTGAATATGCCCTTACTACACACCTTTTTAGTCACACTTGTGATATATTCTTGAGATAGTCAACATTTTAAACTGGAAGAATTATGTAATATTAGAATAGATATTTTCCATGGATTACTTAGGTAAAACCTAATATTTAATATATTGAAAAGATAGTTTTAATATTTATATATCCTAAAAATTATATTCATGATTATATGATTTCAAACTATAATTTTTAATTCTAGTAATGTTATTTATGGATTTAGTAGATGATTGGAACAAAATGAACCATTTTAATAATTAATGTGACTTCAAATAAAATGTTATACTCCTGAGAAACCAAATATTCTAGGATATAGAATTTGGATACATATGATTATTCATAACTAGCTATCTCAAAATATGATTAACAATATAATAATAGGTGACTATTTGAATAAACCAAAAAAGAGAGAAATTGAGTTTCAAGAAGTCCATGGATGAATGAATATTCACCCTTCTACATTTTTGAAACAAGGTAATAATCACCAAAGGGATGTTTTTAATAATATGGTAATATGCTTTCTATGTGTAAATGAAGGTTATAGAGAAATTAATTTTATATTATTTTTATGTCTAATGTAAGGGGAAAATTGTAATTATCTAGGTCAAAGCCCTAATCAAAGATCTAACTCCTGGACCAAGGAAGGGCATATGATATGCAAATAATTTAGGTGGTATAATTAAAATTTATATATGTTCGGATTTATGAATTTTGTTGTATAAATTTTGTATGAATGATATTATAGTATTAATAATAACGAATGATCTATGAATTGGTATATGGTAGTTTTTTAAGGATTTGAATGAATATATGGAATGATTTCAATAATATAGAAAATTAATTTATTGTTAAGGTGATAATTTATCATGAAAGTACAATACTGATGGACACATGACCCATAATATGGAATTGATATAGTGTTGTTTATATGAGAGAAACATATGATTTATATAAAAAATGTATGTTTTATCATAATGGTGAACTGAAAAATGATTTTTAGTTTGATGAAAATGTTTTTTATGATGATGTTTATTCTATTTTTATATTTTTTATAAATATTCATTTTTCTATTATTTTATTGGAAGAATAAGGATATTAATAATTATTGGGAAACAAATTTTGTTAAGGCTTTATGGTTCATCAGTTTATTATCATTTTTTTGAGAATATATGAATAATGTATTAACTTTCATTGAATGCAGATGTATGAGATACTTATTATGTTTTGGGTATATATTTTATTTTTTAACATGGAAAAAATATGTGAACAAATATTTATCAATTTTGGGAATTTAATTTCAGCATCATATTTGGAGGAATATTGAGGTTAACTCAATATGGAAGGGATAAACATGAACATTGGTTTTTATCATTGTGGTTTTAGAGATTAATGTATTATATTTTCCATTTTGGATAACATGTATGGTATTTTTTTTCTTTATTATATATTTATATATAAAGAGAATGAATTTTCAAAATATAAGGATCTTATGATCCATTTAAATATTTTATAATGCTTTAGTCATACAAAAGTTTATCTTGAATATTCATTTATTTGATTAAGAGAAGAAGTGAAAATTCATCAAAGCACAACCAAAGTATGGAATTCACTTTATGAATTAGAAATCGTTACAGTAAGAATATATTATCGGGTATTATGTAATCATATTAAAATAATAAATAAATATTTTGAAAAGTAACTTAAAATAATAATGTTATTCCTCTACCCTATTTTCTAGTGAATTGACGGTCTTTTAACACCTCACCCATTTATGGTTTTGTGGTTATTAAAATTCACATTAATGTATTATCTATCATACTATATTATCCAATGGATGTTAATTTTATATTTCATGTTTATATATAAAATTAAAAAAAAAGTTCTCCTAACCTAGGAACCTAATTATTTATTATTTTAGGTAACCTTTAATTTTCTAAATTTCCTTTTTTAATGGATCATGGTTTTATACAATTATTTTGTAATTTTCCATATTGAGAGAAAAAATTGATTCTTAATTCGATTAATTTATTGTATGATTTTTCTCTTAATTAATTTGTGATTGTTTTTTAAAAAATAACACATTTATCATAGGTATATAAAATTCATAATTAAAATAAGGATGTTATTCTCATTCCTCGTTAATGAATTGGATCATCACAATGTTATTTTTCTCTACAGATTTAAATAAATGAGGGAATTATTATCATAATTTTGATGTGAGATATATTCTCTAAAATATCCCTCATTGTGATTTCTCAATAGAAAGGATCCTTGAAATCTCTATAAATCATATGTCTTTTTTAAAAAAAATAGTTAATAATGAGCTATGTGGAAAACCAAAAAGTTTATTTCCGAATTATAGTATTGATGAGAGACATATTTATTTAATAAATATTATATTCCTTCATTGTAAGTGTTGAAATCATGAAAATTATATTTGTTATTTTATAGATCTATATCCTTATTCTACACCACCTTGATTTTCCAATGGATTGGTAGTTGAGTAATCAGAAAGGAATGATAGTATTTTTCCATTATTTTATGATTTCAAGGTCCATTCATTGAAAATCCTTGAGTGTTTAGTCGCATTAAATAACTATCATAAAGAAGGTATCATGATTTTTCCTACTCTAAGGACTAACAACATTTTTCAATTTCATAGGGTTGTAATTTATTTATTATTCGTATTCCATGGTTATCTCTAACTATCTCCAATGGTGTATATTAAAATCTTATATTTTGAATTTATATATCATAATTTTGTGATAATTATATATATCAAACTTTTCTTATTAAAGATATTACTTTCATTTCAATAATTTTAATACTACCACAAATGGAATTAAATCATGTTCCATGTAATTTTACCCATGTACATAAAATTGGAATGATGAATTTGATACAATGAAGTAATTTTTGATGAGAAAAAATACAAATTACTTCATGATTGTATCACTACATTTCAAAAACATGTTTCTACTATAGGGTAGTGTGACTACAAGTGCATTGAAATACCTACACTTTAGTATCAATAAGTTTTCGTCACATTCATCTATACAAGGGAATATGAATCTCATCCAAGTTAACTTGTTTAAAGGATTTGATTTTACTAAGATGATTCATACAAAACATTGATAATAATCATTCAATGAATGAAATATGTTGATTTATATTATCGTGGCTCATCTTTTCCCTTATTTAACTATATATTTTTCACTTATCAATAGATATACCCTCTATTGTGATTAAATGAACCATGAATGATAGTTTTAGTAGATATAATTAACACATTCTTAAATTGTAATACAAATTATATTATCAGTATGTATTTAACTCAATAATACAATGATATTAATTCTATGTTTTTATATTGGAATATATTTTAATATAATCAATAAAAATTTCCATAAAACTGAATAAAGAAATTTCACAAGGCTCTATTCATTAGACCCATAAATATAATAAGGTTTTTTAATGTATAAATGGAATCCCTAAGAATTATCATTGCATATATATTATAGGAATTTTTTTCAGTGGTGTATACATTATTTGAACCATCAATTAATGATGTTCAGAATGAATTTTAATCATTGATAAGTATTTAAATAATCACATTTGGCCGAACAAGACCTTTTCATGGGGCATAGGGTACTTTCTCTTGGTTGAAATATTTCTATGTTTATTATACTGAATAAAGATGTTCATTGATCAATATTTTCTCTTAATTTATGGAATATGTACACCCCATGTTGGAGAAGATGCGTGTATAAAACCAATATTTGGAATCACTAAGAATTTTTCATCAATTATTCTAATTAAATTGAGGATACTCTAAAAGGAGCCTTCAATATTTTCATTACACTGAATATGTGTTCTATGGATAAATCAACCTCATGATCATGAGTACGACTACGCATCACTTTAGGGAAAAAATAAGATATTCATTTAGAACTAACATATACTAGTTGTTATGTATATCCCAAACATTTTTAACAAAATATGTCTCATGATGGGGTATTATGACATGTATAATCAACGTAATTTCCATACAAAGTTCATATTTATACTAACACTCATTAACGGTAATTTGTTGACTTAAGATATAAAATGTGATTTCCATATCAAAAAAATTAATATGGTTGCTATTTAGAGAGAGAAATTACATTCCTAAAATTACAAAAAAATTGACCCATCACTGAATATTATGAATTTCCGAAATCACATTATCATAATATTTTTTATAGTGGGGTTATTGACTTGTGAATAAATCATCAAAGCAAGAGGTTTTTTTAATAATTTTTTTATCTAATCATTATTTTGGTGATATTATTCCTATATAAAACACTCTTTGTATAAAGTATTTTCTATAACTAGAATCATATAGAAAATTTACTTTTATTGAGTTTATAATGACTATAACTTACATCACATTGAATTCATGATCCATATAAACCGTTGTGACTATATAAGGTTGTCCTTTACCGCTTTTATTTGGAGGTTTTTCGAATAAATTGTTATTAATAATCCAAGTATTAGTGCATTAATATGCATAGTTATAGAATTCATCACATTTAAAACATTTAATTATTAGTGGTACCTATAAATAAATTTATTTTCACATATAATATTAATTTATCTCTTCCTTTATAATTGTATTTTAATTTTGTAATGACCAAATTTAATGAACATAAAACAACTTCTATTTCTATTGATAGAATTTTCTAGGTGCTTCTTCCAAATTTTTTGACACATAGAATTGGAACATTATTTTTTCACATGGTTCGTATCCGTTAAACTACTATAAACCTAATATATCCTCTTATTTTTTGGGGAGTTTGAAAAGGTTTATTATACTAACCATTACCTTAGATACTTTTGAAAGAATTACATTAATATATTCAGGACCAACTAATGATACCCCTATATGAAATATAATAATATTTCATCATTTTAGATGAATATTCAATAAATATCGCAATTATATACAACTGAGGATGACAAAGGTTTATTGTATTTAAATACTTGATGCACAATGAAATTATATCATGAAATATATTCAACATATATAAAATAATTCTCTCATATATTACACCTATTATACATATATTACATAAAACATTTTTCTTATATTAGAGAAAGGTATTATAAGAAAAGATGTGAGTTGATGATCAATAAGGATAATCATCAAGGATAATAGTTAAAAATTGTATTTGATATTAAGATAATAATATTTTTATTACAATATTAACATAACAATAGAATCTCATAACCAAAAACACATAGATCATAATCATGATTTAGATTATAAGGCTTTGGTAGTTCATAAGACACGATTATCATGATAATCAAAGTTAATGATGCATGATAATTTCAATTTCCTATAAACATGTCATAATAGTTTTTAATAATCTGAGAAATCATCATAATCATAGAAATCATATTCCAACAGCACCATCCAAGAATTGTTTTCATCTACTATTATTAGACCATCCACTAATGTTTCTTCTTTAGGATTGGGATTAACTCATATGTAAGCATTTTTAGGATTGGTCTAATAACTCTTCAGTCCCTTTTTGCAAACAGAATAGCCCATATATACAAATTGAACTCTTAATATTATACCTTTATCTAATTCATTAGAGGTTATAAAAGATCAAATAGTCACATAATCGTAATACATGTACATGTATGAAAAAACATCATAATTTTTTTTATCATTTCTATATTAGAAAAATCATGGAAAATAAAATTAGTTTCATAAATTTATAGTCATCACTATAAATTATCATCTATTAAAATAATAAATAATCTATCACATGTTGACATCACTAATGAGTCATTAGTATCATCAATGGATGTTTTTGTATATGAAAATACCAATAAAATATCATTATATCTTTTCTTGTGGAATGTACACTTTTTTATTTAGAAAACACAAATGTAAAATATAAAATTTATGGAAAATTATGGAAAATTATTTCTTTAAAATGAACCATGGAAAATTTTCAATTAATATTCAATGAAATGGATAGTCATATTTGATGAACAATTAATTCATGTTGTAAATATTAAAAATAGGATTTATTTCAATCATCTTGTAAAAGGTTCACATTCGGAAAAATACAAGAGGTTAAATTTTTCTTTTTTTAGAAACCAAAATATGAGTAAAAATTAATTAAATTATTAATTGTATAATATAAAAAACGTTTCTGAAATTTTTTAATGAAAATGTCGATATGGAAGAAAATATTCAAAATTGAATACAAAACAATGTATGTTTACATAAAAAATTATTTATAACTATTAATTCCATGGAGAGTGGAGAATGAATTGAAGAAATATAATTTATAAATAACCATAGGATAATAATTTATATTAAATTTTTAAAGATACATCATATTATTTCATCATTAGAAACATAAGCATAAACAATCTTGGAAAAAATTGATATTGTATCATAAATATGTACATCATTGGTAATTTCTAAATCAAAACCTAAAATAACAGATAACATTATATGTATTTTTAAATAGGAATAATTTCCTTGAAATAAATCATAAAATAAATTCTATTGTAGTATATAGAAAACACAAATATATCTTACAAAAATAAAATTGATATGATAAACCCATTACTTAGGCCAGACATGCATTATAATAACTCTAACCCATAATTTAATAAATTTAAATTTATTATAAATTTATATAAGAACAATATTGATATTGATAATAACATAAATGGGTTACATATGACACCTTATCACTCATTTATTAATAATATTTAATTTTCACCATCATTCTAAGCGTCAATATCTTTGTTCTTCCTATATATTAATATTCCATTGTAATTATCCATTTAAATTGGTTTGGGACCCATAATACTCAAATCATAATAATTTAGTATATTAAAAAATTAAAAAAATTAGTCACACTTTCATATCACATCAAATACCCTGGTGGTTAAAAATGATTTACATTACTTCATAGTGATGATATTCCACACGTGTACCCAAGTGATGTTTCCACATTTTGATTGATGGAACAAGGTAATTGTAAATAAAAATTAAGATATAAAAAATTATTTTCATATAAAATATATAATTTTTATTCCCTAAATCTATTCCAACAATAATCAAAGTAATTTAAAATGATAAATAAATTATATCACTTCATGGATGTGGATGTCCACACATATAGATGAGGGACATTATTATTTCCCAATATATGGGAATGTAAGATGGTAGATAATATCATATATTTGAAGAATCATAATTATTCTTATAGATATCATATATATATATATATATTATATTCATAAAATTTAAGAAACATGAAGTATGGTGATGTAATATGAATAATATCATTATGTAGTGGTGGTAGTCCACACAAATAGATGAGTGATGATTTAATTTACAAAATAACATAAATGATATGGAAAATGATTATACCAAAATAATTAAAACAAATTAGTATATTAAAAATAGTCTATTTATTATTTTATTATGGATATATTAAATTTATTGGAATTAGTATACGAAATAAATTCTGAAAGAGCCATATAAGATGATTACCTCTTCTTTGAGAGACCACGTTTGGCATAATAATTGATCCTTAGTTTTATGGTATTATAAAACTAATAAGATATCAATAAAAAATGAAATGTATCTAGGAATTTTTTATAATGTATTTTCTAAGATATGTGGCTAAAATTGTGTAAATATGGCAGAAGAAGAGGTTCCCTTTTATAAGTGAGGGGATGGACACATATAGAATTTCCTAGAAATTTATTGAATTATATGATATGTTCTTAAATATTTCAACATATAATACCTAGTAATTTTTATGTGGATCTTTTACTAATATGTCTTAGATTAACCCCATGTAAACCCATTTTAATCATAATCGTGGTACCATATTTTTGGTGTTATTTGAATTAATGACGACCAATTATGAAATTGGACTTGTTAAAAAATTATTAAATTTTTATTAAAAATATGGAATACATTTTATAAAACTTCATCCTATATATGGAAAAAATTCAGTTAAAATATAATTCAAAAAATGAAATGAAAAACTATTTTTGGAAAAACTAATCTTATAAGATGAAAAAAAATTACCATTCAGATACCAGAAAAAATAATTATATGAAAGTTAAAATATTTTATCCAATACATATATAATAAATTAATTTTAAATTATTTTTCAATAATGTTTACTTTAATTTATGAAGATAAAAACACATAGTGAATATAAAATATTCTCTGTAAAATAACCATTTTTGACATCAATGGATTTTCTATTCATTTCTAAAAATTAGATAACCTTTTTACTAATTATTACCCATAAATTTACAATAATTATAAATAAAATAAATTATTAATTTAGATAAAAATATATTCTTATATAAAAAATTCCTAACACCTAGAAAGATACATTTGTTTTGAAACATAGTTCATAAAATAATGAAATGGTTTTTTATATTCTATGGATTCTTTCGTAATAATTAACATATTAATTTTAATTAATGAATATATATATATCCATATATCATAATTTTTTCAATTGTATTCATAACCTTATAATAATATCTAGGTTATAAAGGGAATAATATATCATGGTGTAGTATGACATAGGGTTGCATGTAAATAATGTTTTCTAATATTTCCAAATTATTTTAGATGAATAAATATAAATTTTAAGAGCATTAAAATAGCTCCCAAATTGTTTGGTTTATCTCTATAAAAAATTACACTTTCCATTTCACTCATTTTTATGTCGATTCATTCTACATATGGACATTTACTATAATAAAAAAGGTTATTGTGAGTACCAAGACACTGTATTCAGAGTAAGTGACCATATTGTAGCACCCCTTGTTTGAGGTATGTGGCCTTTGTTTATGAATTTTTATTTGTTTAAAGTGGATGTGATTAGTTGGGAAGTGGTTGGGAGAGTTTGGAATGGTTTTGGATGATTATGGAGGATTTTAAAGTGGTGCACGGTTTGAGCACCGTTAGTGGAAACCGTGCGGATCCCCCAGGAAACCATGTGGACCCTTGTTCTTGAGATAGTAGTCCTCACACGGCCTGTGCACAGTTTTCCAAACCATGCGAGGAAACCATGCAGACCCTGGATCTCAAGGCAGCGGCGTGCGCATGGTTAGGGCACGGTTTTCCAAACCGTGCGAACTAACCGTGCCGCAACTTAAAGTTTGGGTTTTAAAAACCTGGGCTCACTCAGGATTTCCTCATTTCACTCCTCTCTTCCTCCCACTCGAGCCTCTCTTGGGATTTTGGGTTATCAGGGGTTAAGGGAGCTCTCCTACTCGTTTTGGAAGGGTTTTGTAAAGGATTCAAGGTGGTTTGAAGGTGATTGCTTCAGGGTAAGTCTCTCCTCTTGGTTTCCTTGTGTTTTACTCTAGATCTACATCCCTCTGTTTCTTGGTTTTCTAGATCTACACTTGTTGTGTGTAGATATAGGGTTTTAGTTTCCTTGGATGTTAATATTAAGGCTTGTGGATGTTAGGGGAAGTGATCGAGAGAGGTTTCGGTGGTGCTTTCACCAGATTTGAGGCACGATTGTTCGTGGGTTAATTTCTCGGGAACTCCAAATATAGGTGGATTCTCTCTCGACTCCACTTGGTTAGAACTAGTGGTTCCTTATTATAATTAATTGATGTTCTAAATATTAACTGTGAACTGTTATGCGAAATTGGTTGGAAATCCCTTGGGTGATGTTTTAGGGATTTTTGGGAAAAAGGGTGTTTTGTGGTGAAATGATATTGTTATTGATTTTAAAATAATGATTTTAAAATGGGATGATACAATTGATTTGTAAAAATTGTTGATGGAAAGGGTTTTCAATAAAAGGGTTGTCTTATTGAAATGTTCTTTGGCATGGAAAATGGTTTTCAATAAATGGGCGATTTATTGAAGTGGATTGATTTGCAATGGAATTGGTTGATTGCATGTTGTTGTGACAACGGTGGGTTTATGATTTGTTTGGATTGATTTAAATGTTTTATGGAAGTGGTTGGGAAGTATCACTATAAAAAGGGGATGTATAGTGGTCGTAAGAACCACCATATGAGTAGTGGTCGAGAAGTACCGCTAGATGTTAATGGGTGAATGGGTTGGGCAGAAGTCCCACCATTTTGATTGTTTTGGAGTGAATGAGAGAACGGGTTTGGAGGAAGTCCCACCATTTTGGTTGCTCATTGTTCCTTTCTTTGCAAGATGGAATTATTCTGATAATGTTTAAATGTTGGGATTATTGTGGCTTGTTTGGTTGGCTTTCCCTTGGTTGCTTGGTTTGGGTGTGATGTCTTGGTAAGAGCATGGTTATCTTGTGGTAATGGTTGCACTTGTGATTATTTTAAATAAACTATTTTATATAAATGTGCTAACGGTTTTATCCTACTGGCGTGTGTAGGGAAGTCATTTGGGGAAATCCTACCGAGTTTTAGTACTCACCCCCTGCTTGGGAACTGTGGTGTCTTTACAGATGTCGTGTATTGTGACATGGGAAAAGTTAAGGCATCACCCTCTTTTAGTGGTGCATTGTGATCCTTTGGTTGATCATGGATCATGGAGATTGGTGTGGATTTGTGGTGGTGTCATGGTTTGTGGTGTTTGGTTGTTTAGATTCTGCAGTGTAATCTGATGTTGTGTGGTCATTTTTGGTTGTCTAGGTTTTGAGTTGTGTTATGGAACAACTTGGTTGTCTTTTGGGAATGCATGGCTGGGTAATGGAATTGAAGTGCATCATATAGTGTCTATTAGTGGGTTGTTTGGTAGGTTTTGTCTAATGGGAAAATCATTCACCAACTTGATCTTGAAGCCCTCGGGATTTATTACCAGCCTTTGGTGCCTTGGGAACGTCGATTAAGGCCATGTTGCCCTCACCGCCTCCTCATGACAATGAGGTAGGGGCGGGGTGTTATATGTGGTATCAGTTTTTTTGGTCCTTCGGAGTTGATCTTCATATTTCGGGCTGACATTCGTTGTGTTACATTCTTTGAGTCATGATGGTAGCAAGGCGTAGGAATGTCGGAACATGGAATGTATAACATAAAAGGACATAGCTAACCCTTTTATGCTGAAATTCATGTTACCATGGAGTTGGGTACATAAGAGTTTTGGAGACACTTATATGCATTGGATATCTCACTGTCGTGGGTGTAGCCAATGAGATGAGCATGGCATGCATGGTTGAAATGACTTCCCTCTAGGATGCATATTTCATTGGGGGTATAATGATTTATGATGTGAAGTGAATATGTGAAACTGTAATGTGAATAAATTGGTATTTTGAAAATGGTTTGGTTTTCAAAATGGTGAAACATGGCACATGTGGAAAATCTGAACTAGTGGAAAGATTTATTGTGATGGTGATGTGTAATGTGATTTGAAATGGGATTTCATGATGTCTATGGAAGTGAGACTCGTGGTTGTTTGTTTTCTGTTTATAGAAATGGAACTAGGTAGGTGTCATAGAGACCAACCAGAGGAGGCTGCTGAGAATGTGGTAGCACCTGAGCCTCAGGTGAACCAGAAGCTAGTGCAAATCATAGTACAAGATTTCCAGGCTGTGGAAAGTGGAAAGAGAATGGATGAACCAAGGCATGTGGATCATGTGGTTCAGTTTCTAAAGAAGAATCCACCCATCTTCAGGGGTGATTCAGAGCCAAAAAGGTATGAATATAATGAACAAGATCTTTGAGTTCTTGGGAACACTGGTAGAGTTAAAAGTGAAGTTGGATACGTATATGTTGGAATATCTTTCCCTTCTGTGGTGGGAGTTGGTAGTACATGTGGGGACAAACCAAGGAATGATGTGGGAAGGCATTTAGGAATTGTTTAATAAACAATTCTACCCACATACGTTCAGAATTCAGCGTACGACTAATTTCTTCAGTTTTAAGAAAGAGTTTATGATTGTGACGGATATGCAGCTAAGTTTATGAACTTAGTGCAGTTTGCACCCGATGTGGTGGGTAGCACATCGTTGAAGGCAAGGATATTTTAAGATGGATTAAGGCAAGAAATCCATTCAAAGATACTGGTGATGTGTATAGATGATTACTCAGATATGGTAAATAGTGCCTCGATGGCTGAGTGGGATCTGTTAAGAGCTCCAGCTGGGGCAAGCATGGTGGTACCCATGGGGAATAGTGGGAACTCTAACACTGGGTTCAAGAGAAGGAGAGAAACTTATTCCCAGGGTGGGAATATGGCATATAATCTGATAGCAGGATCAGTAAATCTTCCTCCGAACACCCAGAGAAAGAAGGGATGTTTTCACTGTGGTTCTATGAGCCACATCATGTGAGATTGTACGGCACAACCTCAAGAATGTAATAATTATAAGAAGATGGGGTATCTGCAACGTTATAGTCAGAATGCTCTAAGATCAGGTGTGCGTGACACTCCTCAGGGATCACAAACGTCATCTGCTTCGACGGGATGGGGGCATCATCATACCCCTCGTCAGTAGAGTAAAGTGGGTCATGCTGATTCTCAGAATATCACGATGACTCAGCAGAGCAATAAAGACCAGAGTGTGGCAATCAAACCTGTGTTCGGAGCTGAGCCAGTTGTGGTGGATGATCAGTCGAGACCATCCATAGTGCGAGGTACTCTTATTTTAAATTCTACCTTGATACAAGTGCTGTTTGATATGGGTGCTTCAAACTCTTTTATTGCTGCATGTGTGGTTGGTTTGCTGGGTTTGAGGATAGAAATGATGCCCTCGGTTTGGAAACATTAAACCCCTCTGGGTCGAAGAGAGTGTCGAGCCTTCTTTTTTAGAGAATGTTGTATCGTTGTGGGTGAGGTTGAGATAGTGTGGAATTTCTCAATGGTTGAGATGGATGGGTATGATGTAATCCTTGGAATGGATTGGTTTGTGGCGTTTAAGGCCCACATCGATTGTGATGCGCAGACAGTGGATTTTACGACACACAATGGTGTTAGAAATATCTTTAGAGGAGAGAGGAAGGAAAGTCAGGGTGCAACAAGTTCGTTGGCACCAGCAGTGGGTACGTTATCGTACCAGTTGGGGGTGTTGTCGTTGAAATCGGTTGAGGGTGTTGAGCAGAGTGTTCCTCCGGTAGTGGGGGATCAGTTCATGGATTTTTTTTTGAGGTATTCTCTAGGTTACCTCCCATAAGAGAAGTGGAATTTACGATTGATCTCATTCTAGGGACCAGTCCCATCTTACTTTCGTCTTATCCGATGGAACCAGCTGAATTGCGGGAATTGGAAATCCAGTTAGAAGAGTTAGAAAGAAAATGGTTTATCTGTCCTAGCACATCTCCATGGGCAGTGTTAGTGTTGTTTGTGAAAAAGGTGGATGGAACATTTAGGATATGTGTTGATTATCATAGACATAACCATGTTACGATAAAGAATAGATATAAACTTACACAAACTGATGATTTGTTTGACCAATTTAGGGGAGCCTAGTGGTTCTCCAAGATTGACCTCAGGTCGGGATATCATCGAATTGTAGTTTAGGAAGGAGGATATTCCTAAATTAGCTTTGAGAAGTAGATATTTCCATTATGAATATGTGGTTATGCCCTTTGGTCTAACGAATACGCCAGCCATGTTTATGGCATTGATTAATCGGATATTTCAGAGATATATAGATTAATTTTTGGTGGTGTTTGTGGATTATATTCTGGTGTATTCAATGTCAAGGGTGGAGCATGATCAGCACTGGGTGACAGTGATGGGTATCTTTAGGGATCGTCGGTTGTATGCCAAATTGTCAAAGTTTGACTTTTGGATATAGGAAGTTCGTTTTCAGGGCCATGTGATTTCTAAAAGGGGTGTTTCATTGGATCCAAAAAAGATAGAGGCTGTTATATCATGGGAACTGAAAACGAATGTGTTTTAGATACAGATTTTTCTTGGTCTAGCTGGGTATTATCGGCATTTTGTTCGTGATTTTTCACATTTGGCTTCGCCAATGACTGCTTTGACAAAAAAGTGTGTTCCTTTACAGTGGAATGAGCAGTGGAAGCAGTGTTTCAAAGAGCTAAAGGGTCGTCTTACATCAGCACAAATCTTGGTTTTTCCAGAATCCGGAAAAGGGTACGTGGTGTACTATGATGGATCGAGATCAGGGTTGGGGTGTGTTCTCATGAAAGGGTATCATGTGGTTGCGTATGGCTCATGACAGTGGAGGGTGCATGAGAATAACTACCCATCCCATGATTTGGAGTTGGAAACAGTGGTCCATGCTTTCAAAGTGTGGTGTCATTATATCTTCGGAGAGAAATTCACAGTATATACAGATCATAAGAGCTTGAAGCACATTTTCTCACAATGGTATTTGAACTTGAGGCAAGGGAGGTGGATATAATATATCCAGATGTTTGATTTTGACTTGATGTACACACCGGGTAAGGGAAGTTCAGTGGAGGTTGCATTAAGTAGAAAATAATATGCTCATGTGGTGAAGCAGGCATCAGACCAGTGGTTGTTAATGTCGGTTATAGCTGATATGCAGTTGGAAAGTGAGGAACAGGGTGATAGAGTGATCTTATTTCTGGTTTCGTTGATTCCTGACATGGTTGTCCTGGTTAAAGAGGCACAAATATCCGATTCTGAGTGTGTGACCATGGGGTCGAGACTCAATGGTGGGGAGACCATTGAGGGTTGGAAACTAAATAGAGATTCTGTTTTGTGTTTTCAGAATCGAATAGTTGTACTAGTTTCTTATCAGGAGGATCTTCTCAGGGCGTATCATCATTCAAGGTGGGTTGTTCATCCTAGAAATCAGAAAATGTATAAATCGTTGAAAGCGCAGTTCTGGTGGACTAGTATGAAAAGAAGAGTGGTTGAGTTTATTTCGAGATGCTTGACTTGTCAGCAGGTCAAGGCAGAGCATCAGAGGGTAGCAGGAATGTTGCAGTCTTTAGTAGTCCCTATTTGGAAGTGGGACCAGATAGTGATGGATTTTGTCACAGGTCTCCCAAGAATGGTCAGAAAGCACGATACCATTTGGGTGATAGTGGATCGACTAACGAAGTCATCCCATTTCATTCTAATTCATGAATCTCATACGGTGGAGGATCTGTCTAAAATATATATCTGGGAGGTAGTAAAGAGGCAAGGTGTTCCATTTTCGATAGAATCAGATAGAGATCATAGGTTTACATCTCGTTTCTGGAAATCCTTACAGCACGCCCTTAGAACGCAGTTGATGATGATTATGGTGTATCACCCTGAGATGGATGGTTAATCCAAGATGACGATACAAAATCTGGAGGATATGTTGCAGGCTTGTGTCATGGATTTTGGTGGCTTGTGGGAGGATCACTTGTCGTTGGTTGATTTCTCATACAATAATAGTTATCAGGAATCCATACAGATGGATCCGTTTGAAGCGTTGTATGGACAACCATGTCATTCTTCACTAGGTTGGGTGGAAACGGGTGAGACCTCGATTGTTGGACGGAGCCTTGTCCAGGAGACTACGGAGAAGATCAATTTGACTAGAAATAGAATGGATACAACTCAAAGTCATCCAAAATCGTTTTCGGATCATCATCGACGGCCGTTGTCGTTCGAGGTGAGTGAACATGTGTTCTTGAGGATCTCTCTTAGGTTGGGACATCGTTGGTTTGGGAAGCAGGGAATGTTATCTGAAAGGTATATTGGGCCTTTTGAGATTCTTGAGCGGGTTGGTGTGGTATATTATCATTTTTCATCACCACCTATGTTCAGTGCGGTGCACAATCTATTTCATGTGTCGCAGTTGAAAAAGTGTCTGCTGGATCATGACCATGTGATTCGATGGGATAATGTTGAGCTAGAACCGGATGCTTCATTAATGCACATGCTAGTGCGGGTTGTGGATAAGAAATAAAATGTCTTCTGTGGTAAAAGCATCAGTTTAGATTGTGTTATGTGTAAACATGGTCAGATTCAAGAGGAGACTTGGGAGCGGGAGAAAGAGATGGTCAAGTAGTGGCCCGAGCTCTTTCGGCAAAGGGCGGGTTCACTACTTTATGGGGATGGAAAGTCCAATGGTGGGGAGAATGTAGCACCCCTAGTTTGAGTTATGTGGCCTTTTTTTATGCATTTTTATTTTTTTAAAGTGCATGTGATGAGTTGGGAAGAGGTTGGGAGAGTTTGGAATGGTTTTGGATGAGTTTGGATGCTTTTAAAGGGATGAACATTTTGAGCACAATTAGTGGAATTCGTGAAGATCACCCAGGAAACCATCAAATCCCTTGCTCTTGAGACAGTAGGCCTCGCATGACCTACACATGGTTTTCCAAATAATTCAATGAAACCGTGCAGACCCTTGCTCTCAAGGCAGTGGCGTGCGCACAGTTAGCACATGGTTTTCCAAACCGTTCGGACTAACCGTGCAGTAACTTAAAGTTATGGTTTTAAAAACCCAGGCTCACTCGGGATTGCCTCATTTCACTCCTCTCTTCCTCCCACTCGATCCTCACTCAGGATTTTGAATTATTAGGGGTTAAGGGTGCTCTCCCACTCGTTTTGGAAGGGTTTTGAAGAGGATTCAAGGTGGTTTGAAGGTGATTGCTTCAGGGTAATTCTCCCCTCTTGGTTTCCTTGTGTTTTCCTCTAGATCTACATACCTCTCTTTCTTGGTCTTCTATATATACACATTTTGTGTGTATATATAGGGTTTTGGTTACCTTGGATGTTAATATTAAAGAATGTGGATGTTATGGGAAGTGATCTATAGAGGTTATGGTGGTGCGTTCACCGGATTTGAGGCATGGCTCTTAGTTGGTCTATTTATCGGGAACCCTAAAGTTAGGTGGCTTCTCTCTAGACTCCACCTTGTTAGAACTAGTGGTTCCTTGTTACAATTAATTTTTGTGCTGAAAAGTAATTTTGAATTGTTATGCGAAATTGGTTGGAAATCCCTTTGGTGATGTTTTAGGGATTTTTGGGAAAAAGAATATTTTGTGGTGAAATGCTATTGTTGTGGATTTTAAAATAAATATTTTAAAATGGGATGATACAGTTGAATTGTGAAAATGGTTGATGAATAGGGTTTTCAATAAAAGGGTTGTCTTATTGAAATGTTCTTTGGCATGGAAAATGGATTTCAATAAATTGGTGATTTATTGAAGTGGATTGATTTGCAATGGAATTGGTTGATTTCATGTTGTTTTGACCTTGGAGGGTTTATGCTTGTTTTGGATTGATTTAAATGTTTTATGGAAGTGGATGGGATGTCTCACTATAAAAAGGGGATGGATAGTGGTCGAAAGAACTACCATATGAGTAGTGGTTGGGAAGTACCTCTAGTTGTGAATGGGTGAACGGGTTGGGCGGAAGTCCCACCGTTTTGATTGTTTTGGTGTGAATGGGTGAACAGGTTGGGCAGAAGTCCCACCATTTTGGTTTCTTATTGTGCATTTATTTGCAAGATGGAATTGTTGTGCTAATGTGTATATTTTGGGATGATTGTTTCTTGTTTGGTTGGCTTTCCCTTGGTTTCTTGGTTTTGGTTTGATGGCTTGGTAAGAGCATGGTTGGATTGTGGTAATGGTTGAACTTGTGATTATTTTATATAAACTGTTTTATATAAACGTGATAATGGTTTTATCCTAGTAGCGTGTGTAGAGATGTCATTTGGGGAAATCCTACTGAGTTTTAGTACTCACCCCCTAATTTGGCACTGTGGTGTCTTCACAGATGTCGTGTATCATGACGTGGGCAAAGTTAAGGCATGACCCTCCTTTAGTGAAGCATTGTGATACATTGGTGGAGCTTGGAGCTTGGAGCTTGGTGTGGAGCTATGGTGGTGTCATGGCTTGTGGTTTTTGGTTGTTTATTTTTCAAAGTGTACTCTGATGTTGTGTGTACATGTCTGGTTGTGTTGGTTTTGAGTTGTGTTGTGGAACAACTTGGTTGTCTTCTGGGAATGCATGTTCGGGTAATGGAATTTTTGTGCATCATATAGTGGTTGTTAATGGATGGTTTGGTTGGTTTTTTTTAAAGTAAAACTGTTCCCCAACATGATCTTGAATCCCTTGACATTTATTGCCAGCCTTTGGTGCCATGGGAAAGTCTCTTAAGGCCAAGTAGCCTTCACCACCTCCTCAAGACAATGAGGTAGGGGCGGGGTGTTACACATATGATAAGAAAAGTCCATATTAATATAGAAAAAACTATGACTCAATCATTTCAACCTATGATATTATAGGTTTATCTTATATCACATTTGTTTGATCATATGATGGTTAATTCTATTTCCTATTATATTTCATAATAGAATCCCCCCCAAAACCCTCATTGATACCAACTGAGAAGACCAAACCAAAACATAAGTACATATTACATTGTTTTATTTGAATATTTGTTACATATAATATTAAATCACTCCATATAAACTATAGTTTTAGTTTATTTTTATATTAGATATATAAACATCTTAATTTTCAACATTCTAAAAACATCTACAGATTTATAACATATGAAAAACCCATTCATACAAATAATATGATATATTATACAAGGTAACATAAAAACCGAATGATTAGAAATGGGTGATATTAGATCCTAAGAATTGGGAGCACATAAGTGATGTCAATCAAAAATCATAATTGAGAATTAGATGAATATTTTATCTTCGTAAGATAATAACGGCAGACATACATAACATATGAAAATCATACCTAATAATATAATGATCAAAAAAAATTAGTCATTACATAAGGATTTTGGAATAACATAAAAAATTCATACGAGTGTATAAACATTACGTATTGATAATGATTAATATGAAAATTATATAATAAATTAGATAATATATTAGTATGGAGTAAATATAATCATAATATTCATAAAATATTTTAAGACTAACCACCAAGACATTCCTATCATAATGGACGTGGTTATCCATCGACCAATAACAAAATAGATTTGGGTTAACCAATCATTCCTGATATCATTTTGGAATTTGGGCTAACCACCTGTGTCTCAATACCATTTATACCCATTATTACCACTTAAATTCAATAATATTGTAATATAGGGAAAAACACTTATATCCGATAACCTTTTAGTCACTTTCTATACACTAATGTCATCATCTCATAAGATATATATTTCCACCCAGTGCACTGTATATCTATAACAGACCAACCCATCACATAATGGGAAACCATTAATATATATTCCACATGAACTAGAAAACATCTATAATACCATAATAAAAAAATTAATCTATGATAAATACATTCCTTTTATAAATCTTTCCATAAAATCCAACCATATGAAAATCAAATAATGAAGGTTTTTGGTATAAATAGAGAATAATGATAAATAATCATAAAAAATGTTAAAGGATCCTGAAAAAGATGAAAAAAAATTTATCATTGTTATATTAAATTAATTTTAACAATATTAATAAACATATTTTACATTTTAATGAATTTTATTTCAATGGAAAAATATATATAATCATGGGAACAAATTTATCATTGGAAATAAATGAACAATTTGAAAGAAAGAATCATAAAAATAACTAAAGTAGGCTGTGAGAAATTTCATTTATGTAGAAATCCATAAATATTAATATTTATGTTCAACATTTTGAAATAATTCAATGAATATAGTAAAAGTCCCATAATAATATTGTTAAAAATAGATTCATTTCGTTATTTAGTAAATTGTATCAAAATCATTAGAAAATGAAACAAATAATTCATTGATGTATGGTGATGGAAATTTAATGACCATCTTGTCTTAGTCATGATCTTCAATGTTAATAGATACATAAGCCACCATAACTAATTATACGTTAAATGAATGTTATATATGAGATATTATTGTAAATGTGGGTAATTCCTCCATCCAAACATAAACATTATCAATAAAAGTAATCAACACTTCCTCCTTAATCAGATAGTTATCATTTATTTTCATGTTTACTAACTTTGAATAAAAATTCATATTTAATCAACAAACTAGTAATTTCAATGATAGTTTCCATCCTACAATAAGTAATTTTATTTGCACTCATTATTATTTTATCTTTATTATGATAATAAGTAATAAGGAATAATAACTTTTTCAATAGAGACTACTAATATCCCTTTTTCAGCCCTATTGTGATTCTTATTTTTATTCCCTCTCCCTATTTGGTTCCAAGATTCTCTATCAAATTATAACACACAATAATTTTATTTGAATTAATTTTTTTCATTATTTTAAGGAAGGACCAGGAATCATTTTCTTCTTCCTCCAGTCATCTATGGTGGTTTTTTCTCATTTTGTGAAAATGTTTCATGGTAAGAGACTCTTATCAACCTCTTCTCTTTATTTTTCTCATGATATTCCATTATATATTTACTAATATTCCCATTATAAAAATGGTTCTTTAACTTTGGGGGAAATAATTTGTGGGTATTATAATTTTGAGCTTGCAAAAATTACATAAAATTTTAATATTCTTTTTTGTACATAATTCACATAGACTGAATTTATTTCTAGTTGGTGATTATATTTCTTCTCTGATCATTACTGAAATACTTAAATTTTATTCCTTTTATTAATTTTACTATAGGATCATAGTCTAATTTGTATTTTTTTTTAATATAAATAATTACTAAAATTCAATTATTTATCTTTCTATGATAAAAACATATATGAATGTTTTTGTAAAAATATCTCATGATTATTTTTGTACAATAATTTTAAAAAAAATTATATTAAATGTGGTTTTCCTATGTTCTTGGTTTTTTTATATCTTACAAAATTAGAATAAAATTTAATGTTGTTTTAGAAATCAATCGCAGTTGTTTTATTTCTTCATATTTTTTCCTATATTATTATAACCGTGTCTTATTAGAATTTAATATCCGTTAGAATTTTTTCATTTTTTACATTAATATTTGAGATCTGATTTATTTTTTATCATATGGAGTATGGTTCATCAATGATGAATATGTTCATATTTGATGATTGAATTGGGTAGTGATATGAGTGTTTTTATTGGAATTATATACATATGTTCTTTTAAGTTGTAACCTCATTATTATGTTTGGTTCAAATAATGCCTAAATTTTAATTCTCTACTATTTAGGCATTGTTTATTTATGAATGGTGGGTTACCTTGTCTATGCATTGAGCATGCATATCAGAAGAGTGGGTACGATCTCATCACTTCAAGTAGAGTGTTTTCATTTATAAAAATTGTATGTTATGTTCTAAGATCTTAGTAACCCATGATGATTATAACATTGATAAAGGGAAAAATTATTTGATATTTACTTTTATATTTTCTATGTGTGATTTATATTTATTCTCATTTAGCATTGAAAAGGTTATTGATTATTTTCCTTATAAAAGGCGGGTTAAAAAAATAAAATACTTATACAGAATTGTTGAATTTATAAAATTTTATGTATTTTGTTATCTCATATTTAAAAACTAGTATATTATTTTTCACACATACCTTAGAGTGTATATAATCTTTATTGGTTTCCTAGAGGTGTTTATATTCACTACCATTATACATACATTTTTTTAATAAAACAATGGTAAATATCCAATTTTATTTAATGGATTATTATTTTGATATTTGGGATACATGATAGGTGATATGTGAAGTTTTATCACATATAACATGTAGATAATATAATTTTTGTGTTCATCATTGTTTTTAATATTGGATTATGTTTTCAATTCTTTTTAAGAAGATAAATTTACTTTCATCCTTCATGTTTTGGTTCGGAATTTTTATTATATAAATACAATTAATTAGTTATGCATTTATAATTATTGTATATATTTTTAGGTTTTATTCTCAATGGTGTGAATGACTTTTTTCATAATTTATGGAAAATTATTTATAGTTTGTATTATGTTTGATTTGAATATTTTTAATTTGACAGTTTTTTTATTATGGTCATTAAAATTCCAAAATATTGATACTTTATGTTGGAATCCTTCCCATTTTTTTCTAAATAATGTAAATTTAGTCCTCAATTTTTTTTAATTCTACTAACTCTTTCATCTATCCAATGGTGATCAAGAACATACTTTTGGAATTATGAAACTATTTCTTGGGAATAAATACAGGGTTACAACATATTCTTCATTACACAAATATCAGTACATTTTTTAAAATTTTGGTATGAATAATGTGGATGGTATCAATACAAACTAAAAAAAGTAGATGTAACAATATAAAACTATAACACCCAAGATTGAAGTATAAAAGCCTTTACTTCTAAGAAAACAATTTCACAATGACCATAGCTTTATTCCAAAATCTGATTAAATAAAAATTTATAAATTTTTATAAATTCAATTTTATTAATTTAATTTATTTTTTATTAAACATGAAAAAATTATTTTGGAGTTAATTTTTTTATATTTTCAGAACTAGATGATTTTAGTTGAATAGTCAAAATACCAATTTTACAAAAAAACAACAACATTTATGAAAATATAATAATATAATAATAACCTGAAATATTAAAAAACCATTTTTATTTAAAAAATAAATAATTAATATGTAATATATAGAATATAAATTTATAATGTTGAACTTAGAAATGTATTATTAACATTTTTGAAATCCTTATAATGGATTTATTTAAATAAATACTATTTTCAATTCCTTTCTTTTGAAAATGTATTTACAAGTTACCTTTAGTTTTTTATTCAAATAACATTCAAATAATTATCCTTTTATTTATCATTATCTAGATAAATCCATTGAATAGAAAACTATAAATCAATTTTATATAATGTCATTTTTATACATAAAAAGTCTTTCTAGAAAACTTGATTTCATTACGTTCACTGAGATGGTTTTTAAATAAATATCTATAACTTATTGAAATTAAAATTTATAAAATTCAGTCCATATTAAGAATAATCATTTGATAATATTTTAATTATCCCATATTCATTTTTTGTCATTATAAATAGTAACTTTTTTAAAAAATTCAGTTACCATTTATGAGTTGAATCATGTTAAAAGGATTAAAAGTAAAATGATAAATCTATGAAATGAACTAAAAACATATATAAAACCTATATTATTAACATATTTGGACCATATATAATAACCTACAAGAATATGATCCATTCTAGATCAGTTTGGACTGAGTAAGACATTAGTATATTTTAATCTTTTGAAAATACTCACGTGTTCACCCTACATGACTTATAAAAACACCCCGTCTTTTCTCTCTTATCCACAAATCATGTTCCTCTTATCTTAGAAAATCCCTACCCATATCATTCCTTACAACACTCCCCCATCCTAGAGGTCATATTTTCCCATTTCAAAATATGAAGAAAAAATTTGGTATAATCTTAAGGAGGTTGTCCAAAGACGAGGTACAGCTCTCAACGTAGTGTTTTCTTTTCAATTTATTCTATTAAATACATTAAAACTCAACAAACCATTTTTACATAATAAAAAAAATTATCTCAAATATAAATAAATTTTATTATTTTTATTCAATAAAAATTTTATCTACATATCTATATCATTTAAAATGTAAACACCAGTCGTGTTTATATACAACCATTCATCTTCATTTAGAGCTGTAATTCATTTTTATCAACAATTAACTTAGATTGATATAAATATGAAAATAATTCAAATATAAAATATTAATAAAATAATTATTATTTGATGAATATAATATATTATTTACCTTATTACCCTTACACCCATTAAAAAACTGGCAACATTTTTGATGAATGCATGTAGACAACCACATCACGAAGAGATGTGATTCATTTTTTATATCTTCCCTTCAGGAATGATTATAAATATTAATATAATGATAATTAATAATATTTTTAATAAATTTTGAAATATTGATATTATAGATACATTTTAATAATCTTTCCCTCCTTATTGTCTTTAAAAGTGGTGATGTGAAACTAGAATTTGGTTAGATCTATAGGGCACCAAATTCTAGAAATAAATTCTAAGGGAAAATATTGGACATTGGGGGATGATTTTACAAAATTCACAAGAAATATTTCAAGAGATAAAAACAATGATATAAAAAATTATTTATGTATATAAAACACATAAATTAATGCAATACCAATATAGAAAAACATCAGAGTACATTGAAAATGAATTGAATGTCAAATGCTGAGACTCGAAGTAGAAAGACATAACCTCTGAATTGTCACTATCCGAGGCCAAAATAATGACACTCATAAGATCATACTATAGTAACCCAAAAGTTATGTTGAGGAAAACAACTACAGTTGTGTGAAACATTACCCTTATCTATTTGTTGATAAAAAAACATGAACAAATGAAAAAATATTCCTAAGAAGGGGGAAATATAACACTAAATTGGGATTCCCTAGTGACTTTCCATAACATGAAACTTGAACAATGACATAGAAGTATATTTAAATAAAATAGAAGTGAAGCACATAAGAAAATCATAATAAGATATAAATAGAATTAAAATAATAAAACATCAAGATAAACCATTTAAAATCATTTCTTTTCCACATTAATTACCATCACATTTCACACCCAAAAAAACATTAAAATCATAAACCCATTGAACTCCCTATACTCTTGAGTGGAGAGTCATCTTGTCACTAAGTAGTCACTTGATAACCAACATGATGGTGGTACATTCAACCTTGATCGGTCCAAAATTCTCATTTTTGGATTATAGTACATATTTCAATAACCCATCAAAAATTATTATTATTTTATAGAGGTAATTTTTACCGTTACCTATCCCACATAAACATGAACAAAAAATACACCTTTACGTAAAAAATCCCATGAAAACGTTTATTTAACAAAATCCCCTCTTTTAGACACACCATTTAGAAATAACATCAATAGGGTTTCTCCCATGCATTTCCCAAAGTATATTCAACACAAAATAAATATTATTAATAAATGATCAATCCATCAAGTTCTATAATTTTATGGGGGACTGAATCCCCCTACCATGATTTGATTAACATAAAAGATCCAATATTGATCCTTATATTAAATATTTTCCTTCCATTCCTTCTCCAAAGTACTCAAAGAGGTAATCAACCAAAATCATAACCCATAAATCAAGGTAATAAAAAACTAATAAATGGTTCTATTAAATCCAAAAAAATAGATAAAACATGAGAATGGGTAATATAACACTAACCGTTGATTCCAAAAACCACTACTCAAGGATTCATTGTAACTGCAATTTAGATGTTAAAAATATTTATAATTTTCCAATGGGAACTATAGGATTTGATAGGGAGAACAACTGCATATGTGAGAATGAATTTTTTTAAGGCCATATCTAAAATCAATAGGCCCAAGATTTACATGAGATGTTAACCAATTCCCTGAAATGTATTTATCATGAAACCGCATGTGATGAAATTAACATCTCCCTAGTTTTTTTCTATGAATACCAATTAACCAATGTATATTTATTAAATGATTTGAAAATAACACATAATGTGAATGGTTTTAATGCAATGGAATTTATTCATGGAATTTTCACCAATATTTTCACTTCATATCAATGTAAAATTATTGTAATTTTTCATGTGAGATATTCTAGTGGAAGACCCATTCATAAGACTTTCAGTTAATTTGAACATTGACTCTAAAAATAAAATAAAATGAAATCCAAAAATGGTTTACCTAAAAATGGGGGTTCTATATTCTTCCAACTGAGAGGCTTTATACCCCTAGGAATCTAAAATAATTCATGTCATCACTCAAATATAAACCATTCTTGTTCCCATGATTCCTCTTAAACCTAACCATACTACCATAAAACATGCACCAAGGAAAAAATATAACACTATAATGGTCATTAACATCCTAAACAAGAACCATAACGTTTCATGGATAAAAGTGAAATCATTCTAAAATGTAAGATGACACCCGTCATATCACATGTTGATGATCCAGGTGAAACATATTTAGTTGAGAAACATAGAAGATGTTACAACTTGTTTTCAATCTAGTTATTGATCCGAACCATTATAAAATAGTGATAATCCATTCTATAACATTGAAATGTCTTACATCATATGGTTCTAACTTCCTTTGTTTCCCCAATCATTGAAAACTAAGTCTAGGAGACACATTCATGAAAAATAGTTCATTGAAATCAAAAGATAATGGTCAACATTGATTATCTATATATGAATTTAGTTTACATTGTTTCATTTCCATCCATTTTTTAATTATCGAGATTGATTCTATAGGATCATAAATAAAACTCGATATAATCAAAGATGGATATCCAATTTCATCCCAATGTAAAGGATAACAAAAAAAAGATGTCCATTCCAATCCTTAGTCGTTGGAATCCAAATTGTTAACTAATAAATATTGTTATTAGATAAATCAAACCAAGGTGTATGATCCTACCATGAACCCCCAATGTCTATAAAAATTTATTTAAGAATATATTCAATTATATGAATAGTGATTTATAACACTCTATCTATTTTTGGATGATATTATATTCTCAAAGATAGTTGACTTCCATTACCTTTTATAATGACTGCCATAATCAAGAAGAGATAAGAGGGTCACTGTCAGATTTAATTGAACACGGAACTCCATGTAACTTGAACAATACTAGAATATATAGTTTATCTAATTCATCTACCAGGTTTCATTATATGGTATGTATTATGTGTTATGACTTAGTATGTTTATCCACAACTACCCATATGGAATAAAGTTTCTATAACATTCTTAGAGTATTGTGAAAAAATACATTACTATATGATCCAAATTCCATATAGGTTTAATAATATACTGTATTATTTCATATATCCATTGATGATCTTGTGTTTCCTATTAAAATGTTGAGTATTTCATCACATTCTATGTGATCCCTAGTTTCGTTCCTTCCCACAAAAAATGTGCCTTCATTACATTGTGAATTTTATAATAAAATGGAAGAATATCCCATTTCAAATTTTGATATGATTAAATATGTTTTTATTTTAAATAATGAGGAACTACAGTCCATTTTTGAAAATTTAATAAGGATTTTATATCCATTGTCCAATTGTCTAGATAATCCACACTATTTATTTTTTACCTATGCAGATGAAATAAAAATACAATGTTTATGTTCTTTTACTGAATTACATAGTCTTGAAAAATACCGACTAGGAAGGAAAATATATTTACACTGTGAAACATAATCTAAATGAGTATCAACAATCCTCCTCATAAACTACCATTGGATAAAATTCTCTCTGAAAAAAATTCTTATATGATTTCTAAATCAATTAATATTCAAACAAATTTCCCTTACCAAGTATGTATATTAAGTCAAAATAAAAATATTTGATGTACTCCATCCATGTCCGTTTCCTTGAGTTCACATCTGAGTGAGAAAAGGCAAATTCTAGGTTATTATGTTCAGTGAAAACTATGTTTTTTTCAAAGTTGTAATGCCTTGTTTTTTATGGAATGGAAAACTACGTCCACTTTCAATTATTACATAGGATTATTCATCTCATAGAATCCCAAATTCCATGATTCATTGGCCACAACATGGTCTACCTACATGATAACACAACCAAGACCATATCCTGAAACATTATAATACACCACACAATTGTTACCTGATTCTTAGAGTATTATAATGAGTTCTGAGGTGAGAAGAGTCATATGTTCTAAATAGAATTTCTCACATTCATTATTCTATTTTAATGGATCAATTTTCCTTATCAGAATTGTAATGGGAGAGGCAAGCCTATAAATATACCAAACAAAGAGGTGATAGTAACCTTCTAATCCCATGAAATTGTGTACCTCAAAATCATTCATTAATTTTTTCTAAGAGACTACATCTTCTCTGTTTCTAGGTTTAATAGATATTACTTCTTCTAAAATTAAATGTGTAAGGAAATTAACTTCTTGTATCCATAATTACCAAATAAAAAAAATTTCATACAAATGATGTGATCAAAATGTACATTGTACAATTTCCAATTACTCTTCATAGTCATTATTTCTTATAGAATAAACTAGAATATAATCAAAAAATACCATAATAAAATAATGGAGGTATATATTGAAGATATGGTTTATATAAACCATTATAACTATCAGGTTTTCTATTAGAAAAAATGTAATGGGGAAATAATCATAATTTTTATAGTTACATTGAAATGATATTTTTGGAATATGTTATCATCTTACTCTAAGTTCAGGGAATCCTATTTGTAAATTTTTTTGGAGAAATATTTGTCTCCCATAAATTGGTAAAACTGGTTATCAATCTGAGGAAGGGGATTCTGATATTTAATCATATATTTATTAAATTCACAATAATTAACACATAAAAAAATAGTACCATCTCACTTATTTACAAAAAGGCTAGTGTGCCCCTAGGTTATATACTAGGTGTGATAAGTCATTTGCCTTATAACACTTCATTCTAAGCCTTTAACTCTTATAACTCGTCCAGAGGCATTCTCTATGTTGGTAATGAAATAGAAAATGTTCTGAGGACTACTTGGATAGTAAATTAAATTTATATTTTGTGTGGTAAACCAAAATAAATCATTCAAAAAACATATGGTTATCGATCCAGTATAACAAGAAAAGTCACATTCCTTGTTTCATCACATGTTTCCTAGGTCATTGTCGTTAAATGGAATAAGATTGATCCATCTACTATTACTATAGGTCCTATTATACATGAATTTATATCCCAATATTCATTTAATACATTAAATTCATTATGCAAGGATGGAAAAATCGATTTTTTAGAATAACAGTATATACAGGCTATAAATGCTACAAACTAATCAACACCAAAGATAAATTCAAATACATAAATCTTGAGCACTGTAAACTCCCAGAAAAAATATACTGCATCAATAGTAATGGAAAATTATGGGGATTTAAATCCTCTGTACTACCACTATTCAAGGTTTATTTTGATATTCATGACATGAGCAATCATTTCCCTATGCAACCCCAATTTTTGAGAAAGAGAATATAGTATGAAATAATGTGATGAACCAATATAAAATACATAAGAACCCAGTTTTTCACTCATGTATGGATGCTATAATTTTTTTTCTTAATCATTACTTTGGACCTCCTATTAATGCCTAATTAGTTCTAAAAGGTATCATGGGTTTCTGGGGCACGATTAGATCCTAGAACCCATATTTTTGTGGAAACTGGACACACCTCACAGTTAACACACAATTTTCACATAGTTTGGCTAAACATGTGGATGGAAATTATCAGATATAACTTTATAGAATGGTTTATGCATGACTATGCAGCCTAACCCTGAATGTGCCCCTTTATCCCAGTTAACTTTTCATGTTTTTCACATAGTATTTCAAATCATGCAGACATACCATGAACAAGATAATTTTATGGGTAATTTAACAAATTTTCCCCTTATGATCTAATGAGATCTTTGCTTATTCTTGTAACACCCCCAAGCTTCTACGGTACGTTTCCCTTTGAATAATGCGATAGCGTGTGTTGTACGCAACCTCGAGTTCTAACACACACCACAACTAATTAAACTAGCCGTTGTGAATAGTAATACCTAATTTTTGAAATCATATATATTCTATATTTCAAAATGGACTTCATTTTTGGATTCGGAATATCAAAATTAGCCTAGGGTGAAATTTTGGTACATTTCGGATAACTTTCATATTTTGATGAATAGTGAAAATTTCTAAATTTTAATTAAAAACAACTTTTTTAATCAAAATAATTAATAGTGATAAATTATGAATTTGAGTGGTTTTAAAGTATATTTAGAATATATTTTTACCATTCAATTTAATGTTTATCATTGGACATAATTTTACAATTAAACCGAACATAAACAAGTGTCAATCTTTTGATAGTTATTATCTCTTAAAAACACGCTTTTTGTTTTGACAGCGGGAATTAATTTTAAATTAATTTCTGCCACTTATGTGTTTTGAATTTAGGAAAATGGATTCCATATTTGGAATCAGGATGTTCAAATTGTGTAAATAGGTAACTTTTCTTTTTAGACATTTTGAATAGTTACTGTGGTAAATATTTTATTTACCATGGTTAAAGGGTAAATCCGGTAAATAAGAGTTAAAAAAATAATATTATAATAATACAAAATTACCCTAAAACGTGTCTTAACCCTATTTGTTGATACATGGTCGACCATGGGCATCTTTGTGTCAATTTTGGGACCCCATGGATCCACTTGTAAGTGATAATGACACTTTATTTTAATTAAGTTAAAATGAATACAAAAATGACACAAGCATATATCTTTTAGAAGAACAATTTTTACATAGGGTTATACATGTTGGATTTTCGATTGTAAATATTCATTAGAAAGATAAAAAGATTTCCTACATAATGATATTTTACTTATAATTTTTAGACATTAAATAATTTATTTTATTTATGACACAATGATGATGCAGTAATTACTATAATAGTGAAAAATTAAAATAAGTGATATTATAAATACCCAAATAAATATAATATGAAACTTTTAATGAATTAAACTAATTTTCTAGGATAATATGATATATTAGGATTGATTTAATTGACTTTCTTCGAAGTAATAAATCTGTTATGAGTTTCAAAAAAATCAACTAATGAATAGTGTCAAAATTGACATAAAAGAATTCTTAAAACAAATATTATATTATTAATTGATATTAAATTCCTAAAAATCTAAGGTTCAGACAAGAGACTTATATCATGATAGGTTAATCATTAATGGACCACTTTGGGGTCTCTTGGATGTATATAGTAAGTTTATTAACCATAATATATAAAATACAAAGAGACATTGTAAAAGTGAAACTAATTAACTTAGAGTTAATACTTAAAGATAAGGTTAATATAAGTACCCAAACCTGTCTAAATTCTATTGGATGAGTTTCTTTCGACCTATCCCCACCTCATCATTTGAATAGTCAACTTTGGAGCCTTTAGAAACCGAATATGAATTTATTATAAATTAATATTTCTAGCTTTTCCAAAGGTGCCCCTCACCCCTCTTATAAAAGGGAACTCCTCCTTCTCATTTCTTCACACCTTCAAAGCCTTTTGGTTCGGCCAAACTCTGCCCAAATACTCTCCCAACATCCCTCAATACAACCTAGAGGCCTTAGTTTGATCAGAAAGCCAACCTAAGGAGCCCTTTTGATCAAATCAAAAGGAAGAACCCGAAGAAGAGGTAATGATTTCACCACCCTTTTCTAAGTTCATTTCTTCTTCCACTTCTTCTTCCTTTGTTCTTACCATTCTGAAATAATAACTCCAGTATCTCACATATACTGTGATGTTATTATAAATATGGTACAATCATATTCAGTATTCTATCCACCCTTTGAATAACATGTCACCATACGTGCGTACGTACGGCTTACCGTCTCCACGTCGTGGTGTAATTGTTATTCAATATAATATTATTTGGATGGGTATAATAATGATGTGTAACTCATGTAAATAATAAATATAACATGTTAATGATTCTGTATATATGATATACCATCCATTTATATATTATTTTAATATCAAAAGAATGATATTGTCGCTCGTGCGTACGTACGGACTACCGTCTCCACGAACGCGATGAGATTCATTCTCCATCGTATCCATTCAAGTATAATTATCATTTGATGATTTAAAAATGATGTTTAAGGACTGTATATCATTATGGATATGAATAAGATACAACAACCTTGGCTTATGTAACAAAACATATAAAAGAAAATGAGTAAGTTAACTCCCGAAACGACGATAATTCTAAGATATTATTAACAAATCAATGTTAAAAGATCATATATGATATCATATTAATATATATGATTCTTGTATAATTTAATAACAACTATTTCACCATTATACAGGAGGTTAACCTACCCCAACCAAGGAAAAAGTACAAGGTAAGGGTTATTTCACAATCTCTTCATTATCCAAGGTTGTATTATACGTAATAATCTACTGGGATCTCTTTATCATCAACATCCATGTTTCTTCGAAATGTATTTCAAAATATTTTTACTATTTACAAGAATATGGGTTAAAGTCATTTATACCCTTGTTTGACTTTTTATAAGAGTTTTATAAAGGAATCTTTCCGTCGTTTTCAAAACAAGGTCCTTTTTAACCTTTTCGACGGAATTGAGGTAAGAATGTTTTTTTAACTTATACGGCGGGTGCGGTTATTTTCCGCCGTTATAAAATTGTCGAAGCTTTACATACAAGCTTATAAGAATATTTTCAAAGAAAATGTTTTATTTTATATGGATCTTAAATGATTTCAAAATAAAAGGAGATACTTCTTTAAAAAGAATTTTGATTTCATCTATGTCAACATCCTTTGATGGATTTTAAGATTATTTGAAGTTGATTTATTATGATACAAAACTTCTATATTGTATTGAAGGTTTTGTGATATGTTTGACTGTGGATGTGCTATTTTTATACCATTCATAGTTTATGGTGAAATTATTGACATTTCATATGCTAGTTTTAATACGAATGTTTATGTTATGTTTAAACCTTTTCATATGGGAATGCATTGGACTTAATAAGTGACGGGTGGAGCCCGCTATAGCTCCTCGATGCATCGGTAGGTCTCATGAGACAAACTAGTGTCTTGGCACAAGGCCTTGACAAAATCTTATTTGTAGTCTTGTCACGAGGCCTTGGCTATGTGGTTATGATAGTCTGGCATTATGCATTCCAACATTATGAAAGTGGTTATTGATTTTTGCATGTGATTATTCGATTAGTAGAATATCCATGTGAATAAGTAAATGGCATTATTTCATTTTACTTTTGCCATACCATGTTGAAGTTCAATTTTAAAAGGCTTTTGTTTTAGTAATGCATTGCCTTAAATGTTTATTCTTATTTATGAAAGTTTCCGCTTTATTGTTATCCTTACTGGGAATTTGAGCTCACCCCTTTTCTATGTTTTATTTTTTCCCCAGGATGTGAAGAAGTAAATTATGAATGACCTGCAGGGATATTATGAGGGGATAGTAGTGTGGATTATGGAGACATTATGTTGTTGTAGTAGTTTTTCATTTTATGATGTAATGTAAAACTTATGAATATATCTAGTGTTTCCAAGGCTACTAAACCAATCGGTCTTTCGAGATTTGATCTTTCTTGTGATCATGCCAATGTTACGAAGTAATGCACCGACTCTGGGTAGCTAGGGTCGGGGCGTTACAGTTGGTATCAGAGGAAGTTTAGTACAAACCTTGGAAGCTAGATTTAGATAAACTCTGATTAGAGCACATAGACCTAAGATGAACTTTGAGGATTAGTATAGAAGAACTTCCTAGAATTTTGGTATTGTAGAGACTTTGTGAGTTTTCCAAGCAATACATCCCTGTCTGGATACGAGCAGGTAGAGGCGGCTCTGGCACAGATGTACCTAGGGGTAAAACCCGAAAACACCGCTTTGAGCTAGACTCGAACGGGAACTGGTGCACGACAACGAGCCTTGCTGCACTCTTGGTTACGACACTCCCGGGGGATATGCTTAAGATAACTCTCATTTTCTTTACAAATCATTATGAAGGGTTTATGTGTATATACATCCTCAAAGGAGACATTCTTATGATTATGGATTATATCCATAAATAGTTCAATTTATGTTAAGTGTTTTATAAGTATGGGATTATGTATTTTGATTCATAAACTGATCTAGTTTATGCCATTGTTTAGAAATGGCGCCCAGTAGAAAGAATGAGAACTCCAGAAATGCACATGATACAAAGAGAAGAAAGGACTTGGCTGTGTCCTTATGCAAAATGATAGAGTTATTGCCTATGCATCACAACAGTTGAAAATTCATGAACAAAACTATCCTACTCATGATCTTGAGTTAGCAGCTGTGATCTTTGCTTTGAAGATATGGAGGCACTACCTCTATGGTGAAAAATGTGAGATTTATACTGATCACAAGAGTTTGATGTATATTTTCTCACAAAAAGAACTCAACATGAGGCAAAGGAGATGGATTGAATTACTCAAGGATTATGATTGTACGATACACTACCACCCGGGGAAGGCAAACAAGGTGGCAGATGCTTTGAGCAGAAAAGACCATGGAGTTTTGAACATGATGAGAATTGAAAGGGATCCAATTTTCATGGATCTAGTGAAGATGGACATGGGAATAACCAGGGAAGGTGAAACATCAATGCTTTTTCAAATGGTTGCCAAACCATCTTTACTATAAAGGATTAAGAGTTCTCAGACCGATGATGAAGAATTTCAGAAGAAGATTAAAGCTGTGAATGATGGGAGATTGAGAGACTTTGTGTATGAAGATGGAACTTTGAAATTTGGAAAGAGACTTTGTGTTCCCAATATACCTGATCTAAAAAGGGAATTGCTGGATGACGCTCATAGTTCCAATTTCTCTATACACCATGGGAGCACCAAAATGTATAGAGATTTGAAGGAACATTTTTGGTGGGACAACATGAAGAGGGAGATTGCTGATTTTGTGTCATGGTGTATGGTTTGTCAACAAGTGAAAGCTGGAAGGCAACAGCCTGGAGGAGTCATGCAACCTCTTCCCATACCGGAGTGGAAATGGGACAATGTTACGATGGACTTTGTCATGGGGCTACCAAAGACTCCTAGAAGGAATGATGCAATATGGGTGATTGTTGATCGTCTTACCAAGTCAGCACATTTTCTTGCTATAAGAGAAGATCTACCCCTGGAACGTCTAGCAAGACTATATATTAATGAAGTTGTGAGACTTCATGGAGTACCCCTATCGATTGTTTCTGATCGTGATCCCCGTTTTACTTCAAGATTTTGGAAAAGTCTTCAGAAATCCCTGGATACTGAACTTCATTTGAGCACTGCTTACCACCCTCAGACAGACGGACAATCAGAACGGACTATTCAGACCTTAGAAGACATGTTGAGATCTTGCTCACTTGATTTTCAGGGTATGTGGGATCAATATTTACCTCTGGTAGAATTTTCCTATAACAATAGCTTCCATTCGAGTATACAAATGGCACCATATGAAGCGTTATATGGAAAGAGATGTCGTACACCAACCTGTTGGGATGACGTTGGTGAAAGAAAACTTGTAGGCCCAGAACTGGTGGAGGAAACGGTGGAAAAGGTGAAGGTAATCCAAAATCACATCAAAGCAGCTCAAAGTAGGCAGAAGAGCTATGCCGATAATCGAAGGAAGGATTTGGAATTTCAAGTCGGTGATCATGTTTTCCTAAAGGTATCTCCGTGGAAGGGAGTCATACGTTTTGGTAAGAAAGGTAAATTGAGTCCCAGGTACATCGGACCTTTCGAAATTCTAGAACGAATTGGGGCTGTAGCTTACCGATTGGCAATGCCGCCAAGTCTCTCCAAAGTTCACGATGTGTTCCACGTATCTCTGTTGAGAAAATACATGCCTGACCCAACGCATGTACTCACCTATGAGGAATTAGAACTGGAACCCGATCTGTCTTATTGCGAAGAGCCCGTCAGGATTCTTGATACAAGAGAACAAGTACTGAGAAACCGGACGACGCGTCTGGTAAAAGTTTTGTGGAGAAATCATAAAATGGAAGAGGCAACGTAGGAACCCGAGGAACTTATGATGAAGAACCACCCGAGTCTTTTTATGCAGTAATACCCTAGAAATTGAGAGGACGCAATTATTTGAAGGAGGGGAGAATGTAACACCCCAAGCTTCTACGGTACGTTTCCCTTTGAATAATGCGATAGCGTGTGTTGTACGCAACCTCGAGTTCTAACACACACCACAACTAATTAAACTAGCCGTTGTGAATAGTAATACCTAATTTTTGAAATCATATATATTCTATATTTCAAAATGGACTTCATTTTTGGATTCGGAATATCAAAATTAGCCTAGGGTGAAATTTTGGTACATTTCGGATAACTTTCATATTTTGATGAATAGTGAAAATTTCTAAATTTTAATTAAAAACAACTTTTTTAATCAAAATAATTAATAGTGATAAATTATGAATTTGAGTGGTTTTAAAGTATATTTAGAATATATTTTTACCATTCAATTTAATGTTTATCATTGGACATAATTTTACAATTAAACCGAACATAAACAAGTGTCAATCTTTTGATAGTTATTATCTCTTAAAAACACGCTTTTTGTTTTGACAGCGGGAATTAATTTTAAATTAATTTCTGCCACTTCTGTGTTTTGAATTTAGGAAAATGGATTCCATATTTGGAATCAGGATGTTCAAATTGTGTAAATAGGTAACTTTTATTTTTAGACATTTTGAATAGTTACTGTGGTAAATATTTTATTTACCATGGTTAAAGGGTAAATCCGGTAAATAAGAGTTAAAAAAATAATATTATAATAATACAAAATTACCCTAAAACGTGTCTTAACCCTATTGGTTGATACATGGTCGACCATGGGCATCTTTGTGTCAATTTTGGGACCCCATGGATCCACTTGTAAGTGATAATGACACTTTATTTTAATTAAGTTAAAATGAATACAAAAATGACACAAGCATATATCTTTTAGAAGAACAATTTTTACATAGGGTTATACATGTTGGATTTTCGATTGTAAATATTAATTAGAAAGCTAAAAAGATTTCCTACATAATTATATTTTACTTATAATTTTTAGACATTAAATAATTTATTTTATTTATGACACAATGATGATGCAGTAATTACTATAATAGTGAAAAATTAAAATAAGTGATACTATAAATACCCAAATAAATATAATATGAAACTTTTAATGAATTAAACTAATTTTCTAGGATAATATGATATATTAGGATTGATTTAATTGACTTTGTTCGAAGTAATAAATCTGTTATGAGTTTCAAAAAAATAAACTAATGAATAGTGTCAAAATTGACATAAAAGAATTCTTAAAACAAATATTATATTATTAATTGATATTAAATTCCTAAAAATCTAAGGTTCGGCCAAGAGACTTATATCATGATAGGTTAATCATTAATGGACCACTTTGGGGTCTCTTGGATGTATATAGTAAGTTTATTAACCATAATATATAAAATACAAAGAGACATTGTAAAAGTGAAACTAATTAACTTAGAGTTAATACTTAAAGATAAGGTTAATATAAGTACCCAAACCTGTCTAAATTCTATTGGATGAGTTTCTTTCGACCTATCCCCACCTCATCATTTGAATAGTCAACTTTGGAGCCTTTAGAAACCGAATATGAATTTATTATAAATTAATATTTCTAGCTTTTCCAAAGGTGCCCCTCACCCCTCTTATAAAAGGGCACTCCTCCTTCTCATTTCTTCACACCTTCAAAGCCTTTTGGTTCGGCCAAACTCTGCCCAAATACTCTCCCAACATCCCTCAATACAACCTAGAGGCCTTAGTTTGATCAGAAAGCCAACCTAAGGAGCCCTTTTGATCAAATCAAAAGGAAGAACCCGAAGAAGAGGTAATGATTTCACCACCCTTTTCTAAGTTCATTTCTTCTTCCACTTCTTCTTCCTTTGTTCATACCATTCTGAAATAATAACTCCAGTATCTCACATATACTGTGATGTTATTATAAATATGGTACAATCATATTCAGTATTCTATCCACCCTTTGAATAACATGTCACCATACGTGCGTACGTACGGCTTACCGTCTCCACGTCGTGGTGTAATTGTTATTCAATATAATATTATTTGGATGGGTATAATAATGATGTGTAACTCATGTAAATAATAAATATAACATGTTAATGATTCTTTATATATGATATACCATCCATTTATATATTATTTTAATATCAAAAGAATGATATTGTCGCTCGTGCGTACGTACGGACTACCGTCTCCACGAACGCGATGAGATTCATTCTCCATCGTATCCATTCAAGTATAATTATCATTTGATGATTTAAAAATGATGTTTAAGGACTGTATATCATTCTGGATATGAATAAGATACAACAACCATGGCTTATGTAACAAAACATATAAAAGAAAATGAGTAAGTTAACTCCCGAAACGACGATAATTCTAAGATATTATTAACAAATCAATGTTAAAAGATCATATATGATATCATATTAATATATATGATTCTTGTATAATTTAATAACAACTATTTCACCATTATACAGGAGGTTAACCTACCCCAACCAAGGAAAAAGTACAAGGTAAGGGTTATTTCACAATCTCTTCATTATCCGAGGTTGTATTATACGTAATAATCTACTGGGATCTCTTTATCATCAACATCCATGTTTCTTCGAAATGTATTTCAAAACATTTTTACTATTTACAAGAATATGGGTTAAAGTCATTTATACCCTTGTTTGACTTTTTATAAGAGTTTTATAAAGGAATCTTTCCGTCGTTTTCAAAACAAGGTCCTTTTTAACCTTTTCGACGGAATTGAGGTAAGAATGTTTTTTTAACTTATACGGCGGGTGCGGTTATTTTCCGCCGTTATAAAATTGTCGAAGCTTTACATACAAGATTATAAGAATATTTTCAAAGAAAATGTTTTATTTTATATGGATCTTAAATGATTTCAAAATAAAAGGAGATACTTCTTTAAAAAGAATTTTGATTTCATCTATGTCAACATCCTTTGATGGATTTTAAGATTATTTGAAGTTGATTTATTATGATACAAAACTTCTATATTGTATTGAAGGTTTTGTGATATGTTTGACTGTGGATGTGCTATTTTTATACCATTCATAGTTTATGGTGAAATTATTGACATTTCGTATGCTAGTTTTAATACGAATGTTTATGTTATGTTTAAACCTTTTCATATGGGAATGCATTGGACTTAATAAGTGACGGGTGGAGCCCGCTATAGCTCCTCGATGCATCGGTAGGTCTCATGAGACAAACTAGTGTCTTGGCACAAGGCCTTGACAAAATCTTATTTGTAGTCTTGGCACGAGGCCTTGGCTATGTGGTTATGATAGTCTGGCATTATGCATTCCAACATTATGAAAGTGGTTATTGATTTTTGCATGTGATTATTCGATTAGTAGAATATCCATGTGAATAAGTAAATGGCATTATTTCATTTTACTTTTGCCATACCATGTTGAAGTTCAATTTTAAAAGGCTTTTGTTTTAGTAATGCATTGCCTTAAATGTTTATTCTTATTTATGAAAGTTTCCGCTTTATTGTTATCCTTACTGGGCATTTGAGCTCACCCCTTTTCTATGTTTTATTTTTTCCCCAGGATGTGAAGAAGTAAATTATGAATGACCTGCAGGGATATTATGAGGGGATAATAGTGTGGATTATGGAGACATTATGTTGTTGTAGTAGTTTTTCATTTTATGATGTAATGTAAAACTTATGAATATATCTAGTGTTTCCAAGGCTACTAAACCAATCGGTCTTTCGAGATTTGATCTTTCTTGTGATCATGCCAATGTTACGAAGTAATGCACCGACTCTGGGTAGCTGGGGTCGGGGCGTTACAATTCTCAAAACCAAAAACCAGTGGTATTAACCTTTTTTCCCCACATTTATTGAATTTTGAAGATCTATTTTATGAATCAGGAGATATACTTTATGCAGGATTTATTTGAGATTTCATTCATCATGTTGGATGTGCAATGGTTAGTACTCGAGTCTGTTTAAGCCTTTCCTCTTCTCTATTGTTCCCTAACCAGTTATGAGGGTATGGGTATTTTTATCATCTTCTTTGATCTACTCCAATTCGAGCCAAATAAAGGTTCAATCTCATAGTAAGAGTTCCATCCAAGACTAATGATGTCCTTCTATAACTCATCCCTCAATTTCATTGATTTTAAAATTCTAGTGTGGGGCCCACAAATCTCATCTGTTTTTGATTATTGAATTTAATTTCCATGATTCTAATAATTAGAACCATAAAGATATGGTATATCTATAAATGTGCTTAATTGTAAGTGGTTACTCCCACAACTCAATCCATACAATATATGATGCTATTCAATAATTGGGTTTTTTGTATTTGAAATATTTGAGCCACCATTCGAGTGTGACACAGATTGACGATTCTAAGGGTAAGATTTACTATATTAAATGGCCTAATTAAATTGTGAATTACATTATGGAATGTACCTTGTTTTTTTAACACTTGAACCACCTAAGGTATGTTCGTGATATTGATAATTAATTGTGGCATGGAAATTGGAAAGTATATTAAGTATGTGACTTAACAAGATTAGATGTGAATTATTAATAGGTTATAAGTTTGTAGCACCCCTTTCCACATTACGGTAAGGTAGTGGAATAAACCTAAACTTTTGAATATTCCATAGAAGGAATTAATAACGGTTGCATGCTACTTGGCATTGTCCCACAAATTAAAGGAAAGGATTAAACCAAATGGACTTATTGATTAATTATTACCTGATTAAATTGTTTCAATCTACTTGACCTCATTACACTAATGAAAGGAATGGATTGAACCGAATGAAATATGACATGGATTCATAATTAAAAAAGAGTTTACTGACTTTAGATCTCCTTGGATTCTTATCGGGTAATGCCTTAAGCACTCAAGAACCCCATTCCAATTCAAGGATAAGACTTGTTAGATTGAGACCCACTGAGATCCCAATCATTGTCTATTATTTGGATACCCCATATTAAACCACAGGATCCCTTCAATGGTATTATAGGATGCCTTTAATACACTCCTTGGATCTAGCATTGAAATGTATCTTCCATTGTTAAAGCCCATCGGGTATTGTCTTTGCATAGCCCCATTTACCATGGACAATCTTATTGGATTTGATAGATATATTATTTTGTAATTACTTCAATTATACTGCCTGTATTACACTCTTACCCTTAGCCAGGCTATAGTTATTAATGATTTGGTGACCCTTGAGGTATATGTTGTCTTTTTTTACCTTGGAACATCATTATTAAATATCATTATAGGTTTCCTTGTTATATCTTGGAACCATCACTTTTATTAACATGTGACTTATTTATAAACTTGTAATAATCAATTAATGGATTGTTTACAAGTTTAGACACTAGTTGGGGATTGAAGTATGTAATTAGGTATTTAGTTACATATTGATACTTTACATTATATATGCATGATTTCACACCATTACATTTCCATTAAGTGTTCTGGATGTTATAAACACCATTATTGGTGGCCTACCGAGATTTATCTTACACCTTCGCTGAGTGCATTTTAGTGCCAGGAGTATATTACATGATTGCAGGTGTTGATAAAGTGAATAATACATCTTCTAACACTTGATTGATTGTTATTTAGGATGGTGTTTAAGAGAAGATGACCGAGATGGCACGTGAGATGCTTGGGGTAGTCTTTTGATTCCTTTATAAATTTGGGGAACATTTTATTCATTCCATCTTGTATCCATGTTTTCCATTTTTCTAGTGACATGATATATCATCGGTTTTTGTTTGTTATTCAAATTTTTCAGTTATTTTTATTGTTGTCTCTAGTTTCTGATGAGCCTTCTGTTTACTTATACTTCATCTACTATTTACCTATTTTTATATCCATATGCTATGCTATAATTTACTAATGAGGGAATAGTCTCTCCATGGACACACCCTTATCCCTTGCTGCTAGTCAGAAACCTTTGGAATTTGGGTAGATGTTCTTTAGTCCATGTGGCCCACCAGGTTTTGGACACCCATTAAGTGGATTTTGAGTTCGATATGTGACAATGTGGTATCATGTTATGGTTCATTTCATTATTTACAATTTGGAGACAACATATTTGAGATTAAGAACACTTGGGAGTTTGTCATAAGTCATGATTGGGCATCAAGAACCCACATTCGTGGTAAAAACCATGTTTCCTAAATTATAATTTTTGTTGTACTTTTACATATTACAATTGAAATTATTTCACCAAAGGGTGATGCGAATGTTGTGTGGAGCTATTGATTATTACTCTAATTGATGATTTTCATCTATCCTTGACCCGTGGATATGAGGGAGAGGATAATTGTTACATGAATCCTTATAGTCACCTATAGTTCATATGTTATGCATATTTCCATTCCATATAGATTCATTTAACTAATTTTAATTGCTTGATATGCCTAGTATTAGTGAGTGATGTTGTTAAAGTTAGATTTTACATTTATTACTTTTGGTTGTGATTTAGTGATTGACTATATCAGTTCATGAGGTGTATGGGACCTCATGGGTTGGGAGGTGTAATTTCATGAGTCGAGAAAATATGCTATAAATAAATGTTCGTCGTTTCTACTGATAGATGTATTGGAACTAATTCACCAAAATGGCTATCCATTATAAATCGAATCATGAAATCTCAAATTAATTGGTTTTACATCCTTATACCAAATTATCATGTTTATGAAAGTTATATGAGTGAGCCTTGTAATTAAATATAAAATCAAATGAAACATACCATTGAGCACATACCGATACATGGTCGTCTAAGTGGGTTTTTGGGGGCGTATTCCTTTGGTATTGAGTTTTCCTATGTTTTTCTTCTAATATTGAAGTTATTCTTATTCTTAAGATAGTATGTGGTGTTTTCTTGGAAATTGTATACCAATTCCACCACAACGTCCTCGTGTCACACACTAAGAGGGTGGGGATGACCATTCTCTAGACATGGTGGGCCCTATGTCGCCACTCTTACCTACATGAGTGACAGTGAATGCATATCCTATTATACCTGATCTAGGAACTGATTCCATGTTAGTGACAGTTTCTTATTTTTGATACAATCCATGCATGGTGCTCCATGTCTTGCACCTACGTTGGATGTTTGGACATGTGAGTTCCATCAGTATCATCATCCTAACTTTTTAGGGGATAGTAGTGAGTAGGATTCCGAGCCTTGGAAAGAATCAGCCTTATCTATATTTGATCATCTAGATATGCCTTTAGAGTGGAGGGTTAATCTTTCCTCATAAAATATCTGAGATTCTTCCAAGAGTTGGTGGGATGTGATTACCCAAGCTAGTCGTCATCAGGGCATGATATGAGTTGATTTTCAAACTGCATTCTGTGATTAGTTTATTCCTATGACACTAATAGCTAACAGATAAATAGAGTTCACGAATCTAGATTAGTGTTTTAGGTCAATCATGGAAGATTCATCATGTTTCATGAAGTTGTGGCGCTTTGCACCACTTTTATCTGGTGATGTGATTTTTCATCCTAGATGTTTTGAGGATGGGCTCCAGTATGCCATCAGTATGTAGGTGAATGTATTTATCCTACCTAACATTTATCCAATAGTCTATTAGGATCTTATCATTGAGCGCAACCAGACAGATTGAAATATTAACATGCCTAGAAGACCAATTCTGCATTAAGCCAATGGTAGTTCTCGTGACAGTGAACGTTCTCTTAAGGCTTCTTGTTAGGGGAGTGACAACCAAAGAGCCTATTTAAATAGAAAAAATGTGTGTCATTAGTGTGTACGATGGGGGAACCTGAAGCCTCATTGTGATATGGAATCACTGGAGTTTCGGGCTTGTAGTTTTATGGGGCACATTCCACATTTGAACGAGACTTTTCCACCAGCTTTAAGTGGGAAGGGATCAACCCCAACTCCACCTTCAAGAGTGGGTTCTTTTACACCATGTTAGGTGGGGATATGGAATAGAACTTGATGGATTGGATGAGGAGGTGTTCATGGTCATCGTAGAAAAATACATGATCACCAGTAGAGCCGACAGTGAATTTATGATTGTGGTATTACATCTATTGCATAGGGTAGCAGATCAGGCTAGTTGCATGCACTACAACTAATACCTGAGGTTCATGCTACAAGACTATCTACAGTACATGGTATTATTCTAGTAGCGTCTACTATAGTATCTTCATTATTTGTTATAGTTTCATTTAACTATATTATCTCTATATCTATCATGGAATGTCTTGAACTGGAGATTCAATATTACTCTAGTGTAATGACCCTAGATTCTGTGTTAAAGTTACGAATAGAGGGAATACGCCAGTGTAGCGACTTCCCCTTGAGGTGGGTAGTTACCCTTTTTTATGGAACACCTTTTTTCTCTAGATGACAGGGTTATATTTCAAATTCAGGATGTATTAGTTGGTTCACTATCATGATTTTGTAGATTGTTATCATCACAGGGTGTCATTTGTATCACTAGAGGGTAGAAGTTATCTACATAAGGGTGAGTGGGATTCCTAGGACTGTTGAGCTAGACTAGAGAATCATGGGCTAGCTGGAGTGACCTCCTAGATTGAAAATCTCATCATTTAGGATTAGGGTTTATGACATGTTTATTTCCCTCTGACACTAAATCGTTATAGGGATGTCTTTCTAGATGATTTTCAGGTTACCTTCTATGAGAGAGGTAGAGTTTTCAATCAATCTTATTTCGAGAGAATCTCTTGTTTCTGTTCCTCCATACCGGATAGCACCAACAAAGCCTCAAGAAATCATGTAGTAGTTAAAGGATTTTGAGTCCAACGGTTTTATATAGCTCAGTGCATCCTCTTGGGGTTCACCCATACTTGTTTCTAAGAAGGCGGATGGATCCTTACGCCTTTGAAAGGATTACAGACGGTTGAACAAGATTACGATAAAGAACTGGTACCCACTTCCTCAAAAAGATGATCAATTTAACAAGAACTGATGAGCTAGAATATTCTCTATGAACAACCTGATATTGGGTTATCATCACATGTGAGTTAGACCATCAAAAATACCTCATATTTCTTTCAATAGTAGGTATGGTCTGAATGAGTTCCTTGTTTTGTCATTCAGTCTTACGAAAGTTCCATTAATTTTCATGAATCTAATGAATAGGGTGTAACTCCCCTAATTGGATTATTACTTCATGGTATTTTTGGATATAACTTGGCATATTATCACAATCATAGAGACATGACCAATATCTTGAGATCCTTTTATGTACACTAAGAGATCATGATCATTACACCAACCTTTCTAAGTGCCACTTCTGTATAGATAAAATTCACTTCATGGGTCATATTATATCAGAATAACAAATATATTTTTACCTAGAAAATGTTAGTGATTTAGTTTCCTAGTGTAAAACCAAGAACATGGGTGATATATGGAGATTCTTGGAGTTGGTTAGATATTACACACGTTTCATAAAATAATTTTACCGCCTGTATTCACCACTTACTAGTCCAACAAAGAAGGATTTACTGTTCCTTTAGTCAGAAACAAGAGAAAAATCCATTCATGAGATAAATGTAAGGCTTGTCTAAGAACCAATTCTAGTTCTTCCCAAGCCAGGTGTAGGTTATACCTTCTTTTATGATGCATCAGGCATCATCCTAGGAACGGTGTTGATGTAGGAAGATAGTGTTATTTCATATTGATCTTGAATTTTATGGCCTCATGAGAGAATTTACCCAATAGGCGTCCTTGAGCTAGTTGTAGTTGTCCATGCCTTACATTGTTTGAGACACTATCTGTTGTGTGAGATCATTGTGGTGTACACAGACCACAAGGGCTTAAAATATATCTATCATGGGTGACTTAAACCTCACACATAAGAGATGGGTCAAATATCTTCAAGCCATTGATTTTGAGTATGCTTATACGCACATGAAGGTCAATTTGGTTTTATATGCACTGAGTCAAGAAACTCAAACATAGGTTGTACAGGATGCAAGTATTGAATGGATGTTAATGGACCTCTTTTATAAGAAATATATGGAGTTCCATGGTATTCATGAGATGTCGTACCTCTTATCCTTGATAATTACCTCTCCCCTCCATTATAAGGTGAATTGTAGACAATTTTAAGATCTAGAAGGAATGGTTTATCCTAAGATCATATCAAGAGATAACCCACCTTCAGATTGGTCTAGGGACAGATACACCATTCCACATATACATGGAAATATCTAGGTTCTTGTAGATATGATAGAGGAGTTGATGAAATAATTTCATGCTTCTAAGTGAAAATTTCATCCAGGCATCTTCAATCTGTATCGAGATAGTTGACTCCAGCAATGGGTGAATGGGATAAAACATTAGATAGGAGGATCTATCACTAGGTGTTCCACCTGATAATAGCTGAAGGCTTATTACTAGAGACTTGAAGGCTTGATACAACATATTACAGTCCCATAATGTAAATGGAAATACGATTATATGGATTTTGTAGTTGCCTTACCTCTGTCACCAAGGGTTAGAGAAGCTATTTGGGTAGCCATTGACCTAATAATGATATCATCCCATTTAATTCCTATTCTTGAGACTTTATAAGTTGATGATATGAAATAATTTATGTCTATGAGATCGAACAACTACATGGGGTTCCTCATACTATCATTTCAAATTGAAATTCTCATTTCACATCACCATTATGGTAGGGTTTACAAAACGATATGGGAACACATGTGCTTATAAGCATAACTTTTCACCTTGAAACCAATGGAAAATAAAAATAGAAAATATAGTTTTTAGAAGACATGATCTGAGCATGTTTCCATGATTTTTTTGGTTCATGGGAGAAGTATACTCCTCTCGTTGTGTTAACCTATAATAACATCATTCAGGAAACAATTCAAACGGATCCTTTTGAGGCCTTGTATGATAGGTCATTCCATTCACCCATATGCTGGATAAGGGGTGGAAACCCTACTAGGTCTTCCCCTCATTCAGGAGACTTTATAGTAGGTTCATCTGATCAGGATGTGTATGACTATAGCCTAGTCTAGATAGAAATCTTATGCTAATCACCATCGGAAACCCCTTCAGTTCGAGGTACAGAATCATATTTTTTTGGAGAATCACCTTGGGTAGGGTATTTATGGTTAAAAAATTTGGGAGAGGTGTTTCCTCGTTATGTTGTTTTTTTATATAATAAATAGAGTCATTCTAGTAGCCTATCGGTTTTTACTACCTCAGAGGTACCATGCAATTCAAAATATCTTTCACATTTATGAGCTTCACCAGTATCATGCTGATTTGTCTCATACCTTTGATCATGAGGAAGTTATGTTATATACTGATGCTAACTTTTAGGAGTATCTAATATACATATTCAACCGAAGCACAATGGTTCTCCAAGGTCAGTCATTCCCTCTAGTACGGGTGCTACAGTAGCATAACCAGGTGAAGGAAGAGACTTGGGAATGGGAGGCCAATGTATGGGCCCAATTTCCATAATTTTTCTCATAAAATGATTCACCACCCTTTGAATGGGAACTTGGGGATGTATTATTTTAAGGGGGAAGACTGTAAGAACCTAGTTTTTCAATCAGGTATAGATCCTTTAAATTTCTATCTAAATATTTAATTTGGACCTAATATGGATGCCTAATGAGTTATCAAAGGTATCGGGGGGGGGGGGTCTGGGGAATGTTTGGATCTAGAAACCTATGTTTTTATGGAAACATGATAGGTCACACGGTTAGCACAAAGTTGGAGAACAACTTGGATAGCCGTGTGGATGGAAATTTTAAAAAAGGACCACATAACATGGTTTTCACATGGTTGTGCATCCTATCAATGGAAGTTCCCCTTATTCTCGGGTAAATGTGCATGATTTTCACATATTTTGTCAAAATGTGCATATAAACAATGTACAAGATAATTTTATATGTAATTTTACAAATTTTCCCTTAATGGTCTAATTAGACTTCTACTTATTCCCTAATCCAAGAACCAGCAAGATTAAACATTTTCCCTCTCATTTTGGACAGTTTTGAAGAAATAAGGTATGAATCCAGAAATCTCCTTCAATCGGGATCCATTCGAGCTTTCGTTCATCATGTTGGATGTGCACTGGTAAGTAATCTGGTTTTTTAAGCCCTTCCTCTTCTCTCTTTCTATTGACCTAGTTATAAGGGTATGAGAATTTTACCCTTTTTATAGATATTCTTATATCCAAGCCAAATCAAGGGACAATACCAATGGGGGAGAGTCATAAAAGCCTAAGGTGGGTGTTATATAACTCATCCCTCAAGTTCATTGATTTTGGAATTTTCATGTGGGGTCCACTTATCTCATTCGGTGTTGTTTAAATAATTTATATGCCATTATTGTAATCATTTGAACCATATGGATATGATATTTCCATATATGTGATTAATTTTTTATGGTTATACCTACAACCCCATCTATCCAATGTAGGATGTTATGCCATAATTGGGTTTTTAGTATTTGTTGTGTTTGATCCACCATTCAGTTATGACTCAACTTGACCTTTCTAAGGGTGGGATTTTGTATATAAAATGGCAGGATTTAAATTGTTAATTGCAAAATTGAAATTTCCATACATATTTACCACTTGACCAATTTAAGGTAAGTTCCTGATATAGGTAATTAAATGTGAAATATAAATTGGAAAGTATAGTAAGTATATGACTTGAAGTATTAGATGTTAATGATTAATATGCCACATGTCCATAACACCCCTTTCCATATTAATGGAAGGTAGAGGAATGAACTATAATTATTGAATATAGAATAAATGGAATAAATAAAGTTTTCCTATTACTTGGACTTATCACACTATTGAAATAAAGTCTTGAAGCCATTGTACTTATTGATTAATTATGACTTGATTAAAAGGCTTCATATTACTTGACCTTATCACACTAAGGAAAGTAAGGGCTTGAACAAAATTAAATATTACACGACTTCATAATTAAACAAGCATGGCCTAACTCGAGATCTCCTTGTATTCTTATCTGGGAATGCCTTGAGCACTTATGAACACCATTCCAATTCAAGGTTACAAATTTCTTAGGTTATGACAACCTAGATCCTGATCCTTCACTATTCATTGGATGCTAGGTATGAGACCATATGATTCAATAAATGTAATTACATGATTCTAGGGATATAATACTTGGATCTAACATTGACAAGTAGGCTCCATCGTTATATCCCATCAGGACATATCTATACATTTCCAGTTATTACCTTGGATGATCAGCTTGGATTTTGTTGACATCTTATTATGGATATCCTTGGATTATGCTCCATGGATTTGACACTTACAATTATCTAGGATATAGTTTTTATGATTTGGTGATCCTTGAGGTATTCATTTCCATGGTTATTACCTTGAAACTTCATTATTAAATATCATTAAAGGATGTCTGGTAACATCATGGAACCTTTACTTTTATTGTCATGTGATTTATTCCTAAACAAGTAATAATCAATTAATGGACTATTTATATAACCATACATTAGTTGAGGGATGAAGCATGTACATGGGTATTTAGTCAAATTGTACTGCTTTACTTTATATATGCATGCATTCACACTATTACATTTCCATTACATAGGTCGAGTGTTATAGACATCGTCGGTGGTGTCCCAAAAATATTTATATCACTGCCTATTCAGGTGTTCTTTGGTACACAATGTAAATTACATGAAGGAAGGTGTTGGTAAGGAAAATAATACATATTTAAACACTTGATTTATTGCTATTTAGGATGGATCTTAAGATCATATGACCATTCCAATGCTCGGGATTCTTGGGATAGTCTTTTAATTCCATTATACTTTTGTGGAACATGTTATTCCTGCTATCTTGTATCCATGTTTTCTAGTTTTTTAGTGACATGAAATATCATCAATTGTGTAATTCTATTCCAGTTGTTCCAATTATTTTTATTGTGGTATTTATTTTCAGTTGTGCCTTCTGGTTTCTTATATTGCATCCACTATTTACCTCTGTTTGTATTCATCTATTGTGATAGACTTTTTTAATGAGGGAATAGACTCCCCACAGACACACCCTAGTCCCTTGCTACAATTCATAATCCTCTAGAATTTAGGGAGATGTGCTTGTGGCCATGTGGTCCACTAGGATTCGGGCACCCATTAAGTGGAATCCGGGTTCGGGACGTCACAAAATAAGAAAAGAATAAGAGTGGATTTTATAATAATGGTAACTCACAATGTAAAGGATCCTAGTTTCTTTCTCATAGTTTCCTTCTATCCTCTATAATGTTTTCATAATGATGTTATAGTATAGATACTACTTCCTTACTGAGGTATTGACTAAAGTACTAAAGTGTTCCAGTGAACATCTTATTTTATCTATGTTTTTGAACACACACTTGTCGGATGCTACCAATCCATTCAAGAAAAAGAAGGATGTTTCCATGTGAAGCCTATTCCACCCACTGATCCAAGAAGACTATGATAATAATTATATAAAATTTCATTCTTCTGTAGAAGGAATTCCTTGGTCAGGTAGTACATATTTTTTCCATTATGTTAATGACCCTCACTAGAGATATCCTGGTTTGATATCAGATCATTGAGGAAATTTAATAGATATTGTATTATATATCATTGGTGTTATTTCCCCATGAGAATTGATATCTCTTCCTATCTTATTTCTAGAAATATATTTCAAACATTTCCCTATTCGAACAAATAGACATCGTCCAACAAAATTCCAACAAGATCCATTTTGATCCCTTTTTCCCAATAAACCATATTTGTATAATACCAAATACAGAAAATGGATATCTTGGATTTAATATCTGTCCCTAATCCCAACACAGTGATGCATACTTACATGGATTCACAAGAAAGTATCTCTAAGAAAAAATTAACCATATTCATAAAAAATGAAGAATAATTTTTCAGAACAAGTTTTTATTTCATTATTTTGAAGTTTTTTATAGTTATTTATATTTTGATATTGTGGTGATAGAATTATTTAATGAGCAATTATTCAAATACTTACCAAATAATTCTATAGTTGGATTTTACATGGATAGATAAATCACATAATTATCATGAAATATCATCCAACATATATATATTGATAATATAATTTTAAATTATTCTAGTGTAGCAAGAAATTCATAGATTCAATTTATTCAATTTAACCACACTTATACCATTTCATTTGCATAATCCCTTCAATACACCATTTGATTCTTATTTTGAAACTATACTGAATCAATACACTTTCCATAGTTCATCATTTTGATCTCCTCAATCAATATATTGAATCGATTTCACAAAAGTGTGAAGAAGTTATTGGTTATCTTATTGTATATGTGAAACAAAAATTTTCTCATATTCTCCCTAATATTTTCTAAAAAATCATCCTCAAGCCATTTTTATTGGAATAATAATACACCATTTAGACTATTTGTCTCTAGAAATTGTAGGATTTAATAAATTCCAAAACATCATAAATAATTAACATTACCAAAATAAATAACTATTGTTATAATAATTTCAAAGATAAATAATTTAATTTCAAAAATAAAAATTTGAACCGAAGTAAAACCATGCAATCCTAGTGGGGTTTCCTACCATAATAAATCATTAGAAACACTCATTAGATAAACCAATGTTGATGAGATGAAATGGATCTTAGAAGAGTGTTATAAATCAATTGTACCAAAACCACCTTAGTAACATGAGGATTAGTGTAAAAAACTTTTAGCTACATTATTTTAGGATATATATTTGTTGTTTCTACATTATTATCTCCTTACTACCAACTCAACATAGGGACCAGAAAAATATAATACCCTATGAAACCAAATGTTCATAAAAACATATTCTATTTGTAACACCATATCCCTCCCCATTGGCTTGATAAGAGGAGATGTCTTACTAGCCTTTGTTTACATCCCCGAGAAACCAATGGTTAGAAAAAAATTATAATGGAATTTGGGGACATTAGGGGATTATTTTCCATGAAGAATAGAAAATTTTCAATAGATAAACAACTACCAAGATATAGGAAATTATTCATGAAAATAAACCACTTTAATCATTATAATGACAATATAGAACAACATTTCATTAAAAAGAAAATAATTAAAAGTGAAAGGAAATGAATCTAAGTAGAAATACATCGACCCCAAAGCGAAACTATTCAATAACAGTACAAGAACACTCCCAAACCCCGACATCACTGACCAAACCATAATGTCATGGACCACCACTAGAGAAGTGAAAAACATAACCCTTACCTATATCTCAGTAGAAAAAATCTATAAATTGCATAAATGTTCCCTTAAAAGGGGTGAGTATAACACTCTGTATAATTCCCCAAAAGAAATAGAATCACACACAATTGTGATAAGAACATGTTAACACATTAAAATAAAATAGGAGAGAAACAGATAAGAAAATCTTGTGTATATATTAAGATAATTCTTATAATAAAACATCAATATAAATCATTTAAAACCATTCATTTTCCATATTAATAACCATAAAATGTCACACCCATTCATTCACACAATACATGTAACCATTTACCTCACTATACTCATAAGTGATTATTCATCCTATCATCAAGACCAAACTTTGTAACCAACATAATGACGATACTTATGACCATGATCCATCCAAAATTATCATTATTTGATTGTGGAAATTCCACCCAATAACCATCCTATGTTATTAATATTGGGTAATGGTACTTTATACCATTAAAAATCCTATATAAACATGAACATACACCACATAGTTATGCCAAAATTTCCAAGAAAATGATCATTTAAAAAAATAAAATATTTCAAACTTGTCTTTTTTAAATCACGTTAATAAGGGTTTTCAAACGAATTTAATTGATTATTTAACACAGAACATAAATATTGTTTAGAATATAAAAATATAATAAGCTATTGAATGTTATATTAAGATAAAATACTCCTTCCTCGATGTTATTAGAGTATAAATCCTTGATGATTCAAAGAATTAAAACATTTCATCTGATTCCATTACCAAAATCCATGAAGATCTCATTAGCATAAATCCAAACACAAAGATCCAGGTATTAAAACATTGATATTTGGATCCAATAAAACCAACAAAAAATATATCCAATAAGATAAAGGTTAACATAAAACTAAACTATGGTTCCACAAACCACAGCTCCGAGATTCAATGTCATTGGACATCAGACATCCAAAATCACCATAATTTTCATATAGGATGCTTCAGAGTCCATATGTATTAGAATATGTTGTGTGATATTGAATTACATGCTATATAAAACTAAAATACATTTGAACGAAATTTACGCAATGTATATATCAATTTCACATTGTGTATTTGTCACAAGATAACTTATGCGGAAATTCATGTAAACATAGTTTTTATTTTAAAAAATTACCTTTTACAAGGACTACATTGATTAGAAAAAGATAATTTACTATATTACATGATTTTTTTTCATGTTAGGGTATTTATTCATATTGATCTCTCAAAACACATTCTTGTTGTGTAAAAGTTACATGATGGGAATTTTTTCTATTGAATATTCAAGTAGCAAGACCCATTCATAACACTTACCATTAATTGAAAACTATACTCCAAGAATGAAGAAAAGTATATCAAATTATAGAATACATAAAACTGGAGATTCCAGGTCCATTTTCATGATTAGTGTACCAAAAATTAAAATCATAAACTTATATGAAAAACAAAATAATAAATTCATTAAAACTGTGAATTTAAAATTAGAAAAATTTTATAAATGGGTATTAAAATACTATAAGTTGAAAAAATATGATATTATATATATAGTAATGTTATTGATGTATAATAAATTTAATTTTTTTATATTTTAGTTTAAAATCACATATGGGGAATTCAATCTTATGGTGTGGGATTTCTAACACAATATAAATTTTTCAAGATTGTTTATATTTAGAGTTCCATTAGTATAATTATATGATCATAATACATTAAACCATGCCATTTTTTATCCCCTGGTTATATGGGGGTATAAATATTTATTTTTAATTTATTTTATTTCTAGATCAATAATCAATAAGTAAGATACATGCAAGAGACATTCATTTAAAAATTATTTTTAAATGTTTTCATTTTCACTATTTTTCTTCCTAGTCCATATTTTTATTAAAATGTTTTCAATAATGTCATTATCATTACAAAAGGATGTATTAAAGTCATTTTTATGACTATATATTTTTATATAAAATGTTATAAAGGTATTGATCTTATACTTTTCTAAATGCGGTAACTTTTACAAATGGTGTGAACAGGGCCTTTGTCTTATCATACACCACATAGATGGATTCGACTACAATCCGGACTACTATTTTCATTGATGATTACCATCAATGTTTTTGTAGCTATTTTAAATGAAAATATTGTTTCAATGTTTTTTGAATATTGATTTAAAATAATCTAAAAATTTTATTATTCTCTTAATGAAATGAAATGAATTCTGGAAAATGTTTTTCAACACCATTATTATACGAAGATAAAATGAAGTTATTTTAAAGATGTTTATTTCATTTAATTTATTAAGTGAATGGTTTTACTATAGGACAATAATTTTTTATTAATTTTTGGTATTCCTTTTTTGATAATGAATTATATCCTATTTTTGTGTTCAATAACTATCTTGCGATTTTTTTCTCTTTCACTATCCCATATTAGTTAGAAATTGCATTTATTTTTAGAACATATTTTTAATAACATGGCTTAATTCAGAATTATTTCTATTTCATTGCTGATGATTCATTATATATCATTTATATATTGGGTATCTATTTATGGAATCTTATTATTTATGGGATTTCAATAATGTGGGAAATATTAATATTTCTTATTATTGATTCAATAAAGATAATTATTAAATTATAAATATTTTGAGCGACTACATTATAATAATATTTCAAAATTTGAGGAATTAATATGATTTTAATTTGATGGGTTAGTCAGAGTTATAGTTATCCCTTGTTGTAATTATAAGCCTCATGAGGCAAATGAGAGGTATTCCATTATAGATATGTATCTATTTTACAACTACTTATTATTTAAATTGATTTCGTCATGGGGGGGGGACTTGATATTAAGATTCATGATGTCTTGTATGGGAGGGATTGATCTTGAATATAAAGAACAATGAATTTACATTATTAATAATTCAGTTTCAATTATAAATGTGACATATATGTTTATATTATCCATGTATGTTCAATGAACTCAAGTTATTGACAATATTATATTTGTTTTTTGTTATCCCTTATTAATATTGAGGGTGCCTTATTTTCTCATGATATAATATATTGTGCATAACCCTTCCTCAGAATATGATCTTACAAATTATTTTTTTCCACATTAATAGATATAAATAGGGATATGAAAAAATATTTCAAGGATTAATGAATTATTATTATGATATATTTTTTATAATTACAATTTAATAAGGTAATAAGTTATGAATCTAGTTTTTTAGGAATACTAAACTGATGAATCTTGTATAGTGTGATCCCTTTTATCTTGTAAAAATGTAATTAAGCACTAAATCTATGATACAAATGTGATGGAATTATAATTAGTATCATTGAATGTTTAGTAGGAACCTTGGGAACAAGATTTTAATATAAATTAACTAGTATGATAATTTTAATAATCTATTTGTGTCTTTGAGAACATTTAACTTTATAGAAATTATTATTTTATGTCCCTATATTCTTGAGGACTATGAGCTAATTCAATGAGTTATAGTGATTATAGATAGAACCCAATATACATAAGGGAACCCACACCAGCAGTTAATGTAGGAATTTCTATTCTGAATAATCCAATACAACTTGTGTTGGAATCGAGTAGATCATAGAGATATTAGGGAAGCTATCTATGTTTACGATTAATAATATTGATCATATATAAAAATAAATTATTCTATAGTGTGATTCATATATATCGGATCACATTATGTGATAAAATTCTCTATATTTTAATGTAACTACTAGTGCCATCGAATTGGAATAATATATAAAGTCCATAAAAAGATATTTCGCGATTTGGGTAGTAATTAATGGGAAAAGGTTATCCTATTAATGTATTGTCTGAAGGGAGATGACGATATATAGAGTTAATTGATACATAAAACTACTGATGTTCATGAAAAATAATGTATGGAATATGGTAAATTTATGAGGGATTCATTGAGACAGAATATCATTGAAAATATTTATCTAGAATAGAGAGGTAGTCCCACACAATAATATTTATGTAAGAATAATGTTTTTCAAAAATACAATATAACAATAAAATATTGTTAAGGCATGTTGTGGACTACACACATAATTAATAAATAATGATTGATAATTTCCTTGAGGGGACTATGCTGAGTCTCTTAAGGGGGCCATTTTCTCTAAAAAAATCATCATATGTTGTTATAATTTCAAATTCCATCAATATAGAGAAATAATTATGAAGGTATTATATAATACATGGAAATAAGGGAAAGAATAAGTCTACTGAGCAGTAATAAAAAATAAATGCATCAAAGCATAAGAAAGGGAGGATGATTTTTCTAATATGTGATAGTTTTCTAAACACACACACATATACTTTCTTAATGGGACCATGAGTTTTCTTCAATTATAGTGTAATGGGTTAAAAGGCTATTAAATGAAGGGAAAAGAGTAAAACCACAACAATATAGTGCTTTTATGTAATGAAATGGAACATTTCCAAAAAAATGTCTCAATGATCAAGGGAACCTCACATAGAATAGTCCATGGGGTTAATTTAATGTTTATGTGATTACTACACCTATGTTTGAAGTTCCCCAAGATTTGGTGACAACTACATTGATTTTAACCTCGAATTTGACTAATAATTTAATTTATTATGGATCTTCAAATGATTTTAAATATTCTACTTTACTGATAAAATTCTATATTTCCCTAGAACTATATGAAGGTATTTTATGATCATGAATCCTCCTAGAAATCATAATTCAATAATTAATGTCAGTGAGTATCCATTATGACACATAGACATTCCTTATTTTAGAAATTATTATTTATCTTATTTTAAAATTTTATAATACATTGTATTGATCGAGCCTCAATTTATAATGAATAAAGTTATTTCCAATATATGTTTATTATGATTAAAAACGGAGATATATAATCCCTTATCTACTTATTAGAGAGTACATAATATGAATGATTTTCCTATCTACAACTCGTGTGTCTTTATAATGAAATTATTAAAGAAATTAGAAGACACAACCTATTAATCATAAATGTATCCATAGTACGGAGTATGTACACATTATGTAACAGTACTTTGATTTCATTCTTGAACATATAACCAGAAACCCCCCTCTTCTTGAATTTGATTTTTCTATTTATATCATCCTTGATGAAAAACCTATATCTAAGACTTCATACAGGGTGGCCACAATGTATCTAGTGGAAGTGAAGAAGAATCTATAACAGTTGTCTTATAAGTGATTTAGACTCCCTCATGAATTCTCTATGGGAAGTCTCTTATGGGTTTTAAGAATAAATATTGGTTTGTGATGATGTGAATCCATTATCGAGAAACTAATTCCATTAACCTATGGAAGTATTATAATATTCCCAACATTGTTCACTTGTTCTATCAACATCATGATGATCAATATTTTTAGAAGATTGATATTTGTTTTGGGTATCATAAAATATATGAAAATATGGGTTATATCCCAAATATGATAATTTGAATGACATATGAACGTCCTAAATTTATATTAATTCAGTTTTTATTGATTAATTCATTGTCAATATTTATAAATAACATAAATATATTAATAAAATATTATCATGATCATTTCGTTGTGGAATTTATATATGATAACTTCATATAATTTAAATTTTATGATCAGATTAATAATCATTCACGAATAATTCTTACAAATCTTCAAGACAAATAGTCATATGAAAATTTTAAAAATTAGAACATTAAATTTAGGGTTTTGGATTATTTTGTATATTTTTTTAATGATGGAATATCCATTGATCGTTCATTGATAAATCCTATGATGGAGTTTCTATTTAATATAAAAATAAATGAGGTATGTATTTTTCTTAGATTAGCATCTCACTATTGACATTTCATTCATGATTTTTCTCGATTATCTAAACTGTTAAAAAATTTCACATTTAATGGGAGGGCGTTTATATCATCAAAATGCTATAATGAATATTTTGAAGAACTAGAGAGGAGATTTATCAATCCATAAGTGTTAATATTTCCACTAGGAAGGGATTTATTGATGATATATAACTATCCATTAAATATGGTACATGGATGATTATATATATATAATGAAAGAGTTCTTCCTCATGTATCCCATATTATAATTATTCTGGAATGGAACTATCAATCTAGTGCTATTTAATTGGGATCCAAAACATTTCCCATGAGAATATAGAGGCATAATCTCTTTGGTGAATAGTTTGATATATTCATAAATATAAAGATCACAAGATATTTAAAAACATCATTACACAGAATGTTATCAACTTCTATAAAATGTTATATATTACGATAATCGATAAATTTGATTATTCGGTACACTACCACCATAAGAATTATAATAAGGTAGTTGATGTGTTGTGTGTCAATGAATGTGGAATATGGCTAAGATTATGACTTTCAAGGATTCTATAATAATAGAAATTGTAATGTTGTATAAGGAAATTAATTGGTTATGTAAAACAACTCTTATTTTATACATAATTTCAAAATAAACCATATTAGAGAAAATAAAACGTTCTTAGTTCAATGATAAAAATTTCCAAAAAAATAAATCCATGAATAATGGGAATTCAATTAAATTTATCTATGAAGATGATACTAATAATTTTCAAAAGGAGATATTTTTTAATCTATTCCTATTCTAAAAATAGAATTATTATATCGTTTTCAAAGATAAAATTGTATAAACATTGATAGAACCAAAAGGTTTCTAGAATTGAAGGAACATTTCTAGCGGGATAATATGAATTGGAAAAATGTATAGTATATTTCATGATGTTTTATTTTTCAATAGGGAAATTCTGAGAGAAAACACCCTAAAGGAGCAATGGAACCTCTACCAAATCTAATGTGGAAATAGGATAATATTACTATTTCATTTATCATAGAACCTCTACCTATTCTACATGGTCGGCTGGTATATATGCTTTGATTTTTGTACTTGTGTGGTTTTTCATCAAATGTTTACAAGGATATGTATCATTGTCGATTACTCTAAAAATATAATGGATTTTATCACCATCTACATCGAAGGTGAGTTGTTATGGATGAAAAGGTTTTCTATAAGTCATGGGATTCATTTTTTCCATCCTATAGAAATCTTGATCATGATGCTTATAGTTTATGGAAATAAATTTTTTTATATCTTAGAAGAAATACCCTAATTAATATTCAGAAGATGGTCATCCCATGTAGGTCATAGGGATGTTTTGGTTTACCACCAATAATTAAATTTCACTGTGAAATATCCTCATGGAGGAATGGATGGGTACTGGTGGGAAGGACCTTTTTAATCTCATCCAAAAATCTGAGAGAAACACGTCTCTTTAGATGAGGATCGTTGAAAATTTTTATCATTTGAACTGGGATTTAGATGAAATAAATTTGTAAATATTGGTTCAAGAATGTTCATGGGAGACTGTGGGGGCACTTGAGGCCTCAAACAGCAATATAATACATCTATCCTCCCATTCATATAATACTAGGGTTTTTTGTGATTCTTTTATAAAAGATATGATTCATTTTTATGGTGAGTGTGGCCCAAAAAATTTATATAATTAGGTTTCAGAAGTGTTTTGTGTGCTACCATGTCTTGCTAACATTTTGAAGGATGGAATGACTAGTAACGATCTTGGTCAACTAAATTCATCAAGACCCATTCAGTATTACCAATGTCAATTGAATGACACCTATAAAAGAGTTGGTTATTAGAACAATTTATGTCGACAAGGGTGATGGTGATCCAATCACATTGGAAGAAGAGAATGTTAAATATGAAGTAAATGTAGAGAATCAATCTTTAAGAGTCAGGTCAGATGAGTAAGAAGTTGATTTTGGTTGTTCTTCTCAAAAATGATCCTCTGAGTCCAATGATGTGTAATTTCTAGATGAGTACCACTGATCATCTTCAATGAAAGGAAATAATATCCTACTGGATTAAAATGGATTAATTCCACATGTGTGGAGGTAAAGAAGATGAAATGAATACTAAACTTTAGTTAGTCCTCCAACTAAAAGTTCAATTAGAAAAGGTAAAATCAATGAAAATAGATTTTCTATTGCTCTTAAAATTCCTAAGAAGAAGTATAGGGGGCCAAAAATGCATGTGGATCTAGAAGAACCTCAATGTGATGAGGTAACTGGTATCCAGGTAGTGGACACACTGCCATCATTCTAGTGAGAGAAAGTAAGGATAACGATGAATCATAAACACCCAGGAGTTCCTCATTCATTCTAAATAATTAATTTTGAGGAGTTTTTACTCATTATTATATCAAAGGAGGATGTCCAAAAAAAATTGGAAGATCCTTTTAGGTTGCTTTTAATGAATAAAAAACCTCTTGGATTGATAAATATATTTACATTTTGATATAGGGATTCAATGAGGGGAAAATATGCATGGAGAACCTTTTAATGACTTGGGATGACATTGAATTTCATATCAAGGATTTCAATATGGAAAATACAAAAATGGATATTACCTCTATCAAATGGAGATTACACAAGGTAATCTATTTTAATTACATTAAATTGTTCTCAAAGATCCATACCATTTCTTATGAGGTTTAACATTACCGATTTTTGTAGATTTTCTTCCATGCGAATTTTTCATTAAAATTTCATCTGATGTAAACTAAATAATTATTAGTAGATAGAAATAATGATTCCATATGGGTTATTTTTATCACCTTACCAAGTTTCCATGTCCCCCACTACAAGGGATGATCTTCCTCTTGAGAACCTCATGAGGATCTATATTAACGATGGTGTGAGGCTTCAGGGTGTACCTATATTCATCGAATTAGGTAATTATCCACTATATATATCAGAACTATGGAAATGAAATTATATTAATGTCGACATCAAGAAGCATTTGAGATCTTTTTTTCATCATTATATAGATTGGTATTATAAAAATTCATTTATGATCTTAAATGGTATATTTATAAAATTCCCATATGTCTTTTGAGGAAGGAGGGATCATTATAAAACTTTTTGGGAATTCACATATAATAGTATATTATATTATATAATATATATTTTATCATATGAATAATTTTATTGAAATAGATGTCATACACATTCTTTTTGGGATTATTTTTTTCAATGGATTATTTTAGGCCAAGAACCAATGGAGGAGATAATATTGAAGGTAAATAAAGATTCTGAGTCATATCATGGTGGGTAAAAAAGGAAACAGATTTATGTGGATAAATGAAGGATGGGTTTATATTAAATTTTTTCATGGATATATATCCAGGTAAATGTGCAATGTAGTTATAAGTAAATGAGAAACTATGTCCTTAGTAAATGTTTTGTTATGATAATTTTGAATAAAGTGGGGTTTGGGATTATTATTTGGTATTTCCACATAGATTATCTAATGTTCATGATGTCTTCCATATCTCAATATTTAAAAAGTACATTTGAGACCCAAAAAATTTTATCATGTTCAGGAAATAGTAATTAGAAACAAATTTATATTACGATTAACAGATTATCTATATTCATAAAATATGGGAAAAAGTATTGAGAAATCAGATGCCTCAGTTGGTAATGATTCTTTTGATAAATCAAAAGAATAAAGAGACATTATGTGATCCTCCAGAATTAATGATGATATACTAACCCCATATGTTCAAGATGTGACATTATGAAGATTCTGAGCATGAATTTTCTTTGGAGTGAAGAATGTGATTCCAAATATTCAAAAATAGTAATATTTTCATTCTAGAGAAAAAATAACAAAATTAACATTTCTTTATTAAATAATTCTATTAAAAAATAGGTTCAAAAAGTTTATAAATGTAATTTTATGAAATGAATTTAATTTTTTATACAAAATTTCAAAATTATCATAGGGTGAATTTTTTAGATATTTTAGAAATAGTTGAATTTTGGTTGAATAGTTAAAGAGACAAATTTTTACAAAAATGTATCACATTAGTGACATTATAATAATTTATAAATATAATAAAAGATAAATTATTTTTAAATATTAATTTATATAAATGAATTAATATAATTAAAATAAAAATATAATTTTGAGAAAAAACTATATACTTTCTATTTTATAAATCTAACTCATTTTTTTATTCAAAAAAATATTTTTAGTTCATTTCATTTAATAAAGAATTTTTAAAGTATTTTTATGTTCTATTGGATTAAATGAATAAAGACATACTTTTATTTAATATAATTTAATATATTACATTTGAATCAATATTACACATTATTTTTCTGTAAAATCAATTTACACATAGAAATTCATTTTCTAGATAACCATTTTTCATTGTTTTTTTGGAGTTTTTCTAAATTAACTTCATCCATGTGTAGAATATTATTTTCATAAATTTTAGTCCAATTTTGAAATAATAATTACACTATTTTTTAATTATTCCTCTTTATTTTTTCATTATGAATTATAACATTTCTAAATAAATGTGAGTTACCATTGTAGGAGTTGACACTAGTTAAAACGGTTAAATCTTAAATTATAATTGTTAAAATGACCTAAACTCGTGACAAAAATCTATTTGAAGGTAATATTTCGAACCTATATCATCTTATATTAGGATATGGTTAATTTTTGATCTATGATTCCTGACTATGGAATTTAAATATTTTAATATTTTGAAAAATTTCACATCATCCCTCCCACTCACTTATAAAATCACACAACTTATCCCCTCAATTCCACACTTAAATACACTCTTAACTAGGACAATAACTAAAAAAATACATTATAAATATCCATCCCATGTTCTATATGACATATGTTTATCATAATTGAAACCTATGAAGGATTTATGTTTAATCCTAATGAGGATATCCGATGAAGAGGTATAGTTCATAATTTAGCTTTTCTATTTATTCCTTTTCTTCCTTCAAACCATTCCTAGTGATTGTGATATAAAAATATAAAAATAAAACATATAATGAAATTTTATTATGTTTATGTAATATTTAATTTTTTCCTAATTATACATGTAATGAAAAATTGAGACATTGCTCGTGCATACGTAAGACCAATCATCTCCATGTAGTGGTGTAATTTGTTTTTCATCACCAATTAACTTGGATAGTGATAAAAATGTAAATATAGAATATATATTTTATTTATGACATTATTATTATTCTATAAATAGAACATTTTATTTATCTTCTTACCCTTCCACCCATTAAAATTTTCTAGTGTTTCTCATTCGTACGCGTGGACTGCTGCCTCCATGAAGTGATGTCATTCGGTTTTCATTTTCACATTTCAAGAATAATTTTAAATATTTAAATAATTAATATATATTATTTTTATATGTTTAATAAAATTATATATATTATCAATCCCAGATAAATATTCATGTACTGAAACTATAGAACCAAAACATATACAAAACAAAATAATATTTAACACTCAAAAATGATGATTTAACCAAAAAAATATTATTCAAATGGTGTTGAAATTTTATAATTAGATCATAAATGATATTAAATATATGTGAATGGTTTTTTTATATAATTATAATAAATTTAAATTTATTATATAGAAGGTTATATTCACTTATTAGATATTTCAAAGATACAGTAAACGATTTCTATTTCAATCCCACTTTATTTCGGGATTGTTTTTGTTCAGATTTCATTTTTGAAGAAATATATTCATATAACATAAAATAAAATATCCAATCTTATAATAATTTATTTTGGGGTTTTTATGTTTAATTTTCATTTATAATATTTTTTGATGAAGATTAAATAATTAATATACATGTAAGGGACTTTCTTTTTAAAATATTATTCTCATATTTTGCTTCCAATTAGTTTTATTTGATGAAAATATTTTCATTAAATTGTTTTTAATATTCATCAATATCTCAGTAAATTAATTTTAAACCTTGTTTTAATTTATATATATCTGTTTAAATTGAATCATCTTTCCATTTTTCAAATGAGGTACATTTTATCATATGAGTTAAAAAAATTATTGTTTTAACATACACCACACAAATGGAATTTCTAGGTGTCACGACTACTAATAACATTGGAGAATAAATTAAATGTATATATGGTTATTTTTAATGAAAATATTTTTATCAATATTTTTATAATTTTTTTAATACTATATCAAAATAATAGATAACTATTTTCTGGAAATTATGAATTGAATTTTAAATAGTGATATTTACTGAATTTTTACATGAAGTTACAAGGGTGTTACATTTAATATATTGGATATATTTTAATTTATAAAGGAATATGTATACGAAAATACATTATTTATGATGAACCAATAGTCTTATTTTCTAGATAATAAATTATAAATTATTTTGAAATCATTTAGTTTCTTGTGATCCTGTTATCTTTCACTCTCCATTATTCATTGTATAATATTTTTCTACATAAAATCCATATTTTTAGTATCATGATTCATTTATGAATCATTTATATTAAATTTATGATGTTTTAAATGTATACTATTTCTATATGTAGTAACATTTTAAAAAGGGTTATTATGTATGTTATTTCATTTAAAGTTTAAATATTAATGATTAATATTCTTCATTCAATATGTATAACTTTTTACATATAAATGTTTTTTAGAAAAAAATGTATTAAAAATTAAAAATATGATGAATGAATATGATTAGAAAGTGATGTTAGAGGCCCAATTTTAGATATCCCCTTGATGAATCAACACGTCTGGTTTGTAGCCGGAGTTACATATTAGATTTGTATTATATTTACACATAATCTTTTTTTATGAATTATATCATGATTGAGATGCCTTTATATTAAGATTACTATTATGCTAATAGATAGGCATGATCATGAAGATCCAGAATTTTTAATTCCATTAATTAAGATTCTATTTTCCATTATATCTATGATTACTAAGTTTATATTATCCATGGATGCTAGTTATTCTCAAGATATTGAATTAATAACATTTATTTGTATTATCCCCTATTCCAAAATGATTATTAATTATTTAATCATGATAAATCCAACTATACATAAACATTAGTGAACATATGAGCTACCCCTTTATTTATTTTCCCTCTCCTATAATATGAATAAGGATATAAAATATTATTTCATTGAAGTATGAATATTTATTATGCAATGTTTTTATATTTCCAATATAATATGGGTATAATGTATGTATCTAGTTTTACAGGACTATAATATTGATCTATCTTGAATTATCTCATCACATTTATATTGTACTAATTTATTAATGTAATCATTAACTCTAAGCTATTGTAGTATTTATGTAACAAAAACTGAATTATTAATATATAAAAATAAAAAATATACTAGTAATTATAAATCAAGGAAAATGAAATAAATTAAATTATAATATAATAATGAAAAATTAGTTTTTAATAGATTAAAATAAAAAAGGAACCAAAATTATATTATTTTTTCTCTAATTAAAAAATGAATCATCTTCAATGAACATGTATTTGTATTTACAATAAAAATATTTTCTTAATTCGTTTTTTAAAAAAGAAATCAATATTATTCTATGATCAGAATGAAACTCATGTAATCTATTTTATAAATAAAAATATAATCATTCAACTAAAAAATTATATTCATAAATATTTAATGAAATTTATTTCTATATTAATAAATGAATATAAATGTTATCCTTAAAGATAAAAACCAAATATTTAAATGTTGATTCATTATGATTTAAAAAATATTTCTACCCATCATCATATGTAATAAAATCATAAAATTGTTAATTTTCATTATGGATAATAGAAAATATTCCATTTATATATCATGTGTATGATAATGAAATTCAATTCAAGACCCATGTTTGTCCTAGATAATTTCTTATTCAGTTCACATCATTTATTCTAACAAACACAATCTGAATTTATAAAAATACTCCATCATCCTAAAACACTGAAATTGATGGAATATTTACGATATATTTTTTTTATTTCTCTTAAATTTAATTATTGAAAATAAAAATAAAATCCCTTCTCATTTTAATATATTTAAATTTTCAAACACACATAAACATCTACAATCATGAAATTTTAATACAAAATAATGAAATAATTTATTCTTCCACCAAAAAAATTTAAATTAGAAATAGAAAAACATATAATAATTTATAATAATTTAATTTCATCATAAAATATCAAACAAACCTATTGTGGAAACAATTTGTTACATCCTATTAATTTAAATTTTCTAATTAATTTACCCCAATATAAAACTATTGATACCTAGATCATAATTTATAGTGTCTCCCTAATTTCAATCACTTATACATACCTCAAATGTTTATATGGCCCACCATGACATTATTTCCACTCTACTATAAATATTAATAACATCACATTATCAAATAATAAAATGTAAATTTAATTGAATAAAAGAAATCAAATTAACATTTAAACATTATTGTTTTGTATTTGATAAAAACATCCAATAATGATATTAAATAACATTGGTAATTCAGTTGATCAATGTAAAAGTATTATATTTTAGAATCAATAACAACCCATTAATTTCATGACATTATACAAAAATAAAATATCGATATACACCTTATGGGTCTTGCATATTTTGATTGTTCAGTTATATTCCAAAAATGATTAGTTAACAAAGTATCCATATCATATTTCTTTAAGGATAAAAATTACTCAACATCAAAAAACTTTGTAACACCATAACACATATTTCTTCTTTCATGAACTAATTTTCATCATCATTTTTAATAATAATTTCATATATCATATGCTCTTGACAAATACTATAAGCCATATGAGGTTTCTATATAAGTGGAGCTAGTTCGTATTCCTTAACTCCTTAATAAAGAGTCTCATATTATATATAATTAAAATTTATATTAAATTCTATTTAACATAGCTTTTATCATATTTTATTTTATTTTTTATTTAAATTACATTCTATCCAAATAATAACACCATAATGATCCCGAAACACATATTTTTAGATAAATTATATATTTAATAAACTATATATTCGTTTGGATTTCAAATTATTATTTAAATATAATATTTATGAATAGGATTATATAAAAAATTACACTATAAATAGTATTATTCGCTATAAATCCATAGGAATGTAAATTGGGGAGGATTTTCAAACCATACATCATATAGGTTATTCGTAACATCCCCATATGGAGAGTAACATAATATAAAATAATATATATCAGTGAGCTAACAATAAAAGTATATATGAAGTTTTGATTAACAAATAATTAGTAAAACTATATATTGGTAGGAACAAATTCACCACTGATACAAACTACTAAAATATTTAAAACATTGATGATTGAGTTGTGAAAAAAGTCCAATATGTCATAGAAAATAATAAATTTCTGAACATATATATTTATCACCTTCACCAAACACAAATATAATTACAGATTTTTCAAGATGAATTATTAAATTTTTATTCATCATAATGAAATTTAAGAAAAAATCAAGTATTTTGTATTATTATAAAATAAGGTTTATTATAACTATCATAATAATTAATGTTGTAATGTAATGATAATAACGACTACCTTGTGTTATTAATAAATAATATTAATTAGTATGTATTATTATCATTAGATCATTATCTAATTTTATACATATCCTCTAAAAGTGGATTGGTAATTATTCCTAAAAAAACATATTCTCTTACATCATATGTTTTATAATCCTATTATTCCCATAAAAATGATTGTCTAATTTTTGGATCTGTTTCTTATTTATAAATCTATGTAGACAATGTGAAATGTAGTTAGTACTAAAATCATTAACCATCAACATATTATTTTGAATTTCATATACAAGATTATTTATGTCCACAATATATTAAAATTTAATCATATAGAATATTCTAATATTATTTCACAAATATATATGATATTTATTTTCTTATTAATCATTAATGAAACATATTTCCTATGTTCTTGAATAATTGAAATGAAATTTTTTCATATACATAGAATATAATTATAGTTTTTCTATTTTATAAATAAACTTCTAGTTAGATGTAAATTGAATGTTCTCACCATAAATGTAGTTTATCATTATTGTTTTCAAGCACATATATCCAATTCAACTTCAATTAAAAATTCTATATTTATTAATACATGTATATATTTTTAATTCTTTTATACATAATTAATATAATATACCCTTGTATAATTAATTACATCCTTAAATTTTTTTGAAATTTCTATAAATTTGAATTATTTTTTAGGAACACGTGTTTTTTAAAGAATATGGTTTTATATTAATCATTCGTTAGTTGTAACATCACTAGAATGTGTTTTTTATGTGATCGAAGCCCTGGGAGGTATCTCATGTGATTATGTGAGAATAAGAGTAATGTCGGGGTGTCCTAACTGGATATTTCTATTATATGTTATTGATCATACTTCTACCAATGGGTTGTGATGTGTATGGTATTTCATGAAATTGATTTTATGATATATGTTAGAGGGACACACATATAATGTTGTAGTTTCGGGTGCCGTCAAAAGGTGCCTCATTATTGGTTGCTCAAATGGCCTCAAGAGAATTTCCCAGAATGCCACAGGCAGCCGAATAGTAGTGAGGGATTTTGGTGTGATAGTGAGGAAACTATGCCTCCATTGGAAGAGTAACACAAAAGAATTAAATAGTAAATAGTAGCAAAAGTAGTAATACTATAAAACAGAAGTAAATACTAGAAGACTGATAGTATAAATAACTGTATCATATATAAATAAATGTTCTATGACACATGTTTCTAGGAAAATAGCCAAACAAGTCATGAAGCTATAAACAAAAATATAAAATCAAAGTAATGAAAATAGAAAATAAACTCAAACAACATTGCAAGCCTCAGCAAGGTCCCATGATCTCTAGGTTCAACAGTAATCAAGTACCTGATGAAGAAGGGCACATTCCCTTATCCATACATGAAACAATATAATTAGTTTGGGCGCAAAAGAATGACCCGAATAGGGTGTGAGACAAATCCAAGTAGGAAACCAGCCAAAGATCAGTACCTGACTTTTAGTGATTATATATATAAGGTAAAATGCACAAATGATTCAATAAACTAGGAATTTATAAAAAGTAAACAATCCTACAGTTTTCCATTAAATTTATTTTCATTTATAAATTATTCAGTCTGTTGAATAATGTAACCTCATGATCTTGCTTAAGCTATGTATCCCCCTATATTATAATAACAAACAGATGTCACAAAAGACAATCTGAACAATCAAGTAACACTGAGCTCAAGATTTTGATTTGGAAAGGAAGGAACATCACATTCATTCAATTATTCACAGGAAACCCTCAGGGAATGTTCTCACAGTCTAATCCCCTATAGTTTCAAATATATTCAAATTACTAAAATATAAGGACCTGATGTGAAATCTCACACATTCTAACCTATTTGGTCCCATAAAACACTAATAGAAAGAAATGACCACTTGGGTAGCTCTCATAGTCAATACCCCTTTCTCTGTATTGCAACAATAATTATAATGACCCTTTGGAAGCTCTTACATTCAATGCCCTATGGTCCAACATTCATTTAATGACAACCTTGTGGTATCTCTCACGGTCTAATACCTCTAGTCAATGACCCTATGACAACTCTCATAGTTAATACCTAAAGTCAATACTAACACAAATTCATAATTAAATGACCGTACCTTGAGAATCTCTCACTGTCAATTACCCTTGGTCATAATTTCATAATGGGAAACAAATGAATCTCATATAAACAACAACTCCATCCTAAAGACTCTAGGCATGTGAAAAAAAGTAACTTAACATGCTTCTTAGACCCAAGGTTCATGAAAAATAAAACATGGGGGAAACATATATAATCATTGTATGAAACCTAATACATAACCATTAAACCCTTTCTCAATCAAACAAATGATAACAAGTCTTAGACAAAGTTAATGTCCAAAACACGCAATGCCCTAAACTTGGGTATTTGACATTTTTTTCATATATTATCCAAAGACATTCAGATAATCGCACAAACCACCAACCTCGATGTTCTACGATAAGCACTCCTGATCTTCGACACTTGAATATGCCTAGAATGGTGTAGATCTGCGGAAAGGCAAAAAATGAACTACCCTTGATAACTCATGAGAGAGGAGAAATCATGTGGAGATTCTCTAGGGAAAGAGAGAAACTACCAGTGGGAATAGAACACACCTGATGATGTCTCAATTAGCGCTCTGATGGAGGAATTAGAGGATCTTGATGACATTCAGTCATATGTCACTCACCAGTCTAAAACACAGAAAGAAGAAAGTGATTATGGATGTGAGATTTGATCCTACAGTGATATAACAAATAAAAAATAAGGTACACTGTGTGTTAAATTAATGTACACACCATGTACTAGCCCCAATTGATTTCCACTTTAGGAAGTATTCAATGTCACCCACATGGACATGTACTCAACCATTACATGGAAAGTACACGGCTACATGGGGAAACTGGGTACACGGCATGTACATAGAAAATTTCCAAATAATATTTTTTCCTAAAAGACAACATGAAATAAAGATCCATCCATGAAATGAAGATTCAGTTTCTTGCAGACAACCCCTCCCCCCTAAAGAAATTCATACATGAATTTCCCTTACATGGGTGGAGAAGATGAAAATTGAAACAACTCTATCCATTGTGATCAAACTATAATGACCCAAACTTTTTGAATAGTATATCAATTTACTCTTAAAGATTTAATAAAGATGTTTTTGGTTAATGCAGAAAGAGGAGTCGATGGATTCATCCAGTAGACTTGAACCTTATGAAGCCCACTTATCAGAGCTTGGGATGGAGGTGGCATATTTGGGCTTCGCTTTGGACCAATCCAAATCCAAACTCCAGCGTGTCAAGCTTGAACGGAAACGCCTGTGGGAGAAGTTCAAGTTAGTAGAGATTACTACTAGGGAAATGTTATCTGAGCCTCCCTCAGATTCTCTCACCATAGCACACCTTACACATAGGTCATATGATGGTGTTATAAGGGGCTATGTGATGATACCATAGCTTCTTTGTGTAATCCTTTGGGATGAATAAATTGATATTTCTTCCTTTAGTGATGTTTGTGAAATTTAAAATGTCCGGATAATTTTAGGATGTATTTTATTGATGAATTTTGAAAAAAGGATATTTTAAAATATTTATGTATACCTTAAATAATTAATGATGTGTAATGATTTTCAAAAAATGGTCTTCTGTAAAAGTGTTCAGTAAGGAATTTGGAGTCTAATATGATCAACTTAATTTTTAATGAATAGTAAATTATGAATAGTGATTTTAAGCTTAGGATTAGTAATGTGACAAAATGAATTAGTAATCTCACTTAAATAAATATTTAATATAATTTAGAGACCTTGATTACGTAATGTGATTCAATAAAATGGGTAAATAACGGTTTCATAAATTATTAGTCAAGTATCAGATTTTTCAGGTGAATAGTGTTTTTAATTAAAAATTAAATTAAAAATATTTAGAAAATTATTTTTATAAAATGGACATTATTTTTGAACTCAGAGCATAGATATTATGTTATTGTAATTTTTGGGGGATTTTTCTGAGAAAGATGAATTTTCAGTGAATAGTAAAAATACAGTTTTAGGGTTTCAGTATGTTAAATGACATCATAACTGTGTCATGAGGATGTCATGAGATATTTTATAGGATGGTCGACTAAAGGGGATGAAGTATTGAATGAGGTGTTCCATGTGGCGAATACCATGGGCAAATACCATGGGCGAGCCCATTGTTTTTCCAATACCACCAATGAGATGTCCCTTGGCCATTAATGCCTTGTCTCCTAACTTTCCCTATAAATACCAAGCCCTCCTCTCATCCATTCGACTCCAAAATCATAATCACAGAATTTATAGTCTCCTTACCTCGAAAGGAGTCCTCCCAAGGTTCCTCCAAGCCCTCAAGGTCCCAACATTTGAGTTTTAAGCGTTATGTTTAAGGTAAGGGATCCAACCTCTCTCTTTCTTTTCAAGTTATCTCTTTTATGTAATTCCTTTTATGCTCCATGTTCTTAGGTTTTAGGATGTTCTTTTATATTAAACATACTACACTTTTCAATTCAATATGATGAGATACCCCCTCTTTCTCTCATCAATTCGTTTTATGAATGTTTAAGTGGCGCTGTTAGGCTGCCGAATGTTTAAGGGGATTCATTCACCCTTCTCATTTTTTCAAAGTTCTATTTTAATGTAAAGTCTTTAAAGTTACTTTTTAATTATGTTGGGGTATTATATCTATATCTATCATACTAAACTATTATGTTCATATGATTAGAGACCCTATTTTATCTTGTCAATTCATTTTTTTTGAAATTTAAGTGATGCCGTTAGGCTGCCGAATTTTCATAAGAGAAATCTATTTTTTTTCTTCCTTCCATGTTTTTCATTTCAAATTGTATGTCCTTGAAATTTCATTAACATGTTCATATATTCTTCATATTCGGTCCCTCTACTTTTTTATAGGTCATTTATTATTTTTTGACCCATTTCCCCTCTATTTTCAATGTTTTCTAAAACCCTGAAACATAGCAGTTATGCTGCAGAATTTTCGTCTGAAAATGTCTCTCTCTTTTTGTAATGTTCTTTTATTTTAATAAGTGAATACTAAAAGATCTATCTTATATTGGGGTATTCACATTTATACCAAGTTATTCTATTTTAAATTCTTTGATTTATATACATGAGACCCACTCTCCCTTTCTGTGGGTTAAAAGTGACGTAAAGATCAAGTCTTTAAAGCAGTTTTTAAAACGTTATGATTATGAAATGAAACCCATTGATTTTATTATATATGTGTAGTTTATGAAATTATTGATGATGATATATATGTATCACATGATACTAAAGACATTTCAAGGGTGCGCCCTGATAGAGCTCCAATGCATTGGGTAAAGCCTTAATCTCTAGAGATGATGTTTTTTAATGACGCCTTGGTGAATAACCATTGTAATTTTTATTGACACCTAGGGGATGGACCTTGGTGAAACAGAAATGATTGTCAATATTAAATGTTTTAGCCACATATTCAACTTATGAAAAACGTTCTTTTTATTGTGATATGCCTCATGATTTCTTTCTCATGCATTAAAGTTCTTTTCATGACCTTATTGAAGTATCTCAAGTTCACATGTAAAATGTTTCTCTTGTTTCCCTTACTCGGCCTTATTCTCACCCTTTTTTTTTGATTTATGGCCCCAGGTTATGAGATGCAGTAATGAACCTAGGATGAACTTATGGATAAGTCTTTCAAGTGTTTAAGAAGAATTTTTTATGTTGTTTTCATGTATTATGTTCCTGGTTTCCAAGACACTAAACCTTAAAGATCCTCATTTTTGTGTAATGTAATGAAAGTTTATGTTATAAAATAGCAGGATTCCACAGTTGGTATCAAAGGATGGTTTAGTTATTTTTGTAAATTAGGATATATAAACTTTAGGAAGAAACCTATAGAAAAGTTTAAATATAGGAAAACATTCTGGTATTTTGGTAAGTATTGAGTAAGTGGTTTATCAAACAAATACATCCCTGTCTAGATACTAGCAGGTAGAGGCAGCTCTGGCACAGATGTACATAGAGGTAATACCCGAAACCACTGCTTTAATCTAGACTCGAACGGTAACTAGTGCACGATAACGAGCCTTGCTGCACTCTTGGTAACAACACTCCCAGTGGATATGTTTGGTTAATCACAAACTTTTTATGAATCATTATGAAGGAATTATTGATTAATGTAATTATATAATCATGAAGTCTTAGTTAAAAGATTCATAAATGAAATAGGTTTCTCAATAAGTTTTTATCCTTTTAGAAAATGGCGGGAAATAGGAGGAACCGTTAAGATGGTGACCACAATTCACCATGTGCTGACAGCCCTCCGATGGAATCCAAAATGGAAACATTCATGCGAATGATGAAAAAATTGACTCAACTTATTAGTAATAACTTGAATAAAGATGAGAGGCCGATCTCACCACTAAGGGAACAACATTCCATAGAGTCCTTAATGCTTCAATGACCACCAATATTCACTGGATCTACTGACCCATTGGTTGAGGAATAATGGATATGCTCCATTGAAAAGATCGTTTATGTACTCCTTTGTTCGGAACAAGAAATAGTCACCCTTGTTGTTTACCGACTAGAGGGAGAAGCTAATCAGTGGTGGTCACTGGTCAAAAACACAAATCCTAGAGGAGAGATGGAATCTATGGAGTGGGAAGAGTTCTAGGGATTATTATCTAATAAGTATTTCCCTCGTTCCATGAGAATGAGAATAGAGAAAGAGTTTCTCGAGCTAAAGTAGAAGGAGAACGAATCTGTCGGAAGCAATGAGATGAACTTCACCTAACTTTCACGATATACCACTAGCTTTTTCATGGATCCAAGTGGGAAGGTTGATAGATTTTTTGGTGGACTGAGACCACATCTGCGGAAGAATCTATCCAACCGGGACTACGATAGCTACGAGGAGATAGTGCAGAGTTCAATGAAAGTCGAGCTAGAGATTGGTGAGACACAGTGGTCTCATAAATCAAATGACAAGAAGATATCATTGGAGCCTAGTTTAGGGATGAATTTTGATCAGGAAGAGGTGGAAAGAAAATGAAACTTACAACATGAAATAAATGTGGGAAGAAGCATCTGGGGCACTGGTTGATCGGAAGTGGAAAGTGCTACAGGTGTGGAAGAGGAGGCCATGTTGCTTGGAATTGTCATTCTGAGGTGAAGCCTCAACCCCACAACACTGACGATAGAGGAAATATGGTTCTGGCCCTACCTGAAGTCCATTGATTCAAGTGTGGACAGCATGGGCACTTTTCTAATCACTGTCCAAATCCAAGGGTAGTAGAGGGGAATCACCGTCAGCCTCAGCAAAGGCCGGGGGAGAAAGGTCATGCTTTTGCTATCACAACAACTGAAGTTGAAGCTCTGAATGACGTGGTAGTAGGTACTCTTGTTTTCCTCTCAAAACTAACAACTACTTTGTTTGATTCTAGTTCTACAAATTCCATTATTTCCCCCAAGTTTTCAAATAATATAGAATCAATCCCCGAACTTCTTAAAGTAGAGTTGTCAGTCAAGACTCCAAGTGGGATTATCCATGCATCAACAGTGTTTAGAGACTCTAGTGTTTACTTTAGTGAGAACAATCTTATTACAAATCTAGTATTCTTTCCCATGTTGGAATTCAACGTTATACTAGGGATAGACTGGCTCTCAAAGTATAATGCAAAGATCAAATGTAGAAGTAAGGAAATATTAGTAGTCTTGAATGAATGACCCACAATTATCTTTCAAGGAGAGATATCCCGAACTGATCCCTATCTAGAATCACCTCCTATAGAGTTATTTATGGAGATAATCGGTGATGATGGATAAGGAAAAGGGAGTATACAAATAGAATATGTTCCAATTTTTCATAAATACATGGATGTATTTCCGGAGGAGTTACCTGGACCTCCCCCAGAAAGAGAGGTAGATTTCTCCATTGAACTCGTACTTGGGTCTCAACCGATATCAACGACCCTGTATAGAATGGAAAATGAGGAGCTAGAAGAGCTAAAGAAACAACTCCAAGACTTGTTAGATAAGGGGTTTATCCAACCGAGTGTGTCCCCTTGGGGAGCACCAGTTCTCTTTGTGAAGAACAAGGATGGATCAATGCGGCTATGAATTGATTATAGAGAATTGAACGGGATCATATTAAATAATAGATACCCTCTTCAAAGAATTGATGATTTATTGGAAAAACTTCATGGGGCTCAATTCTTATCTAAGATTGATCTTCGATCTGGTTATCATCAACTGAGGGTGAAGACGGAAGATATCCCAAGGACTGCCTTCCGATCCAGATATGGGCATTATGAGTTCACTATTATGCCCTTCAGCTTGACTAATGCTCCTGTTATTTTCATGGATTTGATGAATAGAGTATTTGAGGACTACCTTGATAACATTGTGGTAGTTTTTAATAATTATATTATAATATATTAAAAAAGTCGTGAGGAGCATGAATATCATCTGAGGGTAATTCTGAAAACTCTGTGGAAGAAGAGGCTCTTTGGAAAGTTCAGCAAGTGTGAGTTTTGGTTACAACAAGTGGCTTTCATGGGGCACATCGTAACCTATAAATGAATATCGGTTGACCCTAAAAAGATAATGGTTGTGGAGGAGTAGCCTCAAACCCCAACAGTAACTGAGATTCGTAGTTTCGTTGGTGTAGCAGGATATTATAGGAGGTTTCTGAAAAACTTTTCATGGCTTTCTAATCAACTAACCAAGTTGACTCGAAAAGGGGTTAAGTTCATCTGGACAAAGGAATGCGAGGAAAGTTTCCAAGAGCTGAAGAAGAGATTGGTTACTCCACCTGTGTTAACACTACCCTCTATTGGAGAGGGATTAATTATTTTTAGCGATGCATCTATGAATGGTCTTGGGTGCATCCTCATGAAAAATGACAAGGTAAATGCTTATGCATCTCGACAGTTGAAGATTCATGAGCAGAATTATCCTACGCATGATCTAGAGCTAGAGGTGGTCGTTTTTTCTCTAAAGATATGGTGGAACTATCTTTATGGGGAGAAATGTGATATAAACACCGACCACCAGAGTTTAAAGTATATTTTAACGCAGAAATAATTGAACATGAGACAAAGGATATGGTTGGATCTTATTAAAGACTGTGATTTTTCAATTCATTATCACCCTAGAAGAGCAAACAATGTCACAGATGCGTTAAGCAGGAAAGATCCTGTTGTTCTGGAAATAATGAGTATCCTAGGAGATCCCTTGATTAAAGAAATAGTAAAACTGGACATGGGAATTGTAAGGGAAGGGACATCATCAACCTTATCCCAAATGATTTCTCAACCTTCATTACTAGAGAAGATCAAGAAGGCTCAAAAAGAAGATCCTTTGCTGCAGGAGAAGTTTGAGGCTGTAAAGGATGGGAAGTTCCCTGATTTCAATATTGATCAAGAAGGTGAATTGAAATTTTGTACAAGACTATGTGTTCCATCTATTCTGGAGATAAAGAAAGAATTTATGGATGAAGCTCATAGCTCTACTTTCTCTATACATCCGAGAAGCACTAAAATGTATAGAGATCTTCGTGATCATTAGTGGTTGGATAACATGAAGAGGGAGATTGCTGATTACACTACGAGGTGCCTGGTGTGTCAACAAGTAAAGGCAGAATGACAACTTCTTAAGGGGGTATTACAACCGCTACCCATACTAGTATGGAAGTGGGATAATATCACTATGGACATTGAAACTGGTCTCGTGAAAACATCCAAATGAAACAATGCGATATGGGTTATTGTGCACTGTCTCATCAAGACCGGCCATTTTATCTCTATTCGGGAAGATTTCTCTTTGGATCAACATTCCATGATATACGTAAAGGAACTGGTAAGGCTGCATGGGGTACCACTATCCATCGTGTCTGATCGTGATCCAAGATTCACATCAAAATTCTGGAGAATTCTTTAACATGCTCTGAATACTGAATTGAATTTTAGTACGACATATCATCCTCGAACTGATGGACAATCTGAAAGGACTATTCAGACACTCGAAGACATGCTGAGATTATGCTCAATGGAATTTAAAGATGGATGGGATCAACACCTCCCATTAGTTGAGTTCTCCTATAACAACATCTTCCATTCGAGTATTCAGATGGCACCCTATGAAGCTCTATATGGAAAGCGATGTAGAACTCCTACTTCTTGGGATGAAACTGGTGAGGGAAAGCTTCTTGGGCCTGATATCATGCAAGAGATGACAGAACAGGTTCATTCCATCCAACAACACATAAATGCTGCTCAGAGTCGGTAGAAGAGCTATGCTGACAACCGTCTATGGGACTTGGATTTTGGTGTTGGCGACAAAGTCTTCCTTCGAATTTTTCCAAGGAAGAGAGTCATGTGGTTTGGGAAGAAAGGGAAGCACATCCCTAGGTACATTGGCCCCTATGAAATCCTTGATCACATAGGAGCAGTGTCTTATCGACTAGAACTTCCACAGAACCTAGATCAAGTTCACGATGTCTTCCATGTATCTCTCTTGAGGAAGTACATACCCAACCCTTCGCATATACTGAACCCAGAGGTGGTACAACTGGACATGGCCTCTCTTATGAGGAGCAGCCAATGGAGATCTTAGACCGTAGAGACAAGGTTCTACGAAACAAGACTACCCACCTTGTGAAAGTCTTGTGGATGAATCATAAATATGAAGAAGCGACTTGAGAACCTGATGAAACAATGAAGAAAAAGTACCCTCACCTTTTCGACTAGGCCTCAAGTATAAAATTTCAGTGATGAAATTTCTTAAGGGGGGAATAATGTAACAACCCATACTTTTTGAATAGTATATCAACTTACTCATAATGATTTAACAGAGATGTTTTTGGTTAATGCAGAAAGAGGACTCGATGGATTCATCCAGTAGACTCGAACCTTATGAATCCCACTTATCAGAGCTTGGGAAGGAGGTGGCATCTTTGGGATTCACTTTGGACCAAGCCCAAGCCGAACTCCAGTGTGTCATGCTTGAATGGAAACACCTGCGGGAGAAGTTCAAGTTAGTAGAGATTACTACTAGGGAAATGTTATCTGAGCCTCTCTTAGATTCTCTCACCATAGCACACCTTACACTTAGGTCATATGCTGGTGTTATAAGGGGATATGTGATGAGACCGTAGCTTCTTTGTGTAATCCTTTGGGATAAATAAATTGAGATTCCATCCTTTAGTAAAGTTTGTGAAATTTCAAATGTTCGGATAATTTTATGATTTATTTTATTGATGAATTTTGAAAAAAAAGGATATTTTAAAATATTTATGTAAACCTTAAATAATTAATGATGTTTAATGATTTTCAAAAAATGGTCTTCTATAAAAATGTTCAGTAAGGAATTTGGAGTCTAATAAGATGAACTTAATTTTTAATGAAAAATAAATTATGAATAATGATTTTAAGCTTAGATTAGTAATGTGACCTAATGGATTAGTAATCTCACTTAAAGAAATTTTTAATATAATTTATACACCTTGATTAAGTAATGTGATTCAATAAAATGGGTAAATACCAGTTTCATAAATTATTAGTCAATTATCAGTTTTTTGGGTGAATAGTTTGTTTAATTAAATATTATATTAAAAATATTTAGAAAATTATTTTTATAAAATGGACTTTATTTTTGAACTGAGAGCATTGATATTATGTTATGGTATTTTTTTGGGGATTTTTCTGAGAAAGATGAATTTTCAGTGAATAGTAAAAATACAATTTTAGGGTTTCGGTATGTTAAATTACATCATAACTATGTCATGTTGATGTAATGAGAAATTTTAAGGGATGGTCGACTAAATGGGATGAATAATTTTATGAGGTGTCCCAAGTTCCCAATACCATGGGAAAATACCATGGGCAAGCCCATGGTTTTTCCAATACCACCAATGTGGTGTCCCTTGGCCATTAATGCCTTGTCCCCTCACATTCCCTATAAATACCAAGCCATACTCTCATCCATTAGACTCCAAAATAATCCTCAACGAAGTTCTAGTCTGCTTACCTCCCATGGAGTCCACCCAAGGTTCCCCCAAGCCCTCAAGGTGTAACGCCCCGACCCCAGTGACCCAGAGTCGGTGCATTATTTTAATACATTGGCATGATTACAAGGAACCAAGTCCCGAAGAACCGGTCAGTTTAGCAGACTTGGAAAATAGATTACATACATTAATTTTATATTACAATTCATAACATACAAAACAACATAAATAATCCTTTATTAATTCCATTATTCCCTTGTCTTAAGCCTCCATATCAATCACATTACACTTCTTGGAATCCTGGGAAAAATAAAACATAGAAAGGGGAGAGCTCAAATGCTTAGTACGGGTAAGCAATACAGTGAAAACTTTCAAAAATAATCTTAAACATTTAAGTCAATGTATAAAACTAAAACAAAAGCCTTTTTAAACTTGAACTTTAGCACAATATAGGAGAAATAAAATGAAATAATGCCATTTAATTATTCACATGGATATTCTACAAATCGAATAATCACATGCAATATCACTAACAATATCCCTAATGATGGAATGTATAATACCAAACTTTAATTTCTATTTCAAGGCCTTGTTCCAATACCTAAGGTATAACTATAACCGGAACCCAACCCGGAGAGCCTCTGTAACTGGACTCCAATCCGGAGTGCCTCTAATAACCAGACACCAACTCGGAGTGCCTCTAATAACCGGACACCAACCCGGAGTGCCTCTAATAACCGGACACCAACATGGAGTGACCCTAATAACCGGACACCAACCCGAAGTGCCTCTAATTACCAGACACCAACCCGGAGGGCTTACTTTTACCTGTCCCCAACCCGGAACATACTAGTCCAATACATCCATCTTAAGAAGAGGATGAAATATAACATAAAAATTTGTATTAAAAATAGCATGCGAAATGTCAATACTTTACCCATAAACCTTGAATGGTATAGAAATAACACATACATAGTAAAATATATCACAAAACATTAAACACAATATGGAATATTTGTATCATGATAAATCAACTTCAAAACAAGTTTAAAATCCATTAAAAGATTTTGACATAGAAGAGATTGATTTGTAAAAATCTGAGAGAAATACCCCTTTTCATGAAAACAGTTAAAAGTCACACAATTTAGAAAATAAGTCATTTAAAGACATTTTTGAATCATAGTGGCCCATACCACTTTGAAACTTTTTAAATGAATTAACATTTTAATAATATTCATGTCCATAAAAATAACTCCTTAAAACCAGTTTGAAGACATGGACAATAATGAGAAAGATTTAGAAGCATTGATATTTAAAACATTTGAAATGATGTTTTAGTAAAATATTCCCTTAAAATAATCCCTTTGAAAACTCTTTCATAAAACATAGATATGGATAATAAATATTTCCCAGTAGATACTTATGTAAAAACAATCTCGAATAACAAAGAGATTGTGAAATTAACCCTTACCAATTTGTTAACTTACGAAAAATACAACCCATGAAAGATGTGTCATACAATGAATGTGTAAATACACATAAATTAAAGTGTATTACACAATGAATATAATTATGGGTGGTACATACACCACAAAAAAGGTAATAGTGGCAATATGGCATGAATCTCACAGGAATAAGGAGTGAGATAAAGACCCCTTACCTTGCAATTTCCTTTAGTCGAGGGTACATTTAACCTCATGTACGAAGATCATAGTATGTTATTAAAATATAATAGAACTATATTAATATTTATGATATCATACCTTATTCATTTATGACTTTATATTACCCATTTAATAATAATTTCCATGTTAAGTTAACATTTTGGGTAATAATCATTTTCTTTATCGTACGTGTTTTAACTTGTCACTCTTGGTTGTATCACTTAGATCATGATTTAAATACTTCCAGAATATAAAACATGATAAATATATCATATATATTTAGAATATAAATATGTATAATAGAAATATTTATGAAATGGAAAACACCATTTATAGAGACGGTAGTCCGTACGTATGCATAAATGATGTTTCTGTTTTCATATAGTATTGAACGGAAGTAAATGAATAAGATATATGTAAGTAAATAAATACTTATATATATATATATATCTCCAGTAACATTATTATGTCATATATTACATACATATTAGTAATATATAATTTTATAATCGTCGATGAATGGTGAACTTGGAAATGAATCTCATAGCGTCGTGGAGACGGTAATCCGTACGTACGCACGAGCGAAAATATCATTTTTTGATATTAAAATAATATATGATTGGATGATATATCATATATACAGAATAATTATCATGTTATATTTATTATTTAAATTAATTACAAATCATTATTATACCCATTCAAATAATAATATATTGAATAACAATTACACCACGACATGGAGACGGTAAGTCATACGTACGCATGTATGGTGACATGTCATTAAATGGATGGATAGAATACTGAATATGTTTGTACCATATTTATAATAATATTACAGTATATAGGAGATACTGGATCCATTATTTAGAATGGTAATTACAAATAAAGAAGAAGTGGAAGAAGAAAGAAACTTGAAAAAGGGTGGTGAAATCATTACCTCTTCTTCGGGTTCTTCCTTTTGATTTGATCAAAAGGGGTCATTAAGTTGGCTTTCTGACTAAAGGAAGTCCTATAGGATTAAGTGAGGGAATGTTAGAGATTATTTGGGCAGAGTTTTTCCGAACCAAAAGGCTCTGAAGGTGTGAGTTAATGAGAAGGGATAGTGCCCTTTTATAAGAGGGGTGAGTGGCACCTTTGGAAAAGCTAGAAATATTATTTTATAATAAATTAATATTCGGTTTCTAATGGATCCAAAGTAGATTATTTAATGTTTAAGGTGGGGATGGGTATAAGACCATTAAACCAATAGAATTTAGATAGGTTTGGGTCATTATATCAACCTTATCTTTAATTATTATCCTTTAGTTAATTAGTTTCACTTTTACAATGTCTCTTTGTATTTTTATATTATATGGTTAATAAACTTACTATTTACATCCAAGTGACCCCAAAGTGTTACATTAATGATACAACTATCATGATATAATTCTCTTGGATGAACCTTAGAATTTTAGGAATTTAATATCAATTAATAATATAATATTTGTTTTAAAAACTCTTATATGTCAATTTTGACACTATTCAATAATTTATTTTTGTAAAAATCATAACAGAATGATTACATCGAAAAAGTTAATTAAATCAATCCTAAAATGTCATAGTATCCTAAAAATTATTGATATTTATAAAAAGTCTCAAATTACATTTATTTGTGTATTTATAATATCAATTATTTCAATTTTTCATAAATTAGGTAATTACTGCATCATCATTGTGTCATAAATAAATTAAATTTTTTAATGTCTAAAAATTATAAATAAAATATCATTACGTATGAAATATTTTTATCTTTCTAATTAATATTTAAAATCTAATTTATCTTATGTATAAACCTATATTAAAAATGTTTTAGTAAATAAACTTTGATTTTAACTCTTTTAACTCTTCTTTAAATTAAATAATAATAAATGTCCTAATCTAATCCAAGTGGACCTAAATGATAATATATTATTCCTAAGGTTGTTTTTGGTCAAGATAAACTTGTCCCATAGAATTGGAACATGTTTTAGGGTAATATTAATATCATTTGTACCCTTAATTACCCTATTTACTTTTAACCATGGTAAATTAAAGTAAAAAGTTACTATTCACCAAAAATTATTTTCATCTCATTGAACCACATTTTACTCCTTGATATTAATCGTGTCTCTTGGATTTTCAAAATTCCAATCACAGAAGCGGTAAAATTATGTTTTATGAAAAATTCAGTTTTTTACTACCACTTAGTAGTTTCACTATTCATCAAAAATTGGAGTTTTTCAGAACAATGCCAAAATTTCACCCTAAGCTATAATTGATATTCCGAATTAAAAAATGATGTCTATTTTACAAAATTGCAAACATAAAAGTTTAATTAATTAATTTTATAATTAATTCCCACTGTCACAACAAATAGCGTGTTTTTATGAAACAATATAAATCAAAAGATTGACAATTGTTTATGTCCAATTTCAAAGTGAAATTAATTGTAATGAACACCATTGAATAAAATGGTAAAAATATATCCTAATTATTCTTTAAAACCACTAAAATTCATAATTTATCACTATTAATTATTTTTATTAAAAAAGTTGTTTTTAATTAAAATTTAGTAATTTTCACTATTCATCAAAATATTAATGTTATCCGGAAAGTATCAAAATTTCACCTTAGGCTAAATTCGATACTCCGAATCAAAAAATGAGGTCCATTTTGAGAGATAAAATTTCTAAAATTTTAAAAAGTAGGTATTACTATTCATAACTGCTACTTTTATTGGCCGTGGTGTGTGTTAGAACTCGAAGTTGCGTACAACACACGCTACTGTATTATTCAAAGAGAAGCGTACCGTGGAAGCTCGGGGTGTTACATTATCCCCTCCTTCAATAAATTCCATCCGTGCAATTTGATATTGTTCTTTGAAAATAAAGGTTGAAAATAGAAAATATCTTTGTGGAAAACCCCTCATCGGAAATTTTGATAATAAAATTTAGTCTTAACAAGATGAAAAGAGAAATGAAAGGGTCACCAAAAAATTATTGTCTCAATTAGGAGGGAATTGGTGGAAATTATAGACATATAATTGGAGGGAAAACGTAGATATTTATAGGTAGTGATTGAGGTCATCAATCACAAACAATTTTAAAATTGAGGTCCTTAAAATCATCAATCTATGATGATTTAAAATACCATCGGTTCAACAAAACATAAGGTATTTAGATAACACATTTTTGACATTTCAAAATATATTAGTTGAAATCCCACATCAGAAAAACGAATTAATGAGGCCTCTATTTAAAATAAACTGTAGAAAGTATGAAGATTACCAAAAATAACACATATTAGGGTTCCATGTAGGAAAATATGGATATATAAGAGAAATCTAACCATCAATTATCTGATGGAGAGTGGTAGAGAACATGGATATGAAAAGGCCAACAATCCCAAATCCATAAATTAGTGATGATATAAGGTAACATCTAGGACAACATTTTTGTTCTATGTTCCTTTTCTTAATGGTGAGGAATTTATTTATGAGATTGGCTAAGATCATAAGGATATATACTTAATTTATAATTAGAGTTTTATCCATTAATAAATTTCTACCACAAACTCATCTTTCACCCCAAAACGTAATATAACTCAAAAATACTATATTTATCATAATAGTATATGGTTCCAATTATAATGAATTTATAATTAACATATTAGACCCTTTATGTAATGAAACTACATTATACCATCCAGGAACATCATGTAGCACAATGGTAGGCGATAAATCCCAATTGAACTGTGGTTGTGGGTTCGATTCCCGCAGCTTTTTCCAACATGACGGGTCGTCACACGGTCTGTGTGTTGTCCTTTTATAAAAATCCAAAAAAATAACCTTTCAAACTTAATCCATTCCAACCATTAGACTTATCCAAAATACTATTATCCAAACTCACAGTTCGAAATTTACAAGGAAGTTAAACATAATGAGGATCCTTTTTCCCAGGTAATAACATGTGAATGCCGTCCTCATATATTCTTTTACAACACCACAACATCCTGAATTACCAAAATAAACCATCTCGTATTCCAAAATCACTACCTCAATATTAGGACCATATTATGGTTTATCTTTCCTTCAACCATGTAATTTCCAAAAAAAATAAAATTTAACTCGTTGTACAGTCACTTTTCTTAGTACCATAAAATCTCAAATCCTTAATTAAATAGTACTACAGTACAATCCTTATTTATTTCCAGAACATCAATGATACAATAGTTAAATGAAATAATTCTAAAATAACAACATAGGAACACTAGTCATTCCTCTTCATCTGTGGTAGTATCATAACTTGATTATTATCCAACAGCATCATTTGTGGTATAGTCTGATGACTGGGACATTGGTCCGTGTAGTGTCCAAACTCTTTGAAAATGAAGCATTGTACATTTGAAACCATTTTCTTACCCTTGCAGTCACATACTTTGTTCCCTTTTCCTACACTCTTATAAGAAACTCACATTCCTTTTAGGCAAGTTCCAGGGTGTTTCTTCCCATAGTTATCACATATTGGGAAATTATTCTTTTCCCTCTTCCCTTTATCCATCTTTCTATCTTCCATCCATTTCTTCACTTGCTTCCCTTCAAATCCATAGGACTCGGTAAACTCTTTAGTTATCTTATCCACACATGATACTATTTCTTCCTATGATGATAATACGTGGGAGACTATTTCCCTTCTAAATTATGGCTTAATACCATGAAAGATACGATCCTTCTTACTCTTTGGATCATACGTATTACTGGAGTTCACATTCCTTCTACTGGGTGCCATTTCTATACAATAGCATAAACTAGGTCAGCTTAAGAATTGAAATGAATAATTCCTAACACAAATTGAATAGTTTATGGATATAATCCATAATCATAAAAATGTTTTCTTTGAGTAAGTATATAATCATGAGCCCTTCATAATGGTTTGTAATGAAAATGAGAATTATCCTAAACATATCCCTCGGGAGTGTCGTAACCAAGAGTGCAGCAAGGACTGTTGTTGTGCACCAGTTCCCGTTCGAGTCTAGCTCAAAGCAGTGTTTTCGGGTTTTACCCCTAGGTACATCTACGCCAGAGCCGCCTCTACCTGCTCGTATCCAGACGGGGATGCATTGGTCGAAAAACTCACAAAATATCTACAATACCAAAATTATAGGAAGTTCTTCTATACTAATCCTCAAAGTATATCTTAGGGATATGTACTCTAATCAGAGTTTATCTAAATCTAGTTACCAAGGTTATTGCTAAAATTCCTCTGATACCAACTGTAATGCCCCGACCCCAGTGACCCGGAGTCGGTGCATTATTTTAATACATTGGCATGATTACAAGGAACCATGTACCGAAGAACCGGTCAGTTTTGCAGCCTTGGAAAATCGATTACATACATGAATGTTATATTACACTTTATAACATACAAAAAAAATAAATAATCCTTTATGAATTCCATTATTCCCTTGTCTTAAGCCTGCATATCAATCACATTACACTTCTTCGAATCCTGGGAAAAATAAAACATAGAAAGGGGTGAGCTCAAATGCTTAGTAAGGGTAAGCAATACAGTGGAAACTTTCAAAAATAAGCTTAAACATTTAAGGAAATGTATAAAACTAAAACAAAATACTTTTTAAACTTGAACTTCAGCATAATATAGCAGAAATAAAATGAAATAATTCCATTTAATTATTCACATTGATATTCTACTAATCGAATAATCACATGAAATATCACTAACAACTTCTATAATGATGAAATGAATAATACCGAACTTTAATTTCTGTGTCAAGGCCTTGTGCCAAGACCTAAGGTATAACTATAACAGGAACCCAACCCGGAGAACCTCTGTAACCAGACTCCTATTCGGAGTGCCTCTAATAACTGGACACCAACCCGGAGTGCCTCTAATTACCGGACACCAACCCAGAGTGCCTCTAATAACCAGACACCAACCCGGAGTGCCTCTAATAACCGGACACCAACACGGAGTGCCTCTAATAACCAGACACCAACTCAGAGGGCTTACTTTTACCGGTCCCCAACCTGAAACATACTAGTCCAACACATTCATCTTAAGAAGAGGATGAAATATAACCTAAAAATTTGTATTAAAACTAGCATGAGAAATGTCAATACTTTACCCATAAACCATGAATGGTATAAAAATAACACATCCATAGTAAAATATATCACAAAACCTTCAACACAATATGTAAGATTTGTATCATTATAAATCAACTTCAAAACAAGTTTAAAATCCATTAAAAGATTTTGACATAAAAGAGATTGATTTGTAAAACTCTTTGAGAGAAATACCCCTTTTTCATGAAAACAATTAAAAGTAAAACAATTTAGAAAAGAATTCATTTAAAGAAATTTTTGAATCATAGTGTCCCATACCACTTTGAATCTTTTGAAAGGAATTAACATTTTAAAAACATTCGTGTCCATATAAATAAATCCTTAAAAACCAGTTTGAAGACATGGACATTAATGAGAAATATTTAGAAGAATTGATATTTAAAACATTTGAAATGATTTTTTAGTAAAAGAGTCCCTTAAAATAATCCCTTTGAAAACTCTTTCATAAAATAGGGATATGGATAATAAATATGTCGCAGTAGATACTTATGTAAAAACAACCTCGGATAATAAAGAGATTGTGAAATTAACCCTTACCAATTTGGTAACTTATGAAAAATACAACCCATGAAAGAGGTATCATACAATGAATATGTAAATACACATAAATTAAAGTGTATTACACAAAGAATATAATTATGGGCAGTACATACACCACAGAAAAGGTAATAGTGGCAATATGGCATGAATCTCACAGGAATAAGGAGTGAGATGAAGACCCCATACCTTGAACTTTCCATTAGTCGAGGATACGTTCAACCTCATGTACGAAGATCGTAGTATGTTATTAAATTATACCAGAACCATATTAATATTTATGATATCATACCTTATTCATTTATGACTTTATATTACCCATTTAATAATAATTTCCATGTTAAGATAACATTTTGGGTAATAATCACTTTCTTTATCGTATGTGTTTTAACTTGTCACTCTTGGTTGTATCACTTAGATCATGATTTAAATACTTCCAGAATATAAAACATGATAAATATATCATATATATTTAGAATATAAATATGTATAATATATATATATATGAAATGGAAAACACCGTTTATGGAGACGGTAGTCCGTACGTACGCATAAACGTTGTTTCTGTTTTCATATAGTATTGAAAGGAAGTAAATGAATAAGATATATGTAAGTACATAAATACTTATATATATATATATATCTCCAGTATAATTATTATTTCATATATTACATACTTATTAGTAATATATATTTTTATAATCGTTGATGAATGGTGGTTTTTGAAATGAATCTCATCGCGTCGTGGAGACGGTAATCCGTACGTACGCACGAGCAAAAATATCAATCTTTTGATATTATAATAATATATAATTGGATGATATATCAGATATAAAGAATAATTATCATGTTATATTTATTATTTACAGGAATTACAAATCATTATTATACCCATCCAAATAATAATATATTGAATAACAATTACACCACGACGTGGAGACGGTAAGCCGTACGTACGCACGTATGGTGACATGTCATTCAAAGGATGGATAGAATACTGAATATGGTTGTACCATATTTATAATAATATTATAATATATAGGAGATACTGGATTCATTTTTTAGAATGGTAATAACAAATAAAGAAGAAGTGGAAGAAGAAAGGAACTTGAAAAATGGTGGTGAAATCATTACCTCTTCTTCGGGTTCTTCCTTTTGATTTGATCAAAAGGGATCTTTAAGTTGGCTTTCTGACTAAAGTAAGGCCTCTATGATGAAGTGAGGGAAGTTTAGAGAGTATTTGGGCAGATTTTTTCCGAACCAAAAGGATTTGAAGGTGTGAGTTAATGAGAAGGGAGAGTGCCCTTTTATAAGAGAGGTGGGGGGAAACTTTGTGAATACTAGAAATATTATTTTATAATAAATTCATATTCGGTTTCTAATGGCTCCAAAGTGGATTATTTAAAGGTTAAGGTGGGGATGGGTCTAAAACCACTCAACCAATAGAATTTAGAGAGGTTTGGGTCATTATATCAACCTTATCTTTAAGTATTAACTCTTAGTTAATTAGTTTCACTTTTACAATGTCTCTTTGAATTTTTATATTATATGGTTAATAAACATACTATTTAAATCCAAGGGACCCCCAAGTGGTCAATTAATGATACACCTATCATGATATAAGTCTCATGGACGAACCTTAGAATTTTACGAATTTAATATCAATTAATAATAAAATATTTGTTTTAAAAACTCTTTTATGTCAATTTTGACACTATTCAATAATTGATTTTTGTAAAAATCATAACAGATTGATTACTTCAAAAAAAAGTTAATTAAATCAATCATAACATGTCATAGTATCCTAAAAAATTATTTATATTTATAAAAAGTCTCAAATTACATTTATTTGGGTATTTATAATATCAATTATTTCAATTTTTCATTAAATAGGTAATTACTGCATCATCATTGTGTCATAAATAAATTAAATTTTTAAATTTTTAAATATTATAAATAAAATATCATTATGTATGAAATCTTTTTATTTTTCTAATGAATATTTACAGTCAAATTTATATTATGTATAAACCTATATTAAAAATGTTTTAGTAAATAAACTCTGATTTTAACTCTTTTAACTCTTCTTTGAATTAAATAATAATAAATGTCCTAATCTAATCCAAGTGGACCTAAATGATAATATTTTATTGCTAAGGTTGGTTTTGGTCGGGATAAACTTGTCCAATAGAATTAGGACATGTGTTAGGGTAATATTAATATCATTTGTACCCTTAATTACCCTATTTACTTTCAACCGTGGTAAATAAAAGTAAAAAGTTACTATTCACCAAAAATTATTTCCATCTCATTGAACAACATTTTACTCCTTGATATTAACAATGTCTCTCGTATTTTCGAAATTCCAATCACAGAATCAGTAAAATTAAGTTTTATAAAAAATTCCGTTTTTTAACTACCACTTAGTAGTTTCACTATTCATCGAAAATTGAAGTTTTTCAGAACAATGCCAAAATTTCACCCTAAGCTATAATTGATATTCCGAATTCAAAAATGATGTCTATTTTAAAAAATTTCAAACATTTAAGTTGCATTAATTAATTTTATAATTAATTCCCGCTGTCACAACAAATAGCGTGTTTTTAAGAAACAATATATATCAAAAGATTGACAATTGTTTATGTCCAATTTCAAAGTGAAATTAATTCTAATGAACACAATTGGATAAAATGGAAAAAATATATTATAATTATACTTTAAAACCACTCAAATTCATAATTTATCACTATTAATTATTTTTATTAAAAAAGTTGATTTTAATTAAAAATTTTAATTTTCCCTATTCATCAAAATATTAATGTTTTCTGAAAAGTACCAAAATATCACCTTAGGCTAAATTCGATACTCTGAATCTAAAAATGAAGTCCATTTTGAGAGATAAATTTTCTAAAATTTTAAAAAGTAGGTATTACTATTCATAATGGCTACTTTGATTGGTTGTGGTGTGTGTTAGAACTCGAAGTTGCGTACAACACACGCTACTGTATTATTCAAAGAGAAGCATACCGTGGAATCTCAGGGTGTTACAAAAGGTCCCAAACATTGATTTTTAAGAGTTACGTTTAAGTTAAGGGATCCGACCTCTCTCTTTCTTTTCAAGTAATCTATTTTATGTCATTCCTTTTATGATCCATGTTCTTATGTTGGAGGATGTTATTTTATATTCATCTTTCTTCCCTTTTAATTTTCATATAATGAGAGACCCCCTCTTTCTCTCATCAATTAGTTTTATGAATGTTTATGTGGCGCCGTTAGGCTGTCGAATTTTTAAGGGGATTCTTTCACCCTTCTCATTTTTTCAAAGTTCTACTTTCATGTCAAGTATTTCAAGTTCCTTTTTAATTATGTTGGGGTTGGATCTCTATATCTATCATACTGAACTCTTATTTTAATATGATGAGAGGCCCTATTTGATCCTGTCAATTCATTTTTTTTTGAAGTTTAAGTGACACTGTTAGGCTGCCGTATTTTCAAAAGAGAAATCTAATTTTTGTCTTCCTTCCATGTTTTTCTTTTCAAATGGTATGTCCTTTAAATTTCATTACAATGTGTATATATTCTCCATATTCGTTCCCTATACTATTTTATGGGTCCTTTATGATTGTTCAACCCATGTCCCCACTCTTTTCAATGTTTTCTAAAACCCCAAAACATAGCGATTATGCTGGATAATTTCCGTCTCAAAATGTCTCTCTCTTTTTCTAAAGTTCTTTTATTTTATAAGTGAATACTCAAACCTCTCTCATATATAGTGGTATTTTCATATATACCAAGTTGTTCTATTTTAAATTATGGTATTTACATACATGAGACCTGGTCTCCCTTTCTGTGGGTTTATAGTGACGTAACGATCATGTCTGCAAAGCAGTTTTTAAAACGTTGTGATTATGAAATGTAACCCATTCCTTTTTTCTATATGGGTTTTTATTATGAAATGATTGATGATGATATATATGGATCACATGATAATAAATACATGTCAAGTGTGCGCCCTGATAGCACTCCAATGCATTGGGTAAATACTTAATCTCTAGAGATGACTATTTTTAACGATTCCTTGGTGAATAACCTTGGTAATTTTTAATGACACCTTGGGGATGGACCATGGTGAAATAGAAATTATTGTCAATATTAAATGTTGTATCCACATCTTCAACTTCTAAAAAAATGCTATTTTTATTATGATATGTCTCATGATTTATTTATCATGCCTTAGAGTTATTTTAATGACCTTATTGAAGTATCTCAAGTTCACATGTAAAATGTTTCTCTTGTTTCCTTTACTGGGCCTTCTGCTCACCCTTTCTTTTGATGTATGTCCCCAAGTTATGAGATGCAGTAATGAACCTAGGATGAACTTATGGAGAAGTATTTCAAGTGTTTAAGAAGAATGTTTTATGTTGTTTTCATGTATTATGTTCCTGGTATCCAAGACACTAAACCTTAAAGATCCTCAGTTTTGTGTAATGTAATGAAAGTTTATGTTATAAAAAGGTGGGATGCCACAAAAACACCTACCTCCATCTCCCAAGTCTCCTTATGTACTCACCCATCCTTCCATAACACCCATAGTAGAGGAATATACTGGCCATAGAGAACTTGCATGCTATGATCCACAGTCCAAATTGGGTTCCCATCAAAGGATGCATCCACCTCCAAATAAACCTCTTCCTGTTGAAAAAATGGGATACGGGTTGGGAAAGTAACGTTGTAGGTGAGAAACATTGAAGACGTCTTGTATATATTGGTACCTCTAAGGGAAATGCAACCGATAGGAAAACATCCCGAATGTCACCAAAACGTCAAATGGGCTGACATATCTCGATGAAAGCTTCCCCTATCACATAACCCACATGTTTCTAAACCTCTGTGTGACACGTAAGAAAACCTGATATTCGACCTCAAACTCCAGTGGTCAGCTCTGTCGATCCGCATAATATTTCTACAGAGACTGTGTTGTATTCATCCTTTTCCGAATCGACTCCATGTGCTCAGTGGTGTCCTAGAATAGATGAGGTATCAGCAAAGTTTCATCTCCTACCTCCAGCCAACAAAGGGTGATTGGCATGGAATATTGTACAATACCTTATAAAATGCCATCTCAATTGTATCCTAAAAAAATTTAGTGTAGGAAAACTCTACCAGGGGTATGTGTCTCTCCCAAACCCCCCCTGAAATCCCAGACACATGATCGAAGCATGTCCTCCAAAACCTAAATTGTGTGCTTGGACTGGCCATCTATATTAGGATGGTATACTGTAGTTGGAAGTACCTATGTACCCGAATCCCTCTATAGTCCCTTCCAGACACGAGAATTAAAACGATCAACCCTGTTTGAAATGATAGAGTGCAGAACCCTATTCAAACATACAATATCTAGGATGTACAACCATCCAAGTTCATCAACAGTGAAGAATTAATTGATCGTAAATAAATGTGTATCTTTTCTGAGTCTGTCAAAAATAACCCATATTGCTTCATTCCCTCAAGGCGACCTCAGTAAACCCATCAAGAAATCCATCGCGACATCATTCCACTTCCACTCAGGAATGAGTAACTGTTGTAAAATCAATTCTGATTTCTAATTCTCTAAATTCACCTTCTCATTAGTGGAACGTCTCATAACAAAAACAACTACATCCATCTTCATACCTGTCCACCAATACTAATGGTTTAGATCTCGATATATCGTGGTGATACCAGGATGAACTACTAAAACCGAGGAATGAAAATATCCCATCAACTACTCACATATGTCTGTTGAAACCCATATGCGTCCATGGAAATGCAAGATATCATCCCCTCATATTGTCCACCTAGGAGTAGAATCCTCTCCTGACACACTCTTTCATAGGACTAGGCCTTCGAAATTTGATAGCTGCCTCATTCGAACTAGATCTAGTAGATTAAAGGTAACAACTATAGAATAATTAAACATATACCCATGTCTACCGTGCACCTCCCAATGCATCTTAAAGAACAAATATAAAATCATCCACTCACTTATGGCCTCTTCAACTACCAGTATTTGAGTCCTTGTACTCAATGCATCATCCACCATGTTCCCTTTCCAATGTGTGTTGGCACGATCAAAGTCAAAAAAAATGAAGGTACTCAGCCCACATTCATTGTATCAAATTCCGTTCATGATGAAAAAAGATATACCTGGGACTTTTGGGGTTAGTGAATACCACAAAATTATCTCCCAAATGATAAAGTCTCCAACAGCTTAATTCATGCTCAACTCCAGCTAACTTGGGATCATATATCAGGTAATTCCTTCCACGTGTCCTCAACATCTAAGGCTTGTATGCATCAAATCCTTCCCCCTGCATAAGCACTCCTCCTAGACCGATACCTAACACATCATTGTTTACACTGTAACTCTTTCCAGACTCTGGTAAAATTTGAATCGGTGCAGAATTCAATATACCTTTCTTTTCATGATAGGATAAATAGTAGGAATCTGTCCACAAGTACTTTTCAACCTTCTTAGTTAAGACTATCTGTGGCCCTTATAAGCATGAAAAGTCCTGTATAAAGTTATTTTAGTAACTAGACATCCCAATAAAACTATGTACCTCAATGATATTCTATGAATACTACAAAAAAATATTTCTCCCACATTCTCTGGGTCTACTTATACTCAGGTCTCTAAGATAAAATGACCTCAGAAAGTGAGTATGGTTCATCCAATAGTGGAAATATGATAGATTATCATACAATTGATGCTCTATTAGTGTACTAAAAATCATCTTAGCATATAAGGAATGGTCATGTTGAGTGGGATAGTACACTAAGATATCATCTACTAGGACTACCAAAAAAGAATCCAAGTAAGGATGGAACACTCGGTTCATCAGTGCCATGAAAACTGCTAGCACCTTCATGAGACCGAACGACATGACCAAATAATCGTATAGACCATACCATCTCCGAAAGGCTATAAGAGGTATATCTAATGGTCTAACGTGAAACTCATGATAACTGGTTCTCAAGTGAATCATTGAAAATAGTTGTGATCCTTGAAACTGATCAATGAAATCATCAATCCTCAGAAAGTGATACTGTTTCTTGATGGTCAACTAGTTCATCTTTTGATAATACACACATATTCTGAGGGTATAATCCACCTTTTTTGCGAAATGGACAGTTGAACCCCAAGGAGAAGTACTGGGTCAGATGAAAACCTTTTCATGAAACACCTCCAACTACTTATTGAGATCTTATATATCTGGTGTATCTATCCTATGAGGAATGGACACCGGTGCCGCTCCTTGCACAAGACCAATAGAGAAATCTACACCTCTCACCAAAGGTATACCTGAAAAGTCATCTTGAAATAAATGTATGAAATGATCCACCACTGGATGAAATTCCATCTTTGATGTCCCTGGATCGTCCAAGTATAAACTAGAAATATGGGATGTAATTTCTCTCAACCCATGATGCTCATGTCTAGCTCATCTCTCCTGGACATCCAATTCACCATTATGTAGAAAAGACACACCCTTTAGTGATGTGAAACTCACCATACGGCTATAGAAGTCAATAAAGTCCTAGAAGGAGAAAAACCAGTCCATTATAAGAATTATATTGAATATTATCATATCTATGACATATATGTCCCAGAAGAAGTTACACCCACCAATCTCAATTGGGCACTCCTTGCACTGACGTACACTAGTAGTCCTAATCCCCAACCGAGTGTCTAGGGTCATAACATCCTCAGAAGTAAATATATAGATCCCAAGGATCTTCATAATGGAAAAAGATATAAAACTATGGGAATACCCTATATCAAAAAGATAAGATGCTAAAATAGAGGAAACTATGATCGTACCTCTAACTGTAGAGGGTCTGGGATCCTTCTCCTATTGAGTCTGCCCCACTACAAAAGTATGACCTATACCGCAGACCTGCAACCCTACAGGACTACCCTTAGTTGATCCACCCTACTGTCTCTGAAAATATATCGACTCGCTACCATGTCCACAACCTCCTCCTCTTCCTGAACGTCTGGAAAAACTCCAGTTACCGGACTGATGAGAAACTAGTGGTCTTTGTTTTGAACGTGGATTCCTAATAAAATCCCGATCACACACTGTGGGTGAAAACACTTGGAAAAAATGAAAAAGATGAACCATAATTCAACAGAATCAGCACTCAACCGAGTGTCTTCGGAATTAAAGTCTCATATACCCACTCTTCTGGCTCTGGTAGAAAACCACCTGGCTGCCTGAATAAACGTCAGGAGAAAAATCCCTATGATGATTCCTACTATCTATCGAAGTAGTTCCAGCTCCATATGTTGAACCACCCCATCTCACGGCTCTGAAATCCCTTAAATTGGGATCAATAATCAGTGTTTGATTTAATATTTTAGTGAACAAAGTTATCCTAAAGACATTCACCAACGATCATATGTCATACTTGAGACCATCCTCAAATCACCCAGCCAAAGATAACTCATCTCCTCCCACAACAGGTGTAAAGCGCTGGAGCTCCGTGAAATGAAGAGAATAATACATAATTGAAATATATTCCTATTATAAACGCATTAACTCTTGGTCTTTATTGGCCCTCAACATCTAGTGATAGAAATAATCAAAGAAGGTCCTCTGAAACTCTTCCCAAATCATATCCTGATGACATCCCGACTTTGAGATAACATCCCACTATGTTTTTTTGGAATCACATATCATGTATGTCTAAAGATTCACCCTCCTCTTTATAGGTGTCTCCAGATGCTCAATGATAGTATGCATGGCCTTGAACAATGTCTCTACAGCCTATGGTCCTCCATCCCCTAAAAATGTGGGAGGATGCTGGTACTAGAACACCCTCGTCAACTCTTCCAATGTCGGGGAAGGATGCGGTGCTCCATGAAATGTTTTTAATATCCTCAAAATGACTTAATGGAACTATTCATAAGCACCCACATCAGGTATAATAGCTGGTTCCAAGATGGTCATGACACGAGGATATACTGGTTGTCCCTAATCTACCATTTCTGATGTGCGATCGTCGCCTTGTACCTGGAATACAATCGGAGGACATCTTGGAGGAATGACTCTGCAAGGTCAAGAAAACACCTCTGTAAAATATTATCAAGTACATCAACATTTTAGTGCAATAATGAAAAAAGGAGAAGAAACATTCATGTTTTAGAAAACAGGGTTACACGGCATGTATAACCCATACATAGAGTGTTCCCTTATGCTTTTAACATGGAATGTACCTCTTCCAAACCTGGTCATGTAACACATATACACATGGGGTGTTACTCATAATACACTGTGTGTTCTTGAATATTCCCTCCTTCCCATGTTCTATTACATGGGTATGACTACACAGTTCTATCATGGGTAACACTACATGGTGTGTTATCCCTTGACACTGTATTTACCAGTTCAGTTCCTTCTACCCGGGTCGTTGGTCACATGGTAGGATACATGGTTGACTCTATATGGAATGTACAATCTAGAAACAACATGTACAACCTAGGTTTCATCAAACTATTTCATTGGTCACACGACCAGATACATGGTTCTCTACACACAACGTGTAAAATCTAGACACGACATGTTAAAAAAAAAATTTCCAACCCCGTGTCTCTGCTCACACAGTCAATCACACGGTCAAGAACTACATGGAATGTACTCCTAGAACATGGTGTGTACTTAAGAAAGGTTGTTTCATCCAGAACAAAATAACACATGGTGTGTGTTCATGACACCACATGCCATGCTATCCAGGTTTCTAGACAGTAAGCTTCTGAAACTTCTCTAGAACCCTTTAAAACATAAAATTTTGTCCAAGGCATTTGAAATTACAACCTATGGGATCCCATACCCCCTTGAATCAATTTTTGGCAACCGTATTCATCTTAAAACATGAAAAAAATTAATTTAATTTCAAACATGATCCACCGAATTCTTATCACAGAGGGCCCAAAACACCTTTGGGACAAATGTTTGGAAACCATACAAATGAAACATTACATATTCGAATAACCTATCAAATAGTAGGTATTATATCATGGAATCTATACAATAACATGAATATTAAGCACAACATCTATCACAATAGTATGAAATCTGTAATGCACTCTAAATGGCATAACAATTTTGATGCCTGAAATGTGATCTCTATCATGTGCCTATTTGATGCATGAGATGACATACCCTCATATCATCGTGTTTCAATATAAATAAAACCTAGGTAATATGAATAATAATAGAATAAAATAATTCAATCACCCGACGGTGAAATCAAATCAACTATAACAATTGGAAAACCAAAAAACTGCAATATTCGAGATAACATGGATTTTCCCTATACACGGGTAAGCTACTCCTAGGAAAGTCTTATTACCAACTACTCATTCCATTATATCCCTATCTATAGGCTCCAAATAGTAAGACAAAGAAGAAAGAAACTCCTCTAATTCCAATTTGTAACATCTCGGTTCCAGGTGCCACCCAAAGGTGCCCCGTACCCAGTTGGTCACATGGCCTCAAGTGCATTTCCACAAAGGCCAAAAGTTTCCAACTAGAAGCAAGGGCCTTGGGTGTGATAGTGGGGAAACTATTCCCTTATTGGCAGAGTAATAGAGTCCAAATAAATAGTAAATAGTATCAGAAGTCATAATACTATAACACAGAAGTAAACAATGGAAGACTTATAGTATAAACAATGGAAACATATATAAATAAATGATGCATGTCACGTGTATCTAGGAAAACATCCAAAAAATTCATAGTAATGGAAATAGAAATCTTGAAAAAGTAATTAAAATATTAAATAAACTCCAATGCCATCACAAGACTCATCATGGTCCCATGCTCTCCAGCTCCAACATCAATCATGTACCAGATGAATAGGGGAGATTTCCCTTATCTATACCTGCAACCATGTAATATATTTAGGTCTAAAAGTATGACCCAAACAGGGTGTGAGATGAATCCCAGTAGACAACCACCAAAATATCTATTTATAACTATCGATGAATATATATAGAAGGTAATATGTAAGAATGAAACAATAAACTAATAAGTACTCAAAAGCAAACAATATTACAATTTTTAATTACATTCATTTTCACTTATAAATTATGTAATCTATTGAATAATTTATCCATACGATCTTTCCTAAGCTATGTGTCCCCCAGTATTATAATAGCACAAATACATCTCAAAAGAAAATCTAAAAAATCATGTAATACCGAGTCAAATGTTTTGATTTGTCTTGGAAGACTCATAACATTCCTTCAATTATTCAAAAGCAACCCTCTGGGAAAGTTCTCACAGTTTAATAACTTCAATTTTCACATATCATCAAATAAAAAAAATATAATTACACTTGAGGAAATCTCACACAATCTAACCCATTTGGTCCTATGTAACACTAATAAAAAACAATGACCACCTGGGTATCTCTTACGGTAAACAACCATTGTTTTGCATAACAACAATAATTATAATGACCCTATCGATGATCTCATGGTGAATTAACTGTGGTCCAACATTCTTTTAATAACAACCCTATAGGTTTGTATTATGGTCTAACCCCTCTGGTCAATAACCCCATGATAGCTCTCACCGTCAATACCTCTGGTCAATCCTAACAACAATTCATAATTAAGTGGCCCTACCTCAGGAATCTCTCACAGTTAATTCCCCTTGGACATACTTTCATAAATAAAAACACATGCATCTCATATAAATAGAAACTCTATCCTAACAACACTAGGCATGGAAATTAAAGAAAACTAAAATGATTCCTAGACCCAACAGTCATAAAAAATCAAGTATGGTATAAACATCCATAATCAAGGTATAAAACCTTATGCAAAATCAATAACCCCTTTCACAATTGACCACAGCAAAATATGTCTTAAATAGGGTTAATATCCAAAACATGCAATAATTTAAATATGGGTATTCAGTAATTTTAGCATATATAATCCAATGAAATTAAACGAAATTCAAAAAAAACTACCCCCGATGTTATACGATGAACAATCCTAACCGTCGGCCCTTGAATCTGCCAAAAATGACATAGATCTGTGAAAACAGTAAAAAATATCAACCCTAGATAACTCATGAGATGGGAGAAATCAGGAATAGGGGCTCCAGTGAAAGAGATAACATACTGGTGGGAATCAAACGCACCCAACAACGTCTCAATCAGAGCTCGGACAGAGGAATAGTGGGAGCTCAAATATCATTGGCCATACATTGCTCTCATGTAGGAAACATGGGGAGAAGAAAGTACATATATACATGAGACGTGATCCTGCACTAATATAAAAAATAAAAATAAAATTATATGGTGTCTTCATTGAAATTACACACCATTTACTAGCCTCAACCAACCCTAGCTTAAGGGGATCTTCTAGGTCACCCACATGACCATGTACTCGGCCGTTACATGACATGTACATAGCTACACGCGGAAACCAGGTACATGTCGTGTACTCAAAAATACACCGCATGTACTTAGAAAATTTCTAAATCATCATTTTTCCGTAAAAAATTAGAATTAAAGATACATACCTATAATGATGATCTAGATTCATACAACATATTAATGTAGGAATACCATGACATGAATGATCAACATAATATTAAATATCCACAGTTTTTAATGATCATGTTTTATCCTGAGGGGTGTGCTATGAGTGGTTATCTTGAGGGATGTACTACTCCATAGTAGGTGGGTGGTATTTTAATGGTGTTTGGAGATAGTATTTTAATGATACTCCATATGGTTGGTTACGCAAGAACCATAGTGAATTTTATTTTGGTGAGGTTGTATGAGGATAGTTTTTATGATTTTTGTTAAACTACACCACAATATATGGATTTTTGAATTCTTGATGGTTATGTGAGATTAATCTACGGTTTTGAATTATTTATCCATCTTCCACATAAGATTACATATTTTTTCTATGGATTCATTATCACACAATGAAATCGTTGGTTATGATATGAAGGTGATAACTTTGGGGAGTATGAAATAATTTGTTATGGTTTGTGAGCTCTAAATAGATAGAACCCTACTCCGAGAATCTAGGATTGAAAGGGAGCTATGTGATGTGAGTGTGAGGGTCATGTTGAGACGCCTTCTAATAATAAAGGGGACTACATTTTGAATGTTTGGATCACACCATAGTGTGTCCCAAGTTGATGGGTTTTTATTTTTCTCATAGGTGTAGAGTGATACACTATGTAATGTGTGGCTATAACACAATGGAGACCATAGAAAACAAATTATGTTATAACCAACATTATGACTCCACAAGAAACATTATGATTTTTTTTAAAATAAATAATTTCTTTTTAATATGAAAACATAATAAATGAGGTCTCCCACATTCGTTCATATAATTGACATTTTTTTATTACTTGTGGATCTATAGATAGGCATATGAACCATATTTGATCAATTATACATTTCTTTTACTATTTTAGTGTGTTTTTTTAATTTTCCTTAAATTACGATATTGTTTCAAAAAAATTAAAACCATATTTTAATGTCAATTCATTTGACAATAATAGGCAAGAGAACTTATTTTGGATCCAGGTAAGTGCCCCCTAAATACTTCTCATATAAATATACATTTTAATATAAAACATGTGGCAGAGTTAACGAACAATATATGATTGTAATTAATTTAAATAGACCTTCCTTAACTTTTTAATGATGGGTAGAATTGTTTTGGGATCACATATAGCTTCCCATGTAATGATACTTGATTCCATGGTTAATATTGGTCATGAATGTTATCCCATTGTTTGGAATTGTGGTTAATTTTACATGTAAATTGAAACATTGTGATATTTGTAATGTTTTCCTTATCCTCCATGGATTTGTGTATGTGACTAATTTGGGGTGTTTATCTTGTGATTTAGATTTTTCGGAACCATCAATTCAATATATAGACTCATTTATTATTGACTATAATATATGATGATTATTCTAACTCCACTAGAATTTTTGTCTCTAGGTGGGTTTCCCATGGATTAAATTTATGCATTGGTTGGGTGTTTTTTTGAAAAAAACGACACATGAAGTTGTGTTAAATGTTATACCAACCCATATGGAATATTCATATATTTTTGGTTTTAAATTGGTATCCCAGTGCATTATGGTTCTAGTGAAGGGATAATACCTTTTTAAAATTTATATGAAATGACTTAGGGGGGAATTGATGGAAAGGTAGTCTAGTGTATTTTTTTGGAAAAAAATTGTAAGAGTGGAAAAAATAGTGATAACCTTGCATGAATATGAAGATTTAAATATGGTGTGTTTATTTGAGAGGTTACCCTTGAGAGGATGTGTTATCATTTATTGGTGAGTGGAAAATTACTTTGAAGCATTGGTGTTTTCATGGTATATTTATGGTTTATCTTGATATTTATAATTTAAAATGAACTTGATATCCCATTATTAAATATCATTATTTGTATAATTATAATATTTTGAAAGTTGGTTAGGTTCAACCTTAAAACCACATATTGATTATTTAGATTTTACCAAGGGTTGGAGTAATTCCAATCCATGGTATTGGTGGTCGATAGTGATGGGGTGTGATGATACAAGGGGTGGGTGGAATTTTCACCCCCAAGGACTGATGGAAAAGGTAGATTATAATTATGAATCCCAAATCATACCCACATAAAATTATATGGTATAAAACTAAGTAAATCTCTTTTTTTGACATGATTTATTGTGGATTTGTGATGAATGTGGTGGTGGTTACCCTTATGAATTGGTGTATCAATGATATAAAAAGGAACTGTGTGTTGTAAAAATTTCAACCCAATGAACTGAGGATATGTTAGGGTATTGGAGGAGGTATCCACTAACATGACTTAAAATGACTTTTTATTGAAGACCCAGCATATCAATGGGGTTAAAAGTGGTATATTTCTTGGGAATGGCCCGTCACAAATATATTAAAATTCCTAGGGAGAGATCCTATACTATGATAAATTTTTTAATTCCTTATGGGATTCCTTTTACTTGAATGATAATTTGTGGCTATGTTTTTGTCCGTCCAAGAGTGAAGAATTTCTGTGTCATCGTGGATCAAGATGGTGCATCTCCTAATGATATAAGTTAAATACCATGGGGTGATATCTTTTTTGAGAAATATGTTAACCATAAGATAAGACACTGATTCAAATATGGAAATGGAGACTTTGTGGTCTTGCCATAATGAAAGGCTGCTGAGAAGAGCTCTTGATTATTCTTCGATAGGATTGTTTGGGCCATAATGAGCAATGAATCTCAAAATGATGGAACCAATTCAATCTCGCACCAGCCTGACTCCTCTCATTATAACTTGAATGCAAGAGCCGTCCACATTAAGTTTTAGACCAAGACTAGGGGATTCTATTTAACCACCCTTCTTTGCACCACGTTCTGGCCGCTGGTAGTTTGGGACACCAAAGGATTCCCTCTATGGAGAAGAACAACAAGTTCCCCCATTTGTAAAAGAAGGGAAACATTTATGAGTGTATAGATCACTGGGTGTGTTCTAGCTCTTTGTTTCTCATTTCTGAACTGACCCAGCAAACCAAATAAAAACCCATACCATGGTGCATGATATGATGAGGTTGGTTATCTGTAACTTGGAACCACACATAGAAGAAGCCCTCCCCACATTATATTAACATTAGAACTCGCATATGTTGTCTAGCCAGGTCTCATGCATATCTCACCAATCAAAGTACTGAAAATAAGGTCTATGGACTATTCTCTAAATCCTATCTGCTACGTAGCATTCAAAATGAAACTCCATCCCATCCTATCATAAGATTTGTCCATGTCGAGTTTAATCATGATATTCTATCTAGTTCATTTGTTGTTGAGGTCACCCAACATTTATATCACAATTCCTATCACCCTATAGATGCTCCAACCCTCGATAAATCCATGTTTAAGGATATAGATGATTAGGGGTAGTATATTACTGAGTATTTCATAGATTAAGCTAGCAAGGATCTGGTTTTAGAGGTTACATAAACATATGGGTCTATATTGTCCCAAATTTTTTGACTCCCAAACCTTGGGGATCAGCACCATCTTGGAAGCACATATAGATCTAGGGAGTGATCCTCCTCTGAGGCAGTCCTCCACTGCCTCAATGAAATGATATTTAATAACATCCCATGCAAATAAATAAAATGTACCCGAGAATCTATTAGTGTTTGGGGAACTTTACAGTTTTAAAGTATGAATTGATGTTATGATTTCCATATCATCGTGTATGGCCCCCAATTTTGTAATTTTCCTAATCATTGGATAGTATTGGGAATTTTGTGTAGAAAACAGCATTCAGTGTCAGTGGTCATGGGTGAATCATCTCTTGATCCCAAAGGGCCTACAAGGAGGCTTTTAAAATGGTATTCTGCATGCCTTCCATCCACCTCCATATCCACTATGTACGTTCCATCATCCAGTTGATGATTAATACTTCTAATAGATCTCTTCTCTTTTATGAATGCATTAAATAAGTTAGTGTATCTATCTACATCTCTGAGTCATAGATATCTTGAGCATTTACTTTCCACCCTTTGGATGTTCGTAAGTATTTCACATAGAATGTTTTGTTTCTCCACCATTCTTGCAATTATATCATCTATCCCGTTATTCTGTAAATGAGCTTCCAGGTTTGAGATAACACTTTTGGGATCCCCAATAGGACTATTTGTTGGATCTTTGGCTGCTACAATCACGTATCTTATTCCTGATTCTTTTAAGTTGTTATCTCATGATGACCCAAGCATTTATTGTTCTAGGATGTTCCCATGAACACTCAGCGACCATCAGGAAACTGTCCAACCTAGTCCAGCTTTCCAATATGGGAAAATTATGTAACCTCTTTGTGATCCTTTTAAATGAATCAGATGGGGGGGTAGTGGCCATAAAGAATATGAGGTAGGTGAGTGATCTATTCCTGAGGAGAAGATTCAACGCCCTACAAGTTGGTAAGACAACGATCCAGCATACTCGAAATTCCCCCACACCATTTTTTGTTATTGTGCCTTCTGAAAGGCTCTCCAATATATATCATGTCCATAAAACCATTTGAAGAAACATACTCTTTGATGTTTTTCATCATACCATGATTATAAATACCACCTCCATTATTTTCAGACATATCAGTGATATAATTAAAGTCACCAACTAGGAACTAGGGAAGGTTACCTGGTTGGAATCTCGAGGCTTTCTTCCATAAAACAATCCTCTTGTTCTCCTTGAACATAGCATAAAAAATGTGAAGAGTAAATCAAAACCCATCGCACTAACCTTGGACGTAATTTGTAGCAGTGTAACCTCCACATTTTCTAAAAAAATGTTCTTCTTCTGAAACCATAGGAAGTTGTTGCGTGGACTTCCATTCATAGAGTTCGCGAAACTGGCAGAGGATCAGCAGAAATGGTTGGGAAATTTGAAATTGCAGGCGTCACGTAAGGTGCATTAATTATGGATAATAGAATGTTTAGAGATAGAAACACTATTGGAGGGGTCCACTATGATCTGATGTACTGGTGATTGGTAAGGGAACATGTGTCATGCAGCAACCTAACCCATTTTGTGGATTAAGCGTGAAACAAAATAGATTTAGTTCCATTTCAACCTATGGTATTAATGATTTGATGAAATGTGATAGTAGTAATTACATGAAGTATTCTAACATACGGTATAGATGAGATGTGAGGATATTCAGGGTGGGAACAGCTCTGACCTCGACCTAATGATGAGATGATATCATGGGTGAGTTCCACTTTAACCCATGCAATAGTTTGATGGGATTAGATGGTATTATGGGCTGCAACCACTCTAATTCTTGGCATTGTAGATTACGGTTGGTAATACCAGAAGGTTATAATCTGAACATATTTTCTCTCACACAACCTATTCAATGATAACCTTACACTAGTTGATGTAGGAATAATTTATCTTGAGTGGCCTGGGAAGTACTCCAGGTTGGTAGGAGTGGATAGTTTATAGTATGCTTATGCATTCATCATGAGAATATCACATCATCCAAAAAAATTATATTGGTTATGTTAGTGACACCATTAGTGTTGTCTTATGATGTTTCACCCACACCATGCTTAGGAGTCCTTTCAACGTTGATACCCATGTAGATATCATAATTGCAGGAATTGGACTAGTACATGCATAACATTGGATCTTGGAGTGCATACCTGGCTTGAGTCACATGATAGGATTATGAATAGACAATGCATCTAGAGGTGGTAATTTTTTGTTTCTTTTATTTTATCCTTGGTTTTATGTGATCTTACGACAGTAGATGTTGACAATTTCATCCCAAATTTTGTGAAATTTTGATTTCCCACTCTTTTTCACCATTTGGTATATGGATTATATTTACTTTTATCTTGGAGGAATGCTATATATTATTTATTTATTTTTTATCTGCTGATTTCATTTTACATTTAATATGTTTTATAGCTATTTGTACCTAAGTGTATAATCACTCAATAGTTTTATCATATGATTAATGTGACATTAATGTGGTTTATTTGTTTGAAACACATGAATAGTCAAATAGGATTCATTTTTTTAATTTTCTAAAACAAAATACATATCCTTTATCTATGCAACAAGATGGTGGAATTATAAAACAATTACCTAATATTATCTATAATATCACTAAAATTTAGTAATTAATGTGATAAATCACATAGACACATGATACATATCCACAATAGTGGGTAAATTAAGATAGATATCTGACTCTGTGATTTGAAACTATTATATTATAGGGTGAGTATGAAGTAGTGGGATATATCACTTATCATTTCCTCCATTCCATTCTATGATAGAATTATTTGACACATTGTTTTTAGGTATAATCTTTGATGTTTCTAGTGACAAGCCCATGACCCTCAAAGGGGTAGTCTGGTATATAGATTCTTAATGAGAACCCTTTCCATAGTGTGGGAATCTAGACCTGTGAGTCATTTAATGATATTTGATATGTGAAATTGAATATTGCAATGTTATTTGTAACCTAATTGGGATATTAATGACATCCTAGGTGGGAGATCCAAGTGATGTTGTATTTATTTCAACATATTGGTGAGCTAAGTGTCGTAGTTATGTGCTAGGGTTTTTTCAATTATTATTAATTATTATTTTAATGTAAGATTGAATCTTTATAGCGTAGTTATCCAAGTCCTGTGTGAGCCTTCATTGATGGGAAGATGGTTTAGATGCTTCATTCCTTAATAATGACATACAATCTATGTGTGTTATCATGTATCTAGTCCGACATAGGGATTCTGTGGGTATTTAGATGGGTAAATCATTAATAGTGATTTTCCAAGGTTTCTTATAACATATATGGTAAAAAATTTCAACACATGGTTATGAAAGAGGTACTTGGACTTGCGACATATATCTTCATGTTTGAGATATGTTATATAGAGGGGTATCACTACTATGAATTCCATCCATGTACAGAGAAGTGATCATTAACTAGGGATTATCAGCATAATTACACGAGTTGATTTTTTAGGATTGAATTTATACAAAGGAATATGTTACCTAAAAATAGCCACAGGTAATTATTCTTGGTTTCTAATTATGCATGGCTGAACATGGAGAACATATGGAAAATTTCAATGATTTGATGCGAAAAAATCACCAGGATGGCGAGATTGGGTTTTTTGAGTTACGTGTATCCAATAGTGATGTCCTAATAATAGATGTATATTAATATTGGTTTCATTTTATGCCTACCTAGTTTGAAGATATAATGAATTATGATGTGTATTTTTATCTTTCAAACTCAAATGGTGTGGAGTACCTTGAGGGTTCCACTGTGTTGTGGTAAGATATGTGACTCTATATTTTCCAAAACTACATGGAGTTAAGTGAAAAAAAATTTATGTGATCAGTGGAAAATCGTTCATGGATAGTCACATAATATTTTATGATGGTTGAAACATGTAAGAAACCGTGTTCTGATGGAGAAATAGGTAATAGTGTTGGCACATTATTCTATATCAAGAATATGTATGAGAATGGATAATTATGGGGAATTTCTAGGTATTGTTTGAAAACATAGTGTAGATGAATCTAGGAATTACCAATTTTTGTGATTATATTTAAGTATGGTGTTGATTAAATGATTGTGTGTGTTTCGGTTTTTGGTTATGTTAAGATGATATGAAATGTGGTATAGGAGTTATGGTCATTTTTTAATAGTAAAATATAGTTTTATGTCCATTGGTTTTTATTAAATAATGAAAGGTATATTGGATTATTTTGATGGATAATGATCCAAAAGAGTTCCTTAACTATGGATATTTATGAAATAATGTGATTGTGAGTAACTAGCGGGATAAGGTGGGGCTCATAGTATAATGGACTGTTAGAGTAACATGATAATAAGAAAGAACATAAAAATTGATTTAGATTCTTTTATAGTTGGAGAAAAAATGGGGTATTATCATTATAGTGAGATAAAAATTGTGTTGGGCTGTTATATTATAATTGTACTCTAGATGGTGTCATGAGATGTTGTCATTTTCAAGAAATAAGAGTATCTCTCAGGAGTGTCATCATTCAGCTAATGGTGGGTATCAATATTTTTTTCTGATTGATAGATGATATGTGAAATTCAATGGTGAAGATAACACACTAGATGGGATATGAATAAAATCATATTTTTGAGATTTTTTTAGTGCATGTTAGGGGTGAGGTGTGAGTGGACACAATCTGGATGTGGTTGTGGTTTCTTGTTGATGCATAGATGAAATAAACAATACCTTGCATAGTAACCAGTAAAATACATGGATTTGTGTATCAGGTAGTGTTATGAATGTTTATTTAGTTCATATGGAACCAACTAAGGAGATTCATTTAGATATGGAACAATATAATGGCCAAGAATGTATTTTGAGAAATAGATAAGCATATTAGTGGAGTACATTGAATCTGACTGATCCAAATAACAAACAAATAAGGATAATGAGTTGGATCCTTTTTTAATGTACATAGTCAAGGGGTGAGACCATGGATTCTAAACAAATGGTTAGGTGAGGATCATGTGTTGTGTCATGTGAGTTATAGTGTGAAATATACAAGTGATATTGATTTTATTCATTAATTCATAACATTTTTTATAGTCCCTTAATAAAATTTCATGTAAGAGTGCATAATTGGTGTGAGATACACATGTTTTAATATTAAACATAACATTTGAGCATTATTTGAAGTAGTCCAACTGAGTAATTTTACTATTCTAATTATAACTATCAACCTACTTATCCAAATTGCGTGGTTATTATTATTTAGGATTCCTTATTCCATTTCCAGCATATAATTATAAGGAATTATTATCCAATTCTATCATTTGAAGGGTCATATGGACACCACAAGAAGGCCCATAGAATCTGTAAAGAAAATGGACCAGTCATGATGATTGAATTACTGGTCTTGATAAAGATGTCCAGAATCTTTTATTATCCCCCAAATGTTGTGGGACAATACCATTCATATTTGATAAAAATTTCAAGGCCCAACTCCAAAAACAAGGGTCCCTGCTGATGCATTTAAATCCATCCCACCATTCTATATCAGAATTAATATCAACACACCAATATTGACATTTCATCTGATAGATAAATCCATTCGATCTAAGATTTTTCAGTGTGAAATTGGAGATTTTTTTGGATAACTTTTTTGAAGAAAGTGTTTGAAATTTATGGTAACTTCCAGTTCAAAAACCCATTCACATTATGGACTTAGAAAAAGGATTGGTAGAAAAGGACATTTAAAAATTGTTTAATAAAACCGGCATAAGATTGGATACTTAAGTCCAAGGACCGCCAAATTTTCATAGTATTCAATAAAAATGTATATATAAAACTTGTAATAAGATTATATTTCTTGATTCTAGTGTCCGGATGGTACAATATTCGATCAAAGTGGAGTGGTAGATTTGGAATGCAAACAGTCCACCACCATTGGTCTATAAATATATCCCCTTTTTCTCCTTGAAAGGGGTTGTAATTTTAGAATAGAGGAAAATATATTTACATGAACATACTTTTCAAATTTTTGGGAGGACCTTCCAAACTCATGTTTTCACACGAGAGACCATTCCTCTTCTCTCTTCTATCATGTTCTTTTGTTTTCTTTTCATTTTTAATCACATTAATTGATTTCAATTTCATTAAAATTTTGATGAATGTTTATTTTTTTATTCTATTTTAATCATACACCCAATATTATTAAATACTAATTATCCTAAAACATTTTAAATCAAGTTTAAACACCTTATCTCCATCTCATTGTCATTCAATCTAAATTCTATATCTAACATTAACTTCCCCATTTGTATGTGTGTTCGGTGCACTACTCTTATCATGTCTCTAAATTTTTATTCTATTTATAATTCATCATCAAAAAAATTCAACCAGATTATTAACCAAAACAATTGCTGAGTAAACCCACCATCGTGGTGAGATATAATTTGATGATGTTATTTGATTAAGAGATTTTTCATCATGAATATTGATTAAATTATCATTTTTTATGTTAAACATAAAATGACATGGATTAATGACATGCATTATTTAACGTGTGTATTCCATGGATTATTGGAACTATAAATAACCTACAATAAACAATCTATGATTAATATTAGAACTCTAATTTAATTTAAGGATTGGATTAAATCCTTAATATATCATAATTACAATCAACCTTATCTTGTAATGTGGGTATTAATTTAATGCAATATAAAGCAGAGCTCAAGTTTATCGTAAGATAAACCCTCAAATGATGAACTCACTCCAATCATTATTAAATTATTTAATCAATAAATAATTTAAATTAATCATTGAAACCCCCCCCAATTAAAATACAATCAACTAAAAACAAATGAAAATTTTAAAAGTATCATCACTATGGATTCGAACCAAGTGCTGCTATACACATTAGCAAAGCACCAGAATATTGTACAGTCAATAGAAGAAAATAGCCTATAAATCAAATGGTGTCATTTCCAGGGATTGTGTATTAGGTAGACATTATTTTTTGTCTATTTTAAAAAGACCCAAAAAATAAAAAATTAAACAATAATAAAAAAACACAATGAAAAACTCTCCTGCTCATAAAAATCATAAAAAAACACAAATAAAAAATCATATTCATATTTCATTGAAAATATATCGGAATGCCTCATAGGATCCCAATAAATTCCTCAGGTCTATTTGACCCTGAAATAGCGTGATCTCTTCGCCAAATTAGGAGGAAAATTAGGGAAAATCAAAACAATCTTGAACCAGTCCTTATAAAACCATTTAAATTAGATATGTCTAATCCAAGAGATCAAACCCATAATGAACTTGCTACCCCTGATATGAATTACCAACCCCATGGTATTCAATATCCAAACACAGAGGATAACTTTGAACTGAAATTGGGTTTGATTCATCTTCTTCTTAAGTTCCACAAGCTAGTTAGTGAGGGTCCACATCTTCATCATAAAGAGTTCCAAGTGGCGTGCTCTACCATGAAGCCTCAAAAGGGTTCTCAGGAACAAATATAACTATGAGAATTCCCTTTCTCCTTATCTGAAACGACTAATTCATGGATTTACTACCTCCCTACTGGTTCCATAACTACATGGAATCTAATTGAGTGTCATTTCATAAATTTTTTTTTCCAGCTTCTCGTACTACTTCTATGTGAAAGGAAATAAGTTGTATTAGTCAATTACCAAATGAATAACTCCATGAGTACTAGGATATGTTCAAAAATCCAATGGAAACCTATCCAAATCACCAAATCCCTAAAAAAGACTTGATCCAACACTTATATTAGGGGTTATTGGATATGTAGAGATCTCTCATTGATGTCGCAAGTGGCGGTGCTCTTGTAGACAAAACTCCTTTAGTTTCAAAATATAACATAAGCAACATGGATGCAAACACAAAAATATTCCATACACGAGAACACTATCTATTCAATCAATCCTATGATAGTCAATCGATATAGCCGAACAAGATGAAATAGTGGATGAGAAAACATACAAATCTTGTGCATTAACTAGTTGTGGCTGCCAAATCCCCAACCTCATCTTTTCCACAATATATTTTCCCTATAACTATCAAGAACTGTGGAATCTGAATCTCCCCATCTCATCAAACTAACAAATGTACCCAACATCAAGAGGATCCGTATGATTCATTTGACCCAATGGAGATCAATGCAGCATATGCTCAGAGGAACACCAACCCTCAACAATCAGGTTAGTTCATTAGAAACTTTAACCAACCCCACTCTGAGCCCTTCTCTTCTACCTTTAACCAAGGCTTGAGTTATGATAATCCCATTTCTCATCACCCTAATGTCCCTCTCATTAATACAAACCAATTCTAATATTTTCAAGGTGTTAGAAACAACCAACATACATACCCTTTCATTCCTCAACCTCAAAGGATCGATCCTCCTCTTTCTTCACCAAGATTATACTATCCTAACGAGCCTTCACAATTACCAAACCAATATAATCGCTTTCCCAAGAACCAAAATCAAGTCAATCCCACTCCGGGACAAGTCTTTTATTCCAAGAAACCATGTGGAAGTGAAATGGAAGATCTTTCCTCCTTCACCCATTCCAACCATAAAAATATTGAATCCCAAATTGGGAAACATGCATACTACCTAAGCGAGAAACAAAAAATTAGTTTCTTTCCAACCCCTATGACAACCATTACCCAACCTTAAGGGTTACATAAGTAAAATTGTACTTAGACTGGGAAAGAAAATTTCAATGCCTCTTGATGATTCCTCCAACACCTCGTTAAATGTTGACCTAGAAAATGAAAAGAAGAAGAAATTAGAAAAGAAACCCAAATTCATTACCTCACCTCCTTCTATTCAACATAAGAACCCAATTCCTTTTCCTCAAGCCTTTTCAAATCCAAGTAAGTCCTTTAATACTAATCCTTAAATCTTCAACATGTTTAGTTGTTTTGAAGTCAACATTTCCCTCTTAGATACAATAAAAAATCATTAATTATGCCAAGCATCATGATGAATTGTGCACACCTAGGAGGAAACTTAGGACCTTAGAAAATGTTTCCACCCAACAATCTATTCCCAAAAAGTGCAAATATAAAATGAACTTTATGGTTCCATGAAAAATTTGAAGATTCAACTTCGATGATGCACTCATAGACATAGGAGCTTTTATTGTTGTGATGCCCAAATCCATATTCTCCAACCTTGGTATACGTCCCTTAAATCAAATGGGTGTTTTCAATTTATTATACAATCAATGAACTGTCAATCCTAAGTGAAAATTGATGATGTTAAAATTCATTTAAATGATCATATATTCCCTTCTGATATCTATGTCCTTGAAAGGGAAGGTCAGTAAAAATCTTCTCGATATCCCCTAAATCTAGGAAGACCATTCCAAATGACAACAAGAACCAAAATTGATATCCATTCAGGCATCTTATCCATGTAATTTTGTGACCATGTAGTCATATTCCACATTTTACAAGCCATATGATACCCATATGAGGACCACTCTGTATTCACAATCCATTCGTTTAAGGACACTTATGAGAGTCAATTGAACCACATTCCATCATGTTCATCATATTATATGGAGATAGGAGTTTGTGATATTTGTACCATGATTACCTGTGTCATAAATGGGGATATAGATATTGAACTCTCATTCATATACTCCATCAATCTAAAGGTTCTTGAAAAATATTTTAAATCTCATCTCAACTCTCTTCACTATTGTGACACATTGGATAGTATTATGGAAAAGAAATCAGATTCTACTAAAGTCCATTCCTAATTTCATCAGTTTTATAACCCACAATTGAAAGAAGATACTGATATAAAACCCCTCTCCTAACACCTGAAATATGCATTCCTTTTCCATTATCACTATTATCCATTCATTATATCTACATCACCTACTAAAACTAAAGAGTTCAAACTTGTTCATGTTTTAAAGGAAAAAAGGAATTAGGTTAGATCCTAAATGACACACCAGGAATGAACCCGACTCTTTGCATGGATCACATCCATCTTGAAGAATCAACCAAACAAATTAGAAAACTAAAAAGAATACTCAATCCACTCATACATTAGGTATTTAGGGGACAGATCACCAAGATTCTTCAAAATGGTATTATCTACCCAATTTATGATTATGAATGGGTTAGTCCAATTCACGTTGTACCTAAGAATGGTGGGATAACTATTGTCACAAATGAATATGGGTAGGTAGACACACCTTGAGTGAAGAACAAATGTAGTGTCTGCATCAACTATAGGAAATTGAATGTTGAAACAAGAAAAGATCACTACCCTAATCCATTACTTGATCAAATTATAGAACGATTAGATGGAATGTCATATTATTTACTTCTTGATGGATACACTAGCTATTTTCAAATCCCAATAGCACCTTAGGACAATGAAAATACTACATTCACTTACACATTTGGAACATATTCACATACGAGAATGAATTTTTGTGTTTTCAATGCTACTAGAATATTCCAAATGTGTATGATGTGTATCTTTTCTGAAATCATTTAAAAGTACATGGAAGTCTTCATGGATGACTTTTATGTTTATGGGGAGTCATTTTAATCATGATTGAATTCACTTTCTTTAGTCCTTAAAATGCGTTTCAAGTGTAACATTGTGTTAAATTTGAAAAAATGTCACTTCATGGTTTCAAATGGGATTTTTCTATGGAGCATAGTTTCAAAAGAGGGTATTGATGTTGATCTTGACAAAATTGAAGTGATTAAATCACTTCCTAAACCCACCACTGTTCACGACAAATGTTCATTCCTTAGTCATGAAGGTTTCTATCAGTGGTTCTTCCACAAATTTAGTATTATTTTCTCCCAATCACTCGTTTTCTCCAAAATGATGTCACATTCCATTTCAATTAGGTTTATAAGATAGCCTTCATTGAATTTAAAATTTCTCTTACATATTCCCCAACAATCAAACCCCCATATTGGTCCTTTCCCTTTCTGTTGAAGTGTGATGCTTCTGATAGAGTCGTTGGGGATGTTCTTGGTCTAAGAAGAGAATAAATTCCTTATGTAACCTATTATTTCTCAAAAACATTGGATGAAACTCAATCTCACTACACTGTGACAGAAAAGATACATTTAGTTGTGGTTTTTTCCATGGATAAATTCTAGACCTATCTCTTAGGTGAAAAAATCATCATCTTCACAAACCATTCAAATATACATATCTTATTCAAGAAAATTAATTCCAAACCTAGACTAATAAGATGGATCCTAATTATCTATGAGTTTGATCTTGAAATCAATGATAGAGCATGAAAATAAAACCCTTTGTCTAATCACCTAAGTTTAATTTCTAATTCTTCTCATTCAGAAATAATTGATAACAAATTCCCCATTAAGCACATTTAATCTCTCACTCCAAAGTCACCATGGTAGGCCCCAACTGTAAATTATATGGTTTATGTTGTTTTTCTTGTATTTTTTTAAAAAAAAAGAAGTCGAAAAGTGACTCAAAATAGTATTTTTGGGAAGAAAATTATCTTTGGAAAATTTGTGCTGACTTGGTAATTAAAAGTTGTGTTAATGGAAATTAACATTCCCCCATTTTAGAATTCTATCACTCACTTCTCTTAGGTGGAAACTTTGGACTTCAAAAGACCTCCCAAAAGGTCAAAGACTCTAGATTTTTATGGACTTCACTCTCTGAGGACTCACAAGAGTTATTCCAATCATATTCAACTTTCCAAGAGTTTGGGACAATTTCTAAAAGAAATGAAATGCCCCAAAGTCCCTTAATCTTCTATGAGATCATCGATTTTTAGGGAATCGATTTCATGGGACTATCCCCCCTTCCAATGGATTCTCATAAATTATTATTGTGGTCGATTATGTTTTTATGTGGTTTTAATCCAACCCCACTATAGAGGATAAATCACACACTGTTAGTGAGTTTCGAAAAACCAAAATTTCCATTGATTTAGAACTCCCAGTTTTTTTATCTGTGACATAGGAATCCATTTTTGGTAATAGAAAAGTTAAATCTATTTATGAAAAATAATGGTGTTGTACATAAAACATCAACTTCATATCACCCCCAAAAAATGGAATAGTTTAACTCTCAAATAGAGAAGTGAAAAAGAGTGCATAAAATAATTGTTAATCCCACCAGAAAAGTTGGCCCGAGAGACTTGGTGAAGCACTTTGGGATTATCGAACTTCCTATAAAACACCCATTGGGATGTCTCCTTTCAAGATAATATTTTAAAAAAAACATGTCACTTTCAAGGTGAAAATCATTATAAGTAATTTTCATATGTGAAAACATGTAATTTTTATTGTGAAAATTTTAGTGAAGAAATATTGTTGCAGTTGACTAAATTGAAGGAGATTATAATTGATTCTTATGAGAATTCCAATCTGTAAAAAGAAATGGCTAAGGTACTCCATGACAAACATATCCTATGAAAGGTATTCCATGAAAGTGAAAGTGTGTTACTATTCAACTCTAGATGTTGGCTTCAACCATGTAATCTTAATGCTCAATGGGAAGGTCCTTTCCTTGTTTATCATGTTATCCCATTTTGTGTAGGGAAATTACATGACCCATCTTCCAAATGGACATTCATTGTTAACAGACATCAGTTAATGCACCAACACAAGAGGAAACACATCCAAGTAACCACCTCGAATTCCATCAGATCCACAACTTTTACTAACCTACCACTAGATAGAGATAGTGACCCACCAAATCAAAACTTTGGGAACCTCTTTCCCTTTCAATCTCTCACTATCTCTTCCTCTCTCCCTCCCACATTCTTCTTATTCCTCTCTCATTCATTTTTTACCGCCTTCTTAATCAAACCTTTTTTTTCTATTTCTCTTTTGTGTGGGTGTGTATTTTCAAAAAAACTAAAAAACAATAAAAAATGGAAAAAAACAAAAAATAGTTATACATACTCACCATCAAGTTTTGAAATTTTATTCAAGAATTTTGGGGAGTCAAAAGACAGGATTTCATGTCAATATTTTTTAAATCTCATCATTAATTAGGATAAGGAATCTTTTTTCAAAACTAACAACTGTTGAATGCTCAGTTTCAGATTTGGAAAATGATGCTTCCCCAAATCTGAGGGAAAAATTAGCTTTCATTCAAAGGCCACATATGGACATATTTTAAAAATGATTGTTTTTACCCCCTATTTTGAGTCATGATTTTTTGGACCTTAGAGATGGATTTCATTATTTTTGTGTGCATTAATATGATAGATCCATTTTCTGAAAATCATGATACACACAATAGCCAAATAACCTTCCATTAACCTTACATGAATCCTCCTTTTGAAATACCGTTCAAGCCTATGAAAACCTTTTCTTGATTGCCACATTACGAGCACAATACATTATCCATCCTAATATATATATGGATTTACAGTGAATATATTATGTGTGGGGGAATGTATTTAATTTTTGGTATCCTTTTCTTAATATTTTTGTATGTGTATCATATTCTTGAGGAAAATCATCCATATTAGTGTGGTGGTTTTGGTAATCAAATTTCATTTATGTATTTTTTTTAAATGTTATTGACAACTGCTCAACAAAATGATAAAAAAAATCAAAAAAAAAATAACACAAAATGTTTTGTGTCCTGGGTGGGTCTTAAATCACTCTTCTTCAACCTTTGATCTTTTCATAAATATTAAAATTAGTTTTACGAGGAGATCAATCATGGTTTGGGAGATGAGTGTGAGTTTCATTTCAAGTTCAACATACAATAAAATATTAAAAAAAGTACACTTTCATTATATATTATTATTAAATTGGGAGATGTTTTGTGTTTCTAAATATTTTATATTATCATCCAATTCAAATTTTCATCCTATCTTGTGCATTTCTTCACACAATCATTCACTTGTAAAAATTTTTTCACATTTCCCTCCCGGTTTCATTTCAAAAAAACTATGCATTGTTATCCCATGCTGATGTTTTACACCTCATCTCCTCTCTCTTGGACATTATATTCCTACCATCCCATAGCCATATAAAAACCCATTAAAAATACCCATTTTTTCATGGGAACATTATTATAGGGAATGGATTTTGGTATCTCTTTCAAAGTCTATTATTTTCACTTTTGGTTGGTGAATGATCGATCCTCCAGAAATGAATTTTTATCATCTTGTAATGAGTGTGTTTTGAGTCCCTACGTTTTCCATTAATAAATTCGAGAATTAAAAATGAATTGTTTTTGGAATATTATTTCTGTAACAATTTGTGGTGGAATTCAATATGGTTTAGTGAAATGTTCTATACCTCCCCTGATTGGGGAAAAATTAATATTTATTGGCGAGTGAGAATGACTTAGTTATGTGTTTTGTTGCACATGAAGACATTCACAATAATAATTATTGGGTAGTTGATTTTATTCATTTATTAAAAACTATTTTCAAACTAACTTTACTAAATTTCATGTAAAAGTGAATAATTGGTGTGAGATACTCATGTTTTTATACTAACTATATTTTTTGAGCATTATTTGAAGTAGTCCAATTGATTCAGATTACTATTTTAATTATAACTCCTACCGTACATACATAAATTGCATATCTCTTCTTTTTTAGTATTTTATATTCAATTTCAAACATATCATTATAATGAATCATTATCCAATTCTGTCATTTGATGGGTCATATGGACACCACAAGAAGAACCATTGAATCTTTGAAGAAAATGGACCAGCCATGAATATTGAATTAATGGGTTCAACTAGGATGTCCAAAATCTTCAATTTTCCAGAAAAATTTGTGGTAAAATACCTTTCATATTTGATAAAAATTTCAAGTCCTAACTCCACTATCAAGAGGCCCAACTGCATCATTTAATTCCATCACACCATTCTATTCGGGAATTAAAATTGGCACACCAATATTGACATTTATCATGATAGAGACATCTATTCAAGCTGAGATTTTTTAGAGTGAAATAGAATCATTATAAGGAATTTAATTTAAATAAATTGTTCTAAATTGATGTAATATTCCTATTCAAACACTGATTCACATTATATACTTCGAAAAAGCATTGGTAGAAATGGATTGTTTAAAATTGATTAATGAAACCACTAAAACATTTTCAACTTAAGTCCGATAGCCGCAATATTTTCAGAGTAGACTGAAAATATGTATATATAAAACCTGTAAGAAGAATATATTTAAATTTCAAACTATTTGGAGGGTCCAGTGTTTTAGAAAATTGGAGGGGAATATTTGGAAAGTGAACAGCCCACCACCATTGGTAAATAAATACATCCCCCTCCTCTCCATGCAAAGGGTACACATTTTAGAATATATAATCATAAATTTTCATTACCAAATCTTTTAAAAATTCTAGAGAGGACCATTAATAATAATTTATTCTATTGAGATACCCTTACTCCTCTCTTTTCATTCTTGTTCTTTTGTTTTCTTTTCATTAGTAATCCTATAAACTGTTTTCAATTTCATTTCAGTTTTAATAAATGTTTCTTATTCATATTATAATTTAATTTTAAACTCTCTATTATTAAATATTAATGGTCTTAAAATAGTATATATCAGGTTAAAACACATTCTCTCCTTCTATTTCTCATTCAATCTATATTCTATATTTAACATTAACTTCACTGTTTTTGTGTGTGTTCGACGCATTACTCTTATCTTGTCCCTTACTTTTTCTTCTAATTAAAATTCATCATCATAAACATTAGAACTAGATTTTAAACCAAATGAATTTCGGTGTAAATCTACCATTTGGGTGTGTCATAATTCTGGGATTTTAAGTGATTGAGATCTTTTTATCTGTGAATAATCTCTAAATTAACATTGTGTATGTTAAACTTAGAATGTCATGGATTAATGACATTATTTGATTAACGTGTGGTTTACATGAATTATTGGAACCATAAATACACTACCATAAAAAATATATTATTAATATTAGAACTCGATGTTAATTTAATGCTTCGATTAAATCTTAAACACTTGGGAATTCCAATCGATGTCATCTTATAAAGAGGGTGTTAATTTAATGCAATATAATGAAAATATCAAGGATATCACAAGCTTAAATCTCTAATGATGAAATTAGACCAATATTTATTGAATTTTTTAATCAATAAATCATTTCAACTATGCTCCGAAAACAAAACCCCAAATAAAAATACAATTATCTAGAAATAATCGACTATTAAAAAGTAGCGTCATTGAGGATTCGACCCGAGTGCTGTTATACACATTAGAAGGGCATCAAAACCATGAACGGTTGGTAGAAGATAATCAGATGCACTTCAAATGGTTCCATTTTCATGGATGAATAATTAATTAGTTATTAGTTTTTTTATTGTATGAAAACAAAAAAAAAAATTAAAAATTTTGAAAAAAACACAAAAAACACAGCTTCTCATAAAAAGCATAAACAGAAAACAAAAAACACATATTCCTCTTGCTTTTAAAATGTATCTAAATTCCCTATAGCCTCCCAAATCAATCCATCAGATCTTTTTGTCCCTGAAATAGAGTGAACTATTCACTAATATAGGATGAACATTAGGGATAATAATATCATTTAATAACAAATCCTTGTACAATTAATTGAATTAGATATGGATAATATTAAGGAACAATCTCTTAATGAAATTTCTACCCCTAATATTAATTATCTTCCCCTTGGTATTCAATATCTAAAAATTGTGTCTAACATCATATTCAAATCGTGTTTGATTCATCTTCTACCTCCTTTATATGGGCTAGCTGGTGAGGATTCACTTCTTCATTGTAAAGAGTTCCAAGTGGTGTTCTCTACTATGAATGCACAATGGGTTTTTGAGGATCAAATAAAACTAAGATCATTCCCTTTATCCTTATATTAAACTAATAATTTATGTCCTTACTACAACCCTCCTGGTTCCATAACCACATGGAATAACATGAAGTGACTTTTCATTGAAAACATTATTTCCTGCTTCTCGTACTGCTTCTATCCCAAAGAAAGTAAGTGGTGTCTTTCAATTACCAAATGAATCACTCCATGTGTATTGGGAGTGGTTGAAAAATAATGTGGAAACCTATCCAAAACACCAAATCCATGACAAAATCTTGATCCAATACTTCTATGAGGGGTTTTTGTGTATGGAGAGAACTCTCATTGATGCTGAAAGTGGCAGTGCTCTTGTTGACAAAACTACTGCAGCTTCTAGATATCTCATATGAAACATGGATGTAAACATATAATATATCAATACTCAATTACATGCTCATGTCAAATAATACCTAGTTAGTAAATCAATAGAGATAAATAAGATGAAAGAGTGAATGTGTGAACTCAAAGGTCTTGTGCATCAACTAGTTGTGGCGAACAAAGAGCCAACCTCTTCTTCTCCAGAATCTCTATTCCGTGGACCTATCAAGAACTATTGAATCTTATGCTCCCCATCTCATAAAAATGACACATGTCCCCAAATTCAGGAGGATCCATTTGATTCATCTATTCCAATGGATCTCAATGCATCATTTTCATAGAGGAACACCAACCCTAAAAAATCTGGTCAGTTCATTAGAATCTTTATCCAACCCCACTCTGAGCCCTACTCTTATTCCATTAAAAAAAGGCTTGAGGTATGTTAATCCAATTTCACATCCCCCTAAATTCACTCCTCAAAACCCAAACCAATTCAAATATGGTCAAGGTGCTGGTAACTTCCAACAACCTTACTCTTTTGTTCCAGATCCACAAAGGATCAATCGTCCTCTTTCTCCTCTAGGATTACATTATCCTGATTAGAATTCCTAATTCCCAAACCATGACAATCTATTTCCAATGAAACAAAATCAAGGAAATCCCAATCTGGAGAATCCTCTTCTTCCAAGAAACCATGTGAATGTGTGGTGGAAGAACATTCCTCCTTCATCCATTCTAGTGTTAAAAATATTGAAACCTAAATTGGTCAACATTCATCCCACCTAAGCCAGTAACAAGAATCAAATTATTTCCAACTCCTAACTCAACTATTACCCAACCTTAAGGGTAATGTAAGTGAAATTATACTTATATCGGGAAAAAAAATCTTTAGGCCTAATGATATGTCCTCCAACTACCCTTCCAATGTTTACCTAGAAAATGAAAAGAAAAAATTATAAAAGGAACCTTAATCCATTCCCCACCTCCTTCCATTCCACTTAGGAACCCAATTTATTTTACACAAGCTGTTTCAAAGCCAATGAAGTCCTTTGATCCTAATTATGAAATTCTCAACATGTTTAGACGTGTAGATGTCAACATTCCCCTCATAGAGTTTATATATAATACATAAGTATGAGGTGTTTCTAAAGTAATTGTGCACCCATAAGAGGTGAATTAAGACATTCGAAAATGATTACATCCAGCTGTCTATTCCAATAAATTGAAAAGTTCCAGGGACCTTTATAGTTCCATTACGAAATAGATGATTAAATTTTGGTTATACACTCATAGACCTAGGAGACTCAATTAATTTCGTGACCAAATCCATCTTCTCCAACCTTGTTCTAGGTCCCTTACATCCAATGATAGTTTTCATTCAATTGGCCAATCGAAGCACTACCAATCCTGAGGGAATAATCACGGATGTCCTAGTTCGCATGAATGATCTTATATTCCAACATTATTTCTATGTCCATTACATGGAAGGTGAGATGAACTCTTTTTTATCTCCCCTAATTCTTGAAATACCATTACTAACGATATAAAGAACAATGATTGATGTCCATTCAACGATCTTATCCATGAAATTTGGCGACAAACTACTTATGTTAGTCATTTTCTAGGCCATGAAATACCCATGTGAGTTCCAATATTCACTCTCAATCCATGATTCTGTGGAAACTTCTGAGAGTCAATTGAACCCTATTCCATCATGTTCATCATGTTCTAATGAGAGAGTATCTTTTGATAATTTTAGCATGATTAATCAAGTCATAAATGGGGAGGTTGATGTTGACCTCTCATTCTTAAAATCCATCAATATAGAGGATATTGAAAACTGTCTTGAATTACATATTATCTCTGATCTCTATTATCCCACATTGGATAGTATTAAGGAAAATGAATGAGAGTCTAATAAAGTCCCTTCTTCCATTACTGAGTTGTATAACCCACAAATGAAAGATAAGACTAATTTGAAACCTCTTCCTGAACAACTGAAATATGCATTCCTTTTGTATGATCACTCTTATCTTGTAATCGTCTCCTCATCACTTACAGAAACTGAGGTGTTCAAACTTGTTCAAGTGATAGAGAGAAAAAATTCCTTAGGTTGGAACCTAAATGACATATCAGGCTTCAACCCTACTCTTTTCATGCATCACATCCATCTTGAGTAATCATTCAAACCAATTAGACAACCAAAAAAAGACTCAATCCACTCATACTTGAGGTAGTTTGGGGAGACATAACCAAGCTTCTTCAAGATGGTATTATCATGAAAAATTCAAATAGTGAATGGGTTTGTCCAATTCAAGTTGTACCTAAGAAGGGTGGGATAATTGTTTTCACAAATGAACATGGGGATGTAGTAACAACTAAGGGAAAGTACAAATGGAATGTGTGCGTTAAATATTTGAAATTGAATGTTGAAAAAATAAAATATCTCTACCCTCTTCCATTCCTTGATAAAATACTATAATGATTAGCTGGAAAGTCACATTATTTCTTTATTGATGGATAAACCTAATATTTTAAAATCCCAATCTCACCTCATGACCATGAAAACACTACTATAACTTTCCACTTTGGAATATATTCATATAGGATAATTCCTTGTGGCCTTTTCAATGCTCTTACAACATTCTAGAGGACTATTATGAGTATCTTTTCAGAATTCATTAAACACTATATGGAATACTTCATGGATGAATTTTGCATTTACGGTGATTCATTATAATCCTACTTGAATTAACTCTTTCTAGTCCTTCAAAAGTGTGTCAAGTGAAGCCTTGTGTCAAATTATGAAAAACGTCACTTCATGGTTAAAAATTTTATTTTTCTTGGGAATATATTTTCAAAAAGGGTATTGAAGTTGATCCTTCCAAAATTGAAGTGATCCAATCATTTCCTGAACCCACTACTGTTCAAGACATTTGTCCATTCCTCATTCATTCCACTTACAATTAAGGATTCATCCATTATATCAATAGGAATTCCCTCCCACTCCCTTGGTTTCCCCAAAATTATTTCAATTTCCATTTCAATGAGGTTTTCAAGAGAGCCTTCATTGAACTCAAAACCTATATTATATCTTCCCTAATAATCCAACCCCCAGATTAGTCCTTTCCATTAGAGTTGTTGTGTGATGCTTCAGATATAGCCGTTAGGGCTGTTTTTGGTCAAAGAAAAAAACTCTTCATGCAATATATTATGCCTCAAAAAAATTGGAGTAATTTCATTATCACTACATTGTGACTGAAAAGGAACTTTTAGTAGTGGTTTTTTTCATAGATAAATTTTACCCCAATCTCTTAGGTTCCAAAATCGTCATCTTTGTAGAACATTCTTCAATAATGTTTTTACTCAAGAAAATTTATTACAAACCTATGATAATAAGATGGATCCTAATGCATTAAGAGTTTGACCTTGAAATCAATGATAGAACATGAAAATAAAACTATGTGGCAGATCACCTGAGTATAAATTCTAATTCTTCTAATTCAGAAATCATTGATCCTGAATTCCCAACTGATCACCATTCATCTCTCACTCCAAAGTCCCTATGGTATGCCCCAATTGTTAATTACCTATTTTTTGGTGTTTTTCCTGATTTTTTTTCAGAAGGGAAAAAATGAAGTTGAAAATTGATTCAAAACACTATTTTTGGGAAGAAAATAAAATTTGTTAAATTGGATCTAACATGGAAATTAGGAGATGTGTTAATGAAAATGGTTATTTCTCCATTTTATAATTCTGTTACTCACTTCCCATAGGTGGCCACTTTTGACCACAAAGGAAATTCCAAAAGCTCCTAGAGTCTAGATTCATAGTGCCTTTACTCTTCAAGTACTCACATGAGTTCTTTCAATCATGTCCCACTTGCGAAAAGTTGGGGACAATTTCCAAAATAAATGAAACACTTCAAAATCCGTTAATCTTCTGTTAGATCTTCGATTTTTGGAGCATCAATTTCAAGGGAATATTTCCCCATTCCAATGGTTTTTCATACATTCTTCTTGTAGTCAATTCTATTTATATATGGGTTGAGGTCAACCCCACTAGAAAAAATGATCCATATACTGTTATTGAGTTCATACAAGCCCACATCATTAACAGATTTGTAACTCCCTATGCCTTTATCAGTGAATTAATAACACATTTTTTTAATTCAACCATTGAATATATTTTGGAAAATAATGCTATTGTACATAAAACATCAACTTCATATAACCCCCAAACAAATGGAATGGATGAAATCTCTAACAGATAAGTGAAAATAGTGCTTCAGATAATTGTTAAGCCCAATAAAAAAGATTGGCCTAAGAGACATGGTGAAGCACATGGGATTGTCAAAATTCCTATATAACATCCATTATGATGTCTCCTTTTAGTCCAGTTTTTGGAAAAACATGACATTTTGTAGTTTAAATCTATCAAAAGTTATTTTGGGATGTGAAAAATGGTAATTTTGGTTGTGAAAATTTTGTTAAAGAATAATTTTGTTGTTTACTGAATTGGATGAGCATATAAATGATTCTGATGAGAATTCCAATCCATAGAAAGAAAAGGATAAGGTAATACATGAATAACATATCCTGATAAATTTATTCCCTGAAGGTGAAAAGTTATTTTTCTTCAACTCTATATTTCGGCTTCACCCAGGTAAGCTTAATTCTTGATGGGAAGGTCCTCTTATTTTTTCTCATGTTTACCCATTTGGTGTAGTGCAAGTCCAAGAACCATCTTCCAATAGGACATTCACAGTTAATGGACATCGGTTAAATCATCACCATGATAGGACACACATCCCAGGAACCTACTCGACTTCCATTATATCTACAACTTCCACCATCCCAGCACTGGATGGGGAGGACAACCCACCAAATCCAAACAAGGAGGCACCTCTTTACCATTAAATCTATCTTTATCTATTACACACTCTCCCTATTTCTTCTTCTTCCTCTAACTTTAAATTTTTACCACCATCTTCATCTAAACATTTTTTCTATTTCTATTCTATGTGGGTGTGTATTTTAAAAAAACATTAAAAAACATAAAAAAATTAAAAAAAAAGTGTCATACTTACTCACCATCTTATTTTGAAATTCACTCCAACCATTTTCGGTAGTCAAAAGACATGTTTTCATCTCCAAAATTTTTTTATTTTCATTATGAATTTGGATAAATAATCTTGTGTCAAAATCAAAAACTTTTGAATGCTTAGTTTTAGATTTGGAAAAAGATTCTTCCCTAACTGTTAGAAAAAAAAATTAGCATTAATTCCAAGGACACCTATGGACATATTTTCGAAATGTGAGTTTTCACCCCATATTCGGAGTCCTAAGTGTATGGACCTTTGAGTTGAATTTCCAACATTTTCGTGCATTAGTATGATAGAGGCATTTTCTGAACCTCATGAGACACACAATAGCCAAATATCCTTTCATTACACTTACATTAATCATCCTTTTGAAATCCCCTTCGAGCTTATAGATTCCCTTTATTTTATATCCACATTACAAGCCAAATAAATTATCCCTCCCAATATATACATGGGTCTACATTTCATATTTTATTAAAATTTATGTATGGGTGGAATGGATTTCATTTTGGGCATCCTTTTCTTAATCATTCTGGGTGTTAACTTATTATTTAGGGAAAGCATCCATTTTAGTATGGTGGGAGGTTGTCATTCAGTGATTTTTGGGTAATGGAAATTCATTTATGTAATTTTTTAAATGTTATTGGATACTATTAAAAAAATAATAAAAAATAAAATCAAAATAACAAAGAAATGGGTTGTGTCTTCGTTTGGCAAAAAATTACTCTTCTTCAACATTTTATCTTGTTATAACTATTAAAATTATTGTTGTGAGGATATCAATAAAGGGTTGGGTGATGAGTTTGAGATTTGATTCAAGTTCAATTTACAAAAATAAAATAAAAAAAAATAATAAAAAAAGAATAAAAATAACACTTGCATTTCCTATTCTTATATCATTAGGAGAACTTTTATGTTTTGTAAATATTTCATATTATCATCCCCTTCAAATTTTCTTCTTGTCTATTGTATTTTTCACACAATCATTCTGTTGTAAATATGTGTTCCCATTTCCTTCCATGTTTATTTTCAAAAAAACACTCCATTGTTTTACCTGGGATGATTTTTTACCCCTCTTGTCTCTTATCTTGGACAATATATTCCAACCATCACATAACCACAAAAAAACCCCTTCAAAATACCTATTGATTCTTGTGCAGTTTATAATAGGTAATGAAAGATAAGAGCTCTTTCAAATCCTATGATTTTTACTTTTGGTTGGTGAATGAATGAACCTCTAAAAATATTTTTTTATCATATTGAGAGGAATGAGTTTAGAGCTACTACAATTTACATTTCTAAATTTGATCATGAAAATGAATTGTTTTTGGAATATTATTTCTGTAACAATTTTTTGTGTAATTCAATATGGCTGAGTGAAATGGTTTAAACCTCCCATGATTGAGGAAATCAAAATTTTAATATTTTTTGGAGAGTGGTAATGATTTAGTTTTGTTTTTTGTTGTACATGATGACATGAAAATACTAAGTTTGGGGGATTTATCGATATTCATTTATTGATAACATTTTTTTATACCCACTTTATACAATTTAAGGTAAAAGTGCTTAATTGGTGTGAGATACTCATGTTTTAATACTAAATATATATTTTTATCATTATTTGAAGTATTACAATTGAGTTAGTTTGCTATATTAATTATAACTCTCAGCCTTCTTATCCAAATTACATGTTTACTTTTTTCTATGATTCCTTATTCAATTTACAACGTATAATTATAAGGAATCATTGTCCAATTCTATCATTATAAGGTCTATATAGACAACACAAGAAGAACAATTGAATATGTAATAAAAAAGGACCAGCTAGGATGATTTAATTACAGGGATCAATAATGAATTCAATCATCATTTATCCTCCACAAAAAATTGGGTAAGAAACCTATTCATGTTTTATAAAACATTAAATTCTCAACTCCACTAACAAGGGGCCCAACTGATCCATTTAAATCCATCCCACCATTATGTTTGGGAATTAAAATCCGCACACCAATATTGACATTTCTCTTGATAGATACATCCAATTTAGCAGAGATTTTGTAGTATGAAATGAGAGATTTTGGTAGCAAACCTTGTTGAAGAAGGTGCTCGCAATTTATGGCATCTTGTTGATCAAAAACCCATACACCTTATGGATTTTGAAAATAAAGGGTAGAAATGGTAGATTTAAAATAGATTAATCCAAACACAATAACAAAGGGTAATTAAGCTCAAGGGCTTCCACAATTTCATATTAGAAAGAACACATGTATATATAAAACTTTTAAGAATAAGATTTTTCATGATTCTGCTGTCTGGATGGTCCAATATCTGATACAAGTGGAGGGGCATATTTGGAATGCAAATAGTCCACCACCATTGGTCAGTAAATACATCCCCCTATTCTTCTTGCATGGAGTTTGAATTTCAAAATATAGGGGCATAAATTGGCATGACCAAAGGTTTTCCAAATTCTTGGGAGGAGCTTCCATTCTCAGGTTTTCACTTGAGAGACCCTTCATACTCTATTTTCTATCATGTTCTTTTGTTTTCTTTTCATTTTTAATCGCAAGAGCTATTTTCAAATTCCTTTCAATTTTAAAGAATGATAATTATTCATATTCTCTTTTAATCATACACTCTCTATTCTTAAATATTAATGGTCTTAAAATAGATTAAATCGAGGAGAAACACCTTTTCTTATTCTCTGTGTCAATCAGTATATATTCGGAATTTAACATTAAATTCATAGTTTTTTGTGTGTTCGGCGCACTACTCTTATATTGTCCCTTTATTTTTCTTCTTCTTATAATTCATCATCATAATCATTACATCCAGATAATTAACCAAAACAATTTATTATTATATAAAAAATTGTGGTGAGTTGTAATTTGGGTATGTTAAGTGATTGAGAGATTTTTCTCGATGAATAATCTTTAAATTAACATTGTGTTTGTTAAACATAGAGTGTCATGGATTAAAGACATGATTTGTTTAACATGCGGTTTCCATCGATAATTGGAACAATAAATACACTAAGATAAATAATATATGATTATTATTAGAACATTAATTTAAAATACATCCTAGATTAAATCCTTAACAATTGGTAAATATAATCAATGTCATCATGTAAAGTCGGTGTTAATTTAATACAATAAAATGTAAAGCTCAAGGATATCACGAGTTTAACTATCTAATGATGAACCCACCCAATTCTTTATTTAATTGTTAAATTTGTAAATCATTTCAATTAATATCTTCAAAAAAACCACCAATTAAAATACAATCAACAAATAACAACGGACTATTAAAAAGTATCATTCTTGAGGATTCAACCCAAGTGTTGTTATACACATTAGCAATGCACCTAAACCATGAACGGTCGATAGATGATAATCATCCACACTTAAAATGGCTCGATTTCGTGGGATGGTGCCTTAATTAGTCATCAGTTTTTGGTTATTGTAAAAAAAATTTTAAGAAAATTGAAACGAAACACAAAGAAAAACCCTCCTTCTCATAAAATTCATAAAAGAAAAAAACACAAAGAAGAACCCATTTTCCTATTTCATTCAAATAATATCTGAATGTCTGGTAGCCTCCCAAATAATCTCTCAGATCCTTTAGACCCTAAAATAGTGAGAAATATTTTTCAACCTATGAGGAACATTAGGGTTAATCAAATCATTCAGGAGCCAGTCCCTGTACAACAAATTGAATTAGATATGACTAATCCTGGGGAAAAATATCATAAAATACATGGGGCCCCCTGATATAAATTACCAACCCCTTTATATTCAATATATAAACATAGAGGCTGACCTCGAACATAAATTGGGTTTGATTCATCTTTTTCCTAATTTACACGGGCTAGCCGATGATGATCCACATCTTCATCTTAAGGATTTCCAAGTAGTGTTCTCTACCCGGAAGCCTCAAGGGATTTCTAAAGAACAAATCCTTCCCTAAGAAATCAATTTCTCCCTAGAAGAATCTTCCAATTCATGTCTTTTCTACCTACCTCCTAGATCGAAAACCACATGGAATGACATGAATCTACATTTCATAGAAAATTTATTTCCTACTTCTTTTAATACTTCTATTTGAAATGAAATAAGTGGTATCTATCAATTTCCAAAAGAATCATTCCATGAGTATTAAGAGATGTTCAAAAATCTTGTGGAAACTTTTCCACATCAACAATACCTAACAAACTCTTGATCCAACACTTATATGAGGGGTTATTGGTTATGGGGAGAACACTCATTGATTCTACAAGTGGTGATGATCTCGTTGATAAAACTCATACTGATGCAAGATATCTCATAAGAAACTTGGCTAGAAACACACAAAAACTCCATAATCGAGCACATTATCAAGTAAAATAAGATCAAGATAGTTAATCGATAGAGACGAACCAGATGGAAGTGTGGAAGAGTGAACTTACAGGTATTGTGCATCAACTAATTATGGCTACTAAAGCCACAAACTCATCGTGTCCTCAACAATAGTTCCTAGGAACTATCAAAAACTATGGAATTTATAGATCCACATATCATCCAACTTACACATGTCCACAAATTCAAGAGGATCCATCTAATTCCTCTATCCCACTAGAGCTCAGTGTAGCATATGATAAGAAGAACACCAACCCTAAACAATCAGGTCAGTTTATGAAAAACATTAACCATTCCCACTCTAATCCCTTCTCTTCTACCATTAACCAAGGCATAAGGTATGTTAATCCCATTTTTCATCCCCCTTAATTCCCTAATCAAAACCCAAAACAATTCTAATATGATCAAGGTGTCAGTAAAATCTAACAACCATACCATTTTGTTCATCAACCTCAATGGATTAATACTACTCTTTCCCCTACTAGATTCCACTATCCTAATGAGCCTTCCCAATTCCCAAACCAATACAATATCTTTCCCAAGAACCAAAATCAAGGAAATACCAATCCGAGACAAGCCACTTCTACCATGAAACCATGGAAAAGTGCAATGGAATTTTTTTTCCTCCTTCTTCCATTCCACCCTTAAAAATATAGAAACTCAAATTGGTTATATTTCATCCCACCTGAGCCAACAACAATAATCAAACTCATCCCAACACCTAGCTCAACCATTACCTACCCCATGGGTATGTAAGAGCAATTGAAATTATATAGGGAATGAAAATTTTCATGCCTCATGATGAGTCCTCCAACTCTCCTTTAAATTTCGATCTATAAAATAACAATAAAAATAAATTAGAAAACAAACCAAAATCTATTCCCTCGCCTCATTTCATTCCACATAGGAACCCAATTCTTTTTCCTCAAGCCATTTTAAAGAAAAAGAAGTCATTTGATCATGATCTAGAAATGGTAGGCATGATTATATGTTTTAAAGTCAAAATTCCCCTCTTAGATTCCATTAAACAAATCCCAATGTATGCCAAGTTTCATAAGGAATTGTGCACCAATAATATGCCACATAGGACCTTTGAAAATGAATCAGCCCAGTAGTTTATTCCCATAAAAAGAAATGATATAGGGACCTTTTTGGGTATATTCTAAACTTGAAGTTTCAACATTGATGATTCACTTGTAGATATAGGATCCCCAATTAATGTTAGGCCCAAATCCGTATTCTATAGCCTTGGTCTAGGTACCATATATCCAACAAGTGTTTTCATTCAGTTGGATAATTCAAGAACTTCCAATCTGAAGGGAATAATCAAGGATGTTCTAGTTTGTGTCACTAATCATATATTCCTTGTTGATTTCTATGTCCTTTCCTTGGAAGGTGTGAAGAATTATTCTCAATTTCCCAAAATTCTAGGAATACCATTTCAAATTATCGTGAGAACCAAGATTGACATCCATTTAGGAATCGTATCCACGAAATTTGGTGACCAAATGCCTATGTTCATAATTTTTCAATCCATGAGATACCCATTTGAGGACCACTCTGTATTCTCAATCCATGCTTCTAAGGACACATCTAAGAGTCAATTGATCCCAATCCCATCATGTTAATCATGTTCAAATGAGAGAGAATCTTGTGATATTTGTACCATGATTATGCAAGTTATAAAAGGGGAAGTTGATGTTGACCTCTCTTTCATGGACTCCATCAATCTAGAGGATCTTGAAAAATCTCTTTAATACCTTCTCAACTCTAATATCTATTGTTCCACTATAGAAAGTATTATGGAAAATGAATCAGAAGCTACTAATGTCCCTTACTCCATTCCTGAGTTGACTAACACAAAAATGAAATATGGGATTGATTAGAAACCTCTTCCTGAACACCTAAAATATGAATTCCTTTTCCATGATCACTATTATCCTGTCATTATCTTCACTTAACATACTAAAACTAATTAGTTCAATCTTGTCCAGGTTTTAGTGGAAAACAAAAATGCCTTAGGTTTGAATCTAAATGACATACCAGGAATCAACCAAGCTCTATGAATGCATCAAATCCATCTTGAGGAATCATCTAAACTAATTAGACAAGCCACAATGAAGACTCAATATAATCATACTTGAGGTAGTTAGGGAAGAGATCAACAAGCTTCTTCAAGTAGGTATTATCTACCCAATTTCTTATAGTGGATGGGTTCGTCTGATTCAAGTTGTACCTGAGATGGGTGGGATAACTATTGTCACAAATGAACATTGGGAGGTAGTCAAAACTCGATTGAAAATCAAATGATGTGTTTGAACAGTCTGTTGGAAATTTAATGTTGGAAAATAAAAGGTCACCATCCTCATCTACTCCTTGATCAAATGCTATAAATATTAGTTAGAACGTCACATTATTGCTTTCTAGATGGATACACTTGCTATTTTTTAATCCCAATCACACCTCAAGACTAGGAAAAGACTACATTAACTTTCCCCTTTGGAACATCTGCATATAAGAGAATGCCTTTTGGCCTTTACAATTCTCACGCAACATTCTAGAGGTGTATGATGAGTATATTTTTGAATTCATTGGACACTTCATGGAAATCATGAAGGATGACTTTTCCATTTATGGTGATTCATTTGAATATTTCTTGGATTCACTCTATCTAGTCCTGTAAAAGTGTATCAAGTTTAACCTTGTGTTAAATTTTGAAAAATGTCCCTTCATGGTTGAAAATGGGATTATTCTAGGGAACATAGTTTTAAAAGAGGGTACTGTAGTTGACACTACCAAAATTAATGTGATCCAATCACTTCTTGAACCCACATCTGTTCGAGATATCCATTCATTCCCTAACCATGATGGTTTTTTTGGTGATTCATCCATAACAATTGTAGAATTTCGTTCCCACTCACATGGTTTCTCCAAAATGATATGACTTTCCATTTTGATGAGGTTTTCAAGAGATACGCCATTTAACTCAAAACCACTCTTAAAACATCCCTGATAATCCAACCCTTATATTGTTCCTTACCCTTTGAGTTGATGTGTGATCTTCTAATAAAGCTGTTTGGGATGATCATGGTCTAGGAAGAGAACAAATTACCCATGTCCCCAATTATTCCAAAAAAACATTGTATGAATGTTAATCTCTCTATATGGTTGTTAAAAAGGAACTTTTAGTAGTTTTTTTGCTTTAGATAAATTTTGTCCCTATCTCTATGGTTCCAAAATCATCATCTTCATAGACCATTCAACTATAAAGTTCTTACCCAAGATAAGTGATTCAAAACCTAGGCTAATAAGAAGGATCCTAATGCTCTAATAGTATGAACATGAAATCAAATATAGACTAGGAAAATAAAACCCTATGGCTGTTCACATGAAGAGAATTTCTAAATCTTATCATTCATAATTAATTGATCCTTAATTCCTCACTAAGAACCCTTAATATCTCACTCCAATATCAATATGGTATGACCTATTTTAAATTACTTGGTTTCTGGTGTTTTTTTTGAATTTGTTTCAAAATAACATAAAATGAAGTTGAAAAATGATTCAATACACAATTTTTGGGAAGAAAATAAACATTGGAAAACTGGAGATGTCAAGGTCCTTAGGAGATGTGTTGATGAAAATGAACAGTCCTCCATCTTATAACTGTATCACTCACATCCCAAAGGTGGACACTTTGAACCACAAAATACCTCCTTAAATTTCATAGACTCTTGATTATTTGGGCCTTCACTCTTCAAGTACCCACATGAGTTTTATCAAACATGTTTCACTTTTCAAAATTTTGGGAAAATTTTCCAAATATATGAAATTCCTTGAAATCCCTTAATATTTTGTGAGACCATTGATGTTTGGTGCATCAATTTCATGGGACCATTCACACTACCAATGTATTTTCATACATTCTTCTTCTGTTCGATTATGTTTCTATGTGGGATGAGTCCATGACCACTAGAAAGGTGATTCACATACTTTTATTAAGTTCCTACAAACCCACATCTTCTATAGATTTGGAACTCCCTATTCCTTGATCAGTGACTTAAGAACCCATTTTTGTAAAAGAACCATGAAACATCTTTTGAAAAGGAATGGTGTTGTACATAAATCATCAACTACATATCACCCCAAACAAATGGAATGGCTGAAATCTATAATAGAATTTTGAAAAGGGTTCTTGAGGTAATTGGTAAGCCCACAAGAAAAGACTTGCCCAAGAGACATAGGGAAGCACTTGGGGCATATCAAACTGACTGTAAAAGAACCATTGGGTTGTATCCTTTAGGCTAGTTTTTGGTAAAACATGCCATTTTCCAGTAGAAATACAATATAAGTCATTTTTGGGCTGTGAAAACTTGTAATTTTGATTGTGATAAAAATTTGTTAATAAATATTGATGCAGTTGATTGAATTGGAGGATCTTTGATTGATTCCTATGGTAATTAAAATATATAAAAATAAAAGGCTAATTTACTCCATGAAAAAAAATCCTATTAAAGTTATTCCATGAAGTGAAATGGTATTGATATTTAACTCATGATTCCATCATCACCTATGTAAGCTTAATTCTCAATGGGAAGGTCCTTTAAATGTATCCCATGTTTTCCTATTTGGAGTAGTACAAGTCCAAGACCCATCATCCAAAATAACATTCATGGTTAACAAAAAGCGGTTAAATCATTACCATGAGAGGAAACACATCCTGCGAACCACCTTGACTTCCACCATATCCACAACTTCCACCGACCCACCACCAGATCAAGACGTCTATACACCAAATCCTTACCAGGGGGCACCTCTTCCCCTTTCACTCTCTCTATCTATTTCACTCTATCTCTATCCTCTTCTTCCTCGCTCTTTTAGTTTTTCCACCTTATTCATCAAAACCTTTTTTATGTTTTTCTTTTGTATGGGTGTGTATTTTAAAAAACACTAAAAAACACTCTAAAAATAAAAAAAATGAAAAAAATTTGAAAAAGGAGTCATAATTACTAACAATATAGTTTTGAAATTATGTCAAACCATTTTGGGGAGTTAAAATACATTCCTTCATACTAAAAATTTTGTATTTTCATCATGAATTTGGATAATGAATCTTTTTTTAAAACCAACATATTTTGAATGCTCAATTTTATATTTGGAAAATGATTTTCCCCAATGGTGAGTAAATAAAATATCATTCATGACAAGTCCACCTATGGACAAATGTTCAAAATGTATGTTTTCACCCCCGATTGTGATTTTTGAGTTTTTGGACCTTTGAGATAAATTTCATACTTTTTTGGGCATTAATATTATAAAGGCATTTTTTGAACCTCATGAGACAGAAAATAGGAAAATACCTTACCAATACCCTTACATTAATCCTCCTTTTGATATCACATTAAAAATAATAAAAAACATTCCTTTGATGGCAACATTATAAGCCCAATAAATTATCCCTCCCAATATCAAGAAGGATTTACATTGCATATTTTTTTGAAATTTAAGTGTGGGGAGAATGAATTTCATTTTGGGTATCCTTTTCTTAATATATATGTGTGCTATCAAATGCTTGATGGAAAACATCAATTTCAATGTGTGTGTGGGGGGGGGTAGGTTGTAATTCAGTGAGTTTTGGTGAATGTAATTTCATTTATGTAATTTTTTAATTGTTATTGAGAAGTGTTCAAAAAAATATAAAAAAATAAAAATAAAAGAACAAAAAAATTGTTGGGTCTTGGGTGGGTCAAAAATTACTCATCTTCACCCTTTTATATGGTTATGACTATTAATATTAGTGTAGTGAGGAGTTCAATCATGGGTTGGGATATGAGTGTGAGATTTTTTTCAAGTTCATGTTTTGAAAACAAATAAAAAAAAGAATAAAAATAGTTGTATTATATATTATTATTTCATTTATAGAAGTTTTTTGTTTTGTGAATATTTCATCTTCTCATCCCATTCAAATTTTATTCCTCTCTTCTTCCTTTCTTCACACAATCATTCCATTTTAAATACTTGTTTCCATTTCCTTCCATGAGTCATTTCAAAAAAAATGTGCATTGTTTTATCCATGCTGATGTTTTACCGTTTCTCTCAAATCTCTTGGATATTATATTCTTACAGTCCCATATCCACAAAAAAAATTCAAAATAAATCATGATTCTTCTGCACTTTAGGATAGGTAATGGAAAATAAGATCTCTTTCAAACCCTAAGATTTTTACATTTGGTTGGTGAATGAGTGAACCTCCAGAAATATTTTTTTATCATCTTGAGAGGTGTCAGTTATGAGTGCCTACATTTTCAATTTCTAAATTTTAGAATGAAAAATGATTTGTATTTGGAATATTATTTCAATAAAAATTCGTGGTGGAATTCATTATGGTTGATTAAAATGTGCTAAATGTCCCCTGATTGGGGAAAACAAAATTTTAATATTTTTTTGTGAGTGAGAATGATTTAGTTATGTTTATTGTTGCACGTAAGAAAATTCACAAGACTATGTGTGGGGGTGTTGATTTTATTCATTTATTTATAAATTTTCGTATACTCCCTTGAGTAATTTTTTTTGTAAAAGTATGTAATTGGTTGGAGATACTCATGTTTTAACACTAAATCTAATTTTGGAGGATTATTTGAAGTAGTCCAATTGAGTCAGTTTACTATTTTAATTATAACTCTCATAATTCTTATCCAACATTCATGGTTCTTGTCTTTAAATATTACTTATTCAATTTCAAACATATAATTATAAAGAATAATTGTCCAATTCTATCATTTGAATGGCCATATTGACCACACAAGAAGGCCCAAAGAATCTGTGAAAAAAATGAACCAACCATAAAGATTGAATTATAAGGTCAACAAAAAAGTACAAAATATTTGATTCTCCAAGAAATTTCTAGCGAAAATACCATTCATATTTTATAAAAATTTCAAGGACCCACTCTACTAAAAAGCGCCCAACTGATTCATTTCAATCTAGGACACCATTCTGTCTGATAATTAAAATCAGCACACAAATATTGAAATTTCTCCAGATATAGACATCCATTCATGCTGAGAGTTTTCACTTTCAAATAGTATCATTAAGAGGATAACTTTTTTTTAATAAAGTGTTCAAAATTTATGGCATCTTCTTGTTCAAAAACCCATTCACATTACGACGATCGAAAATGCTTGGGTAGAAATGGACAGTTTAAAATTGTTTTATCAAACCACCATAACATTGGATAATTATGTCCTATGGATGGAAAATTTTCATAGTAGACAGAAAAAAAGTATATCTGCATCTTTTGAGAAGAAGATAATTCAATATTCTGCTTTCTGGATGGCCCAATATTCAAGCCATGTGGAGGGGCAGATTTGGAATGAAAACTGTCAACCACCACTGGGGTATAAATACATCCCCTCTTATCCTTGAAAGGGTTTGGGATTTCAAAAGAGTGGAGTATAAATTGGCATGAAAAATGGATTACGAAATGATTTAGAGGACCTTACATACTGATGTTTTCACTTGAGAGACCATTCCTCCTCTCTTTTCTTTCATGTTCTTTTGTGTTCTTTTAAATTGTAATCGCATGAGATGTTTTTAATTTCAATTAAATTTTAATGAATTTTTATTATTTGTATTTTCTTTTAATAATACACCCTCTATTATTAAATTCTAATGGTCTTGAAACAGTTTAAATCATGTTGAAACACCTTCAATCCTTCTCTTTCTCAATCAATCCAAATTTTGTATTTAACATTAACTTCACCATTTTTTTGTGTGTTTGGCGTACTACTCTTATATTGTCCCTCTATTTTTATTATATATATAATTCATCATCATAAAAATTACAACCTTATTGTTAACCAAGACAATGGATAAGTAAATCTACCATTGGGTTGAGTTATAATTAGGGGTTGTTAAGTGATTGAGATCTTTTTTTCGATGAATATTCTTTTAATTAATGTTGTGTATGTTAAAAATAAAATGTATTGGATTAATGAAATTTATTGTTTAACGTTTGGTTTCCATGGATAATTGGAAATATAAATACACGTTTACAAACAAGCTATGATTAGGATTATATCCCTATATTAATTTAACTATTGGATTAAAACCCTAACACTTAGTAATTCCAATCAACGCCATCTTGTAAAGAGGGTGTTAATTTAATGCAATATAATGTGAAGCACAAGGACATCGTATGATTAAGTCTCTAATGTTGAAACCAACCTTATATTTATTAAATTATTAAATAAATCCCTCATTTCAATTAATCTCTACAAAAAACCACCCAATTATAATACAATCAACTAAAAAATCAACAAATAAAAAGTATCATCACTCAGGATTCGACCATAGTGATGCTATATACATTTACAAAAAACCAAAACCATGAATAGGTGATAGAATACAATAAGTCACACTTCAGTTATCAATCAATGTGTAACAACCCAGTCTATGCCTTGATCATTATATTTTCGACTTTGGACCTAGCCCACATGGTTTTGTTTTTCCCTGGGTTCTAGCCATCAGGCACCCCCTAGGAAAAGGCCTCATGATGGGAGAGGTATCCACACCACCTTATAAAGGGGTGATTCGTGCTCCTCCTCCTTTGAAATGGGATTTCCATAACCCACCCCCTATAAGGGCCCAACTTCTTCGTTGGCACATCAAATGGACACTTGCTCTAATACCATTTGTAACGGCCCTGTCAAACCCACGATCATGATATTGTCTGCTTTGGGCCTAGCCTGCACTGTTTTGTTTTTCCCATAGGTTTTGGCCCTTAGGCACCCCCTAGGAAAAGGCCTCATGATGGGAGAAGTATCCACATCACCTTATAAAGGGGTGCTTCGTGCTACTGTTGGCCCGACCTGGCATCCCGACATGGCGGCGCAACTGGAAAGTACAAGAAAACTGAAAATTACAAGTAAACTGAAACAGATCCTGTGAAAACTCACAAGGATTTTACCTAAAGGGTAGGTACAACTCTCAAACAGCTGTCTCTGCGGTATTCCTTGTCTAATTTCCACCTCCGAGCTACCTCCAGTCTGGGTACTATCGTCTTTAGTCAACACTATCTGTTATCTACACCAAACACAACAAGGTGTGGGAGTTTCCCATGCAGATTTGAGTATAACGATACTCAGTAGGGACCCCGAGACCCTCAAAAGTCTCAAGAAATCCACAATGTATAAACCAATATTCATGTAAACATCTGAAAACCCTAAATAGGTATATGCCCATAAATATAACCAAGTCATCAAGTATACCCATCTCATTCACGAGGAAACACAGAGTCTAACTCAAAAGCCAAAAGGTCAACTATTCTACAAAGGAAGGAACACTACGTATGTAAGTACCACACATGTATGCCACATCGAAGAATACGACAAAGTTATTGACTGGACTCACACTAGGTATAACATAGTCACAATAGTAGATATGATTAGATGTAACTATTGAATCAAATTACTTAATTAAGAGGCAGTCCCACGAAGGATCCTAAATCATCATCAGACCCATAGAGGATCGTAGTACATCTTCAAACCCACAAAATTTCCTATTACATCATTGGTACGTCATCAAACCAACATAGGATCCTAGTACATCTCCAGTATGTCATTAAACCCACACAAAATCCTAGTACATCTCCAGTTCGTCTTCAGACCCACACAGGATCCTAGTACATCTCCAATACATCATCATACCCACACATCATCCTAGTACATCTCTAGTACATCATCAGAACCACACAAGATCCTAGTACATCTCTAGTACATCATAGACCCACATAAGATCATAGTGCATCTCTCGTATGTCCTCATACCCACACAGGATCCTAGTACATCTCCAGTACGTCATCAGAACCACACAAGATCCTAGTACATATCCAGTACATCATAGACCCACATAAGATCCTAGTACATCTCTCGTATGTTGTTAGACCCACACAGGATCCTAGTACGTCATCACAACCAGATACAGGGTTCCTGCATTAAGCTCTCTTGTCTCCAGGAGGGTCCTCTCCTCAATACATTGTTCGATACTCCAACTGCCACAAATTCCCACAAAGAAGTATCTCAATGTACCACCATATCATAGGTGTCTCAGCTCAATAGACGGTGCGTCAAACGAATGATTGGTCTGTACGTTATTAGACTTTTAGTCCCGAAGGCCCTGTTGGATTCGTGTTTGATCTAACCCAGTCGTACCCCAAATTTATCGAAAACCCATGAGGGGTATACCAAAAGGACCGTCTTGATCCAACGTCTCCATTCCTCCATACAGTTCTTCAATTCGATGCCATATGAGGGAGATATATCGAATACAAGATCTTTCAATAATAATAATATTATTGGGTGTTTCGTGAAGCTGAGTCACGAACCAGAATTTAGTATCCAACATTAGACTTGAATCGACTGTATTAATGACAGGATCACATTGCCACTAATGGATAGTCAATTGGATGTCACACGCATGAGTTATGGTGGATCGAAGAATTAATAATATTATTAAATATATTATTTTCTTAGTGCTTCAGGTACCAGATCTAAAAACCTGAAAAAGACATCCAATATCTAGCTAATAATTTTCATCTCGAAGTCAGGGTCGCACTACCGCTGATGGTCCATGAAACCAAGGTCACCCTAATATGTTACCAATCAAATAGGGTTTTGAAAACTATAAATAATAATAATAATGTTATAATATTATTATTTCATTTCACTGAAAGTTTCTCTCTCCAATCTCCTTTGAGATTCACGCACTAGAGGGGTATCCCATTTTGGTGCACGCGGGTCCAAATAGAACCTCTATCTCTTTTTTATATTCATTTTTCTTTTAATTTTATTTTTTATCTATTCCTTCCTCTCTCCAATCTAATTTTCCTCTTCCATGATTTTGCACCCCTGTACACAAACCAGGAATCCACTGTGCCTCCACCTCGCACATGGCCTGCCTTCGCCATGCCGCCACCTAATCTGTCTCGTCGTCGGCTGAAGCCACCGGGCCCCGCTTACTGCACACTCACCACCTACACTAGCCATGCTGGACTACCCTGCTCCACCACGTCACTCCATCTGTGCGGTGTCGCATCTTAATTCTCACCCCAAAAAATAAAATGATCGCATATTCACGATCTTCAGGTCAAGGGCTCTGCATCCATATGTCGCTCTCAACAGAATATTTCATTTATAGCACCAATAAATATTTGGCCGCCTCCTTCCGCGAGCCATTTTCACTTCGTTCCAAGCCCTAAAAATTAAACAATCACATATTTTTGATCCATTCATTGAGGGATTCACGTCCATATATCATTCTCAGAAAAACTCCATGTTTCCAGCTCCAATAAATATTTGGTATTAAAGAATGCACGAATAACACGCGAAGTATAAAAAAGTAAGAGGATCATGTTTTATGTTCGGGATGATGGAAATGTTCATTTTCCCATTTTCTTCGGCAATTTAGGATATGAAGAATCAATAAAACAAATTCAATCATATATAAAAACCCCTACCTCGATTTTTGTTAGAGGTGGTGTGAGGTAGAAGACAAAGTAGATGAGATGGTGACATCCGAATTCGTTTCTCCCACAAGATTTTTCTGATCCGGGCTCAAGTGTCATCCTTGTTCTTCGAATGTGAGAGCAGTAGTTTCCTTGGATCATCCGAAGAACATCTTTGAGGTATGAAGTTTTCTAGGGCTGGATGGATACTACAAATGTTTCATATATGACTTTTCATGCTTCGAGGCACCAATGATAGGATTGACTAAGAAGTTTTCAAAGTTCCCATGGTCAGATTCTTGCGAGCGAGCCTTTTAGGAGCCAAAAGGGAGGTTGAATTCAGCACCGATACTAGTCTTTCCAGAGCTGGTAAAGAGCTATACTATTTACAATGATGCATCTGGTATCAGTAAAAGAGCTCCGATTATTCAGGGAGATGGAGCTGTTGCGTACGAGTCTTAGTAGTTGAGGCCACATGAGAGGAATTACCCAACACATGATCTGGAGTTGGCAGTTTTTATTCATGCCTTACGATGTTGGAGACATTATCCCCTGGGAGATCATTTTGTGGTTTTCACCAACCACAATAGTGTCAAATACATTTTCACTCTACAATATAGAAATTTGAGATAGTGAAGGTGGGTTGAGTACCTTCAATCCTTTGACTTTGAGCTTGTCTATATGCCTGGGAAAGGCAACGCAGTGGCTGATGCTTTGAACAGAAGGACTCAGATACAGTCAGTTCAGGAGGCCAGTAGTGAGTGGAAGCTTATGGATCTATTCTCAGAGATACATTTGGAAGTGCATGACAGTCCGTGGTAGATATTTATTTCTTCGATAACTGTTACCTGTACACTTATTTATCGAGTGTGAATGAGGAATCTATTAGATTCTGAAGGCCTAGTCCTATGGGAGATTGTGTCAGGAGAGTACACTATTCCTAGATGTATAGTAGGTGGGGATGAGATCTTGTGCTTCTGTGGGAACGTATGTGTGCTAGTAGATATACGCGAGGAACTGATGCAGGATTTTTATTCCATAGTTTGGGAAGTTTATCCTACTGTCACCAAGAAGTATCATGATCTACACTATTAGTATTCATGACCAGGTATGAAGAGGAATGTTGTTTGTTTTTTCATGAGGTGTTCCACCAATCAGCAGGTGTAGGTGGAGCATCAGCGACTAGTAGGGTTGTTATAGCAGTTACCCATTCCCATGTGGAAGTGGAAGGATGTCACGATGGATTTCATAACTGGGTTGCCGAGGTTGCCTCGTAGTAATGATGTAGTTTGGGTTGTCATTGATAGGCTTGTGAAGCTTGCTCACTTATTTCCGATCAATGATACTTTTAGTGTTGATGAGCTTGGATAGTTTTACATCTAAGAGATTATACATCTACATGGAGTTCCAAACTCCACTATTTCAGACAGGGATGCCCATTTTACTTCTTGAGTCTAGCAAGGGTTTCAGAAGGATTTGGGTACACAGGTACTTTTGAGTATGGCGTACCACCCCCAGACAGATGGATAGTCCAAGAGTATAATTCATGTGCTTGAGGACATGATCCGAGCATGAATCCTGGATTTTGGTGGTTCTTGGGAAAAGTATATACCTATAATTGAGTTTTCATAAAATAATAGTTTTAAGAAACAATTATGATAGAACCTTATGAGGCTTTGTGTGGTAGGCCATGCCGATCACCCTTATGTTGGCTGGAGGTAAGAGATGAAGCTTTTCTAGGACCTCATATTGTTCAGGAGACGGCATAGAAGATAGAGTTGATTCGGAATAGGATGGCTACTCCACTGTCTCGACATAAGTCGTATGCTGATCAGTGGAGACGACCTCTGGAGTTCGAGGTCGAGGATCATGTTTTCTGGCATGTCACATCGAGGTTGGGCAATAGAAGAATTAGGATACAATATAAGCTTTAGTCGAGGTACATCGGGCCATTTGAGGTTGTGGAGAGATTTAGGATGGTTTCCTATCGGTTGTAGTTACCCTAGAGGTACCAGGATATGCACGACGTTTTTCACATTTCTCAGCTCCGACGTTACTTTTCAGACCCGTCCCTTATCTTTCAACCTGATGAGGTTGAGCTCAAAGTGGATGCATCATTCAAGGACCATCCTATATAGAATTTTTTATCACAGTACAAAGGTTCTCCGTGGTCGGACTTTTCCTCTGGTATGAGTTCTATGGCAGCACAGGAGGGTACATGATGAGAATTGGGAGAGGGAGACCGATGAACGAGCACAATGGATGAAGCTGTTCTGGGCTTCTTCTTCTATGCTATTCTAGGGAAATTTGGGGAAGAATTTATTTAAATGGGGAAGTATTTTAAAACCAAGACAAAGGTCTGTTTTCCTTTTCTGGTCATTTTTCTAAAAAAGTGGAAATTCTGGAAATTTTCGAAGAACACACCTTGTACTTGACTATGTGGGATGACCTGGAGGCCACCTAATGTGGAGTATAGAAATGCCGAGTCCACGCTATGTATTTTTTTTCATTAAATGCATCAGGGTCGCGTATAATGGCCAAAACGCTCTCCTTCTAGGTCTCATTCAACCGACAGCTCCGTACGGCCGCAAATCTTCAATGAACCCCCGAGCGAGCGTCCGTCCTCCGAATCGAACACTGTCAGTTGCATGGGAATCACATCAGTGAGTTCTCTTTTATCTTAGAGAACAAAATTCTGATTTCAATTCCCTCGTGAGATATCATGGGATTATTATTTTTGTTGTTTTTGTAGATCTACTTCGTTCTAGGTCGATCTATGGCCCGACGCTGGAGTATATCGATATTTCAACGCCGAGGTAGGTTTTTTGTGCCTTTTTGTTGAATGTATTTGAGTATTATGTGCAATTTTGACCAATACCCTTGAAAGAGGTATTGCATGATTTCCTTTTTACGCATATTGATTTCCTACCATGCTTGTATTCTTGTATAGAGGTCAATTGGATATTAATAGTGTCGATTTCTATTATTTGGATGTGTTGCCCATGCATGTTCTGTTTAAAACCATTGGTCTTCTTAGCCTGTTTGTACAACTTGCATGTTTCCATGCCTAGGGATATAGGGTGGAGTGTTTGTATTCTGACATGCTTTATATGCTATAGACTGATTATCCAAGTAGTTCTTGAGGTTTACCTTGTCCGTTTTTACCTTTCTATGCTCGTTGACCTACAAAAGGCTGTGAGAACCTGGTGTAGTAGAAAATAAGGGGAATTGACAGAGAGAGATTCCTAAGAGAGACTTTTAGAACTTTATACTATAAGGGGAATTTATCGAGTGAGATTCCTCAGAGAGTCCGTGAGAACATTAGACTATAAGGGTAATTGACCGAGTGAGCTTCCTCAGAGTGTTTTTCAACCACATGGGGATATAAGGGGAATTGACTGAGTGAGCTTCCTCAGAGAGTTCGTGACCTTGGGGCTATAAGAAAAATTGACCATGTGAGCTCCCTCAGAGAGTCCTTGATTTAAATTAGACTATAAGGGGATTTGACCGCATGAGATTACTCAGAGTGTCTTGAATTAGTTTTGACGATAATGGGAATTGACTGTGAGTGCTTCCTTATATAGTCCTTATATATTCATAAAAATAAACTAGAGGGGATAGACTGTGTTCACTTCTTGGAGGGTTATTGTGCTTGATTAGTTTCTTTTGATATGTGTTATTGTTTTCTGTTGAGTACTTTCTTGTTTACTGCTTCTATACTTTTACCTGCCATATATTCACTGACTATTAGGCACAGATCATTGGGTGGTTTTCTACTGGGATTTACTCTCCCACCCAGTTTGGGCCATGCTTTTGGGCCGAAACAGGTTATATTTATGTAGTTATAAACAAGGTAAATCACCCTTCTACTTCAAGAACTTGACTTGTTGTGGAGATAGAGAGCACAAGACCAAGATTAGGCTTGCGATGCCGAGGAGGTGTTCATCAGTTTCTTTTGTACTTTGGTTTAGTGATGCTTGTATCCTAGCATTGTGATCTGTTTGGATGCTTTCTTAGACACATTTTACCATGAATCATTTATATATGTGCTTTAGTTTCTTGTTATTCCAGTCTTCCTCTATTACTGTTATTGGTATATTTACTGGTTCCGTTATTGTCTATTTTTTTCCCGTCCATTGTGTTACTCTTCCAATGAGGGCATAGTTTCCCCACTATCAAACCCTAGGACCTCGCTGATAGTCATCAGCCTCGGGTGTTTAGTGAAATGCACTTGAGGCCATGTGACCAACCAGGTATGGGGTGCCTCTGTGTGGTTTCCAGAACCGGGATGTTACACATTGTTGTATTTCTTGGAAGGTTTTCATTTCATGAATTCAATTTGTAGAAGATAATTTACTTAGAGTTATTAATTAATATCACAATATGGGGACTACTTTTTTTGAATGGTTGATTTAGTGGGGTAAAAATTAATGTATTTATTTTTTCATTTAGGTTGATGGTACATTGAGAGATGAAACACATCATTTGAGAAAAAATACATAATGAGGTGATGAGGGATGGGGCTCTTATTCATTTGAGTAGAAGAGATCGCTCAAGTGCATTGTTGACATCATTATAACCTGTAAGAGTAATATTATATAAGGAATAGTTCAGGTAATGATTATAATGATAGTTACTGGATGTTACAATAGGGTAATAATCAAGAAAGAGAATTATTAAATTTTATGGTTTATAAAAACAAATTTTATTACTGTTTGGTGAAATAAACATGTATTTAAATTTTTAGTTTTAGAATAGTGGAAATCATTAGAATTGGGGTTCAAATAATATTTATATGAGTTATAACACATCTAGGAGGTATTTTTTGATGTTTCAATTGACCGAGATGTTTCATGAGTGACTTGGTGAGCACCAGTGTTGGGTTTGTTAGAGTTGGTGTCCTAGAACTGACTGTATATAGATTGATTACATGAATATTTGATATATTAAATATTTTATTAGACATTCTATTACATATTGTTGATTATTATTCATTTACATAATGTAATAATATCCTAGAGTATTTTTCACATTGATAATATGATAGTAGTTACTTGATTTGATGAGATCCTTGATGTTCTATGATAATATTCTTAATATTGTTCTACAGTTGGATAACATATTATGATGGGACCCATAATATATAGACTGTCTACTGTGAGTACTCATAAGTGGATGAGAATTCTTCCCATGAAATCCGCACTTCCTAATCTCAAACACAAAAGATTATGAGATCATACCCTGCATTTGGAATTCCTCATGTTTTGGTGTCATCATGATATTCTTATATGAGATCATGGGTAATGGTCTATAGACTTTGAGATTATCATTATTTCATGTCACAACTTGTTCACTTAGTTTTGCTGATAAAAACTATCATCCCATATTTTGGTAGGAATTAGAGTACATTGGGTGCACCACGAATGAAATGTTATTAATTGATAATTCAATAAAGCATTTTCCCCATCCATATTAATGGAAGTTGATATCTTTTCCCTTTGACTGAAATAGAATCTTCTCCCTAAATTTCATGTCCATGGTGTAACGATGAGTTTATTTCAGATAGTAAATGAATGGTGTATCAAGAATATAGGTTGACTACACTAAAATACTACCTACATTAAGAGATTATGTGAAAATGGAATTATATTACACATTGAGCATTTGTATGTGGTTATCATCATGGTGAAATTATGTTCATTATCTTTGGTGCCTTAACCCTTTTCTAGATAGTAATTTTGGACTTTTGGAAATCCCACCTAATTCCTACAAGAAATAATCCCTAAGGGTCACACACTAACTGTTTCTGGTGGTCTCAAATAAATTATTTTTGAATTTAATTTATAGAATACATATTTTTCTCAAGACTGAGGAATAATTTTATTTCAATTATATTTATCACATCAATTATATAAATATTTATTCATCGGATTGTGAATAAAATTTATTTATTTATTTTATTGAATATATAATAAATATTTATTTATTATTATGTTAATAATTTTTTTAAGAGAATAAATTATTTTTTGGGTGTTCAATAAATACAATTGGAGTTCAAATGGACCAAGACCATATTCGGTGATAAAATAAATATTTTCGAGTCAATAAGTCTTATTAATCCATTTCATTCAAGTTGGTTCACCAAAAAATAATTATACTTTTATTATTATTATGTATCATAGGATTTCATTAATGGTTAATTTTATATTTTATGGCTATTGTGAAATAAAACCTGGTTATTAAAACCCCACCTGTATAAATATATGACTATCACTGTTGCGTAATTTAATGCAAACCAGTTCCCAGTTTGGTAGCTGATAATTTTTGCGTAAAGAGAATTTTCTCTCGACTCATCTTCCACTCTCTGTCTCAAGAATGATAAAACTATGAAATAATTTCTTCATGATCGAAGAATGAGCGATCAAAAATATATAAATCAAGACATTAGATTCACCGCACTATCACCCTAAAACTAGTGTCATTGCTCCGAGACCATTGAATCACTTGTGGGTTATAGATAGAGAGATTCATCCATTGGATCCTCACAAGTGAAAAGAAGGAAATATGGAAGGGCTATTTTAGATGATAATAATGTATTAACAAAGAACGTTTGTAAGCCAATACATTTATTTATTCAGATATTAAATGAATTAGTTATAAATTGGATGTGAAGGATCCTCACTGTTGGATTTGGGAAATAATTACTAAAATAAATTTTAATATATAACCCAAAAAAACATGATTCTATTGATCCCAAAACAAACAATTGGTATTAGATTGTCATGTTTAAATTTATGATTATTTATTTTATTTTTGATCTTTTTGAAATTTTGGTTAGATTTTATTTCATGTTATTTATTCATTAATCAGATATGAATTAAAATATTAGCGATATATTTATAATTGTTGTTTAGTGTATGATTTTTAATGGTTTAAGAACAAATGAAGATAAAACGGGGATACCGTCAGGTAGTGCCAAATCATAGACCCGGAAAAATGTGTTTCACAGTGTGCGGTGGGAGCACATGATCTATACCCATGAACATTGTATCTAGATGCACTGAGTAATTAATTACATGTGGTGCTTTTATTTTACACCATATGTTGACTAGGAGAACCTATCACATGAAAAGCTAATATACAGTGTGTAATTCTCATGTACACACCATTTAGTCTGGCTGAGTGAAAACACTGAATTCCAAGTCATGTGACTTGGATATATAGAAACTATGGTACATGATGTGTTGATACTTGGACATGTATTTTAGTATCCAATTATTGGAAAAATTAAAATTAAATTAAATTTGAAATTGTAGCATTAAAACCCTTTTATTGATTATCACAACATTGTGTGTTTGACAATTCAATAATGGTTTTAATGAACTTTAAACTATAAATTGATTTATTTTAATTAATATGTAATTATACATTCTGACATTTATTTTCTGTGAATTACATTAATGATGGGTATCTCCAAATAAGATCATATTATCATAAAGATGAAAGAGAATTAATTAATTAATTAATTAATTAATTAATACAAGTGTGTTTATCTTAATTAATAATAGAATGGATAATGGAATCAATTACCGCCATTTTCGTTTGCATAATCATCACATGTGTGGCCTTTTATGAGCTGGACCAAGACCTATGAATGTTTTGGAGTTTATTTTATTAAATATATTCCATGTTTTTTCAATTATTTAATATTATATTAAAAGATGGCCTACGAGTCATCCCTCCCTCTATTATTATGTGGGACCTCCATATCTGAGTATATTTTTGTTACTCCCTTTAACCAATCCTTTGGATCCACTCACCTACGTGTGCATAATAAATATTTCTAATTAATGTAACATCCAAAGGCACATTGGGACAGTTTAAAATCGAACCACAATGATATGAACTTGGTGTCAAATAGGTGGACTTGTATAATACTATTAATTAGGAAATGTTTTTCATAAGGATTTATTTTCCCTAGTTTATAGGTTGATTTAATGCCCACTCATTAAATCAAATATTAGATAAGCTTATGATTGAATAATTTAATTAATTACTTATTTTCTATCTGATGCATTAAAATTATATTTATTGATGCAAGACCATGATCACATAAATGAATGAATTAATATGGAAAGATGTAATTTAAATTAAATTGATTATGCGTAAATATTTTATCCAAATATGGTTAATTAATTAAGTAAACATCCACTAAAATAATAACAAGACATGTAATGGATAAAACATGTAAAAAATTATGCATAATAAAATAAAGTATCCCAATATAATATTATTACAGAATAAGCCTTCCAATACTAGATTATGAACAATATTCAATAGAACTATGTTTTTGACCAACCCTTATCGGGAAAGTTACTTTTATTAGGGGTGTTCTTAATAATTTTTTGGGTTTACATGACCATTCTAAATCAGGAGGAGTATCCCTTGATAGGCATGTTGTAATTTGGTGGCATGTGTGGAGAAAATCCAAGTTAGTATTTATGGATTGGGGCGTCAAATCAACGGTTCAAGGAGAAAAAACCCACAGTTGGAAAAGACTTTCCTACCTTAATACCATCTAAATAGCTAAACCAACCCTTGTTGGGGTTATGCAAAGGGAAATATCGATCTTTGCAACTATAATTTCTCAGAAACATGAAATTCCATGTTCAATGATGAGGGATATTGGAACATCATAAAATAGTGTGATATTTAGTAAAATCAATTTATTATTTCTCAAAAAAAAGATAATCAAGAAAATTACTAATAATATGACATTTTAATTGTAGAATAAAATGACAAGATCACTATACCTAGGATCATTATTAGATAAAGTCAATATCAACACTGGAAGTATCTTCCTGGAGTGGTTAAGTCACCTTCAAGTAATTCTATGACATTAATGGAAATATTACGTACTAGAATCCTCAATGACTGATCCGCCTACTCATGAGGTGAGTGATGAAAAATTTATAGTCTACAAAAAACATATGAATCTTGTGGTTGAAATTCAATGTTTGATTTTTTCATCTATGTTTATAGAACTTACTATGTCTAACAAAAACATGGATGCATATAACTTGCTTGATCACCTATGTGGTCTTTACCAAGAGAGAGATATATAGAAATAATTTGAGATTTCCAAGGCACTCTTTAAAAATAATATCAGAGATTGTTCCCTAGATGGGCCTCACATAGTCAATATCATTGGATACATTGATCACATAGTTGTTCTAGGGTTTAAACTCCTTGATGAAATGGGCAGTGATCTCATTCTGGTATCATTTCCATAGAGTTTCTTTATTATTTTTTGAATTTTAATATGAATAAGATTGTGATTTCTTTACTATATCTTATTATCCTCCATCACTAAGTAGATAATGATATGAAGGACAAAAATTATTTTTTCTTTATGGTGAAAAAACTGATAGGGAAAACAAGGATATTTATGCCCAAAGTTTCTTCATGACCTTACAAGAAGAAGAAGATCAAATGGGATGTAAGGAAATATAATGATCTCTATTTCACATGTCGTAAGAGGGTCCACTGTACGAAAAAACTACACCATGTTAAAATAACATGGGGAAGCTTCTGGTGCATTTTTTATCAAGTGGAAATTATCTAATTATAAAAATTGTGTATTAGATATAGCTTGTGGTTCTCAAATCTGAATTCAAATATAGGTATCAATAAGAATCATAAAAATTTACTTAGGAGAGGTAGATCTAGGAGAAACCAATGGAGATAAACTTTCTACTGTAGCTATCAGGGACTACTACCTCCCATCACTGACCTGAATGATATTTTTTAAAGGGTTTTTGATATGTGCCTTCACTTACCAAAAAAATTATTTATGCCTCCAGACTAGATAAAAATGCATGCATTTTAAAATTTGGAAATAATTGACTCTTCCTTTATAAATATATCATTTTTATGGTAATTCAAATTTATATAAAGGTATTTACATGTTACATTACATAAACCGAGTAATGGTAATCAATAATAATTTTACTTCATATGACTCATACCACACCCAAAGTTGGCATCTCTCTCTAGGTCATGTACATGAAAAGCACTTGTCAGAATTACATAAAGATGGATATTTAGATTCATTCGAACTAAAACAATTTGGTGTATGTCTGTAAGCACCCCAAACATGACGTAAATGGACATTACATTAGTTTTGTGGGATACTTAATACATAAAAAACCAACACTCAAGGATGGTAATAGTTTACTGTCTTTGGAAACTCGAAACATAATCTTCTAATCAGGGTTAAAGATCTTCAACATCTCCCAAAAAGATCATACCCTTTTTAATTCTTACCTAAAACATTTCTTTATATCTAGGGGAAAAGAAAACATATAAAGGGTGAGCTCAAATTCTCAGTAAGGGTAAGCATCGAGAAAATAAAACAAACCATATACATTTGAACTTAAAAACATGAACATAATGTTTAAACATCAAAATCCTGAGCAATAAAATAAAGAATGGAAATTAATAAGGCATAGATCATAATGAAACATCAATCATGATAAAATAGCATGGTAATAAAACATATAATTGTGGAAAACCCTTAATCACATGATATGATTTCCATATAAGCCAAGGCAGTGCGGCCAAGACCATCTTAGTGGACAAAGTCCCTTTCTGAATTGATTTCACTCCTCATTCCAGTCCTGTATCACTGAACAAGATTATCTTGTCGTTCTAGCCATGTCTATCTCATGAGATATAATTTTTTACCCAATGCATCAAAGGGAAATATAGGTCCCACCCATCTCATAATGAAATCATTCTTATGTGTGCCACAACATAAACATAAATCATTCATCATAACACAAAGAATAAAATGGGTTTCATAAACATCATCCCATTATAACATAATCCATATAAAACAAATGGATATCATTTCATCATAAAAAAAGTGAAACCATTTAAATCATAGAGACATTATACTTGAAACATTATCATACTAACTAATGTCATATAAGATGGAAAATAGTATTGACAAAACACTTGAAATGAATTTTTGAGAAAAATATCCTTTATTCTTTAAAAATCATTTTCCTTTCACAAAATTCAATGAAATTTTAAAAGAAAAAGATTTTGTTGAAAATAATCATGAAATATTGTGGAGTAAGCTTCATGAAAATAAGAATTTATGAAACTATAAAAATACGTTCATGCCATATAAGTTAAAAAACATTCATTCTCGTACTTTTTCCGGAAAAGTCATAAAGTACCTCATATGGTAAACAAAAGAATGATTCCTTACATACCATGTAGTAAAATTCAAAAATGGGAAAAAGGACTCTAAACATATGTGAAATAATTTTTAGAAAATAGGTTTATGGATGATAAATATAACCTCAGTAAATAGTTACGAATAAATTATCTCGGATAAAAACGAGATTGGAAAAGTTATCCCTTACCTTATGTCCGATATTCTTCGTATGTATCCAAACCTCCTGTATAAAGATTTAAATAATTTCATTGACTTATTAAAGAATAATATTAATTGTTATGATATCATATATTTTTCACTTATGACTTTATATTACCCGTTGTTTTGTAAATTCATGTTAAAGTAGCGTTTTTTGTAAAATTGTTTCATTTATTTTACTTGTTTGGACTTGTTGTTAATGATATTATTATTACATATATCAGGATTTAATTACTTCCATAATATAAATCATTATTTATATATAATATATATTCCATATATATATATATATAATAGATCGATAAATGGAAAGAAATACACAGTTCATGAAGACGGTAGGTCGTATGTACGCATGAACGCTGTTTTCGTTTCCTTATTAAATTGAATGGAAGTAAGTAAATAATATATAAATAAGTACAGTATCATTAATATGCCATATATTTCATGATTATTTAATTTATATACTTTATAATCATTCATGAATGGTTAACTTGGAGAATGAATCTCATCGCGTCGTGGAGACGGTAATCCATACATACGCACGAGCGATGATATCGTTCCCATAGTTATTGAATGGAATTAGAGTGGATTATATAATATCATAGAATTTTTATGATGTTATAATAACCATATATATAGTAATTATTTACACCATTATACCCATCCAAGTAAGGTGGTGGTGGAAAAACAGATTACACCACGACATGGAGAAGGTATTTCATACGTACGTACGCGCGGTGACATCGTTTTCCGTAGGATGGATAGAAGGTGTAATGGGGTTGATTAATATTTATAATTAAATATCAGTATATTAGAGATACTTATGTTATTACTTTATAATGAAACAACTAAAGAAGAAGAAGTTCAAAAGAAAGAAACTTGAAAGAACCGGTAGAAGAGATTACCTCTTCTTCGATGCGCCTCCCCTTAACCTCCGTTTAGGGCTCTAATGTTGGTCTTTGAAGAAGAAAATGACCTATAATAGAATTATATGGAAGTTTATAAGTGAAATAGGGAGGGTTTGGCCTGGATTTTGGCTCAAATATGTGTGAATATTAGAGGGAGGAGGTGCCCTTTTATAATGGAGGAGAGGGGCACCTTTGGAATCCTCAACAATATTACTTTATAATAAATTAGAAACCCAAATAAAAACATCCAAAATGACTCAAATCCTAAGATTAGATGAGATAGGGTTTTAATATAATCATCCAAAAAAATTTAGACATGTTGGGAATTTATTTTAAACATTATCAACATGATTTATCCTTGTTTATTCTATTTTATTTTATTTGTTGTAATAAGATTCTAAATTTTAAATTGTTAAATATAATTACTTATGTGTTATGAATTTTCCATAATTGGATATGTAATTAAATTTTAGACCATTTAAATTTTAATTTATAATTTTTAAATATTTTGGTTATTTTTAAACAATTTTATATTTTGTTATTTTTATAAAAAAACAATAGTGTCATTTTTGACACTATTCATTTATTTGAATTTAAATAAAATCCACATAGAAGATATGTTCGAACTAAAATATTTTATAGATTCATAACATTTAATATTTATCTTGAAAAATACTGGAGAACATTAAATAGTTCATATAATATTTATTTTAATATTTTTAAAACCATTTATTTGATATTTTAATCAATAAAATAATTTCAACATCACTATTGTGTCACATTTAATGATAATTATTTAATCCATAAAAAATATAAATAAATTCACATGATGTATATAATTTCATTATATTTTTTTAGACTATTCATGTTAGAAGTTTCATGATGTTTATCACTAAATTAAAATTATTATACTTAAAATATTTAAGAGAGTGACATGTCGTCACTTTCTTTGGTTTTAATAATAATTAAATTATTTTCATGGTAAAAAGTCCATAAAATGAATATATTCCGACCCTTAGGTGATATGGGTCGACTTATAGTCATCCAATAGAATTTTTTCAGGTGTTAGGGTAATTTTCTAATCTTATTTTTTCTCTTAATTACCTGATTTACCTTTAACTATAGTAAATAAAAATTACCATAGTTATTATTCATAATATCAACAAAATAAAAGTAAACTATTAACATAATTTTGACCCACTGAACTAAAATATGGAATCAATTTTTCAAAATTCAAAACACATAAGTTTTAGTAATTAATTTAAAATTAATCGAGTCTTTAAGAAAACAGGTTTTAAAAGTTAAAACACTGCCAAAGATTGAAATGTTTTTACTTATGAATTCAGTGTAAAATTAATGATAATGACTTAAATTATATTAAATGGTAAAAATTTATTCAATTTATACTTTAAAACCATTCAATATTATAATTTATCCATATAAATTATCTCGATGAAAAAAGTTGTGTTTAATTAATATTTACCGTATTTTTACTATTCATCAAAATAAGAAACCTATCTGGAAAATATCAAAAATTAATCCAAAGTAAATTTTTATATCCTGATTCAAAATAAGAATTTTATTTTGTCAAATTTAACTTAAAAACTTGTCAAAAAAATAAAATTTATTGTGGGTGCACCATCAAAAGGCGGCAAAATTGCAATTTTTTAAAAATACATATTTTACACAAAAAAATTATTTTGTTCTCATACCATGTTCTATAAAATGTTTAAGATGAATTATAATGTTATAAAATTAAAAATTTAGTTACAACTATTCATAACGGCTAGTTCATAATAATATTATAACATTATATCATCATTTAGTAAAACCTGGTATTGTGTACAACACACACTATCGAGGAAGGCCATGATTGCGTGTAATGCAAGCCATGTAGTGAAAGACTACTTTGTTGTGGAGTATAACAAAATAAAACCATATTTCATTTATACATTGAATATATATATATACACACACTCAATGTTGCATAGAATAAAAACTATCAAACAAACATGAAATTGTTTGTAAGACGATACAAGAATATTGTTGTGTATACTACAAGCTAATAAGGGGTTGCGTATAGTGCAAGATAATCTTGGTGTAGTGTAAAACAGAAGATTTTAATGAAATTAAAAATAATATATCTAATAAAATCTCAGGGTGTTATATTCTACCCCCCTTAAAATGAATTTCTCCCTTGAAATTTGTCGGGGTTATAAATGGTTTACTACTTAAAAGTTTCATTCATAGAAGTCGACATCGTAAAAAGGAATGCGAAAAATTAATTTTAAAAAGTGAAGTATGAAACAATTTGGTTACCCAAATTAACTTATCACTAGGTTTCCACATAGGAGAACATAGGTGAAAATATGGATATGGAAGAGAAACCTAACCATCAATTTCTGATGGAGAGTGGTAGAGAACATGGCTATGAAAAATCCAACAATCACAAAGCCATAAATTTATGATGATCTATGGTACCATCTGATTTATCAAATATGAGGGAACTAGGAAAACATTTTTGGTTTTCAAGATCATTTCCCAAATGTTGAATAATTTTTTTAATAATAGAAATACAGACATGATTTTGGAACAATCTCACTGTTTCTTGTGCCTTGAACAATTTCTACATAATATATTAAGGAAATGATGTTAAATTTGTCTTCCGTGAAGTGTTAGCAGATCATATTATAGAATTATAGGTCATTCCATCTATCTCAAACAAAAGGTTAACAAATGTTATTAAATATACATAAGTCCATCTATAGTGAGATTAATCGTATATGGTTCCAAAAAATGGATTATACTTCATATATCATACCAATTAATAAATTAAAAATAATTTATAATAACTAGGGACTTCTTGTAGGCCAGTGGTATGCGATAAAGGCCTGTCACACTTCATTTGTGGGTTCAATTCTCATAGCCTTGTCCGACACGACAGGTTGTCGCCCATCCTACAGGTTTTCCTTTTTCTAAAACTACACTATTATAACATTCCAGAAATAATATCGAAAAAGTATCTATCCTTAAACAATACTAACTTATGTCCAATATAATCTGTTCCAATATTTAGGCTTATCCAAAATACTTCTGTCCAAGCTCATAGTATAAAAAAATCAATTACTAGTAATGTCATCTACTGAGCATGTGAATACCATCATTTATTCCCCATATATCATATGATATATATTGTTGGTTACATTCCAAACATGTGAATACCTTAATCACGTATTCTCTTGAAAAATAAATACCCAGTGATCCTTATTGAAAACATGAATGCTGTCAAAAGTTAAATTTTTCCACATACCAAAATCCCAAAATTTCTATATACTCAAACAATGATATCCATTTGTCATTATATCAGTCATGATCTCATTAATACTATCAATCATATTATTTTATCCTTATCCATTCATTATGTGCATATCATCTTCTTTTCCAAAATTATCTGAATAACCTTTCATGGTTACCGGTACCATTCAACATATACTTTCAAATACATAAGGAAAAAAAATAGATTAATAATCCTTATATGTCTCTTTATTCCATAGTACCATGAGATTACTTATACAACATTACTCTTTATAAACATGTAATTATTCCACTACCTTCCTAAACCATTGACCGATATTGAACAGTTCCTTCATCACACGTATCATTTGTAGTCTCTTCATCATCATCAACATAAATACTACCCATAAGACCATTCTGATTCTCTTTCTGAGGCTTTCCCTTAGGGAATTGGTTTGCACAATGCCTGTAAATTCCACATTTAAAACATTTAACCGTTGTTTATGTCTTAGAAATACCATTATCCTTGTCCATGATGTCAACTGAACCTTTTTCTTTACAATTACTGGATTTGTGTACACCCAAATCATCTTCCAGTTCCTTTGAAACATTCTCCCTGATGCCTCTTACCACATCATTTACATGATGTAAATTGAACATTTTTTCCTCTATGATCATCATGAAACTCCATCTTTCTCTTATTAGCTGAGTCGGGAAACTTACCAAAGTTGAGATTATTGATCATATTATGAGATTGATGATTAATCATAATAATGATATGTGGATTTTCAGATCCAATTTCATTTGGTTTTTCATGAAGAATATTATTCCATTGTCCATCATATCCTCCATTATCGTGAATATTCATGTTTCCAGCCATTTTCTAAAACCCAAAAAGAATATTGTGAGAGGAAAAAATCATAAGCAAGGGGGATTACTTTCAATATATAACATCTTAGGTTTAATTCTAATATCATTACCGTAATTCTAGGACTATAACCTATACTTATAATTAACCTTTGGGACATCCCTATACATACCCTAGAAATATCTCTAGGGATCTCACTAATGTTTTCGCATCCTAGTTTCCAAATGTTGTTTAAACCTTTCCTCTGATACCAACTATTGAGACACCAAACATGATGTACATGGAAATTAAATAACTTTTTCAGGATACATAATACATAAAAAAACCAACACTCAAGGATCGTAATAGTTTAGTGTCTTTGGAAACTCAGAACATAATCTTCTAATCATGGTGATTGATCTTCAAAATCTCCCATAAAGATCTTCCCCTTTTGTTTTCTTACCTAAATCCTTTCTTTATATCTTGGGGAAAAGAAAACATATAAAGGGTGAGCTGAAATGCTCAGTAAGGGTAATCATGGAGAAAATAAATCAAACCATATACATTTGAACTTAAAAACATGAACATAATTCTTAAACATCAAAATCTTGAGCAATGACATAAAGCATGGAAATTCATAAGTCACAGATCATAATGGAAAATCAATCATGATAAAATATCATTAGAATAAAACATGTAATTGTAGAAAACCCTTAATCACATGATATTATTTCCATATTAGCCAAGGCATTGCTGCCAAGACCATCTTAGTGGACAAAGTCACTTTCTGAATCGAGTTCACTCCCCGTTCCAGTCCTGTATCACCGAACCAGATTATCCTGTCGTTCCAGCCATGTCTATATCATGAGATATAAATATTTACCCATTGAATTGGAGGGAGATATAGGTCCCAACCATCTCATAATTAAATCATTATTACACATGCCAAAACAAAAACATAAATCATTCATCATAACCCAAAGAATAAAATGGGTTTCATAAACAGCATCCCATCTTACATAATCTTTATAAAAAAATGGATATCATTTCATCATAAGAATAGTGAAACCATTTTAATCATAGAGAAATTATACATGAAACATAATCATAATAAATAATGTCATCATAGATGGAAAATAGTTTTGACAAAACACTTGAAATGAATTCCTGAGTAAAATAACCTTTCTTCTTCAAAATCATTTTCTTTTCACAAAATTCCATGAAATTTTAAATGAAAAGGTTTTGTTGAAAATAATCATGAAATATTTTGGAGTAAGATTCATGAAAATAATTCTTTATAAAAATATAAAAATCCATTCATGCCGTATAATTTAAAAAAAACATTCGTCTTGTACTTTTTCCAGAAAAGTCAAAAAGTATCTCGTATGGTAAACAAAAGAAAGAATCCTTACATACCATGTACTAAAAGTCAAAAATGGGTAAAAATGACTCTAAACATACGTGAAACCATTTTTTTAAAATATGGATATGGATAACATGTTTCCACTTTCTGGAGACTATTCAGGTTCGAAGTTTCATGAAGTTTATCACTAAATTAAAATTATTATACTTATAAGATTTAAGAGACTAACATGTTGCCACTTTATTTGGTTTTAACAATAATTAAATTATTTTAATGGTCAAGAGTCCATAAAATGAATCTATTCCGACCATTAGGTGATAAGGGTCTACTTTTAGTCATCCAATAGAATTTAAGCAGGTGGTAGGGTAAATTGTAATCATAATTTTACTCTTAATTACACGATTTACCTTTAACTGTATTAAATAAAAATTATCGTAGTTACTATTCATAATATCAAAAAAAATAAAACTAACCTATTAAAATAAATTGTACCCACTGAATTCAAATATGGAATAAATTTTTCAAAAATCAAAATAAATATTTTGAAGTAATTAATTTAAAATTAATCCCATTGTTAATAAAACGTGTTTTAAAAGTTAAAACATTTCCAAAGATTGAAATGTTTTTACTTATGGATTCATTGTAAAATTAATGCTAATGACTTAAGTTATATTAAATGGTTAAAATATATTCTATTTATACTTTAAAACCATTAAATATTATAATTTATCCATATAAATTATCTCGATGAAAAAAGTTATTTATAACTAAAATTTAGCGTATTTTTACTATTCATCAAAATAAGAAACTTATCCAAAAAATATCAAAAATTCATCCAAATAAAATTTTTATATCCTAATTAAAAATAAGAATTTTATTTTTTCATATTTAACTTATAAAAATCACAAAATCTAAATTTAATGTGGGTGCGCCATCAAAAGGCGGCAAAACTGCAATTTTTGAAAAATACATATTTTACCCGAAACATTTATGTTGTTCTCATACCACGTTCTATAAAATGTGTAATATAAATTATAAGGTTGTAAAAATAAAAATGTAGATACTATTATTCGTAACGGCTAGTTCATAATAATATTATAACAATATATCGTCGTTTAGTGAAACCCGGTTTTGCGTACAACACACGCTATTGAGGAAGGTCATGATTGCGTGTAATGAAAACCATGTCAGGGTTGCATGTATTGCAATAATTCTATGTTATTGTATATAACAAAATACAACCATATTTCATTTACACATTTAATATATATATATATATACACTCAATGTTTTTTAGAATAACAACTATCAAACAAACTTGAAATTGTGTTTAACACGATCCGAGAATAGTTTTTCGTATACTGTAAGCTAATACGGTGTTGCATATAGCGCAAGATAATATTAGTGCAGCATAGAACAGAAGAATTGAAATAAAATAAAAAGAATATATCTCATAAAATCTTGGGTTGTTACAATGTCACACATATTTACAAGGAAAATTGACCAAGGACCCATTTAGTAGGAAAGATGGAAGGGCTAAAGAGATTCTTTAATTATTTCATACCGATGTGTGTGGAACATTTCCTATTGATGGAAGGGGTGCGTACTCACACATAATAACATTTACTTATTATTTTAGAAGATATGGATATATTTACATAATGAGGTATAATTTGTATTCTTTTGTTAAATTCATGGAATACAAGAATGATTTTCAGAAACATCTTGGTAGGAAGATTAAGAAACTCCATTGAGACCTATGTGGAGAATATCTTAATCATGACTTCATTTATTACTTATTAGTGTTTGGGATCATATCCCAACTCACCCATCCTTACACACATCACGGGAGTTGTTTAATAGAATGGAGGAACAAAACCTTATTGGATATGGTGAGATTAATTTCGAGTAAAGGGAGACTTCAATTATCCTTTTTGTGGATATGCATTAAAAAAAGTGGAAAACATAATAAATCAAGTACCAACTAAATTTATAAATTGTATTACATACTAATTTTGGAGTGGATGAAAAACCATGTTATAAAATTTACATGTGTGAGGAAGCGATGAATTTTTTAAGGCCACTTCAAGCAACAAATTGGCAACCCGAGGCACTAAATGTACCTTTATTGGACACCACATAAAAATAAGGGGATATTACCCATAAAAACCCTTGGAAAAAAAGGTTATATGATAAATACACACCATATTCCTTGAGAGAGAGCACATTTATAAAAGAGATAATTGGAGCGAGATAATCATCGATGATGTTGAGGCTCAAGGAACACAAGAGTTGGTACATGATAAGATTCCGCAAAGCCCCATGGATGAAGAAACTATACTAAAGACACAAGAACTATGTAGGAGTACAAGAGACATTAGAGAACCAAAATGGTATAGTTTTGTATTTATCAATGATGGGGAGTCATTATGAGTTTATAATAATGACCCTATAACCTATAAAGAAGTGGTATGTGGAATAGATGTTTCTATGTGATAAGAAGCCATGAATGGTGAAATGGATTCCATGTACAAAAACTAATTCTATATTTTGGTATATCCTCATGTGGATGTAAATCCTATTGATTTAAAATTTGTATTCATGAAGAAAATGGTCTTGTAAGTACATGTTTGTACCTATAAGGAGAGACTGGTTATAAAATGGTTTAAATAGAATTAATGTTTTACTATGATGAAAAGTTTTTAGTATTTTTATTGTTATAATACATCAGAATTATACATGACATTGAGGCATACCATGACTATGGGATTTGGAAAATGGATGTCAAATAATCCTTCCATAATGGGAACCTTTATGAGGATGTCTACATGATGTAACCTGAATGGTTTGTGACTCAAAAGAATGCCAATACGATATGAATCATGAAAAAATACAATAGTTTATTAAATCAAGAATTCAAGTCAAGGAATAATCATTTTTATGGAGCCATAAATGATTTGGGATTTATAATGAATGACTATGAGGATTGTGTCTACAAATTGTGTGGGGAGAGTACAATTGTTTTCTTAATATTATATGTTGATGACATATTAGTTATTGGAAATTAAATACTAGAATTATAGTCTTCGAAATAAGTCTTGGATAATTGTTTTCTATGAAGGAATAGGGAGAGGTATTATATATTCTTTCGATCAAGATACATCATTATATATCCAAGAGGTTTCTGACCCTATGTCAAAGTACATACATTGAAAAGATAATGAGTTTTTTTTATGGAACAATACAATAAGGTATTGTTGCCAGCATCACATGGCATTAATATTTCCATGAAAATGTGTCATCATAACTGTAAGGGAAGAAATATAATTGAAATGGTTCCATATGAATCAACTATTGGGTCAGTCATGTATGTTATTCTATATATTAGTCTAGATGTCTCCTATAAATTAGGTGTAGTAAGTAGATATCAGGATGATCCAAATAACTTCCATTGGATGGCAGTCTTGATTGTCCTAAATTATCTAAGGTGTACAAAGGATATATTTCTGGTTTATGTATGATGTGAGTAATTAGTCAACATTAGATATGGAGATGTTTGTTTTGAGACAGATCAATATGACATGAAGTATTAAACGAGATACATCTAAACGTTGAATGTAGGTGTTGTAAGCTAGAAGATCTCAAAGAAGTCTGTTGTAATAGATTCTATAGTAGAGTAATAGTATATTGTATATTATGAGGAATATAAAGAAGTAGTTAGGATTAAAAATTTCAGCCAAGATCTTGATGTGGTGCGTAATATTAAAGATACTATCACATTCTATTTTGTTAATAATGTAGCGGTTGATCTCACAAAATATCCAAGGTCACAATAGCAGATGAATAACATATATAAGATGTATCATCTCATGAGAGATTTTTCTCATAGAGATTAAGTTTAAGTGAGTATTATTTATATGAAAGAAATTTAGGGGGACCCCTTGGGTAAAGCCTTAAATAATTAGATACATGATTGTCCGGTGAGGTATAGTAAAATGAATGTCATAGACAGTTGGATCTAGTCCACGTGGGTGTTTTTTAGAGTTGGTGTCCTAGAAACAACTGTTTGTAAATCTATTACATGAATAATTGAGGTATTAAATATTAAATTAAACATTTTATTACACATTTTTCATTATTCTTCATGAACATAATGTAATGATGTCCAAGAGTATTTATTTCATTGATAAGGTCATAGTAAATCCCTACTGTGATGAGAACCTTGATGTGCTATGAAAATATTCATAATATAGTTTTTCAGTTGGATAATATACTATGATGGGAAATGTAGTATATAGATCATTGGGTATGAGTACTCGTAAGAAGAAGATACTTATTATCATGATGTTCACACTTTGTAATCTCCAATATGGGAGGTTATAAGAATAGGCCTGCTACTAAGAATTTTGCATGTTTTTGGTGTCGTCTGGATATTCCTTTCTTTGATCATGTGTAATGGTCCTTAGACATTAAGATTATCATTACTGCATTTCATTACTTGCTCACTAAGCTTTGGTGACAAAAATTGTCTTTCCATATGTTGGTAGGAAGTATGGTATATTGGGTATGTCACAAATGAAATGTTATTAATGGATACATCAAGAAAGGAGTTGTCCCTTCCAAATTTATGGAAGTTGGTATCTTGAAAATTTGATTGAAATAGAACTGTGACATTAAATTCCATGGAAATGGTGTAACGATGAGTTTATTTCAAAAAGTCAAAGAAGGATGTATCATGTATAATGGCTTTTGAAACTACCATGAAAATTTCTTGATGATATTATGTGACAATGGAATTATATTACACAGTGTGCATTCATATGTTGTTTTCATCATTTTGACCTTATATTCTTTTTCTAGGGTGCCTTGACGCATTATTAGAAAATAATCATAGAATTTAGGCATGAATACCTAATTCTAATAAAAAATAATCCTAGAGGATCACACACTATGTGTTTCGGTTGGTCTCGATTACATTCTTTTTTAATTTAATTAATGGAATAAATATTATTCTCAAGACTAGGGAATAGTTTTATTTGAGTTATACTGATCACATAAATTATATATTTATTTATTCACCATATTGTGAATTAAATATATAAATTTATTTTTTTAAATATTTAATAAATATGTTTTCACTAGTTTGTGAATAAAATATATATTTAAGAGAATGAAATATTTATTAGGGTGTTCAAAAAATACATAATTAGCTCCAATGGACCAAGACCATGTTTGGAAGTAAAATGTTTATTTATGAGTCGGTAAATATTATCTATCTATTTTGCACAAGCTGGTGAACCACAAAATAATAATGATATTATTATTTTTATGTGGCATTGGATTTCATTAATTGTTATAATTATATTTAATGTCTCTTATGCAATAAAATTTTTAAATCGAAACCCTAGATATATAAATAGATGGCTATGTCTATTGTGTAATTAATTCGAAACCAATTTCATGTTTGGGAATACTTAATTGTTGTGAAAAATGAATTCTCTCTTGACTTCTACTCCTTTATCCTAATTAATAATGATAAACCCAATAGATAATTTCATCAAAAGTGGAGAACTAGTGATCAAGAACAAACAACACAAGTCATTTGATTCACTCCCAAAGCACTCGGAGAACGAGTGGAATTACTCAGACACCATAAAAGAACATGTTGATTACTACTAGAGGGATTATACCCATGGATACTCACATGCACAAAGAATGAAATCTGGAAGGGATGTTTCAAGTGATCCAAAATCATCAATGAAGAAATTTCCTAATCCCTGATATTAATTTATTCAGATTTTAAATAAATAAGATTTAAATTAGATGTGCAAGAACCTCGATCTTGGTTTCAATAAATGATTATTAAAAGAAATTCAAATATATCACCCTCCACACCAAGCACCCACTATACCTAGAACCAACAGGGATTAGGTTTCCATAAAGAATATTTCTATTTCATTAGGTAATTCATTAAAAAATAGTAATTATTTGTAATGAAACAACCCTTATAACCACAAAAACAAATACCTGACCCAGTCCATTACATACCTAAATGATCCTCATAGGCTAGTGACTAGCACCCAAGCATCATTAATATCTAGGGGGAATGATTTCTCCAAAAAAAATTCGTAAACATTGCATATATATATATAAGTAAAACAAGATGAAATAGTGAAAGAGAGATAAGGGAAATATATACCATAAATAAAAGGAAAATAATGAAGTGAAACAACCCAACTATGGCTAAATAAACCCCAAGGTACGAGTACAACAAAAATGGAAAAAACCGAAATGAAAAACAAATACTCCATGTAATATGCATACAATGTCCCACTATCTCACTACTAGATACCCAAATCAGTTGACCAAATCCTCACTGTCTCATTCTGGTGCCTTGCCTTTCAATGGAAATAATTACATAAAAAGGTCTATGAATGACCAATGTGGTGCACATGGTATGAATTAATAGGCTCAAAAGAATCCCACCCAGGTGTTCCATAACAAAACTCTATAAAATATTATTAAAATTATCAACATTAATATAAACAAGAAAATATAAGTGGAGAAATAGTGTTCATATAAAAATCTTGTTAAATATTCCCCCTATTCCAATTTTTCACTTAATCTAGATGAACCTATTTCATAGAATATAACATCTATCATAGTGGGTAATCAAATCCAATAATTATAACTCAATGGAATAGAAAAGAGCATGATAAGGATCACTAAAAGTCAGGCTAGATTGAACATACATTCCCAAAAATACAAAAAAAAATTACATCAATTATCTAGACATATACATAGAATGCTGAGAGGATATAAAAATCCAATAAAGAAAACCTCCCAACTGTGTCAACATGTTCTTAGAACAACGTGACAAGGGATCAGAGGTAGACCATATGAGTAAACCCTCTAATGATATTAATGTATGAGGAATATTAATAAAACATCAACCTATGTATAAATGGATTACTATGTGCTTCATTTTCCAAATATTTTTAAAAACCCATTATTTAAATCCATTTCAAAATCCAATTTCACAATGACTTGAAAATAACATTAGTTTTTCCAAAATATGTAGAAATATGTCTTTTATCAAAAAACTATTTTCACACATATAAAAATAATTCAATCATGGAATTTATTTGTAATAAAATTTATTATACAATATAAATACATGTTCATCCAACACATGGTAGAGAAAAAACCAAATACCTCAACCTCAGGTCACGCATGCCAGTAATTGGATCGAAAACCACTGGAAGGATGGAAATAAAACAAAAGGTGGCCCTACCAATGAACCCCATGTTGGAGTTGGTGTCCGAGAACCAACTACATTATACTTTATTCATTAATAAATACCTTATCACATCTTGATTGTTCTTATTCATGAAAATGCATGTGATAATGTCTAAAGGAGATCTATTTCTTTAAAGGTTCACAATGAATCTCTATTATGATGAGAACCCAGATGTGCCATAATACTATTATTGAGTATGTGTTCTATGGTCAGATAATGTTAAATTAGGGACACAAATAATACATTCCATTAGGGGTGAGGACTCAGAAAACTTTGAAGCACCTTCTTATGGTTTTCTCCCTTGGTAATATCCAAGAGGATATATTGAGAACGAGACCATCCAGTAGGAAATACACATTTCCTTGTGTCATTGGATGTTCCTATCTACATACGTGTGTATTGGTACTTAGACATTAATATTATTATTAATGGGTATTCCAACTCACACACTTTGATGTATTGACGGAAACTGTGACGACACACTGTTCGTATCGAGGTAGGATACGTTGGGTGTGTCACGAGTGATACTGCATTTATAGATAATGCGAGAAATGATTTGTCCCTTCTGTTCCATAACTAAAGTAGGTATGTCAGGAGCTTTGATTGAATTGATATAGCCTAAATAAATCCATGGCCAGGGTAAATACAGGGAGAGTTCAAATCTATAAAGTCAAGGAAATAATAATCTAGCACATAGGTTGATGGCAGTAGCATGGAACCTTCTTGATTCTAGATACCAACACAAAGGGATTATATTACAAAGTAAGTGTTCGTAGGAGGTGACACGTCTTTGTAGCATTATCTTCTTTCTTTATTGGTGCCCTGGCGTGTTTCTAGACTCTAACCTTGGACTATATACATTATGTACCTAATTCCTTTGAGAAAGAAGCCTCGAGGGTCACACACTAACTGTGTCCATGTGTTATAGCTAAATATTAATTTAACAAGTTAAAAATTTATTTTTCCAGATTGTGGTTTAATTATTATTTAAGGATGCCTGATTGCATTTATTTCAAAAATAGTTTTTCGAAAGAATATATTGAGGTTTAAATAGTATATTTATTAGCGAGTAATGCAGTAATATTTATTTTAGAAATAAATTTAAATTATTCAAGGCCTAATAAATGTGGTGAAGGAAATAATGAAAAATGGAAAAATAAAAGTACATTCTACATATATTAAATATACATGTAGTGTATTTATTCTAGGAATTTATGAGAAATAATATTTATTATGTAATTAAATAATATTAGACGTAATTCACTGGGCACAATTCAAGTTATAATAATTTTCAACTGTTACTATTAGACATGGTGTATTACTAAGAATTAAATGAAATTAATAAATGTTTTCCGGTAATTATTGAATGTTATTATTAAATGTAATTAAAATAGAAATTATATAATTCTCATTAGACTAGACATTTTTTGGGTGGTGGTTGTGCACAACAAATCGAAAAACGCATTCAAGCTTTGAAGGGGAGATCCTCCTCTAGTAGATCAAGGAAATCGAAGGAAGACATCGCAAGTGAAGGCTCTTCCGCACTAGCACCCGGAGATCCCTTTGGCGATGTCCAGAGATAGGTGGAGCATGTGTGGATCACCGCTAGAGGAATCGTACACTTGGATTCTATGACGCAATGGAAAATCACATCCGATCATGACCAGAAACATCAATGAAGAAATAATTTCATCAAGGTAATTCATGTCAATTAATTAAATTAAATATAACCAACAACTGATGATCCTATCTATGGTTTTGGGACTCCACTCGTTCTTTTTTATTTGTTCACTCTATTCCAAATATATTGTGTTTTATTATTGTGATGGATCTCGAATTGATCGTTTTTAATGCTAAAATTAATGTTGGGTACACCCTATAATGCCCTTCCACTGCACCCGGAACCTACAAGTTTTATCAAAGGGAGTCATATTGTTGATTATAATTATTTAGTTTTTCATTTGTGATATACGCATTTAATAATATATTTTTTTCAATTCAAGTTAATCAGTCTTTAAATATTAATATCAAGATCTATTCCTCCTCTCTTGTTTCTCATTCTCCTTAAAGAAACAAATTTTACTATTAATTTTGATTAAAATAAAATAGAGGATCTCATCCGGAGGTGCCAAATGTTACTGGTCATACAACACCAGAATACATGGAATGTATATGGACGTACAAGTCGTGTAGCCTATCTTCAATGCATTGGACTGGTCCACTAAATCAGTCAGTGTAAATGGATCCTATCTATGTCTTTAAGACAAGATGTGTTGACTAGGATTAAGTGGCACACAGTTTCCGAATTCCACACTGTGCGACCCATCGAATATGGCATGTAGTCCGTTCCAGTTAGTGTTGGACCGTGTACCCCGTACATGGATTTCATAGGTGGAAACTGTGTAATGTGGATACAACACGGAATTTATCCCACTGAACACACCGTGTACTCTAAAAATTTCAGAAGTACATCTCCATTCCATGTCCCTGGGCGTGTACTTCGGATAGACATTGAACAAAAGTACACGCCATGTAGTCGGAACAATATGTTGTGTTCTCATCAAAGTTACGCCTATTTTTTTGAAATTTATTATTATATTATACAAACCCTTGAGAGATGTACCATAGTGTAGGTGTAAAGCTGAGACACAACACGTGATAGTTGTAATATATATATGTGTTTAATTTAACATCTGCATAATTTTCATTTCTACTCATTGGGTAGTTATGAATGAGAATTAAGTTCATTTAATCCAAGGTAAATGTTACATATAGAGATAAGGTTAAATGAATTTATTTGTTTAAAATTATGATGGATGAGAATCTCAAAGAAATTTAGAAAAATGTTTAAGAAAAAATGATTGATTAATTAAAGATAATTAACTGATTCTAGAATGATTTATCTTAAAAAAGAACAATTAAATAATTGAATGATAGTTTTATTTATGCGTATATATCGTTTCATGTATGGATGATCATGAACTAGAACATGAATTTTTTATGTGAATGGTTTCATTTAAATAATTTTTTTTAATTAAATTTGTTGGCTTGCAAGCCATCTTCACATTAATATATAGGGCATGCGTGCCCAAGGTTTGTGTATATAAAAACCCATTTTCCCCTCAAATGCATCTGAGTTAAAAGCATAGGTAATGTATGGATCTCCCAGGATAGTGGAGGCGGCTCAAGTTAGGAGACATGGTGAAACCAATCCAAAGATATTCAAAGGTGTGCATGTGGAAAGATATAAACACGAACTGAAAAGGTTCGAGGTGTTTCTCCCCTACGTTTTGTGTTATTTAATCAATCGCTAGATAAACTAACCAATAGAAAAATATCATGATCATACAATTTATTTTATTTCTATCAGTTTCATTGTTTGTTTTTTGTGGGTGTGTTTTCATGGTCACAAAATTAATTAATTAAACAAGCATGCAAGATAAAACTAAAATAAGACCAGATTATGCATAAAACATTATCTTATACATGGTTAATCATGTATGTATATCCCACATAATATTAACAAGCATGTCATCAAAGAAACTAATATTTATGTATAAGGATAAAATCCCTCAAATAAATATTATGTCGTTGTAGCCTTCCATAATCATAGTTAGAATCGAACCATTGTAGTTCAATGTGCTTGAACAACCCTAATTGGGGTGCATTAAATTATCGAGGAATCCAAATTCATGTTTTTTGGTTGAAATGACTTGGTTCGTATCAAGGTTTGACTGCCACAGCAGAACTTGGTGAGACCAAGAATCAAAGGTTGAGGAAAATCCAAAAATAAAAGGATTTCAGGATTGTGGAATCCACTCAGCGGATCAAGGAGTTGCGAGTTAATGAAGTTGGAATTTGGAATGCCTACCTAAAACCCTTAAAGTTTCTTAACCAACCCTAGTTGGGGTAATGTTAATGGAAATATGGATCCTTTCCACTAGAATATTCAGGCAATAGAATATTTCTAAGTCAATGGTGAGGGCTACTAGATTTCGATAAAATAGTGTGAGACTAATAAGTATTAATTAATTTATTTGTCTCAGTTTTATCTTGATAAAGTTCTAAACCTTTTCTCATCTTAATTTGTAGAAATTGAAAGAAAACTGACTTCAATAATATCATTGTGAACCATAATTGAGAAGGAAACCCTTCTCACCGGCACCAATTTCCATTAATGGAAGAGGCGTTTACACGTCATCCTTCTCCATGAGAGGAAATTGTATGTGCTCGAATAGCTTGTTCCAGTTGTGTTAGGAAGAGAGGCTAATGGTGAGGAACTATCTATCTATATGTAACATATGGATGATTCCATAGATTTCCAATGTTTGATACAATTTTCCATATCCAATGAGCTCTTGAACCAACATGAAAACAAGGATGTGTATAGAATGATTTCTCACCTTAAGGATATGTATCAAGAGAAGGCGAGACCGGAGAGATATGAGATCTGCAATGCTTTGTTTACAACTATGATTATAGATTTGGCACCAACTAGGTCTCAGGTAGTCATGGTTATTGGATACATTGAATGCCTGGATATCTTAGGGATTATGTTTATAGATTAGTTGCATACAGATTCATCCAATCATCAATACCCATGACCTTATCTAGCATTATTGTCTACTATTACATGAGAAACAATGAGAAGAGTATATCAGAACTTCTGACTTTAATTCTCTAGGTAAATAAGGACATGGTGTTTGAGAAACATGCATTCCTTATGGTTAATAAGAAAATGAAGGACATGCTAAAGGGGTCAAGGAGTTATAATAGTTTTGAAGCCGCCATGCACCTTCACTCCAAGAAGGGGAAGATTCAATGGTTGGGCAAGGAATAGGAGGTGGTATGTTTGGCATGTTGCAAGCAAGGCCACTAGAAGATAAATTGCACCTAGAAGCATGGGGACTCAAAAGGAGCGATCTTTATCGAGGGTAATCATTCCATTTAAACACATTTTTATTATATAAATCTTGTGGGGCTCACATCTATATTTAAATTAAAGAACCAACTAGATATAGAATGATTGAAAGAGGAGAGGTGGATCTTCGACCAACCAATGGTGCAAGGCTGGTTGTGTTATCTGTTGGAAATTAACACATATCATTGCCAACTAGGATGATTTTGGTTTTATATAACTATTATTATGTGCCAAGTGTTACCAAAAACATAATTTCTATGTCATGTTAGGATATGGATGAGTTTATTTTCTTTTTTGGTAATAAGGTTAGCATCTTTTATAATAACAACGTATGTTATGATATGGTTAATTTAATTAATGGTTGGTATGTAATAAATTTCAAAAACCAAGTGTTGGGAATCGATAAGGAATCAAACTCACATGACTCATACATCACCCAGTTGTGGGGTAAATTATCAATCATGTAAATAAGAAGCACTTGAAAAATCTATGCCAAGATGGCTATTTAGACTCTACTGAGCTAAAAACACTTTATAGATGTCACCCTTGTGTACAAGGTAAAATGACCAAGACGCCTTTCGTTGGATAGGGTGAAAGGGCCACAGAGCTTCTTGGATTGATGCAAACATATGTGTGTGGACCATTTAAAATAGAAGCTATAGGGGGATATTCTTACTTCATTACTTTACTAATGATTTAAGTATATATGGATATGTCTAATTAATGGGGAATAAGGTAGAATCCATAGATAAATTTAATGAATTCAAGAATGAAGAAGAGAATTAGGTTGGTAAGAAGATAAAGAAGCTTCGATCGGATCAAGGTGGATAATATCTGAACCAAGAGTTCATTGATATTATATGGGAGTATAGGATTCAATCTCAAAATAATCATCCTTATACACCATTGTGTAATGGTGTCAGTGAAAGGAGGAACCACACCTTGTTAGACATGGTGAGGTTGATGATGAGTCATGCAGATCTTCCATTATCCTTTTGGGGATATGCATTACTGATTGTAGCATACACATTAAACCGAGTACCAACTAAGGTGGAAAATGGAATTCCCTCCGAGTTATGGAATTAAAAGATCGATATTTTGTTGCAGACACGTGTATGGGGATCCAAGGAATTTGTTAAGGCCTTCCCATATAACAAAATGTCACCCAGGGGAACGAAGTGTATCTTAATAGGATATCCCAAGGAAACGAAATGATATTACACAAAACCCTTTAGAAAATAGAGGGACTATCACCAAACAAGAAATATTTCTCGAGAGGGATCACATCCTCAAAAAGGATAGTTGGAGAAAGATTGAAAATGATGAACTTGATGCTAAATATTCAAAGGAGTTGGTATAGGAACAAGTTCCACAAGTCCCTGTGGAAGAGGTTCGAGAAACACAAGTATTGTGACGAGCTCAAGAGAGGTAATGGAACTAGAGAGATTTGGTTTCCTAGTCAGCGAGGATGGTGAATCATTATTGTTGGACAATGATAAAATTTTATCATATAGAAAAGTAGCAAAAACCATAGAAGGTGACAGATGGCTAGAAGCTATGAATTCTGAGATTGATTCCATGTATGAGAACTAAGTCTGGGTTCTGGTCGATTAACCAATTAATGTAAAGCATGTTGGATACAAATGGGTATTAAAGAGAAAACTGGACATGGAAGGTCATGTTAGAACCTATAAAGCAAGGATAGTGGCTAAATGATTCAGATAGCATCAAGTAATTTTCTATGATGAAACCCTCTCCCTAGTTTCCATGTTTAACTCCATAAGAATCATACTTCCCATAGTAGCTTACCATGATTACGAGATTTGGAAAATGGATGTCAAAAAATCATTCCTTAAAAGGAACCTTTAGATAGATGTCTATATGACACAACAACAAGGGTTTGTTACACCAATTGAATCCAACCTAGTTTGCATGTTGTATAAATCCATTTATGGATTAAAGTAAGCATCCAGGTTGGGGAACATTAGATTTAATGAAGCCATAAAGGAATTTGATTCCATTAAGAATGAATGTGATTCATGTGTTTATAAGATGTTTAATGGGAAATCGGTCATTATCTTAGTAGTATATGTTGATGTCAAATTTCATATTGGAAATGATGTACTAGTCTTACAGTCAGTTAAGGATTAGTTAAATAGGTGTTTCTCTATGAAGGACTTGGGTGAAGCATCTTACATTCTAGTGATCAAGATCATTTGTGATAGTTCTAAGAGGCTTCTTGGACTATGTCAGGGTATATACATTGAACAGATACTAAATTGATTTAGTATGGAACAATCCAATAGGGGATTGGTTCTAGTGTAACATGGCCTAAATCTTTCAATGAAAATATGTCCTTAAACACAACAAGAGAAGGATAAAATGAGTAAGATCCCATATGCTTCGGTTATAGGATCCAACATGTATGTCATGTTATGTACCAGGCTTGATGTTACCTATGCACTGAGTATGGTAGGAAGATATTAAGCAGATGCATGAGAACAACATTGGAATACTGTTAAGAATATCCTTTAGTATATAAGAAGAAGTAAGGGTATGTTCCTAGTGTATAGATGAGATGAGGATATTGTCATTAGAGGGTATGTTGATGATGGTTTTTAGACAGATCAGAACAATTTGAAGTCGCAATCTGGATATGTTTTCTATCACAATGGAGGAGCTGTGAGCTGGTAGAGTTCAAAGCAGCCAGTTTTCACTGATTCAAGAGTGGAGTCCGAATATTTTGTGACTTCTGATTCAGCCAAGGAATCCATATAAATTTGAATCACTGTCCATGAACATGATGGGGTTCCTAGAAGTAAAGATCCTATGATATTGTATTGTGATAATACTGTAGTAGTGGCTATTGAAAAACAACCAAGGTCACATCAATGGACAAAGGACATACTCCGGAAGATTCACCTCTTGAGGTATTTCTATCAAAGGGTTGAATTTGCTATGAGCATAGTGTCCATGTAAGATAAGGTGGTGGAGCCCATGACTGGAGGCCTATTTAAGTCCAAGCTTAAATATCATGTGAGAGCTAGTGTGTTAAAGGTTGTTAGCTATTGGCTCTAGTCCAAGTGGGAGTCTGTTAGAGTTATAGGCCTAGAACCAACTACTTTGTACTTTATTCATTATTGAATACCTTATAAAATCATTATTGTTCTTCTATAAGACAATGCATGTGATAATTTCCTAAGGATAGATTTTCATTAAAGTCTCATAGTGGATCCATTCTATGATGAGAACCCGGAAGTTCCATAACATTGTTCCTGAATATATGTTTTATGGATTGATGATGTTATTTGAGGGACACAAATAATACTGGCGATTATAGGTGAGGAAATATAAAAATTTGAGTCACCTTATCATGGTTTGAACGCTTTGTAATATCTAGGCGGATATAATGAGAATGTGACCCACTAGTAGGAAATCAACATTTCATAGTGTCATTGGATATTGTTATAATTGAACATGTGTATTGGTCCATAGACTATAAAATTATTATTAATTGGTATTTCAAATCATGCACTTAGATTTATTGAAGAAAACTGTAATAAAACAATGTTCGTAGTGAGGTAGGATACGTTGGGTGCATCATGAGTGTTAATAAATTAATAGATAATGTGGGAAATGATTTGTCCCTTTTGTTCCATAAGAGGAGTAGATATATCAGGCTCTTTTATGGAATTGATATAGCCTAAATAAATCCATGACCATGGTAAGGAATGGGCGAGTTCAATTCCCGAATTTCAAAGAAAAAATAATTGAGCACATGGGTTGATGGCACTAGCATGAAACCCACATGATTCGATATATCGAGACAACGTGATTATATTACCTGATAAGCATTCATAGGAGGTGAAAGGTCATTGTGGCATTATCTTTTTCTCTATGTGAGCCTTGGTGTGTTACTAGACACTAACCATAGACTTTAGGCAGGTTCCGCCTAATGAAATTGAGAAAGAGGGCTAGAGGGTCACACACTACGTGTGTCCAAGTATCTCAGTTAAATATTAATTTAACATGTTAAATAATGATTATTCCTGAATGTGGTTTTATTATTATTTAATGATTCCTTATCATATTTATTTTGACACTAGTTATTTTTGTGAATATATTGTGGATGAAATAATATTTTTATTAGCGATTAATGTGTTGATATTTTTTTAGAAATAAATAGCCATTATTTAAGGTCCAATATATGTGGTGGAGGAAATAATGAAAAATGGAAAAATAAAAGTACATTCCATGTATATTAAATATACACACCATGTATTTTTTCTATGAATTTGTGAGAAATAATATTATTTATTTAATTAAATAATATTAGGTGTAATTCGTTGGGCGCATGTCATGTTATAACAATAGTCAACTATTATTATTAGAGATGGGGTATTAATAAGAACTAAATGAAATGAATAAATGATTTTTAGTTAATTAATTAATTTTATTATTCTATATAATTAAAATTTCAATTATATAAGTCTAATTATCATAGCCATTTTTTTGGTGGTAGTTTTTCACAACGGATCCAAGAACGGTCTCATGCTTTGAGAGAGATATCCTCCTCCACTGGATCAAGGCGATCAAAGGCGTATATTTCCAACGAAGGCTTTTCGGTGCTAGCACCTGGAGATCCCTTCGGTGATGCCCAGAGATACGTAGAGCACGTGTGGATCACCGCTAGAGGAATCATACACACATATTCTATGACTCAATGTCGAATCACATCGGAACATGACGGGAAACATCAAGGAAGAAATAATTCAATCAAGGTAATTCTTGTCAATTAATTAAATTAATTATAAACAACATATGATGATTCTATATATGGTTTTGAGACTCCCGTATTTCTTTTTCATTCTTCATTATATTCTTAAGATCCAAAATTTTATTATTATGATGGATCTTTGATTGATCATTGTTAATGATAAATTTAAAGTTGGGTACACCCACCAACACACTTCCGCTGCACCTGGAAACTACACCCCATACATCATAATTTAATTCCATTACATCCAAGGTCGAAAGAGAGATTAGGAAACACATAACTCAATGAAAATTGAACCTCTTTACCATGAAAAACAAAGGACTGACCTCCAAAAATATATCACACACCGTATCATGAATGGAATAAGATAATTATCACCATAGGATCAATGGATATGAAAATATACCCCAATGACACCATTTTGACTAACTATAAGGAAAAGGCATAAGGATCACCTACCTGGAGAGAGGCATTATATCCACCATGATGATAAATCTCTAAATAAAATGATATGTAATGATTAGAGTTCCTTGAAATCATATTCGAGATTTATTATGATTCAAGAAATATGACTATATATATAATGAAAAAGAAACATGCTATGTTCATTGTGGTTAAAATCACAATCACCAAAACATTCATGATGTGAAACCCTTACAAAAAAGGAATTTCAAGATTTATAAGATATGCTGAAAAAAATTTCTCCGTGGATTAAAATAATTAAAAAAAAACTTTTAATTATGTGAATATATTTCATAGAAATATAAATCTTCAAGCTCTAAACCAATTAAATATATTTTATAGGAAAACTATTCTAATCATGTAACAAGTTCTTAACATGAATGATTCTAGTAGGTAGTTTACAGTCCAGATACATTAGAAAAAAAGGAACCACTTTTGATGGTTACCAAACCCATAAAGAACCCTCACACAACATAGATAAATTTATACCTAGATTTAATTTATTAAAAAACATCAATCTTTGAATATTAGGTCATTTTTTAAAATAATTTATCTTCATCCTCAAATGGTATGAATCACACACAAACAAAAAATAGAAATGGAAATCGAGATGATAAATACTAGAATAAAGGTAATGAGATGTTTCAAATTCACATCAATATGATTTTAATTCTGAAAGAATTCATGAGGAATAATGGATCTAGGGAATATGGTGAGGCCACAAATCCCTCACTGAAATTACACTCTCCCATTTATCGTTATAATTTGATAAATTTGTCCACACAAATCTAAATAATGGGACAAACATCCCATACTGGAGACTCACCAAATATTCAGTTATCTCTATTTTATACACCACAATTTAATAATCTGGCTCTAACTGTTTATATTCCGAACTCAGATCATGAGAGGGATTATGTTTCTATTTTCTGAGTTTAGATATATATATAAAACATCATAAATAAATATCAATAAAACTAGAAATTCAAATTGATAAGTATCCTTCCCAAGACATGAAATGACCACATACAATTCAACATATCTCAAATCCAACTTGCATTTTTTCCAAGCTAATAGTGACCCAACCTAGAGGAAACATTCAAGAAAAAACATACCACTAATAGAGAACTTTAATGGATGACATCAATAATACATATTTGATTTCTTCTAATTCTGAGTTATAATATAGCACTGACATATATAACAAATCTTCACCATCATCAACTGAATAAGACCTATTCTTACAGAAGAGGCTTTTCCCACCACTGCCGAACAAAGAGCTGAACATCATGGGATTCCATGAAAATATTCTAAGGGAGACATTTTGATATAAAAATGTTAATTATTGTTATATGAAAACCTAAATAGTCACACATGGATATCCGATGATCCACTAAAATCCATGACATAGGCACAATGTATCTCCACTAGGATATGAATGGCATGATCCATATGACCATATATCTAGGGATGGTATATTGTACTCTACCTAACATGAGCTCCCATTACCTCTTGTATACATATTGAAAATCACAAAATAATCCTTCAATCGCTATTTTGTATCTATGGAATATGGATCCCCATGAAACCACATGAATTATAGCACAAAAAACTTACCCAAAAAATATAATTTAGTGGTGTCCTTGATCAGAATGAAATGATCTAATTTTTTCGATCAATAAATCACCACTGAGAAATAATTATTCCCTCAAGGAGTCTATGGGAATCCATAAAAAATTACCACGGACACATTAAATCATTTCCAAAACATCCATGGAATTATTTGATGAAAACCAAAAGGTTTCAAATACTATTCCATGATTTATTAGCTTGTGTAATAGTAGGACACCTAATATTGAAGGTCAAAATTCATACCCAGACACCAATATCTTCATGTCAGGTCATAATACATCTTCATTATTCGTGTACAAATAAACCATGATGAACATGAAATTTGAAATTAATTAGATCTCCTCACAAATGTTTGGATGGAAAACCAATTTCCAAAATTGAGAATTCCATATAGAGGTTGATACAAACTAGAATCAATCATCACACCATAAAGGTTTTTCCATATTCATTGAACTCATAAACTTTTTGTTGACCCTATAGTATATACTTGAGGAGATATGATAGAAACTATATATTGGTCAGACCCATTATTTAAATATCTTGTTGAGAAAACAAATATGACAATGTGAATAGTATAATAAGGTTTCACTCCAACAATTCCCAAACATCATATCATGGTATCTTCTTATTGAGAGAGTATAAAATGAAATTACACTTACCCAAGGTTTAGGTGATGTTGAAGTCCAACAATTAAATGGATTCCATGACAATTTCTATATGAGAATCAATTCATTCTAAGAAATTATACACCTCAAACTCCTATGATACAAAAAACTATGAATAATTCAACAAAAGATAGTGTCAATGACATGTAAGCACATGGATTACCATCAAAATAACTAAATAATGTGTGGGGTAATTTATCTCAAGTTGTTAAAGATAATGTGATCCATAATCCACGATATGAACATCATATATAAGCACACAACTGTGAATAACACCAAAGGAAACATTGTACACCACATACCGCTTATCTGGATTAGGTTAGATCATAATAGGATCTGAATTCAGAATTTATTTCAACACCATTTTAAAAGAATCATAATTCCTGTACCAAATGAATTTCAAATAATTACTGGTATGAGATTTAAAAGGTGACACCAACGTTGAGAAATACTTGAAATACCATCAATAGGATATAGAAATAACAACAAATCTCTGAATTTCAAATATGTTCCATGTTTCCACCCTTGATAAGAAATTCATCACATTCTCAAGATAAATGGATAAGTGATGACCAAAAATTACATTCCAAATTACTTCACTTATTAGACCCAGATACTATATTTCAAATTATTTCCATATAAATGGATACTCCTCATGATTTCTAGAACCAAACTCAAATGGTGATCATTCTCACACCAAGATCTCAAATAATTCAGAATATCATCCATAAAAAATAAAAAAAATATTCCAAGATACTGATTCGATGTATGAATCGTCAAATACAAAAAACTATAAAAGAATTGGTCAGATTAAAATTAACTTTTAATGGACATACCTAATCAGAAAATCAATCTATAGTTTATCAGACTCCAAAACATTGAGATGATGATAACACGATCAATGATCATTCATCAAAACCCAAATTTCCCCCTTTAACTAGTCAGATAAATCATATACATGGGGAAATTATAATTATTCTTAACTATTACGTGATTCATATTCCAATTGACTATGAATAAATAAATTTTACCATTTTCATTATTTCCAAATATCATAGGTATATCCCATGGTAAAACACTAGGGTAATGAAACGTTTCGACATCAGAACATACAACTGAATCATGGGCTATTTCAACTCAGATGATGTTATACGATATGAGAGTATTGAAACCGGATATGTTCCTGGAACTAGATAAATCATAAACTATACATCACACACTGGGGGAAGACTAGAGAATTAATATGGGAGAATACCATGAATCTACTGAACAACATCCAAAATACAAAAAAAAAACATGAAACGTCATTGGGATCAATTGTGATGTAAGAAAAATACTCTTTATATCCTGGTGGGATGGGACTGCATGGTCAATAATTAGATCCCATTATCCCCAAAATACTTTATATCCACCATTATTATAAAATAAAAATTCATGTAGATGATTAAAATCATTATCAGTATAGTGATAAAAAATCCCATACATACTGATGATAATGTTGACCATATCCCAATCAAGAATGAGGATGTCCCAGACTAACAGTACATCATTTATTGAGGGTGTACAAAAAATACACTGAAACCACTTTTCTTACATCATCTCAATTGATGTCTCTAACTACATAAAAAACAATACGAGCCCAATTGGTGTTTTATGAATAAAAAACAAATTGTAGAAATAAAATAGTGGATTCCACCAATATCAAAAAATGTTGTCAATATAGAATATTCAATAAAAATGGTACCTCCCAATGTCATTTGGACCACATCAAACTTTGTCGAAGACTCATCTACCTCTTGAGGGTTCGTCACTCCTGAGTCCCATGGATGTATCCCAAGATTCCATGAAGGATTTTATTATGCCATATTATCATTTTCAGTGGATGATCTGTAACTATAGCGAGGCATAGAAATTTCCGGATGGAATCATTTCATATAGATGTAGTACCCAAAACTTTTACACATCATTGTAGGAATAGGAAAATAATTTCAGTTGTGTTCAACCCTTACAAAATGACAATAAGTCATGGTAACACTATTGGTTGTAAATAATGGTTTGGAGGATTCTTGTTACTGAGAACTACCTCCACCGCCCCTATGATGCTCATTCCGCTTATTCTTCCATTCCAGGGTTCCACTAAAGATTCAATTAGGTTGATATGACAGTGAAAAATGACCAATTATGACTTCCTTATCCAAATGTACATATAGTATGACATACCATCCCCAAATACATAGAAAGATTCATCATAAATATAACTCACCCACACTATAGGTAATTTTGAGAATTCAGAAAATCATTATTTTCTACCTCCAATGAAAAAAAAATACTTGAAACTGATTAGTGTATGATGACAAAAAACATTATCCTAGAAATAAGGAGAAAAACTATAGTTACTTCTCCATAATTATATGTTTGGTACAAAACATCTAGAATAAGAGATTCTTCAACCCCTTCCAACACAATCCCGCATTCCTATCTTCTTACACCATGGAATCCCAACATCTCTTGATAGTGAACTTTATTATGAATGATTCAGAATTAACCTTGATATTCTCATGTGTATCTTGGAATTCGAAGATCTGATCATTATTTTCTATTCAGTTACATTCCTCTTGAGGATCCTATTTTCCTCTATATGATGGTGGATGATCACATAATAACTCTTTTGATAAATTCATTTTTCTTGACACTCTAGGATATACCAGAAAACTATGTTTAGAACGTGAGAAATATTTCTATCCAGGGATTGAACAACTCATATGATAGTCTCTACAAAATATTGATCTATTAGAGGATTATCTTGATTATTATCCATATGATTTTCCTTAGTAAACTTTGGAACACATCTCATAGTCATATCACTAATCACTAAAAAACATGTGATCAAATGTTTGGAAAAATATCACTACAAACCAGAAAATCATAATTAAAAACTGATATTAAGATCAAGAAGTCAAAGAGTAGACACCCATGATGAAATCTCATGTAAACTTGAGTCTCTTCATAATTGTAATTATCTAGGAACAAACTTTAACATAACCCTCATGTCTCTAAAATCCTATCTCCAGTCTAACAACATCCCAAAACAAAGCAAAAAACTTTCCTTTGATATAAAACAATAAAAAATAAGCTCAGATACCCACCGAAGATGGTTGTTGACCCACATGTAACAGATTAGAAGGGATTTCCCGATCCCTATAGTCTGGAAGCTAGAAAATTATCATAAAAACTAGAGGGAATTATTACCTAAAATAAAAAACATAATATATATATATATATAGATAAGAAATTAATAGTGGAAGGAAAATAATATGAAATATATTCCTTATTAAAAAGGAAACATCATATGTGATACAACCCAAAAATAGCTAAACAAACTAAAAGGATTGAGTTTGAATAAAAATGACAAATACAAATACAAAAAAATAGATACTCAATTTGAAAAGAAGACAACATCCCCCTCTTACACCATTAGCTACCCAACTCTGCTGATTGTAACCTCACAATCTCACTATGGAACATTTCTTTCCCCTATATATGTTGACATAAAAAGGTATATGATCCAGTAAAGGGATTATTAGGGTGTGAGATAATAGGATCAGTTGGATCCCACCAATGTTTTTCCTAATAGAAATTTTTATAATAATCTAAACTTGATAAAATTCAATAAAAACAATACATGATAAAATGACAAAACGTTTTTAAAGCACTCAATTTTTCAACGGTTTCAAAGAATCTATGTAAAATATTTTCACATCATATCACATATATCAACATAGGTAATAGAATAAAAGTAGTATAAATCAAAATCATAGGTAAAATCACATCAAGGATCACAAAATGTCTTGTCTAGAAAGAACACTCATACATTGAAAATGACAAGCACATAAATCATGTCTCTATACATATGCATAAAATCGTGATAGAAGACTAACACTCTTGAATGTAAACCTTGAAATAGTATCAAAAAGTTCATACAACAATAATCCCAATGAGTAGATGAACACCCTTTGAGTGAACCCCCAATGGTATTAATAGAATAATACTATTTCTAAACCTTCAACAAAAGTTCCCATGCATTCATATGTTCTATATTTTCCAAATAATTTCTTCAAACCCTTCCTGAAAATCATTTTTCTATTCGTATTTTTTAATTATTTGAAGACATTTTCTTTTACTAAATCAATGGGAATACACTTTTTCCTCAAAATCCCATTTTTACACACACACACAAAAATCAATCAATCAATCATTGTAGTTTGTTTATAAAAAATTTATAAAACTAGATAAATCAAAGATTATTAAACATAAGATATATATGGAACACCTTCATAACATCGGGTTTCACATGCCTATAATAAGATCCACTAAAACCATAAGGATCACATAACAACAAAAAGAGGCTCTAACTATGATTCGAACACCCAAAAATTTTATTATATAACATCGATGTTTATTAGAGAGGACAATTATCAAATTCTATAGAGAAAAGAAAATGGCCACACAATGACCAAAAAATGAACTACCCCAAGAAGAAGATCACAAAATGGATCTTGAAAGAAAAAAATAACATCACCAAAAGATCAAAGGATATGAAATTGTATTGAAACAATGTTACTGTTAAAAAAATGAATAATCAGAAGTATAACATACTCATAAAGACACCATGCATCCACCATGAAGATCAATTGACAAAATAAATGATTTTAAAGGATGGGTGGTTCCCAATATAACTTGGTAGAGCTCTTTGCTTTCGAGACAGAAGCATCCATGTTGAATGAAAAGGAAAATCACATATAGTGTGTGGTTAAAACTTTTATACCAAAACCATTCACGATGTGAACTCCATTAAATGTGTGAATTTCTTGATTTACAATATATATTGATAAATAATTTTACTATGATTAAAATTGCACTTATTAACCTTTTGATGATGTTAACTAGTTTCACGATTTCTAAAAATTTATTTGGTCTGAAATAATTCACAGAATCTTCCCAAAAATAGATTCACATCATGTAACATGTTTGCGATGTGAATGTATGCAGTGTGAAGTTCACCTTATAAGATTTTCAAAATCAGGGAGAACCCTTCCATGAACTTGAAACATTTACACTCAAAATCTATTAATTAAAAAAACATGCATCTTTCGAAGTTATGTCATTCTACAAAAAAAATGATATCCAACCTCTAATAGAACAACACACACCCAAATGAAAAGGGAATTGAAAAGATATATGATAAATAAATGGAAGAAGGTAAGAAGATTTTATATTATTAAAACATGTTTGATAAATAATAGGATACAATTTTTTTAGTAAGTAATAAGGTCATTCCATGAAGGATGGGGACCAGGACACAACCCATATATTTAAGATTTAAGAGTTTTGGATGTATCACAACATATCCTTATGCAATGTGTTGGGAGTGGTGATCCTAAGGGCTAGATCATAGGGTTGCACCATGAATTTTTAATTGGAGGCAATTGTATTAGGTTGATATGGGAGGTTGTTTATATTGAAAATTTGGGGATGTCAAACATGGTGGGGATAGATGTGATTAGATTCAAAGATTTTAAAGAAAACACCTCAAAACCAACGTTTTTTGGATATGAAAATGGCTAATAATCATTAACTCAAGGTTGATGTAAAACAAAATATTTTACTTTGTTAGATTATTTTGTTATCTATCAGATGATGATCATTCCATGATACCCTTGGTATCATCATGAAGACCATTTTTTGGGGATTGATTAATATAATAATAAAGTGGATGTGTTTCTAGGTTTGACCATCAATGGATCATGTTTCACAAATCCCATATATTGAGGGAGTGTTATGATATGAGAATATGTTCTATGGAAGAAGTCATTAAATGAGGGGAGGCTGTTACACCCTGATTGGGACAATCATTCATAGTGTTAACTAGGAAGAGTTGGTCAAGGATTCTAGTTCATATAGGTAGAAAGTGATGAGTCATGGCATGAGGGGACACACCGTAATGGAGACCACGGAAGGGGTATTATACTGTGACCATTATAGTCACACCATATGTCATGTTGTAGGATGTTTTCTTATGTAAATATGTTTGTGGGGTTTAATGTTAAAAATTTTAAATTGGGTCTCCTTAATTAATTTTAATCAAAAAATTGTAGTCCCTTACATCCTTTCATTTTTATCTTTAATAAAGGAAATAACACTGATTTTGTAAATTATTCACATTATATTCATTTAGTGTGGTATAGAGAGAATTTTATATCAATTATATTGGATATAATACTATTATCATCAATTGTTCTTCATGTTTCGGTGTTTTTCACTAATTTATGTATTTTAATATAAAAATACCTCTAATTATATAGGGGGTCCATTATATAGGAGGTCCATCAGAGTCTCCAAGGAAACATTAAGAGACATTCGATGTTAAGGGGAAAGGGAAAAATTAATGGTAACATTGAAGACTAGTAGATCTTCGGTGGAAAATCCATGAGATAACTGATGTGGGATAGAAATAAGGGGTCCACTATATAGGCTTCACAGAGACAGATCACACTCCCGAATAAATTGAATAGTTGAGATTAACTTGATCAGATCAAACAATTTATATTAATTCCGAAGAAGTATATGTGGGTTTTAATATTTAGGGGTTTAATGGAAAAGATAGATTTAAGAAAAGTGAATCTGATAATGTTATCATAAAAAAATATTGAAATTCCAATAGAAAATGCAATTATGATGATATAAGTATGAAAATGTACCTTTGGAATTTATATAAATGATTTTTCAGTATTGATAATGTTCCACTTATAAAACAATAGTTCAGAAAGTTTTATTAGGGGAATAAAATTTGTTAGGATATGATTTTTTGAAAAATGTAATATAAGGGTAAACATATGTACTCCCCCTATGAAAATGAGTATCTTAATGTTAGGATAAGTTTTATCTGTAACTTAATATGGATTATTATCTTATGATTATTATTCCTAACTTTTGTTTAAAATATTCAAATCTATCAGAGGATAATGATTTTGTAAATATGTCCACATGTTGAACTTCCATTCTGATAAATTGTAGAATGATATCACCTTTAATTGTGTGATCCATAAGAAAGTGATGCATAATGTCTATGTGTTTTTCACAAGAGTGATTTTTCTTGGTTTTTGTTTAACATAATGGCATAAGTATTATCAAAAAATATTTTTTTTGGGAAAAATTATGCCATAGTATATGATTGTGTGTTGCATCCACAACACCTGAGCATAAGAACTTCTATCTGCTGCATATTATGCTTCTCTAGTGGAAAGTGATATAGATTTTTGTTTCTTAAAAGACAAATAATCTAATGAATATTTTAATAAATGTATAGTTCCATATGTACATTTCAAATCCATTTTACAACAACCAATGTCATAATTTGAAAATAATTTTTTTAAAATCATTTCCAGATGAATAGAAAAATAATAAATCCATAGTTCCCATTAAATAGTGAAAAATTCATTTTGATGTTTTTAAAAGGTATTATATTATATTATATTGATATCTTGTACATATAAATACTGAAAAAATTATGTCTTGATGACTAGATATTATGTATATAAGTCTTCCTATCATAACTCTAAAAGATGTTTGATCTACTGGTCACCCATATTTATTAAGATCAAGAGTGTTTGAGGTATCTATTGGAGTACATATTCTTTCATTGTTGTCATATCCATAATTCATAAAGTTAAATTCAATACAATTATTTTGAAATATAAAAGTCCCTTGTGGTTTTTGAGAAATTTGAAAAATAAGGAAAAAAGATATCTCAGCCATATAACTCATTTCAGACTGAGATTTCATATGATTCACAAATTAATTAGTTACTAATTACTGAGTAGATTTTAATGTAATGTTATAAACATAAACCCAAAAAATAAAAACATTTTTCAAATCATTATTTATAAAATGGGTTGGATTGGCTGTCATGAACCCTCCCCCATGGCCCGTTCTATGACATGCCCCACGCCCACCTCTCGAGGGCCAGGGGATGGTAACTAGAACTAAAGGAATCAACCTATATGTGGGAGGAATTTTCCTGAGTACCAGTATGCATGAACACACAACCATATCCCAATACTGGAAAGGAAAACATGCATTCCACTAAACAACCACTAAGTAAAAGTAAAAACTATTGGTCAAATGGGATATAATACAACCCAACAAAATATGCACTGAAAACAGGAAAGTACATGGAAACTATGAAAGCCATCCGATGAATACCTCACTTGATTGGTAATTATAATCTAGCCTCTAAATGTGGTAGAAGTACACCATTCATGCCTGGTCTCACTGGGAACCACTAGGTCCTAGGTCACCAAGTCCTCCATCAAAGAGGTGGTCTTCTACAACAGACACAACACATGCGGGCGAAGCCTATGTCGGGGTGAGTAAAAAAATACTAAGAAGGGACCCCATACCAATAAGGAATTACCAAAAATCCGTCCAAACACAAACCATGAAGAATGATCATGAAGCATGATCATGATGCAAGACAGCTCACACCATGAATAATCTAGATAAGGAATGTAAGACCATCAGTCATGTCACGGAACACCTTGGGATACTGGATAAATCTTCCACTATAAGAATAGTGGGCCTACTGGGTCACATAGATCCACTTCCCAATATCATTGGGTTGTTGTGGTACTCATCCCTAATAATTATTATGGGTACCCTGAGAAAAAAAGAGCTACTCCCCACTTTGGGCATGTCAGGTCACACAAATCTATTTCCCACCAAGGACCTACGAAGATACTCCTCCTGTCGAGTATTTTGGGTCATCCAGGTCACACAAAGCCAGTCCCTAACCTGGGCCTGTAGGGTCATAAAAATCAGCTTCCCACTGGGCCATCATAGCTGATCCACACAAGATCTATTTTCATCCCACTTCAGGTATCTACCAACTGCAGGGCTTATGCATGTAGTGCGTCTGATTCCTAGAGAACTGATCCTCTATCCATTAATCCTATTTCATCATCCCTGAAATCCCCCTTATAGTATTGTAAATGAACTTCCACGTCGCAAGGGTTCCACCACAATCCATTTATTATTTCATTGAAAATCCACATTTAGGATAAGTGAGAACCAATAGAATCCATCAACATACAATAACACCATATCAAAATGTACATTAAATAATTCACATATCAAAATAATAAAGCAGTACCAAAATATCACACCAAGACATTCCACACACACCTTTTTCTAAATTCAAACCATCATCATTATAAATCACACAAATCCTGTAAGCTGGACGAGGAACTGCATCGACTGCATTAAGAAGAGTTATGTACCATATAATTTTTTTGACCATCATCCCATTACCATGCCATAGTCACCAGCATCCTCTAACACAAGCAGAAATAAACAACACCAAACCAATATCTATTTCCATCAACGTTGTCATCCTCACTGATTAAAATGGTGATGGTGACACCCGATCACCAGAAACCATCATCATATCCAATTAAAACCATAACAGAACACCATGGAAACAATGAAATAAATCTGAACCCAAAAAATCAAAATCACTCCAACATTATAGGCTTGATTATCTTCGAACACTGAACCACATATCAGTAAACCATGTTGAAACCTCTATGTCGGATCCAACTAGGAGAGGTACATAAGAACTTGGGGTCAGAGCATGTTGATCAGCCAAGGAGATATTCATCACAGAACCGTCATCAGGCCTAGGAAACCAACTTCAAAATAGTTTTCATCTTTACGAAAGGGAATTGAAGAATCATCGAATCCATGTGGGAGGAGCATGAATAAAAGAGGAGGAGGCGAAACCTGAGGAAAAGGAAAATTCCAAACCAACACCCGAGCTGTCGATGATCCATACCAGCACTCCACCATCACCATCCCAATCCATCTAACGTACCAACGTATTGGACCAAGATTGGGGCCTATTAAAGTGGGGAAGGAAGAAAGGGAATAATAGGAGAAATAAAGAAACTCATTCCACATGAGGGAAGAAACAAAGGTTGAGCAATGATAAGGAAATTTTCATAAGAGAAGAACCACAAAAACCAGGGTGAGCAAAACACAAGGGAGTCGGGGGAAAGGAGAAGTGGAACAAGCTTCATATTGCCAGATCTGACCCGTACTAGGTCCAGCCTCATCAAACCCATTGGTCCATGGGCCCGTTAGGCCGTGATTCTAGACAGATTGGTTGGGTCTTGTCCGTTGTGGTGTGTCCAACATATTGTGGTGGGTCTTCCTTGTTCCCTTCCTGATCTTCCATAAGTGGTCCAACTCTTACCTAGATGGGACGAATCTCAAAGATGTGTCTATCCCCTGCCCCACGAGTTTTCTGTGGAGCTGCCTCCTCCACCGAGGTCTGTGGACCACCACCTTACTATGGGTGACGCGGTGTCATGCTCTCATTGCATAAACACGGCTGGGTGGCCGCTTCCACCCACCACTAATCATCGACCTGAAGGTCAGCGGCAACTATCGCACTGTCGTGGCAGAAGATTGTGATGACGCATCTTCTAATGCCCCAACGGGTTCTTCTACGGACCACTAGGTTTACTCTGATAGTCTGTTCTTTTTCTCTTCTTGTGGCTACGACCTCTAGGGTATTCCAAATTCCCTATGGCCTTGAATCCTCATTGCTACCACATAGATTATGCCGCTATCAAGAACACAAAAAACTCATAAGGTGTAGGGTCTTAGGTCTTATCTGTGTCAGATCACGCCCTATATGTTATTGTTTTAGAATCATTGGATATAAAATCGAAGGTATATAATAATTTAATCAACCATGATACACGAATCCCAAGAAAAAGGCACCCTCTCGCATGGACGAGTGATCTGCGAATCATCTTATTCATGGGTTGATCAACATTTTTCATTTTAGAATAATTAACAGGGAAACATAACACACAATATAGCCCTAACTAAATTGAGTTAATCATTGAATAACTCTTCCCACAAGGATTAATTTTTTGTTGGTGCTCGCCGCTTTCCGATCTCGTACATCGAGGTGCATTGGTGTCCCTATTGATCCGCCAGTATTTGTATTTGGAGAGGGTCTCTCATTGAAGGTTTGTTATAAGAATTCCAAAAATTGATCATAAATTTTCTAATATGTTAATCCATTAAAATAAAACACATCACATCATTTCGATTATGCTGTGTCATCGCATTGTTACATTTTTTCATAAATGAAACAACATATCTATTATGCTTTGTTAAATGTGTCATTAGTTTGCATGTTTAAGAGCCACTAATGATCTTAATATAAGTTGACTCATCAATCCTTTTCTATCGCACCGCAGTGCCTCCTTGACACCGCCCAACGATTGGGGAAAAAAAATAAACTATAATTTTATGTTATATTATTGTTTTCAAAAAATTATGAAAATTAACTTTTCTGGTTGACCCTTTTCAGTCAAAGTTAATTCAATTCAATGTGAATCCCATAGTTTTGAGTTCAAAGGTACCCTTGTATTTTGGATCTGATCACATGTTTAAAAGATAGAAAAATGTGCTTAAATGTTTACTTATATGAAGTAAAAAGAGTTTAATTTTTTTTCCTAGATCATCGAGCCTCAAAATCAGGTGTTGTCAAAGCATCTAGTCTGGAAATAATTCGAAAAACCTTAATAAAAATGCATATAATTTCTGATCCAAATCATTACACCCCCCTTTTGGGATTCACATCCTCGTAAAACAAAACAATTCTAAATAATGAAATGGGGGTACTGAGCATAAATATGATCCTCCCCCCTCCCATGTGCTCTCCTGTAGATTATTATGTTGCCACCAAACATGAAAAAGAGGAATTGACATTCCACAAAGGATTCGCTCCTGTCTATCCTCTCTCTAAACCAGGAACTCTATAAACGTCACCCCATCATCAATATCCTGCTCTCCCCAGTCGATGACGTGCGATGGATCATGCACATCTCTTCTTAGCTACGACACATGGAAAACACCATCCACCTGGTACATCTGTGGGGGGAGAGCTAGGTAGTAAACCACCTCACCATACCTGGTTAGGGAGAATAAACTATTTCTTGGAATTGTGTACTAGGAAGTTATTATTCCTAAAATTCAAAAGGTAATCTTGATCACATAAACTTCTTCTGTTTATATGGTTATACATAAGGAATTCTAAAAATAAAAAATTTGAAATTTATTCTTTTCAAAGAACAATATTACCTATACCAACGATTTCTCCTTGAGAATCGTCTCTGAAAGTCATTTTCCACATTTTATCTTGATATTCTTTTCCCAGATATATTTATTAACATTCTAGTTTAGGGAACATCCACTATCTATATACCATGTATTGTTTTTGTTATATCCCTTTTCCCTAAAAATTAAATAGATATACTTTTAGAATCAATGAATTCTTTGATCCAAAAATGATAGTAAGTAAAATCTTAAGAATCCACATTTTCATAAAAAAAATTCAATATGAAAACAAAAGGATTGGATTTTATTTAGTGATCAAATTTTCTTACAATGTCCACCATATAGACAATTATTGATAAAATGAGCACTTTGGGGGACCTAATTTTTGTGACTAAAAACTAGTTTTGAAAGAGAATAACCAAATCTTTTACTATTAATAAGCAGATGATGTTTTGAATACATTTCATCAAAAACAACATTTCCATGAGTAATGTTTCAAAAAATGTTCTTTAAGGAAATTATTTTAAATTATAGTCTTATGACTAAATTCTTATTCTCATAGTCATTAGTATTTGAATTTTAGTAAGTTTATAAAACATTTTTCTTTGAAATTACATTTTCTTGGTCTTTTAAAAAGTTTATACTTTTTTGAATTTAATTCCATAGGTTTTTTGGAAACATTTTCAAAATAATGGGTTTTCTGATCAAGATCATTTGAAATATATAATACTTCTTTTGTTAAAATACAGATAATAGAATTTTCATTCTCAATATTCTTATTGATCTTACTATTTTGATTCTCAAGTAACTTGGAAAACCTAGTTAATTCTCCAAAAGAAGGAAATTTGTTTTCTTTGGATGAGGAACATTCTTCATCTAAAGATATATATTATTCTTATTTAAAAACTTTTAATTTAAATAAATATTTTTTAAGGATTTAGTAGTCTTTACATTAGACATGAGACATTGTTTTTCAATAGGAATTATTTATAAAAGACCAATATTCTCCTATCAAGAAGATTCAACATCATAAGATTCGTCATAAGAATCACCACCTCTATCACTCCATGCATCATCAAATTTCAGTGCATTATTAGACATAGGCTTATAGTACTTATTCTTATTTCAATCTAAATTTATATCATTTCCTTCATTCTATTTGGGTGTAGGACATCTGGTCTGATATGACCTACTCTCTTGACTTCATAACAAGCCACTTTTGAATCTTTCTTATCCTTTCTGTCTTTTTTTTGTATCTATATTGAAAATATTTCATCCCAAAAATCATATTTATTCATAAATAATGATTTAAAAGTTCGTTCTCAAAACAATCTCTATCACTTGACTCAGATATAATAGTAACTTTGTTAGATTTTGATCTATTAACTCTCTCAAGAGTCTTGGATTTCATATAATTTGACGTAGTAGTGAATGAAACACTACTATTTCAATTCTTTTTCTTATTTATCCTTGCATATATTTTCATTCTAGTTTCATACTATAGAAGAATCCTAAATAACTCATAAAAAGTGATGTTTGAAACATTCTTATTCTCATCAATCATCATTCTTTTGGATTCCCACTCATTCAGATTAATATCTATTATCTTATCCCAAAGAATCTAATCATCAATTACTTTATCACCCATGGAATAAAGTCTATTGAAAATATTCATAAACCTTTGTTTAACTTTACATATAGGTTCTCCACAGGGAAACTTAAACCCTTTATATTCATCTCTATTCACAGATCTTCTTGTTTCAGAAACCTATGATGTGCCAAAATGTGTAACTTCTATTTTTTAAAGATGCTATTAGTAGCTTCACATGATGAAATCTGGATATAAATATTCCTAGTCATAGAACATAATAAAGTATTGCATACCATATGGTTTTGATTATATTCTTGTTTTTCTTTATTGGTGAAATTTCTGATTTTCTTTTTTGGAAACTTGTAGTCTCCAGTGAACATAACAAAGTAATCAACACTGGTATTGATAGTAATAGACATCATCTTATCTCTCTAGTATTCATAATCATTTCCATATAATATTGGAGGTCTTGTAAGATTTATATTGTCCATATATCTAATTTTCATTCCATCCATTCTTAAAAGAGAATATTTTCCACCAAACGGATTAATAGAAGAAGTTTATAAGAAAATAAAATCATTCAAAATAATAATAACAAGTAATTTTAATCATGTAATGTTGAGAATGATAACTTATATGTAAGTATAAGTATTTCCAAAAACTCTTCTAAAATTTATTTTGGACGGAAATTTAGATATATATTACTCAATTATAAAAGGGGGTGAAATGTTGTTTTAAAAATGTTCATTTTTATCCATAAGAAAATAAATGTTTAATAAGGGTAAAAAAGATAGATTCACAATCCCTCTTTTTTTCTTAACAAAGAATATAACATGTTTGGATTAAAAAAAATATAAGACCAATTTTCTTTAGGAAATATTCTACCTTAATGTATATAGAATCTTATAAATATCTGAGTATACAATGATATTAATGTGTAAAAAATTTACAATTCCTAACTTTTACAAAATATAGAAAAATTAAAATTTGTAACAAAATATGACTAGTATAAAAAATATTTAAACAGAACGATAAGGGAATCAAACAACCTTGGATAAAGGTATCGTGATTTATTCATTCAGGAATGTATGTATTACCCACACAAGGGTAATCCCTAGATATGAAGATCAATATATGTCTTGTTATCCCCACATCCAGTACATCTATCTTCCTATCTTTGGAAGCCCTCAATTGTACAACAATATTCAGAATCACACTATACAGACTTAACAATTTGTTATCAGCTTGAACAAGTGGTTCACAGTGTTTTTAGAAGGCGTATTTGAGAAGATCTCTCAGAGAGTATCACTTTATTGAATAGATAAACATATCTCAAGAAAAACTATATTGTCAACTCTTATTTTGAGATTTTTTAAATGGAAAAGTATTTATAGGCATGGATTCCAATAGTTAACTACTTCCTCCTACAGTCATATTTTTCCATAAATTTATGAGGGACCTGTACAAATGTCACTCAGCCAATGGTTAGTTAGAAATAGATTGTACGATATCGTTTCATGTAAGAAAACATGGGAAACATTATCATCCTAAAGAAACATTAAAAACATTTAAGATCAAATAAAATGAAATTTTACATTTACTAATTGTGGTAACTATAAGAAAATAATTTAATTTTATTGTTAATATATTTGAAATTAGAGTCTAGATATATTAAAAATTGTATTCTAAGAAAAATGAGAATCAATGTTTGGTTTTTGATGAATTTTGAATGTAATTTCTTAAGAGATCGAGTCAAATTTCCTATGAAATTGTAGTATGATTTCAAAAGAAATAAGATTTTAATTTCAAAAGAAATCGAAGCATAATTTTATAAGAAATTAGAGTCCATTTACAGAAGAAAGTTTAATCACAATTCTAGGGAAATCGGACACTATGAAACTGTAAGGTACTATTTTACCTAAGGATCTGATTATTTGACATTGGGGAAGATAGATAATCATGGTTTCATAAAAAATATTTGATAAGGCATTGAGGATCATAGGTAAAGTCAAAAACTATTCTAAGAGAAAGAAATTTTTTCCTTATGAAAATATTTCATAGATAAAGGTAATTATCCTTAAAAAATATTTCTTAGAGAAAGATAATTTTATTTAAGATTTTTTTTTTGATTTTCAAAACATAAAAAATCGAAAAGTCATAAGGAAGTTATTGACACAACAAGGTGAGGGACGTGTGGCAAGTATGAAAGATTGGGAGGGGGTATAAATAGTCATTAGGGATAGTGCGGGTGACGAGGGGGTGAGGGGTGAATGGACGATGGGGTGAGGGGGTGAGTGGGAAAGGGGAGGGGTGGCGAGTATGTGGGGAGGGGATGGGGGAAAGAAAGTGAGGGATGTGGGAAGTGGAGTGGGCTAGCGGAGGGGGCTGTGAGCGGTGATGTATGGGGAATCAAGGTGTAGTGAGGGGATACATTGGTAAGTCCTAGATATTGAAAAAATATTTTGGTGGTTTAATTAGACTACTTATATATTATAAATTAGATTAAATAATATTTATTTACATCTGGTTTTAAAAAATAACTCTAATAAACTACCAATGTGGAATACTTTTTTTGTATTATATATGTACACATACATTATTGATTATTCGAATATTCAATTGTAAGGATGATGAATGAATCAAATTTTAATCATCCTTATAGAAGCTTACATTTAATTACACTAAAACATATATATTTACATCAATTATGATAATGTTGTATGGTTATATACCACACCGGTATGCTTTTATAAGGGAAAAAATGTCAGACATTCCATATGAGAGGAGAAATCATATCATGGTAAAGCTTTAACTTGTGACATTATCAATAACATACCAGAAAATCCCCTAATTATTCATTCAAAAATTATTAAATAATAATGGAATCTATGTATAAATTTTAGCATTCTAGTTGTCATTCTAATTCGAGAGAGTGTTTATGACCTGAATACCTAGATAACACATGATACTACCCCAAGACTGGTACACAGTTCCCTGGTTATCTGGAATAATGTTGAAGGACCCCATATTTTTTAGGGGATCATTTAGCCACCTTCTATAAGAACAAGTTAATGTTGGTCTCTTCAAGAAATTTTACCTTATCTTTATATAAGTCCAACATCCATGAAATAAAATAGAAGAAAAACTATTCCCATAAAAATAAATACAAATGGAATAAAGACAAAAAATCCTTAAATATTCTCAAATAAGATAAGAAACCCTATATTCCAACTCTAATAAACCATTAAAAGGTGTACATGCACGGTACATGTTAAAAAAGATAGGTGAAATTCTAAGAGGATACAAAAATTGGGTGAGAATGAACATTGAATACCTCTAGTAACTATAAATCTATGGAGGTAATAAATACAGTTTCAATGATAAAAATAAATAATAAATACAGCTGACAAAATAACTACCACTATAAATATATGTTCATAAAAATTAGCAAAATAAGGGCGACATGTCTATTATGGTGTCTATACATGGTGTGATCATAAAATACTAAGTAGGGAACCACCAATGGTGGATAAAAACCTAAGATAGAATGAGTTTATGATTAATATTTCATCACATTCACATGAGTATAAAAAATTATTTTCAATGATCAATCAATATTTATAAAAAACTTATATGTACGGTAGATAAAAATATCAATATTCATAATATAACATATGTAATTAGTAACTCATTATATCATGTGTGTTTATTACTAAACTCACATTGGGAAAACCTTATATCAATGTCAATATTGAGTTATAGAAATATTATCACCCATATCATATAGGTAAGATATAGTTTAATCTCATAAAAAAATTATCTCTCGTATAATACATATACAGTTAGGTCCTAATTATATTCCATTAAAAGACGAAGGTATATTGTAGAGTCAGGGACTTTTCAAATCCTACATGAAAGGGGATGGGGTATATAGTCCTAGGGAACTACAATCAAATCAAAAAATAATTATTCTAGTCATGTTATTAATATTTATATATTTTAAAATAAAAAAATGGGAGAGTTTATACTAGTTATATATATCATGAAATGAACATTCCCATTAATAAATTGGTAATGATGTTTTACAACATAATAAAAAACTATACCCCCCATATGTAATGATCAAACTGAATAATAATAGTACTTATATTGATGGTAATATAACAATGATAATACCCATCATAAAATTCATAACAAAGTGATATAATTATAGTAAAAATATGAATTTATATCCATTGTAATTATATAAACAATACTAATAGCACTATAGTATAATTGATTTAATCATGAAATATAAGAAAGTCACTATGTAGTAGTGTAGGCCAATAAATAGTAATAATCATGCAGAAAATAATGATTCTAGATACCCTTTAATAGAAAAATAATGGTTTTTCATTCATTACCCATAGACATACTATGATGGTTTGGTTAAGGTAGTAAATATTTCATTATATTAATTGCAACGATGTTTATATAAATGAAATGTTATTATAGACTATATAGTAAATGTTTTATTGATAAAATATAGAAATAAATAAAATTAATATCATATTACTAGGGACATAATATTATATTGGATTATGTAATAAAATTTCATTCATTCAAAGTACCATTTATAAGCGCATCATTTACTAAAGATCTAGAATTGACACATTACACTACAAACATTATTTCACTAACCATATTTCCAAAGGGGAAATCTGTATTCCATGAAAATATTATTTCGGTAAAATATTAAATAGATTTAGGAAGATTAAGAAAAAAATAAACCAATTTAGAAATAATTTTCCAAAAATATACCTTTCCATATTAATTTTTTTTAATAAATATATACAAACTGTTATAAAAATATTTATATTTTTTATGTTTCATGGAAGTGAAAAATATTAAATGATTTTGTTTTTAGTTTGAATCAATTCAATATTCCTAGTAATTTGATCCACCATATCCCACTGAAGCAATATATTAAACATTATTTATCATTGATTCATTTTATTATAGGCCATTTAGATTTAAGAGGGAAAATAATGAATTCAATTATAATTTTTTTATATTACAAGGTGTTCTAACTTAATTAAATAATATATCCATGAGAATGTATATTCCCTTTGACCATTATATAATAGGCATTAAATAATATAGTTAATTTCAATTAACTCCCACTAGGATTATTTTTCATCCTCCATCTATTATGAATAATGTGCTTCTCTCATTTAAAAATTTCATTTTTAGGAAATGTCTCTAGAATATTTTAGCAAGAATATATATCAATTGATAATCATAGAACAATATTTAATATTTTCCTCAAAACCACAAGTATAATGTTGTTTAATGTAATTTACACTAACATAAATATGGAATGAAATTTCATTACATAATCCCAAACTATATTTGAAAACATTTAACCCATTTTATCAAAATATTAATTAAAAAAATTCCTTTACATTATCTAAATATAGTTTTTCTTTCATTGTAATTTTTTTAAATATAATTGAAGATATGTTTCTGGAATAGTCATAGAATCACTCGGTGGGTAAAGACCACCCACCTATAGTAATGATGGTTGTTTATAACTCTTATAATATAAATGCATTACATAATAATCACTAAACAAAAATTTATTACTAAAATATCCAAATATATAATCAACAAAATTGAACAAGAGAAAATTATCCATGATAAATAAATATTTCCTACCTAAAAACTTACCTCATGAGCATGGTACACTAATACGTAAATCATCTTTACAAAACCAACGATCTATTTCATCCTTTTTTTAAATCATTAGGGTGTAATAAACCTCGATAAATATCTATAAAAGTAGTTATGATTGATGATTTTAAAATGCACATAAAACACATAAAAAATAAGTTAAATCCCAACGATCTAGATTGAATTTCACTAGGAATTAGTGAAATTCACCTCATAATTTCTATAATAATATTGGAAATAAAAAAATTATGATAGGATAAGGTATAAGAGATAATCCATAAAATATAACATAAAATAGAATGAAATATTCCCCATAGATCCAACATATATCATTGGAAAATATGGTATAGGTCATGGGGATTCATGGGATAATATAAAAGTGATCCCATTAGTTGGATGGAAATAATGAACTTGTAGGTGGAATATAAGGCTATAGAAGGATGAAGTGTGAATATAATAGAATACCCTCCTTAGAAAAACTAAAAGGCACTCCCCTGAGTAATAGTAAATGTACACAATATCCTCTCTAATCCAATGAAACAATTTCCTTGTCTATATAGTTTCCAATGGCCTCACATCAGGTACCCTATGATACATGTATTTTTAAACTACACATTGAACCCCTTAATGGGTACTATAGACTCTTAAAGCAAGGTCAAGACTCAAGACATATGCTAAACCACATATGAATGCCGATTCCATTAGTAAAAATCAAACTAGAATCCAAAAATAAAAAATAATCCCTCAAATAAAATAAAACCTTAATGATATTTCTCCATATCACATCAAATTGAAACCTCAAATAATTTAAATCAATGTACATATGACATGGGTCAATATAACTATATTAACAAAGGACATTAGGAATAAGAGTAATGCTATGAGATATTTATCAAAATATTATAAACCACTATGTCTCTATGGAATAACCATAAGATTCAAATACATCTAGAATAAAAAATAAATAATCTAGAACAAGTCACAAAAAGGACCAATTCTGAGTCCCAAATCACCAATGCATGATCATATAACCAATATCCAATCTAAACTTCCTGTAAAATCGTATCTAAATCATTCATCCTATTTATAATTCAAAAAAATCCAAAAACATAATGAATCATCTTGAACAGATATTCTCCATATACATAATAATCACAATATATTAATATTAATAACTATGATATATAATTACCACTATCATACAATCCCATAACCAACACTCTATAACACTCCTACTACATGACTCCCCAAACTAGAAATGGAACTAAAACACCGAGATACCGAAATACTAAAGAACACACCATGAACATTATGAATCTCTAAATACTATCAACATGTTAGAATATAGTTCAATAAACTCTCCACCATATGATTATACAAGGAATCCCCATACCTGACCAACCATCCACCTCTTGTTTGTTAAAATGATCTATATAATAATGGTACATCAAAACCCATTTTCTATTTTAGAAGACGTATATAAATAAACATCTAAAAAATATAATTTTTTAAACAACCAATCCATTATAAATATATACATTAAAAAAGTATACCTTTCTCATTATAATTAATACATTGATACAATAAGAAGAGAGATTTTCTAACTGAATAATATTAAATTTACTTTCCAATTGAAATAAAAAATACTAATACCATCAAAATTCATTTTACCACTGAACATTGAAAGAAAACCTTCACTTTTCAAAATAATTTATTCAATACGAAACAAATTTTTTTTAAAAAAATTATTTTTACTAATACCCCATACTAATTCGAGACCCAAAAATTGATTCTCGAATTTATAAACACTATGTTTGATAAAAAACTCAATAACATGGGAAAAAGGTTTTATGGAAAATAGAGCTATCTTTTATAAAAATACATACATTTAAAATATATTTAATTAAATTTTCATTTTCTTCATTTAGAACATAATATTATAAATATTTCCAATTATCTAGTGAAAATATAAACCTCTTATAGTTAATCATTTATAATACAATTTCTTCTAATTATACAAGGACAAAAATAGTGAGTTAAATTTTTAACCACTTTTATATAATGAAAAATATAAAACACATAAATATAAATGAAAATCGGAAAATTCTAACTTGAAGGATGTTATATAATCAGGAATATATTGATTAATAAAAAATGATCAACAATATGAAATTTTATTGGAGAAAAAAATGTTGCATATTTATCAAGAAAATAAAAACTCAAAATAGATCCATCCACAATAGGTAACAAAAATAATAAATATATATAATTTTAAATGAAAATGTATAAGAAGAATACATGTATAATGATTATTAGTTAAAATATAATCTAGAAACAATGGCTTGATTTAAGAAATATACCTTTAAAAATGGTTGAATATTGTTAAAAAAAATTAACATTTCAATCCCAATAAACGGAACCAAATAATGGATCATATTATCTTAGTAATCACTAATATATATATATATATATATATATTATATTAATAAATTTAATATTGATACAATCATTAGATTGTTATAACAATAGTATGAAAAAAACTAAGCTAAAATTTATCATGGAATGAAATCCAAGAAGTTCCTTCATGTTGAATCCAAAAAAGTCCCATGAAACTAGAAGTGAAATTGAGTCCTGGTAATGACATGGGTTCATATATCATGTTCCATTCCATCTTACCCATGCTAGATAAATATTCCATTATAATGACTTATATTTGAATCTATTTACCAGGATGTCCCTTGGTAACTTAATCATTTTCCATAAATAGATTTTTTATTACTTTTTAAGGGTTTCTTCAAGTATAATGGAAATATATCTTCTGAATAAGAAACCAAAATACTATTAAATCTAAAAATCACTTTGATACCACATTATTTCCTCAAGGAGTGAAATACATAGTCCATACTTATACCTTGTTCAATACAATCCCAACAGTGTTATCTCATTCCCATGGTCTGGTGAATATTATTGTGGGTATCATTATAAGGTTTTTTAAAATAATATCACTTATTTTAAAGATAAAAAATTTATGTTTAGTATTTTATATAAATATAACATGAACAATATATATATTGGACACCAAATAAAAAAATGACTAGATAAAAAAAAATCCTAAAAAATAAATATCTTATAAAGAAGCTAGAAATTATCTAAATGAGTGACTAAATTATTAAGAAACCTACATTATAACTCAAATAAATTTTTTTTTTGTGAATATTCATGGTAAAATGATATAAGATAGCTGAAACCATAATTGGATAAGGTGATAACCTGTTCAAGTCCTCCGAACACACAAAATAACCTTGAACCGAATGTGTGAACCAATCAATCTTCATTGATAAACATGATAAATTCTTATCGGAGACACAATAACTAACAATGATCATATAAATTAGTGAAAAGAAGAAAACTAGAGGATAAATTTCTTTCAATGTTTCTAAGAAAATTTTGAATAAAAAATACTCTGTAGGGGACCGCCTATGGTGTCTCAACACGTCAATGAAAAATGGTTGTATCCATAAAATTTTCTTTTCATTTAGAAAATAATATTTACTATGTTTTTAGTCATCAATATTTAATTAAAATCACATTATCAAAATAGTTGAGAAAAAATTACTAACAATGTGACAACTATAGTTATAGACTTCCTGTACCCTAAGGTTCGATACATGAACTCTCTTAATTTAGGAAATCCTTTTTTATATATCACACCCATTAGTAATTAAATTATTTAATGCACATATTTTTGTGTTATATTTTTTTGTAAGAGATTAGTTTTAACATTTGTTAGGAAGAGTATCTTAGATTAACTATGAAGTACCTACGAATATGAAATTTTTTTATGAAGATATTGTTATTAGATATCATGAATTTTATCATTATATATTGATTTGTGGACATTTAATGAGGATTGGAAAACACCATGGATAATGGAAGTGAGTTTTATAATTACACATTCAATAAAGGAAGTTTGACAATTAAATTATATATATTTTTTGAGATCAATTCACATGGAAATGACAAATTATATAGAAAATAACATTGAAATTACATTCAATGATTTATCATACAGTGAAGATATGTTTTCATTAAAATAGTTGTATATTGTTTAAAAAATGATGATGTTTTTTCAAGGAAGTGAAGTAGTATTTTATGTAATATAAGGATTTCATATATTCCTCTAGATTATTGGGATAATTATTGTATAACAATAAATGATTTTGGGATTTAAAATTTTTATTTAAAGTATTTTAATTGTATTAATATGTTTAAGAAAGGTTGAAAATGTTTGGAGGTGACTAGAAAGTGTTCTAGAGATTCTTTGTTTTATGTAGTCAGTAATAAAGATATAAATAATATGTATGATCTAAACTAAATTATATGCAAGAGATTGTCCTAAAATTCACTCTTGAATATTTGAAAATAGATCCAGATTGAGAAGTGTAATATGAAACATATTTAAAGGAATACATTTGATTATGGAGTTTATACAGTATTAGGAAAGGACTAATTCACGTTATGGTACATAATATTTTCAATAATATTGGGATATAGAAAAGTGTCAAGGTTCACTATAATATATTATCATCAATGATTCTATATAATTTTTAAAAAAACCTATAATTTTAAACTATCGAAGATAATAAATTATAAATGATTCAAAGTATTATTTTAGATTAATTGTATATCAAATTATAATGATGAGATTACAATGTGATATATTATATATTACAAGTGGTATGTACTATTATACTAGAGTGAATTTTCAATGAGTATAGATTTTCACTATGATATATACTAATTCATATTCTAATAATTAATATTACTCACAACATATTGATGTTTGATCAGATTTAAAATCTATAAACGTTCAATCTTGCTACACTCATGTCATTGGAATTTCATTTGTAAGGATTTTCATATTGATGAAATCATATAACTCTGAGGTTTAAATGTGACTATATTGATCTATTACTAAAACTATAATACTCATTATTATTTTTTGAGTATTTGTTTTTCTAGAAATTATATTTGGGTAAAAATTATAGATCATATGAATTAGTGATGATTCAGGAAAAATAAGATCTTATCATGTAAAGTATAAGGATTAAAAATCAGTCAAACATGGTTACCTAAAATGTTATTTTGCTTTTATACGTGGAGAAGTTAATGTTGGAATTTATGAATAAGAAATTTTTCAAGTAGATATAAAATAATATTATATTTTTTTCTTGTTATAATACAATCATGGAATTAAGTTACAGTGCTTATCAAGGAATGTGAAAGATATGTAATTTGGGTAATTGTGTAGAGATTAAAGTATTTTTATTATTTGTATATTTTATTTCATTAATTTAAATGATATTTCAAGAATGGGAATTATATATAGTTTTAGTAATGTTATTGAATATTTTTCATAGTTTATGTATTAAAATAATATCTTATTAAGTGATGAGAATATGGGAATAAAAGAAGAATAAAAATTTATTATTCACAGAGAGAGACCTAATGCTTCAATAATTTCATTAATCTATTATCTCAAAAAAAATATTCCAATTATACTATTATTAGAATATATATTATCATTATTGAATAAAATTAGTATATAGTGATCAAATTTATTTTTTCCTTCATTAGAATTAGAAAAACTGAAGTAGTGAGAAAGTCAATATATAATATCTCAATAATTTAAGGAATGAATCCTATGATTTATCTATCCCAAAAAGTTTTATGAAGCAATATTGTGATTGTTTTATATTTATAAATGATTATAATTACATTATTAATGAGGTAAATGAAAATACACTTCAAATTACTATGAATTATGTCAAAAGTCATTTCCATATAGGTATAAATGTTTTTGGAAAAATTTAAATTTTTAAAAAATGTTTTATAAGTTTATGTAATAGAAAAAAGTCCCATAGTATGAGGAATATAATAGTATAAACATTGATAAGACTATTGTATGATTTATTTTTCATATATATAGGATGAGATTTTAAATCTAACCCTAATACGAGAACAAATTAAATTGAGACATATTGTAGTTACAATAGAGTCAAATCTAATTATATGGGAGGGTCCTTAGAGGAAACGACAAAATTGGTCTGTAAAGCCTCTAGAAGCCTAAAAAAATTATAAAAAACTAGTTTATGTGGATAATTCCATTTATTATGTGTAATAATTCTTATAAAGGTTGTACTGGAGTGGAATTTACCTCAAGGGTTTCAGTTTGTGGTGGAACTGGTATTAATAAAATCTATTTGTAAAATATTGGGTTTTGGGAGATTTCTCTTATATGGTGATTAAATAAGAAAAATAATCTATTATCTTTTTATTTATATTCTATTTCTCTTTTAATATCGTGTTTATTATTTTTGTTTTGTTTTTTTAATTTTAGAGATTATGGATTTGCGGGAACCTTGTATATTCAATATGTTTCATTTTTATTTTATTTACATCAATTAATTACATGTTTTACTTTTAGTGTTAGTTGTTAGTATGTGATGAGTGTATAAAAAAGACTATGGTTTTGTGTTTGTAGCTTTTTTTTCTTGGATTCTGGGTTCCGTAGCAATCATTGTGGTATTGTTATCCTCTGGACTAATGAATTTCATTATTCCACACAGAAATTCAAGAGGGCGTGTGATTCAAAATATTTTACTTCATTTGTAACATGTGGTATCAAATAATGGTTTAGTGTTCTGAAGTTAAAACCATACAATTACTGTTAAAAATTAAGAGGTACTTATTTTTTACCCTTTGAATATGTTGGGTCTTTTCAAATTTCAATTTATTTTACTACAAGTGGTAATAATGAGGCTAGACAAATTTGATGGATGAGACATTGGATTTTAGAAGATGTGGCTGGGAGACTACCTATTCTAAAAATATATCAAGATATTATTGATCAGGGATAAATTCCCATGATTAGATAATGTATAATTGGAAAGGATTAATAAGATGTAAATGGGTAGTTTTAAGATAATGATGGAATATAAATTCTCTGTTAACATATGTTGCATTTATATACCAACATAATTTATGGATAATTGTGAAACCATTTATGATAATGCTTACCTGAAAGAAAATTGATAACAATTCAATGAATATATTTATTATGATCTTGAATTGTATTCCATAAAATAATCATTTTAATTAATTAAATTTGATTTGGATTCTACAAAATTCCATAGTGAAGTTTTCTAATGTAATGGGTGTACTAATTCTTTATTCACCCTTCAAGAATATGGGGATGAAATGGTGACCACTATGAGAAATTAATATGGAAATATGTACTTTTTGTTATGATGATTTATGATATGATCATGAATTATGTGGTATAGAATAATGAGGACTCAAGTTCTACCATAGGTTCATTTATCATAGTAATAAGGAGGATTCCACTCAAAAAATTCATCAGAAGAAAGATTAATGTGAAAAATCCGAAGAATGTGAGCATGTACCTGTTACACTATATTGATTTAAAACATAATTACGGTGAAATAAGAAAACTATTTATGATATAGGCATGTTGATATCATAATGTATTATATATAATCAACTACAAATCCTACAAAAAATGGTGTGTTCAGAACATTGGATAAAAGTTTCCTGAATTTAAGAAAGAGAATGTTTTTTAATTTGTTTCATGATTTCATTTAACATACAAATGTGAATGATTTTTAAATTATGTGTTTGTAAACCTTATAATGGAACACATTTTCAATATAGAGGTTCATGAGATTATTGGAAAAAGATATGTGAAAATTCAAATAAAGTAAAAAATTCTACTAATTTTATAAGGTTTGTTCCATATCCCATGAAAAAAACAAAACATATTATATGTTATTCATCCTGGTCATGGGGGATATTGTAAAATGGGAATGTATGGTGTGTGGAAAATAATAGGAAGTTCCTTGGTGTTATCTTATGGTGTTAGAGACTAAAAATTTTACTTTATTAATATCCTGGAAGGATTCATGGATACTTGAGTAAAATATTCTATAAAAAACATTGAATGATGGTCCCGGTTTCATTGGATAGAATTCTTACACACCATGACAGGTAGATTATTTCTCAGCATCAACCATATTTAGTGAGTCATATGAAAGTTTTGCGTCAAACGAAAGTAGTAGATGGTGTCATTATATTCTAATGGAAATACATCAATGAATCAAAATCCATATATGGTTATGATGAACATATGGTGACAAACACATGTTTTATCTCACATTGGTGCACAATATTTCCATTCAAATATCAAAGATTCAACACATATGGTGTTTTTATTTTCTATCAAATGGGTAAATGTTGTTGGAGTTAACACCAAAATGAAGTAGAAATCTCCATGGCATGATAAATGATTCCATAAGGGGGAAGAGATTTCTAAATGTTCCATTGCATAAATTGAAACAATATGGAGAAGTATTTAATTAGAAAACCTAAAAATAATGGTTTTACAGGATGAATGAATCCGATTATAATTTGAATATCCATAATTATATGTTTATTTTCTTGTTTTATAATGGACTTTTGGGTAGTGTAAGATGACTGTGTGTCTCATCTCATGGGTCAGAACCGTTTTGAATAATTGGAATGAAATCATCTAAAAAAATATAGGGATAAAAGGAATGAGGAAATTAAATATCTAATTTTTTTAAAGTGTGTCAAATATTCCCACACCGATGACATGGATAGAGATAAATATTAAGATAAGTCCCATAAATGGTTTCTTATTGGCTATGGAGATAAAAACATTGGTTTTAGAATCTATTATAATTTTCATGGTAAATTTATCAGATTTCCAGACATCCTCTACAATAGAACTTTTTTTAATAATAAATTATTTATGGATGAGGTAATTGCGTAGAAGGGAAAAATAGTGAAATCCATTGTTTATCAGAATAGAGGTCAACTCATGTGGGGCTATTCGGGGAGAAGAAGAGATAGAGTAAAATAAGTGAGATAATTTTTAGAAATATAGATCACTAATATATTTTCCTAAGTAAAAATGTTCAACATAAAAGTATTTTAAAAGATAATAGATGTTTCGAGTGGGGTTTTAGAGGGGAAATTTTTAGAAATTAACAGACCTTGGGTGATGAGGAAATATATCATTGTTAAGAGGCCAATGTAGAGGTTGTATTCCTAGATGGAATTTATATTCTCCACAGATGATGGGGAACCAAAATTATATAGGGATATGAGAGTTTATGTAAATCATTATCATGGGAGATTATATTATAAGAAGAATTTGCTTCCATTTGTGTTTCTAATATGTGATAGAATACATATTAGCATAGAGTACCTCTATCAATCATATCTGATCAAGATCCTTGATTCACCTCTATGTTTTAGAGGAGCCTTCAACATGATCTGGATACAGAGTTGAACTTCAGCAAGGCTTACCATAATCAAAATGATGGCTAATATGAGTGGACTATCCAAACACTTGAGGACATATTGAGAAAATGCTGAATTGACATCAAAGGAGGATCTGATCAACATCTTCCTCTTCTTGAGTTCTCTTATAATAATAGTTTCTACTCAGGAATCCAAATGGCTCCATATGAAGCCATTTATTGGAAGAGGTGTATAACATCAGCATATTTTGGTGAATTTGGGGATTGAAAACTCCTAGGTTAATAAGGAGTAGAAGAAATATTGGAGAAGCTTACGACCAGGTAGTAGAACATTAAAGTTGCTCAGAGTGGATAAAAAAGATATACTAATAATATTTAAAGAGATCTATATTTTAATGTCAGAGACATGGTATTGCTCCATTTATCACCATCGAATAGTGTAATGAGATTTGGGAAAAGGGAAATCTTAGTCCAAGGTACATTTGACCTTTTGAGAGCCATGATCACATTGGCACATTGGCCCATCGACTAGCACTCCCACCGAACCTATATCAAGTACATGATGATTTCTATATAACACTCTTGAGTAAGTACATACCTAACCCATCATGTACTCAATCCATAGGTTGGCCCATTGGAGAATGACCTCTCCTATAAAGAGAAGCCAGTGAAGATCATATATCGAAGAGAAAAAGTTATGTGAAATAAGACAATAACCCTTGTCAAGGTGTTGTGGAGAAACCAAAAGTATGAAGAGGAAACATGGGAATCAGAGGACATTATGAAATAGAGTTATACGCATATGTTTTAGTGTGGGAAATGGAAATTTCGAGGGAGAATTTTCTTAAGTGGGGAATATTGTAATGACCCAAACATTCAATAATGAAAATTCCCTTTGATCTAATTAAATTTAATATTATGTAAAATGGTTATATGAAATAGGGAATTATTTGCTTTTGGATTTCAAAATACAGTTAAGAATTTTTACCATTTATCATATAGCGGTTGAATAGTGATCAATTGATTATTATAAATATGGGGCATTAACAAATCCAATTTACTCAGATAAAGGAACTGATGGCCTCATCCAGTTGAATTGATTCATACGAAGCCCATTTCTTAGGTCTAATAAGGTAGGCGACATCATTTGGATTTTCTCTTGACCAACCCTAAGGCGAGCTTCAACATGTTAATATCAAACAGAACCACCTATGGGAGAAGTGGATGTTGAGAGTGATTACCACCTAATCGATGTTATCTGAGCCACCCAAAGAGTCTGTGACAATCACACACCTTACCCTTCGGTCTTATTTGGGTGTTATAAGGGGTTATTTTACATGATCATATAACTATGATTATGTGCATTATTTTTTATATAATAACGAATATACATTCATTTTATTATAGTAACTTTGAAAATAGTTTTTAAAACACCAATAGTATTTTTAGTTAATATTCAACTAAGAAATATATTTTGACTAATTAATGGATTTTTGAATTAAATAATATTTTTATATAATATTATTACTAAGTTAATTTTTATTAAATATAATGATCATATAATTTTTATGAATACTATTGGCATTTTTATAAATGTTTGAATGTCGTTTTTATCAACCCCCATGTTTTTTTGTAAATATTGGTTGTTATTTTAAAAGTAAAAAATCACATATTTTTAAATTTATTTAGATAAAATAAATTTTATTTTTGGAATGAGGATGTTTAAATTATCCAAAGGTGAATTTCTCATAATTATCTGAGATAGTCAAATTTTTGGGTAAAAATTAAATAAAGTTTAATTATATGTTGAGTTTTATGACATCATAATGACCCAATAGTTATGTAATAAAATTAAATAAATTATTTTTTGTGGAAATATATGTTTTACTATTAACATAATGTGATTTTAGGTTTGTATTATTATTTTACAATACTTTAGTCGACCCTCTAAAACATATAAAAAATTTATCTTTTTAAATTTATTTCCTTGAGAGTGTGACACACCTCCAGATAAGCATGACTAATATTTTAAGAATTTCTGAAAATTTCCTTATAAAATAATTTCTTACACTCACCTTTTAAAAAACCCATGGTTAGTTTTGTGGTTTTTATTAGTTTAATGTGTGGTGTTCAGAACCTAAAAAAAATAAAGAAGCCCCTCACATTTCCTATATAAACCCTCTCGTGATCCCACTTCTCTTCTCCCAAAACCCATAGACCACGTCCCAACTCTTCCCTCCTCTCTCTAATATCCTCCTAAGGCTCCCCAAGCTCCCATTAAGCGTCTCTCAAGCCTCTCCCAAGCCTTTGGGATCACACATCCAAGTATGTGATTTCATTCTATCTTATTTTTGTCCAAATTTCGTTATGTTGTTATGCCCATTTATTTTAAATTAAAAATGTTTGGGTATGATTTTTAACCTCCCACATACTACCCTCATTATGTTTTAATGATTATAGAGATCTTTCTCTCTCATTAATTCTTCCCATGTACACCTGTTACAATGTAATAATTCCATATGGAATTTCTCTCTTCATATTTACATTCAAGAAATTATTTTGTATTATGAATCTATGTTCCATTACATATGATGGGAAATGTATCTATATTACCAAATTACTTTCCATTTCATGTAAATATTATGAGACACCCTTTTTTCTCTAATCAACCTTTTTTATGAATTCTAATGTCACGTCATTATGCTACAGGAATTGTACCAAAATTTTCGAAGCCAAAGTCATTGTGTAGTGAATATCATGCGCATTTTTATATCAAGGGTATTAACCTTATTGCACATGAACTTATTGACTATAGTGTTTCATCTATGAATTAAAATTTCCTTTATCATATAATAAATGATAATGTTTTATGAATCCATGTTATATGGACCATCTGGAACACTTATTCATGAAATGAAATGATTAAGAAGGGTGCACCCTGAGAGCACTCCAATGAATTTGGGTAAAAATTAGTATCATGATACGTCAAGTGAAATTAGAGTTTACTCATGCTAACTCAAGTAAAATGAGGGTGCACTAATTATCAGTGTGAAATTATCCTTGGCTCGTGAAAATACTGTGTTAAGTGTTGTTGCCACATTTATATGTTTTGATAATCATACTATATAATTCCTTTATGTTTATTTTGTCTTATGCTCATTTGATATGAATATTGCCTAAAATTTATTTATTCATCATTTTATGCCTTTTTTAATCCCTTACAAGGTTTTATAGCTCATATTTTTTCTTATACATGTCCTCCGGTTATACCATAGAATGCTAAGTACGAAGGAATGTGTGTGGTCATGAAAAAGATGTTTTAAAAAATGTTGTGTATTTAATGATTTAATTTGTTATGTAATGTTCCTAATCCCTAGGGAAACTAGATCTCTTGATATTCTATGCTGTATCTTGTGAAGGTTTTACGTAATAAAATATGTTTAAGTGTGGAATAAAGACCCGGGTTGTTATAGTTATAACCTAGAACAGTGATTTCAATAACAAATTATTTATAAACAGATGATAAGATGTTATAAATAAATAATAAATGGTATGATAAAATTAATTTTATTTAATAAATTAATAATAAATAAAACATTATTATATGGGAAGTTTGAATGTGAATAAAGTTAAATAAGATATGAGGTGAGGGTTTTATAAAAAAAATTCTATTTATAAATTTAAACTTTTAATTTATTGATGTTGTTATTCTAATATTATTTGATAACTGTTTGTTTATAATATTATCATTATTTTGGATATTTTTATTTGGACTTATAGTGGATACACATAATATATTCATTTTATAAATGTCCACATCAATGACATGATATTTTTAATAAATTATGTCTCAATTTTGTTTCATTATGGAATATTTTTGTGTTATGCCCCTAAATTATTTTATGAGGTCTTGGTGATATACTAATATCTCTATTTTTCATACATATTTTTATGTTCATTCACATATTAATTCATTGAATACCAGTTTCTTTGATATAATATATGCGCGTGAGATTAGTGTTTTTCAAATTATTATGCAGGATTTTCATTTAGAGAAATATAATAGAAATCATGGGAAATATGGAACAAAATGACACAATCCATATTTTTGAGAGAAAAGGATGATGGAAATTCAGGAAAATAACTGGTACACATCGTGTACTGTCTGTTCAAAACATGTAGTATCAGTTCGGGACATGTTGTAGACCACGTAGAAAAATTCAGGACGATGGAATGCAATTTGATATACAAGTGCACATAGTGAGTCTCCAGTACATGACATGACTTGAGTCAATCTAGTGTATGATGTTTCTATATATTCCGGGTACACGTCATGATGAAGATGACATGCTGAAAATTAAATGCGATACGGGCTACAGATTTTTCCTTCATGCCTACATTATTCATCATTAAACCATTGAAGATATGTTTTCAATAATGAATGAAACCCAACATGATTGAGATGATTGGTTTATGAAACTTTAATCAAATTACTCTTATTCTTATATAGATCTGAACTAAATGAACTTTTGAAATTTTTATTTATTTGAAAAGGATGAATTCAGATTCTTGGGTAGTTTTATAGGGAGTGAACATTTCTTCTACCGATAAACAATTTGGTTGCACATCTATTTGATATAATTATTTTTAATGTGAAGTTTAATTAATTAATTTAGAAAAACATTCCATATAAATTGATTCCCCTCAATTATGTTTCTCTATTTGAATAAATTTATTTTAAATTGAATACTTAGATTAAGTAAATCAAAACTGAAATTGGGAGGGACCTAAACATTAGTTGAGAGTTGTCATCACTGCATTCCACACTCTATTTGTGTTAGACCCCATACTTCTGTTATAAAAACCCTTTCTATATAGTATGGTTTATGACATTATAAATTTATAATTTTAGTCACACCAAGAGGAATTAACAACCCATTTTGGGCACATCAAATTTTTTCATCGTTTCTAAGGAGAATCAGAACTTTGAAGATGACTCAAGACCAATTTCTTAGGTCAATGAATTTTCTTATCCAAATTATATTTACTGATTTTATTTTAGTAAATTATTTTTGTAGTAAATTTTTTACCTTATATTACACTTTTGGTAGTGTTTAATGGTGTGTAAGATGAGTTTTGAAATAACCCTGTATTTTTCCTCACAACCATCAAAACAAAATGAATATCTGGATTATCCAAATACATGGGAAGCACTGAATTCAAAAGGCTGGACATGAAAAAAAATGGCTAGAATGATTCATATTCGATTGAGTATGATTAATTCCAACATACATAGTGGAATGAAACCTACTATCATCCTGATGTAGAGGGTCCAAACTACTAAGGATACCGTGGAAATTTTGGTGGTGAGAAATAAAATTATTTCAACTTCTACTTTCAATAAACTCAAGAGAATAATCAAGAAGAAAGACTAATTAGATTTCTCTCCTAGGGTATTGATGTTATGTGAAAAGGGATGGACAATAATGAGGATAGACTCAGTGACCATGGAGAACTGACTACTCACATTTCCCAAATCATTTCAAATTTTAATTGTTACCTTACAATATCTTCAAATATAGATACATGCTTATTTTAAGAATAATTATATAGTGAGGAGGAGTAAGTTTATCCTATTGATAAAAAACATCCGGAAAAAAATATTCATTAATAAAATTCCTTCCAAAAAACTTAGGAGCATTATTCCGAAGATAGACTATCCACATTTCTCACACAATTCCTTATAGTGTTGGATAAAAGAATTGATGATCATGAAGTCCAACTCATTGAATTGGGAAAATTGATTACTCGCTTTTCAAAAGTTAATCCAATTTTAAATTCCATTTTGAATAATCTAACATTATATTCCACTACTGGAAAAATGGCCTATACCCGCAGTTCAAAACTGTGGGTATAGCCCCCAAAATCTTGGGCATAGCCTATACCCTTGGTTTTGGGAACCGTGGGCTGGAACAACGTCGGTATAGGTCCCCATACTATACCCAATTTTTTCCAAAATTGTGGGTATAGTTGTCCTGCCACCGTGTCACCGAAACATAGCCAATTGCCACGGTGTCAACGGCTTTTACCCACGGTTTCAAAACCGTGGGTATAGGTCTTAAAATATTGCAGCCGCCGAGTTTCGATCTCGTAACCTCTTCACTGCAAACACTGCGTCTAACCACTACCCTAACATCACATATATGTATATATATATAGTTATATATAGTTATAAAAACTGTGGGTATAGAGGGAAGAACCGTGGGTATAGGGTTCCCACCAAAAAAAATTCCTTCCCGCGGAAAAAAAAATTTCTCGTGCACACAAAAGTGACCTATACCCACGGGTTTTCATAAACATGGGTATATGTATTTTAGCCCAGACCTATTCCCAGGGTTTTCCCCAAAACCATGGGGATAGGTACCCCAATATCCACGGTTTTGGGAAACCGTGGGTATAGGTCACATTTCAGGACCTATCCACACGGTTTTGGAAAAACGTGGGGATAGACCCCCTATACCCATGGTTTTCCAAAACCGTGGGTATAGGTCATGAAAAGTCACCTATACCCATGGTTTTCCAAAACCGTGGGTATAGGAGGGGTCTATCCCCATAGTTTTGGGGAAAACCGTGCGGATAGGTCCATTTTCCAGTGGTGTTCTAGTGTATGGATTTAATATTATGAAGATGATGATAAGGAATATTTTGTTGAAGGTATTAAAACTCTTAATGAAACAAATGGGAAAAATAAAGAGGAGGCTATGAAATAGGTGTTCTTGGATAATATTGAGGTCTTTTGAAAAGATGAACCTCTAGCATTACAAGATATATCAGAACCTACGGTATCCCATCTATGTATACAAAAATACCAATAAGAACAAAGATAAATCCTTTTGAAATTTAGTGCAAAAATTCATCCTAGGAATTCCTTTGCTGCAAACCCAAGGAGGATACCCCAAAAAAATGTAATTCTCTTCAATGAATTTTTTTTATATTTTTTTTATTTATCCAACACCTTAAATTATTATTAATCTAATATGATATAAAAATATTAGTATCTTCCATATATAGGTATATTTATATAGTATGGTCATGTTTGAAACCCATCTCCACTACCAATAAGTGGGTTATGAAATCGTCATCCATGTTTATAGTGGAATGCCACCTTGCAAACTAATGTAATTCATTTTTTCCATTAAAAAATCTCAAGGTTGGTTATGATGATGGAAATATAAATGTAAATATATATATATAGGCTTTATTATACATATGAAGTAATTTTACCATATATACCATTTTTTCTTCCCATTCGTTTTGAGATATCATAATTTCACTCATGTGTACAGTGTACTACCACCCCACGAACCGATGTGATTATTAATTCACTATTGCATTACATGGAAATTGATAAGGGAAATGTTAATAATTATATATTATATAAATTAAATGATAATTTTATTAATGACATGTTTATCATTATTAAAAGATAATATATATATATATATTTCATTCTCACCATTTTACTCATTTAATGTTAATAACATTATTCATGTACTTATGGACTACTGCCTTCATGAGGTGTTGTGACTCTATTTTCATCACATGCACACATGGATGAATTATATAAGTATATAATATCTTATTAATTATATTATTATCATTATAGAAATGTAAATATTACATACCACCTGTTTATTAAGAATGTTTAAAATAGAAAATGTTACCTATGCATGCGTACAACTTACCATCTCAATGATCGTAACATACATAATCTTCGAAAACCACCTTTCATGATTGGTACGAAAAGTATTATTGATGTATAAATATTTTAATTATTTCTATATCATTATTCTGGATTTTATGGAACTATATAATATTTCCATGAAACCGGATCATTCATGATAAACCACACATGATAAAAATGATAATTCACTCATAAAAGAACGAAAATAATGAAATAAAATTAACAAAAGGGTGATAATATATTATAAAAGTATAATATATGATATTATAAATATTAATTTGGGATTTTAATAAGATAATAACATGTTTAAAACAAAAATATTGGAGGTTAGATAATGTTCAACCTAAAAAATCATGTGGCAAAGGATTTCATGTCAATATAATTTAATTGACTAATATTGTAATGTTATGTACCAAGTTACTTTATATTGTGTAATTACTATGACATTGAGATATTATATCATAGTTAATTAATAAATCATGGTATTGTAATTATTAATTTTAATTATATCATCAAAGGGAAATTGATGAGAAAATCACCACATGGTAAAAGTTATCATAAAATCTCACTTTATTTTTTGATTGTTATTATTCTTTTGAAATAAAAAAATATGATCACTATTTACTGTTAATTAATTTTCAATAAAATATAAATATTATATTATGATGTATATATGATTATTTGATAAAGCATATACCATTTTTTACATATGGTTTATTCATTAAAATTTATTTGATTAATGAGGGTAATATTGATAAATACATATATTTTACTCAGTACTGATATTTGTTGATATGGAACAATGATTCATAAATTAAAATTATTATTGGATATATGAATAATTAATTATACATGATGTGATGGTGGGGATTAGAAATTAATTTCCCCTTGATGGAACAAGAGGCCTAATGAGATAGTTTAGTTTTCCAATATTAAATGACTTTATTCCTATTGATTGAAACAATATCGTGGATAGATATTAACTGTAGAGGTTATCATGATCATGAGACATGAAATATAATAATTAATCATCTAATAATTTATAATCCATTTATTATTATTATCAAAGATATTTTCCATATAATATTATTTATGGATGTATCTCCTTCTCAGTTTATTGATTAAATGGAAAATCAATTTAGTTATTTACCATGCCATATTGATTCTTGTTTATCATTATTAATAGTGATGTTATTTGAATGGAATTTTTGTTCAGTTATTTAAATTTCCATTATTTATGATTACTGATTCCTAATAGCTTAAGATGTACTTGAAACAATCTTATCATTTGATCTCCCCATTATTTTGTTTCTTTTAACAAGGTTTGGAAGGAGAATAATTTGAATGAGTTTTCAAGGATGCTGAGAGTTTTATTTTGTTTTGTAATATTTTTTATTTTAAATTCACAATTTAAAATTGGTATGATTTATTTATTTGGTTCTTCATAACTATTAAACTGATCAATCCTTCAGGTTTCAACCCATTTTATCTATGAAAATGTAATAATATAATGCACCAGATTTGATCTATTAGGGTTGGGGTCATTACAATCTTTATTATAGGTAGTTTAGTAGAAATCATATGCACTATATTTTGGAAAAAAATAATTATGGAACATAACCCTATGATGTAATTTGAGGGTATGTATATTAAAACATCCTAATGTTTTGGTATAGTATATATCATCTGTTTTTTCTATGAAATAAATCCTAGTTTGGATATAATAAGTGGACATGGTAATGTAATAGAAGAATAAAGGTGTGATAACTCTAAAAGGTCACATTTTCATTTACTATATTGTCATCTACTTCACTTTTTTGTACCGATATTGACACTCAAGGGGATATGCTTATGATAATTCAGATTTTCTTTACAAACCATTATGATGGATTTGAAAATATTAACTTCCCCAATGATTCAAATTTTATGAATCTATGATTCATAATATCCAAATTTAAATTATTCTATTTGTCACACCATATTTGGAATTGTATATTACAAATTAAAATACATAATTTTAGTGATTTTCGATTATATGAAATTTTTTAGAAATGGATCCCGGATGGAAGAAGGGTATCAAAACACTTTTCTAATGTAGATATTTCAATATTGAGGAAGCTAATACAACTAGTATTTGAACTGAAAGAATTATGAAAATATTATGAAAACATCACTGGGTTTGGACAATGAACCTTTCCCAGATGGATCAACATATACCATTGTTATATTTACTTATGTTGGATCACGTTATGCGATAAAATCCCCGATTATTTATTGTGACTACTAATCCATCGGTAGATGGAAAATGAATTATATCTATGGATAAAATATTTCTGGAATTGGGATGAAGTGAAAAAAGGAAAAGAATACACTTGGAGTGTATATTCTCAAATGTGGTGTTGATCAATGTTGGTCATTGATCTATAATACATAGGAGGAAGAGAAAATAGATCTCATAGAATGGATGTCTTTTAAGGAGACATTATTAATCAAATATTTCCATCATGAGAAACAAATTGACAAAATATAATGATCAACATATTAAGGAAAATTGAATAAGAAATTTCCATTGATTATAATGCTACCTTTACAAGGTTTTCTTGGAACACTTCTCATTACATATGAAAGATGGAGACCATTTTGACCATTTAATTGAAGGTATTTTGAAACATATCTAAATATAATTGGTCTCTAAAAAAATTTCATGATATTATGAAATAGTTTTATGCTCCATTAAAATAGATAATAAGTTCTCTTAATACTTACATATTTAAGGGAATCCAAGAGAAGATATGTAAGAACCAGATTCTTCTTTTGAGGTATGGATCCTTTTTCTAGTTAGTACATTAGAAAGTGGATGAAATGGGAAGAGTATTGGATGCATGCCTATTAGATGGTGTGAAAAGGGGGTGTATGCCATGTAATCCTAGAAAAATTCGTGTAAGGAATTTTGGCAGTCATTTTAATTATGTTTAAGGATATCAGAAGAAGAAGGGAAAACTGGAATTCATTGGGAGTTTATTTTTATGTACACGTTGTGTAGTTTTCCCTTGCCTTTTTGTCAAAATGGGTAGTAGCCTCATCTTCTAATCCCAGATATAACCATCACTGCTTGGTTCTTGAACAACAGCATTGGAGGAAGATTTCCCTCCTAATTCCTCAATCGGACTCTGATTCGAACGTCGTCAGATTCATTTGAATCCCCTATTTGAGTTATCCATTCCACTTATGCCATTATTTGTGATTTCTTATCTCAACCTAGTTATTGATGGTTGTTAATTTATTCTCATTTTTTAGACATACTTAATTATAGTTCGAATTAGAGGTGATTCTAGATTAGGAGAGTCATATGAGTATGTGGTAGATCGTCTTATGCCTTTTGATAATTTTAAAGTTGAATATATGTGTTTTAGTTCCATGAACACATATTTTTAGGCTGTCTCCGTGAATGAATATTTCCTATTTCAATTGATTATTTTTTTTGTAATTTATTAAGGGTTTTGAAGCATGTTTAGGTCTGTTTACCTTGATTAAGGGCCACCCCATGGGTGTGTTTCCCTTGTATGTCCATTTATGGTAATTTAGCCTTGTATTCCAATAAGGAATGCCTTTTTTCCATTATTAGGTTGTTTAAAAATGAAATTGGTTAAATTAATGAATTCCCCAGTGAGATAATTGATTTTAAAGCATTGTGATAGTTTAAATTACATTATAGGCTTGTTATATGATATATGACCACATGAGTTGTTTAATGTGATATAATGTAATAGTTTAATTTACATGTGTTTCTTGTTATTTGAATTGTGACCATGTGAGTAATTTAAATTCCAAGCCTTATGATGTTGGTTCATACTAAAGTTTTTATAGGATGCTTTTTTTGTCATTTTCATACCTATTGAAATTTTAATTTAACATATTATTATTAAGGTGTAAATATCAATGGGTGAACCATGGATTTAGATTATAATTCCATTTATGGGTTAATATGGATACATTACCTTATACCTTGGGAGAATAATGGATCCATTAAGGGATTCCATTGATGGACCAAAAAGGGGGTTATATGTTAAGTCATGAGTGAGACATAGATATAGTGGGCATTATTATGGAGACTATGTTTAATGGAAGAAAGAGTCGTGGAATGAGGGATACCATGGGTGGGTTTTATAGGAAATGTCTATATTGCTTCGTACATACCTGGGTCTTATTTATAGGATCCATGGATGGCCCAGTAGTCATATACTCACCACACACCTATAGTGAGACATGGATCCTGAGAGGATCATACAAGTAGGATCATAAGATGTAGGTGGTTTTAATCTAGGATTAACACTCGAATTATATATTAGGAATGTCAAGGAATGACCAAGATTTAATTTGAATAATTAAATGGAATGAATTATGAAATTTCGTCCAAGCTAATGAATATGAATGGATTTGGTCTTTACTTTTCTTATTTTGATAGCCTTTTGAGGTATCTGTTTTATATACTTTTACTCAATGGTTTCTAAGCATTGGATGGATTCTAAGACTAATATAATTTGATATAATTGAACTGTTAATGAATCTGAGATGACTGAAAATGAAGAGTAGCTCTTATAGGATTGTTTAATTTTGAGTACATCCTTACTTATTGCTCTAATTTTGTACACTACCTGTTATATTTATTCAATGACAGATTGGCACAGATCTTCAATTTTTCCCTACAAGGATTTAATCTCACTCCCCTTTGGGGCTATGCTTTTGGTTCCAAATATATTTTATTGTTTCAGGTGTCAATAAGGCCAAGATCTCTTCCACATGTACTTGATATGCTATTTATGAGCATGAGATCATGGGACCAAGACGATGCCTATGATACTTATGTGTTTCAGTTTTCCCTTTTGGTACTTTTTTACTTATATCATATATTACTACAATGTATCATGTTTTGGTTGTTTTTATAGAAAATTTACCATACAACATCATCTGTTGAATTATATGACATCTGGTTATTTGTATAATCAGTCTTCTAGAATTTACTTCTATTTTATTGTATTACTACTTCCACTATTGATTTATTATATTATTCTAATTTGATATACTCTACTAACAAGGGAATTGTTTCCACAATATGACACATAGTCCATTGCTTTTAGTTAGTGTCCTCTGGTGTTCGGGGAAATACACTTGAGGGCTTGTGGCCAATCGGGTACGAGGAACCTTAAACTGGAATATGGATCTGGGATGTTACAAAGTGGTATCAATGGAGAATTTTGTATTTTGTCTTAATATTTTCTGAATTTAGATAGGGATACAAAGGAAATGGTGTTTGGTAATAAACTGTGCTTGTGAGTAGCTACCCCACATACATGGAAAATCCAAATTTCCAGGAATTGACATGTGATTTTTGGAATTTGAGTTGTTATAGCTGAATCTATTTCAACATTAGGTGATACTATTTTATTGTATTATTATTATTGATATTATTTTGTTTCTATTTTTTGAGTCCTGATGAGATGAGGGTATTCTATCCCTTGCATCATAAAGGCAGTTGTTAAAAATCACATTCCATTTATTCATGCCATTCCATTTAAAGAGGATTACTAATTGCATGTTGTTGTGATAGATGTCATGATAGATATGCATGATGTTGTGATAGGTACCATGATAGATATGCATGTTGTTGTGATAGGTGTATCAGTACATGTTATGGTTTTAATTGGAAGGGCACCAATAATTGATCCCTATTTTTATGGGACCTCTTGCAATAGAATTTAGTGGATTAGGTTGATTATTTAAATTAAATTTTGATATAGTGTGTTGTATGTGGATGAAAGTCTTTGATTCATAGAGAGTATGGGCCCCCATAGATCAGAATTTTGAATACCATTTTGTTACTTTATTAAAACACGAGTTTTGGGGATGTTTTAGGGGCTTTCTATTAAAAAATCTAGACAACACGGTGTGCGGTGCTATGAACACACACCTTGTATTCTTCAATCCGGGAAGAAATTATTTTCTTATATACATGTCTTGTATGATGTGTACACACCTTGTGGTAAAATACCGTGTGTCAGACAGTGTCAAGAAGAAAACAAAATGGTGTTTTTTGGAGATGCACGTTGTGTAATTTATATACACATCATGTAGTATCACACAGGCAGACCCCTTGTGAATATAGCCATGTAAATGTACATGTCTAGGAAGGGATACTTGAGTACAAACTTTGTACCAACCTAACACGTCATGTACCTAGGATTGTTACATTCCCATGCTGATGGAAGTACATGCCTAGGCGGGAGCTTGAGGGTACACATCATGTATGGTTTCTACACACCTTGTACTCATCTTCTAGTAACCATTGTGGGTTTTCTCCTCATATTTAGTTCTTTCACTCTTGAACTAGAAACCTTGATAATTTACATGAACTAAGGTGTGTGCATGAACTTGCAGAGTCACGCCTCCATGATGACATCCAGTTGTATGTCAGGATAGTAATAATGATCATATCCTCAAGATGGTATGCCAAAGGCTACAAGTGGATTCACCAGTTGTGCAAGTTGTGGTACCATATCTTATACCAGACCCAGGTTCGGGGTCACAGTTCCTTAAAGGCCTTATGAGGCTCAAAAAATCCTCTCCGAGAGCACCACAGCCATCCACATCAATGGTAAAGTTGACATGGGTGGTCTAGTAGTAGCATCCACCCACGTTTTCTTGGGAAGGAGGATAAAAGGTCGCGGAGTTATGGATAGAGGACATGTTTGTGATCTCCGATCATCTAGAGATTCCTTATAATAGGATGGTAAATCTCATGATATATATTCTTCATGCATAATACATGATATAGTGGGATGTTATAACTCATTTAGAGCATCGTCAAGATATGGAATGGGGGAATTTTTAAATATTATTCTATAATTACTATTTCCTAGAGACACTGAGAGCCGATCAGGCCTGGGAGTTTATGCATCTAATGCAGGTAATTCTGTATGTTATGGAATTTTCTATAGATTTAATAAGATGATTTGATTCACACATATTTTTATGGGTGATGATGTATCGAAGGCTAAGAGATTCAAGGATGGTCTTAGTTATGACATCCGATCATAGGTAAATGTCCTCAAGTTGAAAAATTTCTCTTCTATAGTGAATCGGGTTCTGATTACCAAGTGTAATCTAAGGGAATCTGTAAGTTGGGGATGGAGACGGTTGGCCTTGGGATATTGTACTATCTCAACTGGTTGTAAGAAGGGTCACCTAGAGCATTATAATGGTTATTGTAGATAACCAAAAGTATCTTCAGGTATCCAAGTGTGGAGCTACCAGTGCAGTAGGCCGGGGCATACAAGAAAATAGTGTCTGCAGGACCTAGTCGAGTGTCAATATTACTACAATATTGGAAATCTACAAAACATATGCATGATGTTTCTACCACAGACTAGTGAGGGAGGATCCACACCGACTCCACATTCAGGAGCTGGGTGAACATCTTCTCACCAATCAGAGAAATGGAATACATCAGGTCATTCAGGTCGAGGTGGTGGTCGTGGCCATTGTAGCTAGACCCGAGGATAACAGAGGCTGTTTGGTGGATCATGTTAGGGTAGCCAGTTAGTGTGAATGTTCTATGGTATATGTCATACTTATGCACTATGATGGACCCAACATGAGCTGGACCCCGATCCTTCTACTATCAAATGTACTATTTTATTCACCTTCGTATTAGCTTCTGTAATTTTTGATACAAGGTCGTCACATAGTTTCGTATTTGTGCCCATTTTGGAGAGCCATAGGCTTCGGTTTTTTACTTCTGATGAAGTTATGACTCTAGAATATCCATTAGGGATTATAATGGTGAGTGTGAGTTAGTGGAAGGAGTTACCTTTGAGGTTGGTGGGTGTCACTTATTATGGGACCTATACATCTTATAGATGACAGGTTTTGATGTCATTCACTGAATGGAGTAGCTGGTCTCATTTCAAGCCTTTGCCGATTACTATCACTATAGAGTGAGTTTTACATCACGAAAGGGAATATCATTTCTATAGAAGGATGAATTGGATGTCCAAGAAAGCTGAGCTAGACCCGACCATTGTGGGTAGGGCGGGATGGCTGCCCATATTGTGAGTTTATATCTGAATGACTAGGGAAAATGATAAATGGATTTCCCTACAATATTTGATCATTTTAGGGATGTCTTTATGAATGAGTTTTCATGTTTATCTCCCATAATAGAGGTAGAGTTCTCAATCGATCTAGTTCTAAGAGCTGCACTAATATCCATTCCTCTTTATAGGATATATATAACGGGGTTTCAAGAGGTAGCTAGAGGTTTTATGTAACACCCCAAGAATTCATAATGTGTTATTTCTTCAAAATAGTTCAATAACTTGCACTACACGCAACACCGAGTTCAATTGCACCATGACTTACCAAAAATCCATTCAAAAGAGGTTATGAATAGTATTAACTAAATTTTAAACTTTATATAATCCTTATAATTTTTCCATATTATGAGTATCTTAGACATAATGCAAGAACAAATTCATTTTCAATATTGTACTTTTATCAACTTTTAATAGTGAACCCTTTTTAATACAATATTTTAAACTTTTTGACTAAATGGGGACATCAAAAAATTTAAAATGAAACATCCCAAGCTTCCATGGTACACTTTCCTTTGAATAATACAGTAGCGTGTGTTGTACGCAACTTCGAGTTCTAACACACACCACAACCAATCAAACTAGCCGTTTTGAATAGTAATACCTACTTTTCGAAATTATATATATTTTATATTTTAAAATGGACTTCATTTTTGGATTCGGAATATCTAAATTAGCCTAGGGTGAAATTTTGGTACTTTTCGGATAACTTTTATATTTTGATGAATAGTGAAAATTACTAAATTTTAATTAAAAACAACTTTTTTAATCAAAATAATTAATAGTGATAAATTGTGAATTTGAGTGGTTTTAAAGTATATTTAGAATATATTTTTACCATTTAATATAATGTTGGTCATTGGACATAATTTTACAATTAAACCGAACATAAACAAGTGTCAACCTTTTGATAGTTATTACCTCTTAAAAACACGCTTTTTGTTTTGACAGCGGGAATTAATTTTAAATTAATTTCTGCCACTTCTGTGTTTTGAATTTAGGAAAATGGATTCCATATTTGGAATCAGGATTTCCAAATTGTGTAAATAGATAACTTTTATTTTTAAACATTTTGAATAATTACTGTGGTAAATATTTTATTTACCATGGTTAAGGGTAAATCCGGTAAATAAGGGTTAAAAAATAATATTATAATAATACAAAATTACCCTAAAACGTGTCCTAACCTTATTGGTGGACACATACCCGACCAGGAGCATCCTTGGGTCAATTTGGGGACCCCTTGGAGCCACTTGTATGTGGTAGGGACACTTTATATTAATAAAGTTAAAATAAAAAATAAAAATGGCATAAGCTTACATCTTTTAGAAGAACAATTTTTACATAGGGTTATACATGTTGGATTTTTGATTATAAATATTCATTAGAAAGATAAAAAGATTTCCTACATAATGATATTTTATTTATAATTTTTAGACATCAAATAATTTAAATTATTAATGACACAATAATGATGCAATGTTTACCTCATTAATAAATCATTTAAATAAATAAGATTATAATGATTAAAATATTATCTAAAACCTGTCCAATTATTATTGGTTGATGTTATTTAGAATATGAGTCATCTTATCTTTGACCTCAATGATTTTTGGACCATTATAAACCGAATATAATTATATTATAAATTAATACTTTCACTCTTTCCTAAAGAGCCCCTCTTCTCCCTTATAAAAGGAGACCACTTCTACTCATTCCTCACACCTCTCAAGCCACTTGGCTCGTCCAAACTCTGCCCCAATAAGCTCCCCACATCCCTCTCCTCCTCCTTGAAGCTTCCCCTTAGGCAGAAAGCATTTCAAGAAGTCCTTTGGTTCCAACCAAAGTGAGTTACCTAAATTAAAGGTAACGATTTCTCTTAAATTATTTTCATTTATTTTGCTTCTCCAACCCCCAAATTCTTTTTATTTCCTTTCTTTTTTAACAACACCAGTATCCTCAATATACTAGGATGTTGTTATAAGAAGGATTCAAACTACACATACACACAACTCCATCTAATGGATGATGAACATAGTGTTTCTGTGGATGGCAAACTAACGCCTCACGAAACGATGATTGTTCAAATACATCTTACCGCCTCTCATGGTGGCCATTATGATGGCACTGTAATTAAATATGATATTAATGATATATATTTTATATATAAGCTTCTGTAATTCCATTTTATTTCATACCATTATTCGTTTCATGTTGTATATACATACGATAATTTCATTTGAGGAAGTGCGGACTACCGCCCCCTTAAAATGATATGACTCGTTCATACCACACATGGAATGTATAAAGGATGGTGTTAATGAACTTAAGTAACATATATAAAATATTATATTATACTCTAATAGTAATATACCTATGTATCATTTGGATTCAATTCTTTTAAAATAAAAATTAAATGGAAGTAGCGTTCGTGCGTACGTACGGACTACCGTCTCCACGAACGCGGTGAGATCCATCCTCCATCGTATCCATTCAAGTCATATTCTCATTTTAGGGTTAAAAATAATGTTAATATCATTCTGATTATGAATAAGATTTAATCTATCCATTACAAACATGTCTTACGTAACCAAACATTTAAGAAGAACGAATCGATTATCACCTGAAACGACGATAATACTAAGATATTATTAATAAAGCAATGTTAAAAGATCATATATGATATCATATTAATGTATATGATTCTTGTATAATTTAATAACAATTATTTCACCATTATACAGGAGGTTAACCTACCCCAACAAAGGAAAAGTACAAGGTAAGGGTTTATTTCGCAATCTCTTCATTATCTGAGGTTGTTTATACGTAATAATCTACTCGGATCTCTTTATCATCCACATCCATGTTTCTTAAAAATAAATTTCAAAACATTTTTAATATTTACTAAGATATGGGTTAAAGTCATTTATACCCTTGTTTGAATTTTTATAAGAGGTTTATAAAGGAATCTTTCCGTCGTTTTCCAAACAAGGTGCTTTTTAACCTTTTCGACAAAATAAAGGTAAGAATGTTTTTTTATCTTATACAGTGGGTGCAGCTATTTACCGCTGTTATAAAATTTTCAAAGCTTCCCTTACAAGATTACAAGGATATTTTCAAATTAAATGTTTTATTTTATAATTATTTGACTTTTAAATGATTTCAAAATGAATATGTTAAGAATTTCGGAAAGGTACTCTTTATCAAAATCAGAATTTTAAATGTTTTAAAGATTTATCTTTCTAAATATTTTTAATTAATGTCCATGTCTTCAAAATGGTTTTTAGGGATTTATTTATATGGAAATGAATGTTTTTAAAATGTTAATTCCTTTCAAAAGTTTCAAAGTGGTATGGGACACTTTGATTCAAAAATCTCTTTTTAATTACTTCCTTTATAAATGTGTGACTTTTAAATAATTTCAAAAAAGGAGATATTTCTCTCAAATAGTTTTCATTTCATCTATGTCAACATCCTTTGATGGATTTTATGATTATATGAAGTTGATTTATTATGACACAAAACTTCCTTAATGTATTGAAGGTTTTGTGATATGTTTGACTGTGGATGTGTTATTTTTATACCATTCATGGTTTATGGAGAAAGTATTGACATTTCATATGCTAGTTTTAATATGAATGTTTATGTTATGTTTAAACCTTTTCATATGGGAATGCATTGGACTTAGTAAGTGACGGGTGGAGCCCGCTATAGCTCCTCGATGCATCGGTAGGTCTCATGAGACAAACTAGTGTCTTGGCACAAGGCCTTGACAAAATCTTATTTGTAGTCTTGGCACGAGGCCTTGGCTATGTGGTTATGATAGTCTGGAATTATGCATTCCAACATTATGAAAGTGGTTATTGATTTTTGCATGTGATTATTCGATTAGTAGAATATCCATGTGAATAAGTAAATGGCATTATTTCATTTTATTTATGCCATACCATGTTGAGAGTTCATGTTTAAAATGATTTTGTTTTAGTTAAACATTTCCTTAAAGGTTTATTATTATTTATGAAAGTTTCTGCTATATTGTTATCCTTACTGGGCATTTGAGCTCACCCCTTTTCTATGTTTTATTTTTCCCCAAGAAGTGAAGATGTAAGTTATGAATGACCTTCATGGATATTATGAGGGGATTATAGTGTGGACTGTGGAAACATTATGTTGTTGTAGTAGTTTTTCATTTTATGATGTAATGTAAAACTTATGAATATATCTAGTGTTTCCAAGGCTACTAAACCAATCGGTCTTTCGAGATTTGATCTTTCTTGTGATCATGGTAATGTTATGTAATTAATGCACCGACTCTGGGTAACTGGGGTCGGGGCGTTACAGTTGGTATCAGAGGAAGTTTAGTACAAACCTTGGAAGCTAGATTTAGATAAAATCTGATTAGAGAACGTAGACCTAAGATGAACATTGAAGATTAGTATAGAAGAACTTCCTAGAATTTTGGTATTGTAGAGATTTTGTGAGTTTTCCGAGCAATACATTCCTGTCTGGATACGAGCAGGTAGAGGCGGCTCTGGCACAGATGTACCTAGGGGTAAAACCCGAAAACTCCGCTTTGAGCTAGACTCGAACGGGAACTGGTGCACGACAACGGGCCTTGCTGCACTCTTGGTTACGAAACTCCCGGGGGATATGCTTAGGATAACTCTCATTTTCTTTACAAATCATTATGAAGGGTTTATGAGTATATACTTCCTCAAAGAAAACATTTTTATGATTATGGATTATATCCATAAATAGTTCAATTTATGTTAAGTGTTTTATAAGTATGGGATTATGTATTTTTATTCATAAACTGATCTAGTTTATGACATTGTTTAGAAATGGCGCCCAGTAGAAGGAATGAGAACTCCAGAAATGCACATGATCCAAAGAGAAGGAAGAATCATATCTTTCATGGTCTTAAGCTAGAATTGATAAGAGAAATAGTCTCCCATGTATTATCATCATATGAAGAAATAATATCATGTGTTGATAAGATAAGTAAAGAGTTTACTGAGTCCTATGTCTTTGAAGGGAAGTAAGAGAAGAAAAGGATGGAAGAGAGAAAAATGGATAAAGGGAAGAGGGAAAAGAAGAATTTTCCCATATGTGGTAACTGTGGAAAGAAACACCCTGGAACTTGCCTGAAAGGAATGGGAGTTTGTTATAAGTGTGGAGGAAAAGGGCACAAAGTACATGACTGCAAGGGTAAGAAAATGGTTTCAAATGTACAATGCTTCATTTGCAAGGAGTTTGGACACTACGCGAACCTATGTCCCTGTCATCAGACTATGCCGCAAATGATGTTATTAGATAATAATCAAGTTATGATACTACCACAGATGAAGAAGAATGATTAGAGTTCTTATGTTGATTATATCAATTGAATGTTGTATCAAAAATGTACTTGTTATAATAATATAAGGATTGTACTGCAGTACTATTTCATTAAGGACTTGAGATTGTGAGGAACAAAGAAAAGTTACTCAATAGCAGGATAAATTTTTGGAAAATATATGGTTGAGAGAATGATAAATCATAATATAGTTCTGATACTGAGGTAGTGATTTTGGAATAATATGTGATTGTTTTGGATAAATTATATTGGATATTCTTGACTACCTTGGAACTGATTAATGATTTGTATATTCCATCATTGTTGGGGTTTAACACATTTTTGTATTAATGAAGTATATCCAGCATTCTATATGGAATAAGGGATCATGAATATAATCAATAAGGAATATGGTAATACATGATGAAGGTATTCATATGCTATTACGGGGTAAAAGGATCTATATTATGTTTACCTTCCTTATAAATGTAGGACTGTGAGTTTGGACAGAAGTATTTTTGGATAGTTCTAGTTTGGATTATTTTGGATTGCCATAAAAGGACAACCCGGAGGTCGGGCGGCAACCCGTCGCGTCCGGCAAGGCTGCAATACTTGAACCCGCAACCAAAGGGCGACAAGGGTATATCACCTACCACTAGCCTACAAGATGTCCTGGATTAAATAATGTAGTTTTTATTAAAAGATCTTGTAGATGAATTATAAATTCGTTTATTTTGGAACCCTATACGAATAGTGTAAATAGAATTTTTTTACATTCTATTATCTTTTAGAGTGAAAGATGAGTTTGTGGTAGAAATTTATTAATGGATAAAACTCTAATTATAAAGTAAGTATATATCCTTATGATCTTATCCAATCTCATAAATAAATTCCTCAACATTAATAAAAGGAACTTAGAACAAAAATGTTGTCCTAGATGGTACCTTAAATCATCACTAATTTATGGCTTTGGGATTTTGGGCCTTTTCATAGCCATGTTCTCTAGCACGCTCCATCAGATAATTGATGGTTAGATTTCTCCTCCATATCCATATTTTCCTACATGGAACCCTATTATGTGTTATTTTCGGTAATCTTCATACTTTCCACTCTTTATTTTAAATAGAGGCCTCATTAATTCATTTTTCGATGTGGGATTTCAACTAAGATATTTTGAAATGTCAAAAATGTGTTATCCCAATACCCTATATTTTGTTGAACCGATGGTACTTCAAATCATCATAGATTGATGAGTTTAAGGACTTCAATTTTATACTTGTTTGTGATTGATGACCTCAATCACTACCTATAAATATTTACGTTTTTCCTCCAATTATATGTCTCTAAATTGCCACCAATGTTCTCCGAATCGAGATCATAATTTGGTGGTGACCCTTTCATTTCTCTTTTCCTCATATTAAGACTAAATTTTAGTAACCCAATTTCCGATGTGGGTTTTCCCACAAATATATTTTCTATTTTCAACCTTTTATTCTTGAAGAACAATTTCAAATTGCGAGGATGCAATTTATTGAAGGAGGGGAGAATGTAACACCCCAAGAATTCATAATGTGTTATTTCTTCAAAATAGTTCAATAACTTGCACTACACGCAACACCGAGTTCAATTGCACCATGACTTATCAAAAATCCATTCAAAAGAGGTTATGAATAGTATTAACTAAATTTTAAACTTTATATAATCCTTATAATTTTTCCATATTATGAGTATCTTAGACATAATGCAAGAACAAATTCATTTTCAATATTGCACTTTTATCAACTTTTAATAGTGAACCCTTTTTAATACAATATTTTAAACTTTTTGACTAAATGGGGACATCAAAAAATTTAAAATGAAACATCCCAAGCTTCCACGGTACGCTTTCCTTTGAATAATACAGAAACGTGTGTTGTACGCAACTTCGAGTTCTAACACACACCACAACCAATCAAACTAGCCGTTTTGAATAGTAATACCTACTTTTCGAAATTATATATATTTTATTTTTTAAAATGGACTTCATTTTTTGGATTCGGAATATCTAAATTAGCCTAAGGTGAAATTTTGGTACTTTTCGGATAACTTTTATATTTTGATGAATAGTGAAAATTACTAAATTTTAATTAAAAACAACTTTTTTAATCAAAATAATTAATAGTGATAAATTGTGAATTTGAGTGGTTTTAAAGTATATTTAGAATATATTTTTACTATTTAATATAATGTTGGTCATTGGACATAATTTTATAATTAAACCGAACATAAACAAGTGTCAACCTTTTGATAGTTATTACCTCTTAAAAACACGCTTTTTGTTTTGACAGCAGGAATTAATTTTAAATTAATTTCTGCCACTTCTGTGTTTTGAATTTAGGAAAATGGATTCCATATTTGGAATCAGGATGTCCAAATTGTGTAAATAGGTATCTTTTATTTTTAAACATTTTGAATAATTACTGTGGTAAATATTTTATTTACCATGGTTAAGGGTAAATCCGGTAATTAAGGGTTAAAAATAATATTATAATAATACAAAATTACCCTAAAACGTGTCCTAACCTTATTGGTGGACACATACCCGACCAGGAGCATCCTTGGGTCAATTTGGGGACCCCTTGGAGCCACTTGTATGTGGTAGGGACACTTTATATTAATAAAGTTAAAATAAAAAATAAAAATGGCATAAGCTTACATCTTTTAGAAGAAAAACTTTTACATAGGGTTATACATGTTGGATTTTCGATTATAAATATTCATTAGAAAGATAAAAAGATTTCCTACATAATGATATTTTATTTATAATTTTTAGACATCAAATAATTTAAATTATTAATGACACAATAATGATGCAATGTTTACCTCATTAATAAATCATTTAAATAAATAAGATTATAATGATTAAAATATTATCTAAAACCTGTCCAATTATTATTGGTTGATGTTATTTAGAATATGAGTCATCTTATCTTCGACCTCAATGATTTTTGGACCATTATAGACCGAATATAATTATATTATAAAGTAATACTTTCACTCTTTCCTAAAGAGCCCCTCTTCTCCCTTATAAAAGGAGACCACTTCTACTCATTCCTCACACCTCTCAAGCCACTTGGCTCGTCCAAACTCTGCCAAAATAAGCTCCCCACATCCCTCTCCTCCTCCTTGAAGCTTCCCCTTAGGCAGAAAGCATTTCAAGAAGTCCTTTGGTTCCAACCAAAGTGAGTTACCTAAATTAAAGGTAACGATTTCTCTTAAATTATTTTCATTTATTTTGCTTTTCCAACCCCCAAATTCTTTTTATTTCCTTTCTTTTGTAACAACACCAGTATCCTCAATATACTAGGATGTTGTTATAAGAAGGATTCAAACTACACATACACACAACTCCATCTAATGGATGATGAACATAATGTTTCTGTGGATGGCAAACTAACGCCTCACGAAACGATGATTGTTCAAATACATCTTACCGCCTCTCATGGTGGCCATTATGATGGCACTGTAATTAAATATTATATTAATGATATATATTTTATATATAAGCTTCTTTAATTCCATTTTATTTCATACCATTATTCGTTTCATGTGGTATATACATACGATAATTTCATTTGAGGAAGTGCGGACTACCGCCCCCTTAAAATGATATGACTCGTTCATACCACACATGGAATGTATAAAGGATGGTGTTAATGAACTTAAGTAACATATATAAAATATTATATTATACTCGAATAGTAATATACCTATGTATCATTTGGATTCAATTCTTTTAAAATAAAAATTAAATGGAAGTAGCGTTCGTGCGTACGTACGGACTCCCGTCTCCACGAACGCGGTGAGATCCATCCTCCATCGTATCCATTCAAGTATTATTATCATTTTAGGGTTAAAAATAATGTTAATATCATTCTGATTATGAATAAGATTTAATCTATCCATTACAAACATGTCTTACGTAACCAATCATTTAAGAAGAACGAATCGATTATCACCTGAAACGACGATAATACTAAGATATTATTAATAAAGCAATGTTAAAAGATCATATATGATATCATATTAATGTATATGATTCTTGTATAATTTAATAACAATTATTTCACCATTATACAGGAGGTTAACCTACCCCAACAAATGAAAAGTACAAGGTAAGGGTTTATTTCGCAATCTCTTCATTATCTGAGGTTGTTTATACGTAATAATCTACTCGGATCTCTTTATCATCCACATCCATGTTTCTTAAAAATAAATTTCAAAACATTTTTAATATTTACTAAGATATGGGTTAAAGTCATTTATACCCTTGTTTGACTTTTTATAAGAGGTTTATAAAGGAATCTTTCCGTCGTTTTCCAAACAAGGTGCTTTTTAACCTTTTCGACAAAATTAAGGTAAGAATGTTTTTTTAACTTATACTGTGGGTGCAGCTATTTACCGCTGTTATAAAATTTTCAAAGCTTCCCTTACAAGATTACAAGGATATTTTCAAATTAAATGTTTTATTTTATAATTATTTTACTTTTAAATGATTTCAAAATGAATATGTTAAGAATTTCGGAAAGGTACTCTTTATCAAAATCATAATTTTAAATGTTTTAAAGATTTATCTTTCTAAATATTTTTAATTAATGTCCATGTCTTCAAAATGGTTTTTAGGGATTTATTTATATGGACATGAATGTTTTTAAAATGTTAATTCCTTTCAAAAGTTTCAAAGTGGTATGGGACACTTTGATTCAAAAATCTCTTTTTAATTACTTCCTTTATAAATGTGTGACTTTTAAATAATTTCAAAAAAGGAGATATTTCTCTCAAATAGTTTTGATTTCATCTATGTCAACATCCTTTGATGGATTTTATGATTATATGAAGTTGATTTATTATGATACAAAACTTCCTTAATGTATTGAAGGTTTTGTGATATGTTTGAATGTGGATGTGTTATTTTTATACCATTCATGGTTTATGGAGAATGTATTGACATTTCGTATGCTAGTTTTAATATGAATGTTTATGTTATGTTTAAACCTTTTCATATGGGAATGCATTGGACTTAGTAAGTGACGGGTGGAGCCCGCTATAGCTCCTCGATGCATCGGTAGGTCTCATGAGACAAACTAGTGTCTTGGCACAAGGCCTTGACAAAATCTTATTTGTAGTCTTGGCACGAGGCCTTGGCTATGTGGTTATGATAGTCTGGCATTATGCATTCCAACATTATGAAAGTGGTTATTGATTTTTGCATGTGATTATTCGATTAGTAGAATATCAATGTGAATAAGTAAATGGCATTATTTCATTTTATTTATGCCATACCATGTTGAGAGTTCATGTTTAAAATGATTTTGTTTTAGTTAAACATTTCCTTAAATGTTTATTCTTATTTATGAAAGTTTCCGCTATATTGTTATCCTTACTGGGCATTTGAGCTCACCCCTTTTCTATGTTTTATTTTTCCCCAGGAAGTGAAGATGTAAGTTATGAATGACCTGCATGGATATTATGAGGGGATTATAGTGTGGACTGTGGAAACATTATGTTTTTGTAGTAGTTTTTCATTTTATGATGTAATGTAAAACTTATGAATATATCTAGTGTTTCCAAGGCTACTAAACCAATCGGTCTTTCGAGATTTGATCTTTCTTGTGATCATGCCAATGTTATGTAATTAATGCACCGACTCTGGGTAACTGGGGTCGGGGCGTTACATTTTAGAGGAAAAAGTCTCATATGACCCAATACTTCTCCTTGGGGTTCTCCAATCCTTTTGTGAAAAAGATAGATAGTCCACTCAGGATATCAGTGGATTATCATAAATTGAACCGGATGATGGTTATGAACCAGAATCCCCTATCTCAAATAGAAGATCTATTCGATCAACTATGAGGAGCTCAGGTGTTCTCTTAGATTGATTTTAGATTCAGTTATCATCTGGTGTATGTCATATGATAATACATACCTCACACAACCTTTCAAATATGGTATGGTCTGTATGAGTACATGGTTAGGTTGATCGGTCTCATAAATGCACTGGTAGTCATTATAGAATTAATGAACCAAGTTTTTCATCATTATCTCAATTCTTTTGATGTGGTTTCCATGGATGATCTTGTTAGGTCCACAAGGATGAATACCCCAAGAGGGGGGTTAATCAGGGTATGAATATTTTAAAATGAAATCCTGTTCTGATCTTTTTTCGCTTTTAAGAAAATCAATATTCTATCTCTTTCCTGTTGCACAATATAAAAAGTAAGTAAATCAAGCACAGGACACAGAAATTTTTACATGGTTCACCACTAAGGGCTATGTCCAAGGAGCATATGCCGATAGGTTGGAGGTTATACCAAATTCCACTAAACATCACTAGCTGTGGATTACAAGGTTTGGGAACAGTGACTCTGTCCCAGGGTCATAGCCTTTACAAGGTTTAGGGTATGCTCACTGCTTTCCCAAGGGTTGCTCCTTGTTTCTCTCTCTCTGGCTCACTACCGGTGGAGAAGATCACCTTCATCCTCTTCCATTGCTCACTACTCTGGAAAGGATCCACTCATAGTTTATAGACCTATAGGTCAGTTCATTTTCATAAAAGAATGCATCTTTCTCTGTATGTAGATGCTCTGTTGAAGTCCAGCTTTCACCCATAGATGAATCTCACTTAGCACCGAAGGTATCGGGCAATCTTCCTGCTTTCCCGCAGCCCGGAATAACCGTCGTGAATCAACCCTTACATGGAACGCGGGTCTAATCAGGAACATATTTCTTGGCGCACAAGTCACAACTGGTGCACAAGTCCACCTCATACACTTGCACAACACAAGCATCTTCAACTCCAATCTTGCGCGACACACTTCCCTTTAAGCCCAAACCAACATTGGTGCACAACAAACAACAATCGCCCTTCTTCAAATCTGGCGCACAAGTCCCACTTGCAAGACACACCACCACTTGCGCGACCACCACACCTGCGCGATGGGAGCTCGGATTTTTCAAAGTGTTGAACTTCATTGAAAATGAGGAGGGGTTGTCCAGTATATATAGGCATTTGATCACCCTGCGGGACGACACACAAGTCTCCCCTCAGTGCACAATTTTCGGCGTGCAAGTCTCTGCCATTGCAAGTCACCTACGCAACCAACCCAATACTTGCGGGACCCTCTTTCCGTTTCCATTTTTTGATATTCGGATCTTGAAAAACAATAGTCACCCAAGTCCCCAAGCCTTCTAGGCATCGACACACAAGTCTCTTCACGGTGCACAAATCACCTGTGTGACCACACTGATATCTTCGCGACCCTATTTCCTTTGACATTTTTTGAACTTATGATCCTAGCCATTAAACTTTCCACTCCTTCAAGTACACGACACACAATTCCCTTTACCAAAAGCAAATTTTCTTCGTTTGTTGATTTTCAGGCCCAAAAATTTGGCAAACTCTGGAAAATGTCACCACCTTGTAACTGTTCTTTTTGTACCGCCTCCAGATCATCTATTCCTTTGTCTATGTTCTTGAATCAAACATGGATTATTGATCATAGCTATTGAACATGATATTCCAGCACGAAATCCCCTTTGTCAATAAATTTTTATGTCATTGTTTTTCTTTGTCAACAATCACCACACAGATGTCCACTTTTTCAAGAAACACAATCACCTCAAAAAAGCTTCAATGATACATTGAGGTATTTTTTCCCAACAGATCTCTAGGTGTATTCTAATAATCAACATCACCATTACACACATCTTGATATTATATTGAGTATACTAAGAGGGAATAATTTATATTTTATTCTCACAATGTGCCACTTCTGGATGAAATAGATTCATGTACTAGGTCACATCATCTCAATGATTAGAGTATCCGTGGACCTAAAGAAAGTGAGAGAAGTAGTTTCTTGGGAGAATCCCAAGAGTTTCTTTTAGCTTTAGAGTTTTTCAAGGATGATAGGATACTACATGCTTTTCATATAGGACTTATCTTGTTTAGAAGTATTTTGTATGAGCCTAACTAAAAAGGGTGTGAAGTATGTGTGTATAAATTCCTATGAGATAGACTTTTAGGAGTTGAAAAGGATATTGAATTTAGCATCGATACTAATTGTTAATAATCCAAGAAAGAGTTACACAGTGTTCTGCGATGCATTAGGTATTAGGCTAAGAGTATTTCTTATGAAAGGGGATCAATTTGTTTCACCTGGATCACAGTAGTAGAGGACACATGAGAGGATTTACCCAACGCATGATCTCAAGTAGGCTATTTTCATCCATGCTTTATGTTATTGGATACATTACATACTGGGAGAGCATTTTTTGGTTCACACAAACCATAAAAGACTAATGTACATTTCCACTATTCATGATATTAATTTTAGGTAGCAATGGTGGGTGAAATACCTTCAGTCATTTGACATAGAGCTTGCCTACACACCTTGTAAATTCAATGAAGTGGATGATTCTCAAAGCAGATAGAGTTAGAAAGAGGCAGTGCAATATTCCATTATCAAGTGGAAGCATATGGATTTTATCTTTGAGATGTATGTGGTGGTGGACGATAGTCTTGGACATATGTATCTTTCTTCTTTAGGTATTACCTCCACCCTACTGTATAATGTGAGGATGAGGCAACTATTGGATTTTGAAAGGCTATTTCAATGAGAGATTGTGGTAGGTTAGGACCCTCATCCTGGATGGTCCATAGTTGATGATGATGTTATGTATTTATATGGTCGAATATGGGTTTTAGTATACTTGGATAAGGTGTTGATATGGGATTTTCATGCCTTGGTATGGATATTGTGTCCTGGTGTCACTAATATGTATCAGGACTTACGTTTTCAATATTGGTTTCCAAGTATGAAAATAGATGTAGCCAGTTTTTTAAGAGGTTCTCAACCTTTCGGCTGGTAAAAGAGTGACAAGCTGGAATTTTACATCAACTACTCATTAATGAGTGGAAGTGAAATGATGTTGTGATATATTTCATGAAGGTATTAGTGAGGTCACCTTCAGGAAATGATTATATATGGGATGCTATTGAAATGATCTTAAAGGTTGAATATTTTGTACTAATCAAGGAAACCTTCAATGTGGATGATATTGGTAGGTTGTACATCTGTAAGGTTGTATGATTGCATGCGGTGTCTCGTTAAATCATTTTAGATTAGGAATTTCGGTTTACTTATTGTTTCTGGAAAGATATATAGAGGAAACTAGGTACATGGGTGCTCATGAGTACATCATACCATGCTTAGACAGATGGCCAGTCAGAGCACCTGATTCAGGTGCTGGTGGACATGCAGCGGGCATGCATCTAGGATTTAGGGGGTTTGTGGGAGAGAAAAATACCCCTGGTTGAGTTCACCTAATATAATAGGTTTCAGGATACTATTCAACTGGAACATTATGAGGGTTTTTATGGTAGACCATGCTGATCACTACTTTGTTGGATAGAGGTAGGAGAGGCAACTATGCTTGGAGCATATCTTTTCTAAGAGACCACAAATCAAGTGTAGTTGATTCGAAAGTGGATGACTACTAAACAGAATTGTCACCAATATTATGATGATCGACATAGACATCCTCTAGAGTTCAAGGGTGGGGATCATGTTTCCTTATAGGTTGCTCTGAGGTTGGTACATGAGTGGATAAGGAGAGATGGTAAGCCTTTACCGATATATGTTAGGCCACTTGAGATTCTATAGAGGGTTGAGTCGGTTACCTATATGTTATTAGTTACCTCATTGGTATAGGGATATGCAGTAAGTATTCTACATTTCTCATCAGTGATGTTACTTTTTAGACTCTTCTCAAACTTTTTAGCATACTGATATTGAGTTACAAGTTGATGTGTCATTTTTGGAGAATCCTATATGAATTTTGGATCGTAGCAGGAACACCCTCCATGGCCAGTCTGATTATTCAGTATGGGTGCTTTGGTTGCATAGTTGAGTGTTGGACGGTACCAGGGCGAGGGAGGACAATTTATAATCACAATGATTAGAGTTGTTCCCAGATATTTCTTCATCACCCTATGAAGGGAAATTCAGGGATAAATTTCTGTAAGGTGGGATGTTTATAAGAACTCGATTCTTCATTTGAGGTATGGATCTTCTTTTCAGTTTGTACATGAGATAGAAGTGGAACAATAAGCTGAGTAATAGCCACAAGAATGTTAAATTACATGACAAGGGGTTACATTCTGTGTAATCCTAGTACACATCATGTAAGGTAGGTCAACAGTCCTTTTAATAACATGTAAGGATATTGGCAGAAGAATGAAAAAACTAACATATTCACAGTGTCTATTTCAAAGTACACAACATGTAGTTGTATTTTTTTGTTAAAATGGGTAGTATCCTCATATTCTTCTCCCAAAAATATCCTTCACTACCTAGTTATTGACCAACAGTGCCGTAGGAATATTTCCCTCCTAATACATCGTCTGAACTCTAAATCATACACTGTTAGATGCATTAGAATACTCTCAGTGCATTCGTGATTTATCATGAACCATTATTTTTGATTTCTTATCACAAAAAAATTATCATAGGTTAAGAATTTATTCTTTTTTTAGATCAACGTCATTCTATATCAAATTAGAGGTCGACACTGGACATGGAGAGTCATATGAGTATGAGGTAAGTGGTCATATTCCATTCACTATTTTTCAGGTTGTATATATGCATCGGAGTTCCACACAACAATTTTTTAGTTTATCTATCTGAATGAATATTGTATTTTTTTTGTATTTTCTATTGATATTTACATATTTGATAAAAGGTTTTGAAGAATTTTTAGGGATTTTTACCTTGATTTAGATCCACCCCATGGGTTTGTTTCCCTTGGATAACCATTTATGGTAATTTGTCCTATGATATCTATGAGGTATTCCTTTCATTCCATATTGGGTCGTTTAAAATGATATTGGTTAAATGAATGAATTCCCCACATAAAATAATGTATGTTTTAGCCTTGTGATAGTGTAAATTACATGATAGGATTGTTATATGATATATTCCCAAATGATTTGTTTAATGTTTCACAATGTAATAGTTTTATTTACATCTTTTTCTTATTATGAGAATTGTGATAATGTGAGGAATTAAAAGGACAAAAAATATGATGTTGTTCCTTTCTTGAGATTGTATTAGATGATTTTTTTGACCATTTCATGTCTAATGAACTGTTAATTGAACCTATTATCATTAAATGGTAAGTAACAATGGATGAACCATGGATTCAGATTAGAAATCCATGGATGGTTTCTTGTGGCTATTTTACCTTATCCCTTAGGCGGCATATGGATCCATTGAGGGATACCAAGGATAGAAAAAAAAATATAGGTTATATTTTGTGTTGTGATAAAGAAACATATTTAGTTCTTCGGCTCATGGAGACTATGCTTAAAGGTCGAACAAAACATGGAATTAGGGATGCCATGGATGGGTTCTATTGAAAATTTCTATATGTATTTTTATATACCTGTTTCTTATTTATAGGATCTAAGGATGGCCTAGTTCACAAATACTCATACTACACATAGAGTGACATTTGGTTCTTAATAGTATCATAAAGAAAGTCTTGTGAGATGTAGGTGGGTTTTAACTAGGTGTAACAAAGAAATTACTAAATTGGAATGTCAAGGACATACCAAGATTTAATTTGAATAATTTAATGGAATGAATTATGATGTGTCTTCCAATAAAAATTAAATTCTTGGATTCAGTCTTCATTTTACCTATTTAGAAATCCTTCTGATGTATCTCATGTGATTATTTTTAAATGGGGTTACTGGTATTTGGACGAATGCCAAGACTCATATTATTCAATATAATTGAACTATAAATGAACATGAAAATAATGTAAGTGAAAACCAATCCTTGAAGTAATATTTACTTTTGAGTACTTATATTATAGATCTACTTTTTTACACAGTATTAAATATATATATATATATATATATATATATTCACTAGCATATTGTCACGTATCATGGGTGTTTTCCTACTAGGATTTAGTCTCACACTCTGTTTTGGTCATGCTTTGGGGCCCAAACAGATTGTATTGTTGAAGGTGTTGATAAGGGAACGATCCCCTACACACGTACTTGATATGATATCTAGGAGCAGTAGAGAATAGGGACAAGCCAAGGCTTGGAATGTTTCTGAGATTCTTTTTTCACTTTTGGTACATTGGAACTTATATCTTATATTACTATAGTGTATCCTATTTTGGATATTTTCCTATAACATGTAACATGCATCATCATCTTCTGTATTATACGACATCTGGTTATTTGTATCATCAGTCTTCCACTGTTTACTTATATAGGATGGTATTACTACTTCTAATATTGATTTATTCTATTATTTTGATATGATATACTCTACCTATGGGGAAATACTTTCTCTACTATCACAGCTAGGCCCTCACTGTTAGTCAGAAGGCTCTAGGATTTGGAGAAATGCGATTGAGGCCATGTGGCCAACTGGGTACAGGACAGGTTAAAGTGGCATCTTGTTCTAAAAAAGTATAATAAGAGGTTATTTAAACAACATGAATATGTAATGCATCAAAAAATAAGAGGATAACACAACCATTTTCAACATATAAGAACTATTGTAAGACTCTCCAAGGGAAATTATTGAAGTGATTGGAAGTATGCTATATGTGCATATAAAAGGGTCAACATGAATAATAATGCAAAAAAAAGATATAAAACACTATTAATCCATGTTTTATATTAGAGGGATGGGTCACTACATAAATGAATACCCCCAAGAATAATTCTAATCATCTGCAGATGGGTACATGGTCAGAAATGCAATCTTATGAAATTTGTACAACTAAGGTTAAAGTATAAAATGATTTTTTGGAAGCTAATTTAATCCCATAATAAAATTTAGTCAATTATTTATTATATTCTAGATCCTATCATTGATTTATATATACCTAAATTGATAAAAAAATTATTCATTTCCTATTTAATTTAATATTGGAGTTTCTAGTTAATACTCGTAGGGTATGTATCAATACAATGATGGCGTGTTAGGAAGAAGATATTATGAAACATAAACATGATTTATTTTCTAATCTTGTTAACAAACATATGGTTCAGTTCTATAAAATCATTTTTTTTGAACTCACATAAAAAATATGAAAAAAAATTATTATAAGAAGAATCAATGATTCATTTATGAGGAAAGTTCAGAATTGAATAACTTTAGATCATAGACTTCATTATCTGAATCATATCTAGATCTACACCAAGTATCTATAATGAATGATATTATTGAGGAATAATAACAAAATATAAAAGGATTTAGATGGTAAAATTTAAAATTATTATTTCCCTATTATCTAGGAATACATTGATATATTTCTAGATAAATTTTCCAGATATCAACTATAGAGTGAAGTTGGCTTTTTGATTTTATTTAATCCATTGTTAAAAAAATTAAAAGAGTCTCAATAGAATGGTAAAAGTTAAATTAGTGGTGTTTAATAAGAAAAATAGGGGGATTTGGTTAAAAGGGACTGAAAAACCCTAGTTCCTTTCAATAGTAATCCCCTATTATTTTCTTTATGAAAAAAGGTGGATCTATGAGGGTGTACATTTGTTATATAGAAAATGATTCCATGAAGATAAATAAAATGTATTCTATACCCCACATTTACTAATTGTTTGATTAAATTCACAATGAATAATATCATGGAATAATTAACCTTTATTTGGTGTATCATAAATTTCTTGTAAATAACAAAAACATACCAAAGAAAAGTTTTTAATCAATATATTGACATTAAGAGTTTACAATAATTCTTTTTGTAATGTCTAATAGACCCTATATTTTTTGGATCTAATTAATAGAGTATTCAAATATTATCATGATTATATTTTTGATATTGTTTGAGGGAATTATGTTATATTCTAAATTCTATTTGGTCCATAAGATTCACTTCTCAATTATTTGTGAGATTCTTGGAAGGAAAGAGTTGTATGTGTTATTTATTAAGTGTGTTTTTGGTATTTAATAAGATTGTTTTATTTTCCATATTGTCTTTGGAGATGTAATATCAATTTTTTATATAAAGACAAAGTGATTCAAAGAATGTCCTATATAAATGAACATAACAAAGGTACATAGGTTCATTCAGTTGGCAGGTTACTATCTAAGAATCATTCATAAAATTTCCTAATTGCAGAACATTTCAAACAAGGATATAATTATATAAGCTATGTTTTTTGATAAAGGAACATGAATAATGTTTTGATGAACTAAATAGGTGATTGGTCAATGCTCCAATTTTTACTCTACCATCTGGAAAATATGGGTTTGTGATATGTAGTAATGTATGGAAGAATAGGATTAGTTGGGTGCTAATGAATACTATTATAGTTTTTTATTTGAATAAATGTAGTTTAAGACACATGAATAGAACTATCGGACCCATGATCCTGAGTTGAAATTATAGTATTTTATTTCATGATAAGGATAAATTATCATTATGTCGAATGATATAAGATATAAATGGATCAATGATCCATTAGAAACATTTTTCACATAAAGGGATCAAAATGTGAAAAATGTGACGTACTAATCTACTCATGGATTATGAATTCTCATCAAACTATCCCAAGATAAAATAATGTAGAGGATGAATTGAGTACAAAAGATAATAGAATTATGACCCAACTGACGATTCAGGGTGATCCTATATTCAAGCATATAGTAATGAAGGATATGGGAGTTGTTAAGTAATGGGAGACATTAATCATGCCTCAAATGATTGAAGAAGCATCAATATTTAGAAAATAAAGTTTTATCAATATGGTGATTAGAACATTCAGATGATCATTAATGATTGTAATGATGTGAAATTAACAGAATTTTTTTTTCGAAGATGGTGTTCCGAACTTTGGAAAGACATAATTTGTTTTATATAATCATGATCTTGAAATGGAATTGTTGGATGAAGAACATAGCTAAAATTTTATATACACTCATTTAGAATAAATATATATTGGGATTTGAGGGAATAATTTTGTTGGTAAAACATAAAGTGTTAAATTGGTGATTAGGTGTCCAGATATTTTCTTTTCAAGAACATCAATGATGTGGGACCATATTATAGAGGATTATGGAATCCTATTTATAACCCTATGTTTAAATGGTATGAAATTTCATTGAAATTTTTCACAACACAATGAAAGACTCCAAAAATAAAATATTCAATATGGGTTATTGTTGATAAAATAATTAAATATTCACATTTGCATGTTATAAAATAATATTTACCTCTTATGAACCTCAAAATAATCTATATTAATGATTTTTTATGATTTTATGGGGATCCAATTTTAATTGATACAGATTGTGATCCTCGTTTAACGTCAAAATGATGGAAAAGATGTCTGAAGGCTCTTGATACAGAGATCCATTTGATCAATTCATACCATCATTATTTAAATGGGATGTTTAAAAGGAAAATTTAAACAATTTAAGACAGGTTTAGTCAATTCTCACATGACTTTTTTGGTATGGGGTCATTATTTACCGATTGCATTGTTTTCTTATAACAACATTTAACATATAAGTACCCAAATCACATTTTATTAAGCATTCTATGGAAATATATTCCAAAAAACCATCTTTTTAGGATACAGTTAGTGAAATAGAACTCTTTTGTCTAGAACAAGTTGATGTTAGAATATAAATGGATTTTATATTTAATCACATGTTAAAGAATACCAATGTTGTAAAAAGAGTTCTACTACTAATCAGAGGAATTATTTGGAATTGTAAGTGGGATATCGAGATTTCTTGAAAGTATCTCCATGGAATGGTCTTATAATTTTCGATAAAAAAGGAAAATATAAACCCCATTACATAGAAACCTTTTTAATTCAATTAAGTAATTAGATTTTTTTCTTATCATTTGTAAATTTTTCCAAATGTCTAAAAAGTACATGATTTGTTCCAAATATCTTCATTAAGGAAGTTCAAGACAAACACAACACATTTTCAAACCTCCAATTAAATATAATTTTCACATGATCTACCATATATTAAATAACCCAACCAATTTCTAAATACTATAGATTATGTTTTTATGAATCATTCAACTTGACTGGTAAAATGTACTTTTGAGAAATCACTAGATAGATAATGTAACGTTGGAACCAAATATTATTATGAAGAAGAACTATCCTAATATATTCAGAACGTAATGTCCATAAAATTTATCAGGAATTTTTTTAATATGGGAAACTGTAAAAACATATGACTTTAATATATATTTATTTTAAATGAAATATAATTTCTTTGATAAATTGTTTTGCATGCAACACCTATGTTAAAGGAAACATGGCACACTATTATTTAAACATATTCAAGGTATGTGGACATAACATTAAATTAGGTTTCAACAAATTTTAAAATTTTATTTGAGAAAATAAAATTATCCTTTGAAATCATATTATCAAAATTATATTAAGGTTATTTTTTTCAATTTTTCTAAAAGGTTTCATTTATTTATGAATAGTGAAAACTAGAGAATTTTAATTGGAATCTATATTTTAATTTAAATTATATATAATTTATAATTGTTTTTTAATTGTTTTAACGTAAAAATAGTTAAATTTTATATCAATTAATCAAATTTAGGACATTAGAATCATTTAATTTTTAATTTCTATATAAAATTAGTGTATACTTTTGATTAATTTCCCCTTCAAAACCAACTCTCTCACACATATGTAGGATTAATATCAAATTAATTTTTTCCACTAATGTGAATTCAATATAGAAAAATTGATTCCATATTAATAACTAGTAAAATATATAATGTTTAATAAGTTCATGATAAAATGTTTCTAAAATTAATTGTGAAAAAGTAAAAATTATTTATCGTCGTATCGAAAAAATAGATTTATATAGGGGTTAATATAAAAGGATAGAAGATAAAAAATTACTAAGAAACAATTCAAAACCAATTTTATGGAAATAAATTGAAATTATTTATTATATTATTGAAAATGGCCCATTTTTTTGGCTTTTTACATGGTGAAAATATGGTTATGGTTGAACATTTAAAAAAATACATGTATTCCTGTCACCTCACTTATAAAAGGCCACACATATCCCCTATTATTAACAACATAAAAACACATTAGAACATAAAATACCAACCAAAATAAATTCATATAATTTCTCCAATCATCTTATAATAATTTTATTTTGTATAAATCCATCATAGGAAGAACATTGGGGTAACCCTATGGAGGATACCCGAAGAAGATGTAAAGTTCTAGAACAAAATTTTATATTTTATTTTATTATCCACATACATAAATTATTATTGAAAAATTATAATGTAATATTAAAATTATATTTAATATAATGATACATTTTTATTGAAAATTTAATGAACAAAAAGTAGCTCCCCTTCCATCAAATGGGTTACCAAAACTTTATCCGTGTATACGATGGACTACCGCCTCATGAACTGATGTCATTTATTTTTCCAATACCACCTCTCATGGTTCAGTATGATGTTTTATATAATGTATATATATGATAATAATAACATTATTATACCTATATATTAATTATATAATATATTACTTTTTTCTTCCATTCTACAGAGGATACAATAATATCGCTCATGTGTATGGTGGACTACTTCCTCCTGAAGTGATGTGATTCATCTTTCACTAATGACTTACATAAAATGTTATAATTATAAATGAAATGATTATATGTGATATGAATTACATAAAAAACTATTATTAACAGATATATTAATCTGATAGAATAATTTATATCATTTTATTTCTTACCTTTTCACTCACGTAAGGATGATAACATTGTTGATGTACCTATGGATTACCACCGTTAAAAAGAGATGTGACTCACATTTCATCACCAAAACACATGGATGATATTGTTGAGTCAATAAGGTTTTCCTTATGACTTTTCCATTCCTTCTTGTTTTGAAAATCACAAACACCTTATCTTTAAGGAAAATCGCTTTTATAAGGAAAAATGCTTTCTTAAGGAAAATTGCTTTTATAAGGAAAAATGCTTTCTTAAGGAAAATTGCTTTTATAAGGAAAAATGCTTTCTTAAGGAAAATCGCTTTTATAAGAATAATTTATCCTTATCATATTTTCATTATTTTTCTAAAGTATGAAATTCGGATTCACTTTCTCGGAATCATTAAAACTGATAAAAAGCATTCTGTTTTAAGATTCGGTTCTAGACAAGAACTATAAGGAAGTTTCATTCCGAATTCCGGATATGAATTCTGACTAAGTTCTATTCCAGATTCAGGATACGAATTCTGATGATGAATTATCATTACGAATTCTAATGAAGAAATCTCATTCTGAATTCTCATTACGAATTCTGTTGACGAATTCTCATTACGAATTCTAATGAAGAAATCTCATTCCGAATTCTCAATACGAATTCTGTTGACGAATTCTCATTACAAATTCTAATGAAGAAATCTCATTCCGAATTCTTATTACGAATTCTGTTGACGAATTCTCATTACGAATTCTAATGAAGAAATATCATTCTGAATTCTCATTACGAATTCTGTTGACGAATTCTCATTACGAATTCTAATGAAGAAATCTCATTCCGAAATCTCATTACGAATTCTATTGACGAATTCCCATTACGAATTCTAATGAAGAAATCTCATTCCGAATTCTCATTACGAATTCTGATAAAGAATTCTCATTACGAATTCTGATGATGAATTCTCATTACGATTTCTGATGACGAATTCCTATTCCGAATTCTCATTCCGAATTCACCTATTAAACAGAATCTGATTATCATTGTTTTATACACTCTGAATTTATTCACTCCGAACTTTCACTCTGAAATTTCTATTCCGAACCTTTATGTTAGAGTTTAAAACGATGTCGTACATTCTGTTACACTTACTTTGTTATAAAACAATGTCGTCCATTTTGTTATAAACTAACCGTTGTCTAAGTGACACGTGTACAGGTCCCTCCGAACTTTAAGTAAAATATGACCGTTGGAGAGGAGCCGACCTTACCTATAAATAGGAGCTCATTTGAAAAAGCTCGCAACGGATGGATGACCAATTTGGACTTTGTGCATACATGCTGTTGAAGTGATTTCTAGAGAGAGAGTCTCTTATAAACTCTCAAAGCTTCGTGCGACTCCGAATGTTGGTGATTACATTCGAGGGCTTCCGGGGATAGGAAGACAGAGGTGCCGATTACCTTAAAGATCGAGGGCTTTCTTGCTGAGAAAGACAGAGGTTGCCGACTACCTTAAAGATCGAGGACTTCCTTGCTGAGGAAGACAGAGGTTGCCAACTACCTTGAAGTTGAGGGCTTGCGGGGATAGAAAGACAGAGACTCCGATCTTCGTATCGAGGGCTTACCCTGGTGTGGGTAAGACAGACTTGCTTGAAAGTATAAATCAAGGGACCTTTATCCAAGGTTGTTGGATACCCTTCTCTTTGGGTTAAAAGACTATTATCTTGTTACTAGTAGTTTTACTACTTGTTTTGTTCCGCTGCAATTTGTATCTTAAGGAAAGTATAACTTTCTTATACTTCCTTACTTACTCTGATTAGTTTAGATTCTATACGCTTTAAGGTAGAATCCTATATTGTATCTTTTGTTAAGTTTCAATTTCTGGAATCATATTTCCGGAACCTACTTTTGGAATCCCTTTCCAAAGTTCAGTTCGGTGTTAGAGGTGTTGTGAATTTACTTAGTTTAACTTTGTTAAACGTAGCCCTTTCCTTTTCTTAAGGAAAATCTAGTTATTCATAACTAACTTTAAAGGTTCCAAAGAAATTTTTAAAGTATACAATTCACCCCCCCTCTTGTATATTGAGCATCTCATATTATATTTCGATCCTACAATTGGTATCAGAGGTTGGAAACCTCTTACTCTATACCATTCTTACATTTGGTATCAGAGCAAAGGTTACTGAAATACTTGTACTCACATACAAGTTTTTCTTGCTCAACTTTTTCATTCCGAACTTTGTCATTCCGATTTATCCATTCCGAACTTTTCCCATTCCGAACTTTTTGATTACGAATCTTTTGCTATTAACAAGTTTGTTTCCAAGTTATTTTCAAGTATGGCAGGAATGAATGTTGGATCTATTGACAATCTGAATCCTACAAGACCACCTATCTTTGATGGTAATGATTATGAATACTGGAGAGATCGTATGAAGACTTTTGTTATCAATACTGGAGTAGATAACTTTGTCATGCTTACTGGTGACTATAAAATTCCTGACAAGGAAGTCAGAACCTTTACTAACCAGGAAAAGCAAGAATATCAACTCAACTATAAGGTACGCAATACTTTACTGTGTTCAATGACTTGAAATATATATAGCCAAATTTCTTCTTGTGAAGCAGCTAACTGTATATGGAAGAAGTTAGAGGTTACACACTTTGGGACTTCTAAGGTGATTGAGACTAGAAGAGCTATGCTTAGAGCTGAATATCATGGATTCAGTTTTCCTTATGGAGAACCTATCTGTAAAGTTCAACAAAGATTTATGACTATCGTCAACAGTCTACAATCTATGGGAGAAAAAGGTTTAGATGATGAAGCTCTTGTGGACAAGATTATTGATATTATGACCAATGAGTGGGAATCCAAGAGAACAGCTATAGATGAGAACAGGAAGGTTACTCAAATTACTCTTGATGAATTATTTGGAACTCTTCTACAACATGAGACAAGAATGAAGAGAGATGCTGACAACATCAAGAAGAAGAATGGAAATAGTACTGTTGCTTTTACTTCAACTTCAAATCAGATGAAAGCTAAGACTCCTGAGAGAGTTACCAGATCCAAATCTAAGAAAGTCATTTTCCAATCCGAATCTAGTGAAAGTGAAGTTTCAGAAAATGAATTAGCCAATCTTGCTCGAAGGATGAACAAGATAGCTGGACAGAGAAACTTTCAATCCAAGTATAAGAAGAAGGATAGGAAAGATAAGAAAGATGGAGAAGTTACTTGTTATGAATGTAAAAGAGCTGGACATATTAGACCAGATTGCCCTATGCTCAGAAAGAAAGAAAGGAAGGAAAGGCATTCAGACAAGAACAGGAAGAAGTATTACAAAGCCAAAGCTAAGAAAGTTCTGAAAGCTAATGACACCTGGAGTGCCAGTGGTGGTGACTCTTCAGATGAATCTTCTGATTATGAATCTTCAGGACAGAAGAATCTTGGACTTATAGCCAGATTACCTATTGAAAATCATTGTCTTATGGCTAAGGTACGAAATGCTGAATCTTTGACTAATGTTTCCTTAAATCCTAATGATATTAAGTATTATAACTCTTCTGATGAAGAATCATCTTCTGATGAGGAAAATACTTTACCTACTTTTGAAGAAGTCTCTAGGTTTGCTGAACTTCTTGAGATTGAGAATTCCAAACTCAACAAGAAACTTGATAAGGCAAATTCTAGGAATTCTATTCTTACTAAAGAGATATCAGATCTTTCTAAAGATCTTGATAAGAAAAATGCTGATTTTGAAAATATTTCAAAAAATCTTGAGGAAGTAAGTTCTGAGAAGAACAAACTTGCTAAAGAATTAGAAAAAGTAATTTCTAATAAAAATATTTTCGAGCCTAACTCTAGTTCCAAAACTAATGATTTTGAGGATAAAAACTTGGTTGTAAAACTCAAGTCCGAAATTTTTTCCTTAAAGAAGTGTTTATCAAACTTTACCCATGGTAAGGAAAATTTTGATAAGATGTATTCTCAAATACGACCTTTAAGAAATAAATCCGGATTTGGTTATACTCAAGCAAAACCTGTTTTCAGCAACAATTATTTTGTTCCTCAAAGTGCCCCATTTTGTAACAAGTGTCAATGTGGTGGTCCCTGGGCAAGAAATTGTTCCTTAAACAAAACCCAATCCTTAGGTTTTCATAAAGCTTATTTTTCTAAGAAAATGTGGGTACCAAAAATTTTATTGTATGGAAATCTCGGATCCAAACAAGTTTGGATTCCGAAAATCTAACTTTGTTCTTAATTTCAGGAAAATAAAGAAAGTTCCAGCAACAATATTTGGTACATGGATAGTGGATGTTCCCGGCATATGACTGGTAACAAAAGCTTTTTTGAAAAGATTATCAAAACGAAAGGAGGAAAGGTAACTTTCGGAGACAATGCTAAGGGAGAGATTGTTGGTATTGGTAATATTGTTCTTTTAGGTAAAACTTTGATTTCAAATGTTCTTTTTGTTAAAGGTCTTAAGCACAACCTCATTAGCATAAGTCAGTTATGTGATGAAGGTTACCTTGTGAATTTTAGGAATGATAAATGCTTAGTTCACAATTCCAAGGAAGAATTTATTCTCTCAGCCAATAGGCAAGAGAATGTTTACACCTTAAACTTATAAGACCTAAGAAGCCAAGATTTACCTTGCCTAAGTGCAATGGAAGATCACTCTTGGTTATGGCATAGAAGATTAGGACACTGTAATCTTAGAAACCTATGTAAACTCTCTAAGAAGAAACTTGTTAAGGATCTACCGGAGCTTAGATTTTATTCTTCTAAAGTTTATGATCCTTGTCAATATGGCATGCAACATAAATCTAGTTTTAAGTCAATCGGTGAAGTCTCAACAACCGATGCATTACAATTGGTGCATATGGATCTTTTTGGTCCAACACAAACTGGAAGCATTGGAGGCAAATACTATGTGTTTGTTCTAGTTGATGATTACACTAGATTTACTTGGGTCTATTTTCTAGCAAAGAAATCTGAAGCTTTTTCTTATTTCAAAAGTTTTAGAGCTCAAGTTAAAAATGAGAAAAACCTTCCATTAAAAACTATTCATAGTGATCATGGAGGAGAATTTCAAAATTTAGATTTTGAAACTTTTTGTAGTAAGAAAGGTATTACTCACAACTTTTCAGCACCTAGAACTCCTCAACAGAATGGTGTAGTTGAAAGAAGAAATAGAATTCTTCAAGAAATAACTAGAACCATGTTGAGTGAATATTCTATTGCTAGACATTTCTGGGCTGAAGCTGTAAGTACTGCTTGTTATACTATAAATCGAGTTTTGATTAGACCTTTTCTTAATAAAACACCTTATGAGTTATGGAATGGTAGAAAACCTAGACTTTCCTACTTCAAGGTTTTTGGCTGCAAAGTATTCATCTTGAATACTAAAGATAACTTACATAAATTCGCACCAAAATCAGATGAAGGAATTTTCTTAGGTTATTCCACAACCTCTAAGGCATATAGAGTTTTTAATAAAAATACTTGTACTGTTGAAGAAACTGTACATGTAAAATTTGATGAATCAGATCCTTTTGTTTTTAAAACCTCTCAACCTACATCTTCGGATGTGTTTTCAAAAACTGATTATCAACCTTTGATAGAAGAACCTTCTGATAAGGAAATTGTTCTAGAAGATACTTCTGAAACATTTACCCCAGAAGACTTTCTACCCTATGTTGATGAACAGGTTTTACAAAACCCAAACCAGATGTTTCTTAAGAATCATCCCAGTGATAGTATCATTGGTGATGTAAATCAACCTGTAAGGACCAGAAGTTCCTTAAGAAATGAAGTAGAACATCTAGCATTTCTTTCCCAATTAGAGCCTAAAAGCACTGATGAAGCTTTAGGTGATGATGATTGGATCAAAGCAATGCAAGATGAACTAAATGAATTCGAAAGGAATAAAGTCTGGACCTTGGTTGAGAGACCTAAGGAAACTTCTGTTATTGGAGTAAAATGGGTTTTCAGAAATAAATGCGATGAAAATGGAGTCATTGTTAGAAATAAAGCTAGACTTGTTGCTAAAGGCTATAATCAGCAAGAAGGAATAGACTATGAAGAAACCTATGCTCCAGTAGCTAGACTTGAATCTATCCGTATTCTACTTGCCTTTGCAGCATTCTTTAATTTAAAACTATTTCAAATGGATGTGAAATGTGCTTTTCTTAACGGTTATGTTCAAGAGGATGTTTTTGTTGAACAACCTCCTGGCTTTGAAGATACAAAACATCCTGATCATGTGTTTAGACTTACCAAAGCTTCGTATGGCCTTAAACAAGCCCCACGATCATGGTATGATAGACTCACTGGATTTTTGCTTCAAAATAACTATGTTAAGGGAAATGCAGATCCAACCCTTTTTATAAAGAAAGATAAGAAAAATGTTTTGATTGTTCAAATTTATGTTGATGACATTATATTTGGTTTAACTCAGCAATCTTTGACTGACTCCTTTGCTAGTCTAATGAAATCTGAGTTTGAAATGAGTATGATGGGTGAGTTAACATTTTTCCTTGGTTTTCAAATTTCTCAAAAACCAGAAGGAACCTACATATCTCAACATAAGTATATTAAAGATCTTCTTAAAAAGTATGGTTATGACAACACTAAGAGTATAAGTACTCCCATTGGTACCTCAAACTCTTTAGATCTTGATGAAGCTGGGAAACCAGTAGATCAAACATCTTTTAGAGGTATGATCAGAAGTCTACTTTACTTAACAGCTAGTCGACCAGACATAATGTTTTCTGTATGCTTATGTTCAAGATATCAATCCAATCCTAAGGAATCTCACTTAAAGGCAGTAAAAAGAATTTTTCGCTACCTTAAGGGAACCATGGATCTAGGATTATTTTATACTTCTGGAAATGATATTGTTTTAAAAAGATTTTCTGATACTGACTTTGGTGGATGTAGAATGGATAGGAAAAGTACATCCGGAACTTGTCATTTCTTAGGAGATTCATTAGTTTCTTGGTCATGCAAGAAGCAACATTCTGTTGCACTCTCCACTGCTGAAGCTGAATATGTAGCAGCTGGAAGTTGTTGTGCACAAGTGTTGTGGATGCAACACACACTCACAGACTATGGCTTGAGTTTTACTAAAACTCAAATTTTGTGTGATAACACAAGTTCCATTGCCCTAAGTAAAAACCCTGCACATCACTCCCGTGCAAAACACATAGATATTAGGCATCACTTTCTTAGGGATCACACACTTAAAGGAGACATTATTCTTCAGTTTATCGGAACGCAAGATCAACTTGCTGATATTTTCACAAAATCTTTACCTTCTGATAGATTTGAATATATTAAACAGAAGTTAGGAATGATAACCGTAAGGTAATCTTCCTTAATTAACTTTCTGTTAAAAAAAACTCCTTACAGTAATAAACTCCTTTTCATAGGGGGAGTACATTTGTTTGTTTATTTAACAAAGTTTTTCAAAATTTGTTTTCAAATTTTTCGGAACGAAATTTTCAGAATGGAACTTCCGGAACTACCATTTTCCAGAATGGATATTTTCGTACAGAATACTTCTGGAATGAAAGTATTCGTATTGAAAATTTCCGGAATGGACAACTTTCGTACTGGGACTTTCATAACCAGATTTTCGTACCAAGTTTTGTTTTTCATATTTTACTGTTTCATATTGAGTTTTTCGTATTGAGTTTTTCGTATTGAGTTTTTCGTATTGAGTTTTTCGTATTGAGTTTTTCGTATTGAGTTTTTCGTATTGAGTTTTTCGTATTGAGTTTTTCGTATTGAGTTTTTCGTATTGAATTTTACGTAGTCATTTTTATATTACCCATTACGAATAACTTTCCTAAGCTAATCCGAATGGTATGATTTCCTTACTGAAGTTTTCGTAATCATATTTTACTTGCTGGTAGTTTCTTGTATTTTGTTTTCGGATTATAGTTTTCTTAAATCTTTGTTTTAATAAAACCTCAAAAAGACCGGATTCAAGCTTTCAACCGTCAGATCTAATCGCAGATCATTCTAAACCGTTAGATCAACTGAGGAAGTTGAACCGTCATCCCAATGCCTATATAAAGGGGACCCTATTTTATCGTCCCACATCGATTTCAATCTTTTGCGTGCTGAAGCTCTGACTCTCTGATTTAAGACCATTCCGAACTTCAGTCTTCTCAGTTCCGAACTTCTCAGAGACTTCTAATCCGAATGTCTGCAGAGTTAGCTTCTCAAGAAATGTCTTCAACTAAGCCCATTTCACAGTGGTTAGTCTACAGAGAACGGTTAGTTCATCCGAATTTCTTCAGAAACTATGATTCTATTATATCAAAAAAATCAAGCTGAATGGCTGGGAAGATGTTGCGGTATCAAAAACCGGCAACCAAGATGAAGTCTACTCTGACTTGCTTGTCGAGTTTTATGAGTCAGTTGCTTTCTTCATGGAATATAATAGAGAGAAGTTTTCCTTCAAATCGTATGGCAAGACATATAAGCTATCTTACACCAAGGCTGCAAGCTTGGTAGGGTTGAGTTATGAAGGTGAAGCTGAGTTTATCTCGCATGTTCTGCCAGACTCCTTGGGTAGTTTCAACAAGGAGAAAGCCTTAGAAATTCTCGGATTGGATGATGACAAGGCTCCGAAAATTGCAAGTCTTTCTACAAACTTCCGGATTCTGGAGTTATGGGTGCAAGGGCTTATTGTACCGAGAAAAGGAGATAAGGATAGCTTGAAGAAGAGTGAGATATACATCTTGGATTTCCTGATAAATCTAAGAAAGTTCAACTTGATGAAGCATATTCTTCTCAACATTGATAATTTGAAGAAGGGGAATCTGAGAGCTCCGATAGTGATGTACCCGGCAATATTGTCGAAGCTGATAGTTCGGTGCCTAGAATCCTTCAAGGTTGCTTGTAGTTCTAAGCCGAAAGTTTGCAAGATCATGTTGCTCAGTGATGAAACACTTAAAAGGATGAATATAGCTTTTAACAAGGAGTCAGGGAAGTTTATTGATCTACCTCCTCAAGTAGAAGTGACTCCGAAAGTGGCTGATCCGGAATCATCCAAGCCGATAAGGAAAAGGAAGCAGAAAGAAGTGGTAGTCGATGCTGAGGAACCTAAGTCTAAGGAAGTCCATTCCGCACCTCCTAAGCCTAAGAAGAAGAAGACATATACTGATGAGGTTGCAGCGAAGTGGAGAGCTGACAAGGAGAAGAGGAAGGAAGGAGATCCGCAGTTCGGATTGGATCCTGCAGAGGCTAAGGCTCTGAAAGAAAAGGCTGCTGATGAGCTTGAGAAGCAAGCTAAGGAAAAGAAGCTGAAGAAGAAGTTGTCAGAAGCTGAGGCTGTGCAAGTGTTGTTAAAGTTTAATGAAATGGTTTCAGCAACCATTCTCGTTCCGAGATTTTTTTCTCTGGAATCTCTACCTGAGACTCCATGAAGAAATCTTGTAACTCCGGAAGAGGCTGTTGCTACTGAGGAAGTAGAGCAAGTGGAAGAGGTTGAAGAAGCGGCTGAAGGAAGTGGTGAGACAGGAGATGTGCTCAAACAAGTAGATGAATATAAGGGAACTCCTTCGGAACACCTCTCGCTCCGAACATCTGAAGCTCAATCATCAAAGCATGCTACTCCTGCAATGGAAGAAGAAAAGGGAGAAGAAGAAGTTACTTGTCATGAACATATTTTACTTGATGCTGCTCAGATGGGAAATGTAGAAGCCAATGTTCAAGAAGTTGCTGATGAGGAAGATAAAATTGTTCAAGTCTCTGATAGTGAGAACAGATCTCCAGAACATGTTTCAATTCCTGAAAAAGATAAGGGAAAGCAAATTCTTGCTGATACCCCGAGTTCAGAAAAAAGTATGAGGAAGGAAGCTGGTAGCTCTTCTAAGAGGAAGTTGAAGCTTATTGAGGAAGAAAATTCTCCTAGCAATATTTCTGATTCGGAGTCATCATCGTTGGGGCACGATTTTGTTGTTCAGTCCTTGAAGAAGTTGGTGGGAACCATTCCGACCTTCTCCAGTATAGACTCTAGATGCCAGATGCTTCAACATACGATGAATCAGAAAACCGACTCCGTATCCATGGTTATGGATAAATGTGTTGAGATAGAAGCCCAGTTCAAAAATTTCTTTATTGGTTACGAAGCCCATAAAAGATCATGCAAAAGGATGACTAGCTGGTCGAAGAAGAATGTGGAAGAGATGAGGTTGCTGGATGAGTTTTAGGAAAATGTTAAGGATGCATTTCAAACCGAGGACAAGAAGTTTCATGAGATGACTGCATCTTTCGATGAGAAATTGACAGAGGAAAAGAACATTCGGAGTCAGGAAGTAAGAGATTTGAATGGAAAGCTCAACTCTGTTAATCAAAGTTGGAAATTTGAAAGGGATCATCGGATCAATTTTCTAGAAAGGATAAAGTCTCAGGAAGAGAAAATGGAAGCTCAGGAAGAAAAGTTGAAGGCTCAGGAAGAAATAATTGAAGGTCAGTCAGCAAGAATAGTTGCCTTAGAAAAGCAAGCAGAGGAAGATCACAAAGACCTCAAGAAGATCAAGACGATTCTTAAGGGGCTCATGTCGAAGGAAAAAGATCCGAAATGACCAATCCGATCTTTTTGTTGTAATCTGTTTTTGTTGGTGACATTTCAAATTTAATGAGAATCGTGCTTGTTGTTCCTTTTGTTGTTGTTACTAATCTTTCAGGTACTTTGTTATTTTTTCCATTCCCTCCAAATTCTTTTTGAAAATCACAATGGGGGAGAAGGAAAAGATCCTTAAGAAAAAGAGGAAATCTAATAAGTGCTTATCAAATGGGGAGAAAGAAAAATACCCTAGGAAATAGAACTCTAATAAGAGTTTGTTTAAGGGGTTTTTTTCTTAAAGAAACATCACTCCGGAAATATGAATACGATCCTTAGAGTTTCAAAGCCTAAGAGGGAGTTAGTCGTATTCATCTATATTCTTAAACCAAGGGAGATAAGCTTTAATGTGTTTCTTTCTTCTTAGAATAGCTTTTTCGTAAGGATGTTTGTGCTTTCCAAAAAGGGGGAGATTGTCGAGTCAATAAGGTTTTCCTTATGACTTTTCCATTCCTTATTGTTTTGAAAATCACAAACACCTTATCTTTAAGGAAAATTGCTTTTATAAGGAAAAATGATTTCTTAAGGAAAATTGCTTTTATAAGGAAAAATGCTTTCTTAAGGAAAATCGCTTTTATAAGAAAAATTTATCCTTATCATATTTTCATTATTTTTCTTAAGTATGAAATTCGGATTCACTTTCTCGGAATCATTAAAACTGATAAAAAGCATTCTGTTTTAAGATTCGGTTCTGGACAAGAACTATAAGGAAGTTTCATTCCGAATTCCGGATATGAATTCTGACTAAGTTCTATTCCAGATTCAGGATACGAATTCTGATGATGAATTCTCATTACGAATTCTAATGAAGAAATCTCATTCCGAAATCTCATTACGAATTCTGTTGACGAATTCTCATTACGAATTATAATGAAGAAATCTCATTCCGAAATCTCATTACGATTTCTGTTGACGAATTCTCATTACGAATTCTAATGAAGAAATCTCATTCCGAATTCTCATTACGAATTCTGTTGACGAATTCTCATTACGAATTCTAATGAAGAAATCTCATTCTGAATTCTCATTACGAATTCTGTTGACGAATTCTCATTACGAATTCAAATGAAGAAATCTCATTCTGAATTCTCATTACAAATTCTATTGACGAATTCCCATTACGAATTCTAATGAAGAAATCTCATTCCGAATTCTCATTCCGAATTCTGATAAAGAATTCTCATTACGAATTCTGATGATGAATTCTCATTACGATTTCTGATGACGAATTCCTATTCCGAATTCTCATTCCGAATTCACCTATTAAACAGAATCTGATTATCATTGTTTTATACACTCTGAATTTATTCACTCCGAACTTTCACTCCGAAATTTCTATTCCGAACCTTTATGTTAGAGTTTAAAACGATGTCGTACATTCTGTTACACTTACTTTGTTATAAAACGATGTCGTCCATTTTGTTATAAACTAACCGTTGTCTAAGTGACACGTGTACAGGTCCCTCCGAACTTTAAGGAAAATATGACCGTTGGAGAGGAGCCGACCTTACCTATAAATAGGAGCTCATTTGAAAAAGCTCGCAACGGATGGATGAACAATTTGGACTTTGTGCATACATGTTGTTGAAGTGATTTCTAGAGAGAGAGTCTCTTATAAAATCTCAAAGCTTCGTGCGACTCCGAATGTTGTTGATTACATTCGAGGGCTTCCGGGGATAGGAAGACAGAGGTGCCGATTACCTTAAAGATCGAGAGCTTTCTTGCTGAGAAAGAAAGAGGTTGCCGACTACCTTAAAGATCGAGGACTTCCTTGCTGAGGAAGACAGAGGTTGCCAACTACCTTGAAGTTGAGGGCTTGCGGGGATAGCAAGACAGAGACTCCGATCTTCGTATCGAGGGCTTACCCTGGTGTGGGTAAGACATACTTGCTTGAAAGTATAAATCAAGGGACCTTTATCCAAGGTTGTTGGATACCCTTCTCTTTGGGTTAAAAGACTATTATCTTGTTACTAGTAGTTTTACTACTTGTTTTGTTCCGCTGCAATTTGTATCTTAAGGAAAGTATAACTTTCTTATACTTCCTTACTTACTCTGATTAGTTTAGATTCTATACGCTTTAAGGTAGAATCTTATATTGTAACTTTTGTTAAGTTTCAATTTCTGGAATCATATTTCCGGAACCTACTTTTGGAATCCCTTTCCAAAGTTCAGTTCGGTGTTAGAGGTGTTGTGAATTTACTTAGTTTAACTTTGTTAAACTTAGCCGTTTCCTTTTCTTAAGGAAACTCTAGTTATTCATAACTAACTTTAAAGGTTACAAAGGTATTTTTTAAAGTATACAATTCACCCCCCCTCTTGTATATTGAGCATCTCATATTATATTTTGATCCTACTGATATATATGTATAAGTTTATAATATGGTATTTTTGATTTTATGATAATTCTATAATGATATAAAATAACATATCACCGTTCCATAATGATCATTGAAAATTGAAAACATTACTCATGCGTACGTTTGACCTACCATCTCTATGATTATTAGTTACATCACATTTAAAAACTACCATTAAATATTGGACATAAAATTATAATTGATGTATAGATATTATAATTATTTCATCATTATTATTCTGGATATTAAGGAACTATAGAATATGATCATAAAACATGATCTTTCATGACAAAACATGCAAGAGAAAGGATGACAATTAACACTCGAATCAATAAAAATAATGAAATAGTATATAAATAAGTTTGATAATACAATATAATGGATAATATATGATATTATAAATATTAATAGTGTTCTATAATATGTTAATAATAATATTAATATAGTTACACATGAGGTTAAAGAATGTTCAACTAGAAAGAATCACGAGGCAAGTGATTTCATCTAATCTGCATTTCATTGAGGCAATTTTACAGTTATTTACATAGATTTTATTATAAGGTGTATATAATTCCCATGTGTTTTGTAATATCATTACTAATTCATAATTCATAGTATTATAGGTTTCAATTTGTATTATCTCTTCCAAGGGTATTTGATAAGTAAATTTCCCAATGGTATAAGTAATTGAAACATTTCACTTTATTCTGTGATTGTAACTATCCCTTAAAACAATCACTATCATGTAATAATTATTCATTAGTAATTAAATTTATCCAAAATATACTTATTATTTCATGGTGGATATTATTATTACCTAATACATGTACTTTTTTTACATGTAGTGTATACATTTAATGTTAATTGACTAACTAGGGAAATATTAATAAAGATATATCTTTTTCTCAATATGGGTATTTGATGACAAGGAATAATGATTCATGAATTAAATATATTATTCAGTATATGAGTAATGATTTGGAAATGTAGTAATGGTTATGGAAAATAAATCATATTATCCCTTAATTCTTCATAAGTTATCCTAAGAAAAATCAATTCTCCATAATTAAATTAGGTTTTACATGTAAATTTAAACTGTCTAGATGATATATCTGGATTTTCATGGATTTCATGTTCCTGAGACCTGGAATGGCATAATTAATAATTTCCTTCATTATGAATTTTCTAATTATTAATATCAATGAGATTTTCACTATGATATTATCAATGGATTCCTTTCCTTCTCACTTTGTTTTTCTAATGGAATGTGTTTTCACTTGTTGACCATGCCATATAAATTATTCTTTATCCTACCATTAAAGTCATGTTATTTATATGGAATATATGTTCATTTATTTACCTATCAATGTTTATTATTCAAATTAATACATGTTATATCCCATTTTATATAACCCTTACTAGGCGTTTTAGCTCACACATATTTTTTTCTATTTCTACTGGTTATGAAGATGAATAATTTGTATGTTTTTCAAAGATACTGATAATTACATTTTGTTTTGAATTATGTTTTATTTTATATTCAGAAAGTAAGATTGGTATGATGTATATAATTGGTTCTCCAAAAATACTAAAATAATTAGTCCCTTGGGATTCTACATGTTTTATAAATTCCAATGTAGTAATGTAATACACCAGATCTAGGTTACCGTGGGCGAGTTCCTTACACAATGTTCCTACTAAAAAAATAAATTCCATGAAAATCATTTTAAAATGTTTAAAAATATTCTTATATATACTATTTATGTTATAATTAATTTTGTTTATAGAAATCCTAGATTTTTTTTATGATATAATGAGGCTAATGGATAATTATTTATCTAAATAGAAACCTAACTATAATAACTAATCAATATATTTAAAACATATTCACATAAAAATGACTATATTAACACCCCACTAATAGTTTACCTTAGTGTAGTTTAGTGATAATTTCCTTTATATTAATTCATTCTCTCTAATTATTAACAGATTCATGATAAGATATCATGGTGTATAACTTTATATATTTATAATTCATGATAATGTCTCTTAACATATCCCATGTAATTAAGGTATAGATACTTAAAGAACAATCCATGTATCACTTATGAAAATCCATTCCACCTTTACTAGCTCTGTGAGGTGGATGATTATAAATGGGTCTAACATCAAAACCAAAATCATCCTTTTTTAGTGATAATGATACCTGACAATAGGTGAGCCACCTTGTATTACATATTCTACTAACTAATAGTGAGGGTTCCACACACCGATATTTTAAATTAAAAATATATTCTATAGTGTGTACAACATCAAACTCCAAAAATAATCAATCCAATATATATTACAATGTAAAAATGGTCATTAAAACAAAAGACAGTAATTTCTATTTGTGAATATGAAAAACCAAGTTATAAAATATTTAATTCACTATCAAAATGAAAATGTATTGTTTAATTCTTTGTAATTACACATTATATTTTTAGTAATGAAATTTTCTTCATGAATTTTTTTTTCATAAAAAATGTTTTTGGTTTATTTTTTGTGAGATATTATTTCATTTAATTAATTAAACTACTAAAAATGTTATTTGAAAAAATTATGCATAATTTATCACCCTGCATAAATTATCATAGAGATAATTTTTTGGATTTTTATGAGAGTATTAATTTTCCAGTGATGGGTTAATGATACAATTTCTTATTGATTTTTTCTATAATAATTTTAAATATTCTATTTAGTTGTAAAAATATAAAAATTTAAAATTAAATATATTAGGTTATCAATAATACAATTATGTTAATTATAATCATTTTTATGGTTGAATTTGGTATAAATTATTTTAATACATAAAAATGTCTTCTTACGAGAAAATGGTTTTGTTGGTGTTGTGTGTTATTATAAAAAATTAATTTATTCCACATTTATAAATTTAATGTTGATAAATTGATTCCATGTTCAGAATCTATAGTTCATATTTGTGAAATAGGTTCCTTTTATTTTTATTAATATCAATAGTAACATTGATATATTTATGTCTCCTAGGTAAAGGTAAAACTAGTAAAATAATGTTAAAACATTGGGATAAAGCATTACAATTTGTCTAAAATAGTCCATTACCATATTTTATGGGGGGATTTTGAACATTTACACCAAATTTTTTTATATATTTCCACTATAAGATATATTTCTTTGATTATGATATTTATATGAATTTATGAAATAATATAAATAAAAACTTTCACACTATTGAGTTTAATATTTATAATATCTTATCATATGGGAAAGTAAATGTCATATTTGGCTAAAAATATTTACTTGAAATATATATTAATTTTATTTATCCTAGTAATATATTTTTAATTTTTCATAATTGAATAATTACCCTAAATAATTATTCAACACCAATATTGTATTTAAATAATTAAAAGAATATATATTTAAATTAGTTTAAAAATGATAAAAGTAAAAAAAATGGCTGAATTTTTGAGTTATAAGAATTTATTTAATAGTTATGATATATAAGGGATGTGATAAAAGACTATATTCAACATAAATATTGGTATTGGTATATTAAATTAAAAATTTTAATGAACAGTGTAAAGATTAATATTAAAAAAATTTATTTTTAATATTATTTTATTAAATTATTTAATAATCACAAATAAAGAAGAAAATTAGGAATACAAATGGAAAAATATTTCATCCATTGGACATTCATGTGACAATTATTACATGATATTTATAATTTTTACCTCTTACAAGTGGAAAATTTATTACTCTGATTAAGGTGAAAATAAGAATCTAAAGGATTTAAAGAAATCATATAGTTTAAATCTCCAAATAAACAAAAAAAAATTATTAGTTGGGGAAATTAAATCCACACCATACCATATATATTAATATCTATCAATTTGAAATAATTTTTGTAGTAAATGAATTTATTATATTCTAATCCTTTAAAAAATTCAAAGAGTTCCCCTCTCATCCCTTATAATTGGACACTATATTCTACTTATTATTCAAACGACATTGAGAAATATAGGTCAAAAAAATATCTATTTTATACTTCACTATAAATTATGTGGAGGTACACGACATTGTAAAAGGCCATTCTAGGAGTCCTTATGAATGAATTTAGAGGAAGTCTACGGAAAAAGAGTAAATAACTAATGAAAACTACTTTAAATTTGAATATTACTATAATTAAAATAAATTTGGTGTATCCATCATAAAATAATATATTAAATATAATAAATATAATTTTTTTTTTATTTTTTACAACAATTTCCTCCATTTTTTATCCAACTAAAAACAAAAACATCAGTCTTGCATATATATGACTTACCGTCACCACATTAGGGTGTGATTTATCTTTCAAAACAATAATTATTTGATGATTATAAATATTAAAGGAATTCATATAGTTTATGTTTATGGAATAATTATGAAAATATAATAAAAAAATCATATTTACCATTTTAACATCAAATTTGTTGGAAAACAGTAACGCCCCTCAAGCATATGTGTGGACTACCACCACCTTAAAGAGATGTCATTCATTTTTAATTTCTATTTTACATGGATTATAATAACTGTATATTTAATTAATATATAAATGATATATATTATATAATAATTCAATTTTATAGGTGAATTATTATATACCATTCATTCATTTCATCCATTGAAATGTAAAATCAACATTCCTGTGTACGTACAACTTTCCATCTCCAAGAAAAGTGTAAATCATTTTTTCTATCTCCACATTTTGTGTCTGATTATAACTATTTATATAATGAATATATATGATTATTATATCATTATTATCATTTTGAATACTTTATAACCATGAAAAATGTATGCGGACCAACACTATTAAACCTAAACACATATGAAAAATGAAGTCATTATAATCCCAAATAGTGATTCCAAAAAATTATTTTTAATATAGAGGATAAAAAAGGTTATTGTAAAATCATATAATTTTAGGATATAAATGTATGAAATTATTTAATATATATATAATGAATAATTATTTTTTATACATGATTTTCATACACATATGAATGATGTTGGACTGGTGGTAAGGGATTTATTAACTCAATTTTCATTTATTGGATTATAAATTTATTTTATTGATTTTATATGTCATGATTATACATGTAGTAAACTTGGATTGTATTATTTTATATTTCCAATTTTTTGTGAGTATTCAAATCTATTACAAGAAATCAATTCATTGATTAATTCTCACATCAATGATACAACCATTATAATTGTATCTCATCTCACTTTTTATTTAGTAAGACTTATTTAAAATTGACAAATTTCATCATTTATGTGTGGTAAATACTGATCCTATAAAATTTTATATCTTTAATATATTTATAATAATGTTATTTTAAATTAAATTTGAAGTTATTTCATTAATTTGTTTTATATTTAAAAATTTATCAATGGTATTGATTTATTTCACAACATCATCACAATTTGAGATTATAATTATATATATGTCTCCTTAGGGATGATTATTTAATTATTATATAATAACCAAAATTTATTTTCCTCTACAAAATTTATTTCATAAAATCACACGTTTTCATTTTATTTTACACTCTATAAGAACACAATACACTGAAATAATGTTTTAAAGGAAGACGACCTTTATTTTTCTACTCAGTAACGAATATTTTTATTTAATTTCCATGTTATAATAAAAATGGTTTAGAGAATATTTTTACAATTAAAAAAATATTTATTATAGAAATATTAAACCATGTTTTACTTTTAAAGTATTTTTAAAAGTAATATGTTGATCACTTATAAAATGAGGTATTTTTGTCTTTTTACTAAAAATGGGTATGAAATAATTATTTCAATGAATATAACATAAAAGTTACATCCTATAAAAATGATAACCAATAATTTGATTATTCCTTTACATGTTTCAATGATTATTTTTTAATGAAATGTTTTTTTATTATTCTATAATTTTTTTAAATGGAATTTTAATTTTAAAAGGTTATTTTCCTAAGTAATGTTTGTAATGATATTTTTGTTGTGCTTATATAAATAAATGATATAAACTATTTACTTGATTTATTTTAAAAATGGATATATTGAAATTATACCAAAATTATTTTTTCGCTTGGTGGTTTATGATTTGTTTGATAGGGAAAATTACCAACATTGCATCTGGTTGTTCATACTATACTAATTATTTTTCATTTATAATGAATGATGGTTATGATTAAATTTTTATTCATATAACTAATTCAATGAACATAATAAGTGAATTGAAGGGCCCATTATAGACTCTATTTTAATGGGAATATCTAATGAGACCAAATAATTTGGATATTTTAATATGGGATTACAAATTTATGTATGTTTTCATGGAACAAGGCCTTGATAGAAAGTTTATTATGTATGAAATTATTGAAACCATGATTATGAAATTACATATAGATTTACATGTGATTACATAAAGGTTATGATAAACATATAGATGTATAAAGATGAAATTATTATTTATATATAATTATATTATCATCATTCCTTCCTTCCACATTTTTCTTTATGATCATGTTAATGATTAAATGGTATGAGATTTTTTATTTACTCTTCCATATTAATTTTGCCTTATTTTCACATATTCTATACTAAACATATTTGATCAGAATTATTTTTTCCCATTCCCTTGTATATGATTAATGAATCATATAATGAGATCAATGAAGAACCAGATTATTTTTACAGTGTTTTATACTTTTTCCCAATTTAATATTGGTATCATATTTGTATTTAGTATACCAAGAATACTGACTATTTAATCATCAAGGATATAATCACTGGTATCTTATGTAAATTTATTAACGTTACCATTGAATCTGGGCTACTAGAGGTTTGGTCTTTATATTTTTTATCAGAGAAAATTTATTAGAAACAATTGGAACTATATTTTGGAAAACATAAATTAGCAAACACATCCATAAGTATAAAATTATGGATAAATATAATTATATTAGAATATTATAATATTTTGGTGTGGTAGATATTCTGCATTTTCACAAGAAATATATCCTTTTTTGGTTACTAGATGTGTATATTGATTTGGTATAGATGCATCTAGGGGAAATTACCACAAATATAGTTGTTCAAGTATATATCAAACATAATTATTGTGTTTTGTGATTGGTCCCTTAATTTTCAACTATTTTGAAACTATTTGTGGGGTAATCTTGGTAAAATTAATATTTTATTAACGAATCATTAAGAAGGATTTTAATTCATCGGAACCATGAATATCCAAGGTCAAACTAAAGGTTTATTTTATTGAAAATAATATTTCATGATTTGGAAATCATAATAATTATTTACCAGATTACATGGTTTCCCAGAATTATTATTGTGTCTTAAATTATTATTCAAGGTTTTATTCAATGGATGGAAGTTGTAGGAATCATATTAAGACTAAATTTGATAGAAAATGAAGTTATTATGAGAACCTAAATTGGAAAATTATAGGAGGGAAATATATTTTGATTTTGAAAAAGTAGTTATCACAATATTTTATTACCAACCTACATCTTAAACAACTCTCAAACTCACCAAATAAGAGAATATTGTTTTTAGAGATTAGGTGTTGGAGATCATAAAGGAATTAAGCCCGAATTTCCTTCATGTCCGAAATGTGGAAGGAGAAACCCTATTGAATGAATAAATATAATACGATAATGTTTTATGTGTAGGATAGAAAGAAATATATTGAATAATTTTTATGGGAAAAATAAAAAATTTGACAGAGAGAAATAAATTTCTTCACAAGGTACCATATATAGTATTATGATTTATGAGTGTGAAAAATTGGAATTATCCATTCTTATTCCCTAAGAAATCAGTTAAATCCTACGCCATGGTAGGACCTATGTTAGAGAAATCATTATAGTGAATGTATTGAAGTGATTATGTATTGGTGTTCTATAATATTATTATAATTGTGTTATATTAATGTTATTGTGGATATAAGAATCATGAAACATTATGTATTAATCCAAAAAAATAACTTAAGGATTTGAAAATAAATATTCAATTGTATTCATAGACATGAAAATTTATTTAGTGGTATGGTGATAATGTTTTGTTTAGATTAAGAGATGGGTGAAATTGATGATTTTAATGGGATATTATTTGTGACATTGGAAATGAGTAAGTGATTTAATGAAAATGCGATTTAGGTCATCATTGATGAGGTTTTTCCAATTTTTTTTTTTATAAAAATAGTCTATCATTGTATTTGAGGAATAAGTAATATTGGATGTTTTGGATTCATATAGGATTCATTTTGCATTTAAATTATGTGTTATGTATTACATTATGGGTTTATAAGATTAAGGATGTCATAAAATCAAAAGGTATAGATATTATATTTAATGGTTTTTTGGTTGAGGTGATTTGAAACATTTACATATTTTTTTTGAATAATACTCTATTAATGATTAAATAAACCTTTTGGTAATTATTTTATTTGATTATATGTTAATTATTATCATTAAAATAGTGAGATATAGTTAAAATTGAGGGAAAAAAGTGAATATTTGTAAAAGTTATTTTTTCAGAGATATTTATGATCAAGCTAATGATTATCTATTTGGTTAGTATCAAAATTTGATTCATGAAATTTTGAGATAATATATTTATTTATCATTATAGTTAATTAAATTTTTATGATTCTTCATTAGGTTTTTGTATATATAACCTTAATGTTTAACATGATGTTTTGTAAGAATTATTATTTGGGAAGAATGTAATTTAATTTTTGGAAGTTAAGTTAAAAGGTATGAGATCACCATTTATGTCAAAATATTATTTATATTTGATGGTATTTTTGTTAACTGGGATGTAGGGTTATTTCTTTTTTGAAAAAATCAAAATTGATCTTTTACTATTATTTTGGAAATTATGAAGTAAAATGTATTAATTCATTACAAGATGGATTATAAAATTTCAATATTATCTTACCATGAATTAACCATTTCATATTTGAATAAAATTTAAATACATGGGGAATATATTGTTATACTTTTGTGGATTTATTAATAAGTTATTAATTTATATTATTTTTTAGGAATAAATAATTCATATTGAATACTTATAATTTATGTAAAGGATGAGATTGTAATGGAATAAGTAGAAGGATGAAATTAAACAGAAAAATTATGAATATTTTCTCATGTTACTATTTTATATGGTAAATTTGTTCTTTGAAATTAGGATAGGATCTCGAAAAAAATATATTATCCAATTATGATCATTTATGATGAATCAATATTATTTTCATACATAAAAGTTTTTTGGTTTTTTAGTTGTAAAATATAACCTGGATATGTTCTATATAACCATATATTAGTCATTGGGAATTAGTTTTATCCTCCATGTCTATATTTTTTCACCCAAAAACATTTCTCCAATTCAGAAACCTCATTTTGTCTTATTCTAGATGACCATGATATTGCACTTTTCCTCCATTTAGTAAGACATTTTATTTTTTACTTTTTACAATATCGTTATTCAGAAAAGGTACCTACAAATTACATACCCTAGATTAAACAACACATTTTAAAACCGAGATAGTGAAGTTTTTTATTTTGGGGGAGAATTTGATACCTTGATATTTGAAAACACCACTATGTTTTAAATCATATACCACACGCATGATAGAGCTTAAATGAACAACAAAATATTATTATTCAAATATGGCCATTATAAAATAAATATTGAATTAGTACTTTTGAAAACTATTATCCCCTTTATTATATTATATATATATGTTGAAACACTCAATAAAAATATATTGATTAAATCTTATGTATTAAGCACTCAAGTATTATAAATGACAATATATTTTTTAAAATATTTTTCCATTAAATATTAATTCTATTTCTTTTTCTGGTTGAATATTATAATCATTTTATGAAAAACATAAAATATTTTTTTAAAAACATTATATATTTTTAATCTCTATATGAAAATAATTATAAAATTAATTTTAGTAATTTTTCTCAAAAGAATCATTTTCCAGTGAATAATGAAAAATATAATTTTTATTTAAATTTTAAGGTTAAATGATTTACAGTGTTACATTTTGTTAGAAAATGATTCCAAATTAAAATTAGTTATATTATATTATTGAAAATAAAATTGAATGAATTTTAATTTATTTTATGGATAAAATTGGTATAAAAATATTTTCATACTTCAAAAATACATCTTTTTTAAAATACTATTTTTATTGAGTTTTTTGAACCATTTTTAAATTAATTTATTCCTAACATTAAAAATGATTCATAGAAATATGAAACCATATTTTTAATCAGGAGGATAAATTTTTTTAAATAGTAATCTTTTTTATATGGTCAATATTAATAATAAAATCGATAAAAGGTTCTCACAATGGTAATGGTAAAACTAGTAAAATATAGTAGGAAATTATTTAGAAGGCTTAAAAATTTCCCTATAACATGAACTTAACCTTTTTTATTGATGGATATTAGACACATCCATACATTTATAAAGTATATGGAAACAATGTGCCACATTTATTATATTATGACATTTATATTTATTTAGGAAAATAATTAATACAAAAGGTCACAAACATGACATTAATGACTCTATTATTTTAAAATAATTTAAAAAAAAGGTGATGTGTGGTTATATTTTTTTATTTTAATGATAAAGAATTATTTTAATAATATTAGTTTTTTGAAATTTAATTAAAATAATAATAACACTAAATATTTACTCAGAGCTAACGTAAAATGTATTTATTTAATAGAAATATAAATTAAATGATATTAAATATAATAAAAGTAATAATAATTAGATGAATATCACATTTTCACATATTTTTTAAATCAATATGTTATTTTTGGGATGTTTCATAGGATTATATTTGAATTAAATATTTTTTTGGTGTCTTTAATATAATATTTGTTTAATATTATCAAAAAATAAATTAATGATATTTAATTTTAAATAATATCTTATTAAATTATTTATTTTTAGCAAATTATTTTATGAGGATTTTTAGGATTAAAAATGGTAAAAATTTGAATCCCATTTAAATTTTGAATCCAAATTTTACCTTATATGCAAAATTATAAAACATTAAGAGTTAAATAATTGTTACTACTGTTAAGGTTAATATAAGATAACTTTGGAGTTAAACCGAAAATAAGTTTTAAAACACAACATAAACCTATATAAATTTAATCAGATGATGTTATTTAAAAAAATATCCATATCTTATTATATAAGACAAACCAGAATAATTATTCTAGATAATTTTCATTTTATATTTTAATCATTTATGAAATTCCAAGAGTTCCCCTCTTCTCCATAATAAAAGGACACCCCATTATCTCAATTATAAATAGAACCATGAGTCATCTAGATAAACCAAATAAACCCCACTAATATTATAAACTACCTAATAATTAGATTTATTTTTTTGTCTTTTTAAAATACAATTCCACATGCCCTTAAGAATGAATATAAATGATGTTTTACAAGGAATGGGTAATTTTCCATACCAACACATTCAGTTACATTATTCTTCTTATGAATCATCTAAATTTGGTGTAATCATACTAAAATAATTACTCTAGTATCATAAATATACTATTAAAATATTATTACTATTGTTAAACAATTTACTATCTCTTTTCTATCCAATGAAAAGTTTAACTATAACTCGTTCATATAAATGGATTAATATCTCCACAAAGAGAAGTAAATCATCTTTCATAACATCATTACACGGATGGTTATAAAGATAAAACTAATATTTATATATGATATCTAAAATATAATTATTAATGTCATTCACGCATATGTGTAGACTATAACCTCCACAAAGTTATTTTATTCATTATTCATTTCATATTTACATAGATATTAAGGAGGATATATTTAATGAAATTATATAGTATTTTAGATATAATAATGATTTAGTAAAGAATAATTATTATTTAGAATTATTTTTTTCCATCCTTTGAAGGGTGAGAACAACATTGATGCTCACGTATGGCCTACCATATCCATGAATGATTTAATTCATTTTTATTTCTATACATTTTATGGATGATTATAACTATGTATATAATTAATATATATGGAATTTAAATCATTATTTACATTACATAGAATTTGTAAACACAATCAAAGTAAATTTACTAAAACTACAGAACCAAAACATTCATGAAAAACAAAGGAGTTATCACCCAGAATAGTGATTTTAATGATAAATTGTTAATAAAAAGGTTGTAAAATTGTATAAGTAAATATTATATGGTATGATATATATTGTTATGGATTAAGAGTATATATATATATATTCTAAATATTTATTTATTATATAGGTTTTGTGAACACATATGAAAAATGTATCCTCGGGTAATGGGTTTTGTTATCTCAATTTCCATTAATTGAGTTATACTTAAAATTCAATGATTTTTTAATGGAATAATAATGTGTAAAATAAAATATGATTATATAATTTTATTTTTTTATTTTTTTTGGATTTATATCTATCACAAATTATCACATCATTGATTAAATCTAGCATTAATGATAAAATATTTTTAAGGGTTTCTCACCTCAGATTTATTTTAGTGATACATATTTCATATTCACCATTGGATTCATATTATGTGTGTTTAAAATAGTCCACATTGATATTTTATATCATTAATCTCTTTATAATCATCTTATTTAATGTTTCATGGGAAGTAATTTCTTTCATTTGGGTTATGATTAGAAATATTATAGTGGTAAGGGTTTATTTCATAATGTCATCATTTTTTTGATATTTATTATGTATAAGTCTCTACTAATAAAATTAATTGATCATTATATATTTTAATAAATTAATTTTCTTCTAAAATGTTAATTTATTGAAATTATAAGAGTTACTTTCCTTTTCCCATATGAATGAACTGAATACACATAAATAATGTTTTTAAGGTACACTATATTATTTATACTCCGTATGGATTTTGTTTCTTAAATGTCTATATTTTCATTATAAATAATTACTGAATGTTTTTACTGTTTTAAAATGAATTTTCAAAATTAAATTTTACTGATTTTTGAATTTTTTAAAATGGTTTAAAAATAATCATTCATTCATATTCTAAATGAGTCGCTTTTTCATTTTATCATCAAAAATATAAAATTTAGCATTTTGTTAACATATATAGAATGAATTTATTTTAATTCTATCATAGATCACATATTATTTGAAAATTATGTTACATTTTTCTAGTATTATAATCAAACCAAACCATTTCCCGATAATTCTAAATATTTTTTATTTTTAAAATAAATTTCATTTTGAAAAGGATATTTTCATCAACAATGTTTTTAATGATCCTTTTATGGAATTTCTATTATTAAAATTAAAAAATTACATTGTTCATTGTAGTTTGTGGATACTTTGTAATGATATCATCATTATTCTTTCCTTATGTGGTCTATGATGACTTATATAGGAGAAATTATTGACATTCCAAAAACTAGTTCTTCCTATAGGGACTGTTTTTTATTATTATAAAACATTGAAAACATGGTATTTTTTTTAATTTGAGAATGAATATGAGTCAACAAGTGATGGGTGGGGCCCATTAAAGTTCATTTATGCATCAGTTGGCCTCATGAGATAGATTAGTTTGGGCATTTGGTTGAGACCATACTAATATTTGTACAATGTCTTGGAATAAGGCTATGATGGTTGGTTTACGATTCTAGGAAATATGTGTCCCATAATTATAAAATTAGATTCTGATATCCATTTGTTTAATTAAATATTTCCAATATCCATAGTTTTTTTACAACCTTGTGATTGTGTTTGTTAGACTATTTGATCATCGTTTATTCTTTCTTTTTTATTTTGAATTCTCAAGTTATTTATTAAATGATATGTTTTTTCAGTTATTTACATTTTCATATTAATAATTCATTATTTACTCATGATAATATACCCTGTATATAGAACTTATAGAGTATCTGAGCTCAAACATATTTTTTCCCTTCCCCAGGTTATGGACAAGAAAATTATATTGAGTTTAATGATGCGAAATATTTAAATTCATTTTGTCATTTATTTTATTTCTAATGTAAAATGGGAGCATGTTTGTCACTATTTTACCATAATTAGTATACTAATCATCCCTTCAGGATTAAATTGTAGGTATCATATACCAATGTATTGATGTAACCACCGACTCTGGGATATGAGAAATAGTATTTTTATCGAGGGTATAATACGAAATAATGTGGTGACTATACCCTCTCACAAAGTAAAAAATTATAGGTATATAGCCATCTATTTAAAAATATATAGTACTAGTAATATAAAAATGATAACACATCATTAATATTGAATAAAAGAAGAGAAATATATACCTTGATGATCATACCTGAAATATGATCATTATTTGAACACCACGTAAGTCACATGAATGTATTAAAATAGATAAAATTCTTAAGAGGAGGTTCTACCGACTACATTTAATATCTCTTCCCAGACTCTAGACTAATAGTTATATAACCCACTATATTGGATATAAATTTGATAATCACATCATAATGTAAATAGATAATGAATAACAATAAAATAATACCTTATTATCTCCATGAATTCCATTGTAATAAGCAACTATGTGCTGATTGGTTGTGTGAAAACTCTACCATCATGAACCCTAAGAAGTACCCAATTCTAGTCCATGATAGAAGGATAGTTATAAAAATATTTTCGGAATAATCTAGATACATACACAAGGATACTAAATATTTCTCTTAGTATCCATATAGCACAATGTTGGATTCGTCCATATGGTCTTATCATCCCAACACTACCTCAGGTTAGGCCACAAGGCCATATCATCCCAACATGTTATCTCGGGTCAACCTAAAAGGCCTTAATACCTCTATAGAATCTACCATGTGTCCAAACACAAGTCAATAATTCCTATACACTATGTACATGTGAATCATTTTCATTATCCCAAGGTATGGATACACCCCACAAATATACAATAATACAAAAATGGTCCACTTGTTATTAGTTACACAATCAATACCACTTATGTTATGAAAAAGAAACATAATATTGTTGAGCATATATACATGTAGAGTATACAATTTCAATATGATAAATAAGTAGTAATTAACCGAGACATGTCATTATCAACAAACATATTAGAACATGTTACATAATTACACACATGGAAAACATGAATTATATATTGTCCTAAAAGTATAAACATTCACCCACATGAGATGACTATCATGTATATTTGAACACAAATTCAAAATCATATTTCACGTGAAGATAATTGGTGTATACATTTAAGCATTTCATGACATGAATACATGAGTCATTGATTCTATACATGTGATCCTAGAAAACATGCTCTATTAGGATACCATAACATACTCATAGAATAAATCATAATTAAAGATCTCACAATAAATACGTATCTAGTAGAACAAACACATATAAATGTGGATCCATATATTCTAAGGAACTCATTAGTTTTCAACAATTATCCATTTTTAGTCCATAGTATGATAGTGCTCAAGGGATAATCGTAGCCCTTAGCATGTTTCTAAATTACATAATTCATGGTTCCATTAATTAATTGTTACATGAGGGCCATTAATTAATTAATAATTACAAGTTATTCATAACTCAATTATAATTTAAGGGTTGTTCACCCAAGGTGGAGAAACTCATATCACATTCTAATAAATATTTCAGAACAAAATATGTTAGATTATATGTGAGAAAAATCCTCACTCAGAGTGAAATCTAAACCTTGAAGACTCAAAAAAAATTCGTAGTCAATATACGTATATTTGGCAACCACTGATCTCCATAAATATCAAATATCCCTTCCTAGTTAGAACCATCACTAGCCATTCATGGATGGATCATCTAACACAAATGACTTCTTTTGGGTTTAGCCACAATGATATCCAATGTAGTATGATCCACTCCAAACACACTCTTGATTATTCATTATGAAAAATTCCCAATCAAATTCCATGATTCTATGTAAAATAAAACAAACTTTAACCAGAATCTATAGAATATATCACTAAAGGGGCACAAATTCATCAAAAAATACATCAATTGAACAATTTGATCATCATGGGACATCCTCTAGTTATACAGTCCCATGGATACAATGATCCTAAACAACTCCATCAATTAGTAATTCAATTTTCATCTGATTCTATATTTGGAATCATGTCAATGATCAATCAAGAATCATGATTATTGATAGAAAGTAGATCTGAAGTGATATTATACATTAAAATATAATATTTAAATAAACATACCAAGAGTAATGTCCATAAAAAATGACATAATGATCTACACCCACATGTTATAAAAGTGGATATGATTTTAGAAAAATGAGGTATTTGAAATGGATTCACCATTACATATTTCATAGATCCATCCTGATTTGAATATATTTGATGGAAGTAGGAGGAGGATAGGATTGACTAAAACCTAATAAATATTTTTAGACTTTGGAATAAATCATGATGTGAATATAGTAGAAAAAATGCCAAACAACCCTCCATTAAGTGCTATCTAGTGTTCCCTAGGGATTATAAAATCAAGATCCACCAGATATTGGGTGACTGACTAGCCACCTGATACAAAATCATTGGCTGGAAGGCAATTCATTCATAGCATCAAGGTTTATACCCAACCCACTATCATAAAGGTTTCACTATATAAGTCCAGTTATACTAACCAATCCATTATCCTACTTCTATGTCCTAAGTCTCCCACCTAGCTTCTATTCATTCCCAAAAAATCATATCATGAGTTATTAGAATTGAATAATCCTGGGTCCACAATTAGTTATATAAAAAATTCACCCATTCAATTTAATATAAAATTACATTTAAAATACACAACCATGATGGAATAATCCATTACAATATCCATATAATAGTTCGTATCTTCCATGGGATGTTCTAGTGGCATGATAATCTTGCCTCGAAATATTCCTAGATCATACTTATAAGGAGTCCTCTATCATCCATTTTCAAACATCAAATTCTACCACATGTATGGCCTCATTCCTAATTTCCATTCATGAGTCCATTGTGATATTCCATGGATAAACACCAGTACGTATACCAAAAATCCACTATACACTAACTTGAATACCATGACCATATCATCCATTTGACCAGACAACTCATGGTGTTTTCAACTTATTCATCATGAAACATGATGTTGATCCCCTGTATATGAATCTATATATATATAACATGATTATAAAATTCCAATTCCACTCCCTGTGTAGTTCAATCGCATTGTGATTGATCAATAAATGATATGAGTTAATTATAAGGAGAAACCCATCATTCATTATTCTGAGGAGATATAATCGGATTGTACCAAAAAAATAATTATATACAAGAAGACATTTTCTAATATTCCCTGATCGATTTTAATAACCTTAGTCATACCCTATAATCCTATCCCATTTTTCACACTCGTACTTTTGAAATAATTTTATTTTATTATTTTATCTAGTTTTGTAAAAATTCTAAGTGTGGGTTGAGCCCGAATGAAATTTTTTAAAGGTTAATGATGTTTTGGGCTTGGAAGAATATGGTGCATAGTAAAGGAATGGTCTAAGCCATGTGGATTCTCAAAATCACCATACGATCTTCCCAGTGTAGGGTTAATTAAATAATTAAGAACAGAAATAATAAAGTAAAAAAAAATAAGAAAATTAAAATGAAATTAAGGACTATTTTAATAATAATTATAATATTATTATTATTTAAGAATATTATTATTATTATTTAAGAATATTATTGTTATTATTTATAATAATAATAGTATTATTATTATTATTATTGTAATTAAATTAATGTTTTTCTGGGGTTACTTTTTTTTTCTTCATCCATTCTCATTTTCTTTTAACTTTATTTTTTTCCTCAATATTTTCCCACTTCCTCTCCCTATACCGTAAAACCCCATAATTTTATCCCCAATGAACCTCCCTTCCCAAGCTTCTCCATTAGCCATTTCCCTCCCCTACATCTCCCTTACGTCGAAACTGGTTTGCGTTAGGTACCCCCCCCCACTCCAGAGACCTCATAGTAGAACTGCTTCACTCTATTTCCGACCATCCCCACACATCCCTCGTATCCCCCTTTCTTTTTTGGCATGGATTACCTCTAGAAATACCATTTCTTCTGTGGCTAGATTCTTTAACCCCTATCTGTGTCCCCTATCCCAGCGCTGCAGGTGCCAACCACCTGAGTAAACATCCATCCTCTTCCGTTAGGGTTTTGGTTTTTCTGTGGTAGGGATCCATTGGTTTAGGGTCGGATATTGATATTTTTTGTTTTCATTCTTTATTTAGGGGTTTTCCTTTCTCATGGTGCATTTGGAATGCAGTGGAAGTTTTTTATTGAATTGTTGTTGATTTCTACACTAAGGAAGGGGTTCTGTGAATAAATATTTTTTGAGGAATTATTTTTCTTTTGTTTAATTATTTTGAAATGTTCTTTATTTTTTTATATGGATGAGAACATAGTTTTTAAGGTATTTAAGTATGGTTTTGAATTATATTTTTACCATTTTATATGATATAGAGTGAATTTTTAGTGAAAACTCAAATTGATTCATTTGTTAGTTTTTTATAAATTGTACAGTTATTTTATTAAATTATTCAAGGGATTATAATTGTGTTTTCAAGAGGAATCAATATGAATTTGATCATAATAGAATATTTGACTCGGTTTTATTGTATTAATCCATTCGATAATTCTTGAAATTGATTAATAATTTTTATTAGTGGTTTACATAATTATTAAAATGGTTTATTTAATAGTGAAAATGGATTATTTGACTGTTCAACTGATGGTAATTATGTTTTAAAAGGGTTTTGGTGTGTGTATAGTTTTAAAAGAGGGTTTGGGTGTGAAAATGGTGGTATTTGGTGTGTGTAGTGCCTTCTTCTGTTAGATATATGAATATTCCATGTGGTTGGAACGTGAAACATGAGTGGGAACTATGGGAAACCCTGGTAAGTATGTGGGAGGACAAGGAATAATGTTCTAGTGGAACAAAAGAGTATTTTTTACATTTCTCATAGCATGTTTGGTGACTACAAGACAAGAACAGCTGATGGATGATGATGGGAGACCACCAGGGTTATGGGGATATCCCCTACTAGTGTCTCATGAACAAGAACATTGGTTGTTGTGGTTCTAAAAACAGTTTTCACTGAGGCACAATGTTTTAGGGTCCCACTACATACTAGTACCTATAGGGACTCTCCCATATTTAGTGATCATTGACTATATTGCACTCACTATCCGCATATGGTGTAAAATTTGAGTTACCATAATGTAAAGGGTATTTTATTTGAATATATCATTCCTTTAATGTTGTTTTCACTAAATCTCATTTACTTTAAATTGTAGACTCATTTCCTATATGTTATCAAAATTCAATTTTTATTTTTCATATAATTTTTATGCATGGTATATTTTTTAGGATGGAATTCTGTTGAGCCTTATATCACACCCTACTCACACATTTGGTTGTATGTTAATTTGGTAATGTCTGATACATGTAAGGGTAAAGATTTTGGTGATGCCAGTTCAGGTTTCTTGTAGTCTTTCTGGATGCAGGGATTTAGAGATGGATTTAGGGTGGTGTACTCATTCCAGGTGGTGATTTTTGGGTTGGTTTTGGACACCTAAATTTGTGGTTGTTTTTGGGATTTTTATAAACCTTATGGTAAATTTTGGAACCTTGTAATGGATTGTTTTATTTGATTTCAACCTTTGGTTTATTTTATATTATCTATTTTTTTATGTTTTCATATTCAGGTAAACTATTCCCACTTACATTAGTTGATACCTAGGAACTTATGCCAACCCCTAGGGATCTAGAATGCACATAAGTCCTTTCCATGAATTGGGTCGAGTGCTAGTTTGGATGAAGAACCAGATTTGTTCGCGAAAAAATGGCTTTATAGGATTTCCTTAATCCCTTTGTGTCAATTTATTTTGGTTGAGTCTAGTGATGCATGATCTAAGACTGCTGGGGATTAAATTTTTGGTTGTGATTGGGGTGTCTAGCCAGCACACCTCGTTACATACCTTGAGTCAACATGGGATGTTAGGATATTTGCATGAATTCTCTTCCAGGTGGTACGTTTATGCTATTTAATGAACGTGGAAAATGGCTAGAAGTGATGTGGTTTCTTCATTTCTTATTGTGAAAAGAGCGATTTATTTGTATTCGATGATAGAAAAAAATGAGGCTTTTTTTCATAATGATATCCTTGTAACTATTTCTTTCTATAGAATAATTCCCCCCATTAGTGCTCCCTTTCACACACATGAGGAATCTAGAGAGGGTTTTCCCTCAACACTTGATCAGAGGTTGGTGGAAGCTACATTCTGTGATTTACAGGCCCTAGGAAGGGGACTAACTCCCTCTCATACTCCTACTCTAGTTAGAGAGGCCAGATCATGTCCTTTGAAGGACAAATCCCTAGAGTTTCTCAAGAACAAACTCCCTTTATTCTGAGGTACCACAGAGCCTCATTAAGAATATGAGTGGTGTCACGACCCCCTCCCCACAAAGAGTACCCCTCAAGGGCCGACAATATTAGAAGGGAGATAATGACCCCTGAGTCCCACCTCCAGTAGGCCCCAGGTTGGAGACTAGCACAACTGGTATAGAAATCACACAAATGGAAGGAATTACCCTTTAAGAGAACATGTGCAGAAGAGAGAGATAATATAGAAACCAACCAACTCCAACTCAGAACTGAAATATAAAAGGATACCCAAGTGCACATATGAAATGTCATGAAAAACTACTACAACTGAAAGGGGAAAATTGCAAGGACCCAAAAGAAAGTAAAAAGAGTAGAAACCACAATCCCAAACAGCTATAGAAACCCCATGATAGTAGAAAATATCTTGATCTCTAACATTCTCCAAGTGACCTGAAAAAAAATATTATATATACATAGGGTGAGTAAAACAGTATACTCAGTAGGATCCTTCCCGAAGCCTCTCATGCAAATGTAAAGAAAGCATGCTAAAGCACAGTGAACAACATGTGAAACTAACTCATCACCTAAACAGGTATACTAAGTTCCAAACCTCAACATGGATACTCTCACAAAGTAACATATACAAGAATATATCATATAATAAATAATATCAAGGGTACCATGCTATATCTTCCCCACTGGTTTGCCACTTTTCCCCAACGTCGCACGTCCTAAGCATCTCTCTCCAAAAGGCATACCTACAAACACCTAGGAAAAGAACCACAACATGAATCTCGTAAAAAAAACCCACCACGTCCATGTAAGCATAGTAAACAGGTGGTTTTGGGGAGCCACCACAGCTCGCATAACGTGTATCATACATCGGGTATTATACCTCAAGCCATTACTGCCCATACACAGAGTAAGGATCCTCAAGCCATCGCAGCCTATACACATTACACCAATAGTTGTCCATATAAAACTATATCAAGAATATATGTGTGTGAATAACCACAATACATTACAACCCTCTACACACATATATGAGGAAAACTAAACATTATGCCAACCATCACATTAAACATTCAAGAGAAGAGAGTGGGGTCAAAGGGGGTAGTCATCCATTCATCCTCCCACTAGAATATTGTGGAAAACACCCCACCAGGGCTCAGAATCCCTAGTGTGTCAGTTTCCCTTACTAACAGGGTGGATTAGCATATAGAAACAAAAAAAGTGCAGAATATACTAAACCTCAAAACCACACTATGGGAATAAACTAGTCTTAAACACAAATGCAGATAATGTCTCTCGGACTCTGGGCTACTTATTATAAGACTAGGTATCCTATAAGCACACAACCATTTAATGTCCTTTAATATATTATTTCATTACCTTATTATTAGTTTCACTTTAAATTAATTAATTCTTTATTCATTATTTAACCAATAACAATTCCACATTAAATTTCATTAGCATCACACCCAATGTCTACTATCCCTTTAACATTACAACCTCGTCATAATGTTCCAGCAGACTCTAACCCCATGGGTTGACATTATTTATCCAATTATTCGTTACTGAATTACTTTCCTACATTCTCATACATTCTATAAAAACATGCTATGCTACTAAACACAAGGGGTCTCAATATTGTGAGTAGATATACTACCCGTCAAGTCTTTGCCTCTTATATCAAGAGCATAGACCCATCCTCCCTTGAGAATCTCAACACAGAAAGCATGTGGCCCACTCTATGTGACATCTCCTCTTTCAGAAGAAGTGTAAGAAAGACCAGCTACCTTGAGTAGTGGGGAAAAGTAAAGTAGATAATCAACCAATAAGAAACAGCAAGCATCCAACAATCACATCCATCCTATTCCATCATCCCCGGTGTCCTCCCCGACACCCACATGCATAAACCGATGAATCTCTCCACTCTAGGAATCATCTTATGCCACAACCAAAAGGCCTCCATGCCCCCACATATCACAACAGCCCTCTGAGCTCACATCACAACACAAGAAGCACGAAAATAAACATCTTAATAATTGGGCTCTTCAGCCTTTTAACAATCAAGAGGGTAACTCAGAACCCTTCCAGGAATTATCCAACAATCAGTTCTTTAATCCATCTTGAATTAAATGATTTATTACTCATAGGATCCAAATTTGGAAAACCTAATCACAAAATCTATCAAAAAAATAATTAAACATGTTTACTGCACAAATTTTATTAACATCAAATTATAACAAGGAGAACGAGATTCATTTACATGACTCATTATCTTCTAACAAGAAAATTATCAATTAATTTCTATTTACGTTCATTACCAATTTCCATCAAGAACGAACAGCCAAACAAAGAAACCATAGATATCACACTGTCTAGAAAAACAAGAGGAAATAATATATGATCTATAACAATTTATTTATCCTGTTTAAATTTTTATTAGGTCAATTCAATTTTCATTGAGTGGGATAAAACATTCTAACGATATAATTTCATGTAAAAGAAGATAGAATCAAATGATCCCCTATGTCAAACGGTTCTTGACATTCTTTATCCACACAATAGGTCACGATCCTCCTCTCGCGACAACTAAATCCACCTGAGGATGCCACTGTACGACCACACCAACCGATCCCCAAGAAAACTCCATTAGAAGCATGGAGATTACATGCAATAAAATTGAAAGTACAAAAATGAGAACATGAACTCCAAAGGAATGATGATAAAAAATACCTTATATTGAAGATTGATCGATACTTCTTGGTTGCACAGAAACAAGGGGTGCACTAACAACATGAAGGATTCCGAGGAAACCAATCCATAATGAAAAGATTGATATCATGATTCCTATAGGAAAGAAGGAAATGATCGAGCGTCTCACACCAGAGAACAAGGAGGAAGAACAAGGGAGGAAGATATCATGTCCCTTTTAATGATTTAACAGGGAGACAGTTTATGATACACTTAATTTCCCATTAAAAGTGGATCATATTAAACCACAAGGCGGGACGAAGTAAAAAAATCTTGAGCCATAGAAATAATTAATATAGGATTTATTCCCTTTGAATCAGCCTTAGAGTCCTTAAAATAAGGCTTTAAATGCATTTTATGTCAATGGAAAATGCTAAAGGGGAGAAATTGTAGGAAGCTGGAAACACTGTTTAGGAACTCAAAATTAGGAAAAGGAAAAACACTATTCATTAACCTCACTGTTTGAACCTCACCAATAGAACACTGTTTATGAACCTCATTGTTAGAACATTGTTCATGAACCTCACCATTAGAACCTCACTGATAGAACACTATTCGTGAACCTCACCATTAAAACCTCACCGATAGAACAGCGTACACCTACTATTCTGGAAACATTGTACACCTACCGTTATGGAAACACCGTACACCTACCTTTCTAGAAACACTATTCATAAAACTCAAAAATTTGAAAATGAAAAAGAGGTCACCGTTAGAGGATACCGATCGAACTATTCATAGAATTTTAAATTTGGAAAAGGATAGAGTGGTTACCATTAGAGGTTATCGATAGAACTGTTCACTGAGGGAACTGTTCATGGAATTGAAAATTTGGAAAAGAAAAGGGAGGTTACCATTAGAGGTTACTGATAGAACTTCTCACAGATGGAATTCTTCATAGAATTGGAAGTTTGGAAAAGGAAAGAGTGGATACCATTAGGGGTTACTGATAAAACTGTTCACCAATGGAAATGTTCATAAAATTGGAAATTTGGAAAAGAAAAGAGAGGTTACGGTTAGAGGTTACCGATTGAACTATTCACCAATGGAACTGTTCATATAATTGGAGATTTTGCAAAGGAAAGAGAGGTTACCATTGGACATCACCATTGGCACTGTTTAGAAAAGGTTACCGATGAAATGTTCAAAATTGTCTGTCATTGGAACTATTCACCGAGGGTCACCGTTGCTAGTGTTCACAGAAAGGGAAAATTGGAAAAGCATTAGGGATAAGTCACCATGACCTCCTGTAACACCTCAAACACCATCTTTTCACAATGTAATGGACCAGAGAGGTCGGTGCCATTACATCAAATACCTCTCAAAACATTCTCTTCCTAGATAATTTAAAACCCACCTAAAGTGAAAACAAAACTAGGTCTGAACAACCACCCATCGAGATACCTCTCAAAATAGAGCAAGCCTAAAAACCAACAATGGGAGAAATCTCATAAAAATGAAAGGTTTATAACCACAAAGACAACATTGATACATGAAAAGAGTTAAACATCAAACAACTCTAGGTACTCAGCACATATCTATGTCTCACATTCCTAGGTGCTCTCATCCATATCGCTGTGTTGCCACACGACACGAACCAAGGGGATATAATGCCTACGAAACACCTTCTCCTTGCGGTCTTGGTTCTCTATAGGTCGCTCCTCAATGGTTGCATCATCATCAACATCGATCTCTCCCCAATCTATGTTGATAGAGTCATCATGAAGATAATGAAAGAGCTATGATACATGGAAAACATCATGTATCTGACTCATATGTGGGGGATGTGCTACTCGATACACCATAGATCCAACATGATCTAACACCTTGAAAGGCCCAACAAACCGGGGAGAAATCTTACTCCCATGACCAAACCTTCACTGCCCACAATTGGGAGTCACCTTCAGAAACACATGATCCCTAACATTAAACTCTAAGGGTCTCCTTCATTGATAATTATATGATTTCTGATGATCTTGCACTATCTTCATACTCTCATGATTCACCTGAACCATCTCTTTTGTATTCTACACTAGTTCTGATCTGAGAATTGTTGACTCTCTGACCACAGTCCTACAAAACGAAGAATGGAAAGGCCAGCCATACAAGGCTTCAAATGGTGCCATACCGATGGTGGATTGAAAGCTATTATTGTAAGAGAACTCCACCCAGGGTAAGTGCCTCATCCCTGAACCTCCAAAATCAATAACACAAGAGAATAACTTGACTTCAAGAGTTTGGATGGTTTACTTTGTCTGACCATCCATTTGAGGATGAAATGTGGTGCTAAGGAATCATTGAGAACCGAAAGCATATTGAAGACCTCTCCAAACCGTGGAGGTAAAATGAGGATCTTGATCAGAAATGATAATCCTTGGGACTCCATGAAGTCTCACCACCTCCTCTAGATAATTCCTTGACAAAAAATCCATTGACCTGAAATTCTTGATCACTATGAAGTGGGGTGATTTTGATAGACGAACAACTACCACAAAAATAGGATCATGTCCTCCCGGAGCTCGAGGTAAACTAGTAACAAAGTCCATTGATATTTCCTCCCACTTACACTAAGGAATATCTAGTGGCTGGAGAAGACACCCAGGAACATGGTGTTCCCCCTTCACCTTCGGGCAAACCAATCATCGAGACACAAACTCCACAACTGAACACTTCATCCCAGGCCACCAAAACTGGATCCTCATGGATCATTACATATTTTTCACACTAGGATGAACCACTAAAGGAGAACTATGAAACTCTCTGAGAACCATCTCACACATGGTCAAAGGAAGAAAAATCCTATTGTGATACAACAATCAGTGTTGTTCATCCTCAGACCACCCATCAAGGACCTCTCCGCAAACAACTCTGTCACTCCAGAACTCCACCTCTAGATCCCCCAACTGGGACTCTTCTACCCGCTTCACGAGAGATGACTGCACCATTATATAAAAAAGACAACCTCTACCCCCAACTTCTCCCATATAAAGATATAATGGTGAAAATTCTTCCATTACTCTCCTGTAATCACCGGATTCACGCAAAGCTTCACTACGTGACTTTCGACTCAGCACATCAGCTACAACATTACCCTTTCCATGTGTATATGATATCTTGAAGTCATATTCCGATATGAACTCCATCCACCAACGATGTCGTATATTCAAGTCACTCTGGGAAAAAATACAACTCAAACTCTTATGATCGGTGAAAACCACAAAATGCTCACCAATGAAGAAATGTATTCACAACATTAGAGAAAACACCACGGATAAAAAATCAAGACCATGAGTGGAATAGTTATGTTAATGGGGATGTAACTTCTGAGACCCATAGGAAACAAATGATCTTTTCTACATTAGAACATATCCCAACCCCAGATGTGAAGAATCACAGAAAACGTCAAACTGAACTCCCTCAGCTGGAAGACAATGAATAGGAGTACTTACTAACTTCTCCTTTAGTTACTCGATAGCTTCCTGACACTGAATAGTCCTTATGAATGCCTGATCCTTCCTATTCAAAGCTGTCAGAGGAGTCGCAACTCCTGAGAAATCGGTTATGAACCTCCTGCATTAGCCTGCAAGACCATGGAAACTTTGCACCTCTGACTTTTTCTTGGGGGATTCCCAAGACACAAACGCTTCTATCATCGATGGATCCACAATTAATACCTACTGGGACACAACATTCCCCATGAAATACACTTCCTAAGCCCAACACTCACACTTCAACCACTTCCCAAAAAACTGATGTTGATGATGAACTCTCAAAACAGCGTGTAGATTCTCTTCATGCTCCTCCTCATATGTGGAGTACACAAGGATTATTTTAATGAAAACCACCATGAACATTTCCAGGAACTCATAGAACACAACATTCATCAATCCCATGAACACATCTGGATCATTCATCATGCCGAACAACATTACAACGAACTCATAATGCACATGACAACAAGGGAAAGCAGTCATTGGGATATCCTCATCCTTTACACGCATATAATGATATCCGGACCACAAGTCGTTCTTTGAGAACCAACTTTCACCCTTCAGTTGATTGAATAAATCTTCAATCCATGGAAGAGGATAACAATTATGTATTGTGACTTTCCTTAAGAGACGATAATTGACACACAACCGCAAACTGATTCCTGCCTTCCTCACAAAAAAAAACGGTTGCACCCCATGGTGACACACATAGCTTAACAAAACCACACTATAACATACCTTCAAGTTGTATACATAGATCTCATAACTCAGAAGGGTCCATCCTATATGGATACATAGAGATACGAGATGCTCCTAGTTATAGCTCGATCCCAAACTCGATATGTCATCTAGGTGGTAATGCTACAAACTCTTCCAGGAAGACATCAGGGTACTATTCTATGATCCTAGGAATTGCCAACTGTTGAAACTCTTATGAAATAAACATCATATCGTCCATTACGAATGATAAGGATGGAACACACCTATAACCCATCTAAGGATCTCGCTCACCAATAAACACCACCAGCTTTTCATCCGCACCAATGAAAATGACCTTCTTCCTGAAGTAATCCACGATAGCCTACACTGAATACAACCAATCCATTACAAGGATGACAACATATGGTTGTATTATTAAACACAGGAAATCTCCCCAAGAGAGGTATTTCCCCAACACTTGCTCACAGTCTCTACATACTTCAAACAAGTCAGCTCTACCTCCAAGTGGAATAGTCAATGCTAAGGGAACTAGAAGCCTCTATATCACAAGTCCCAAAGCATGGAAAAGGGTGGGTTATATGAAGGATATTGTTGATCCTGGATCAAAAAAGACATACACCAAGCTATAAAACAAGCATAGGGTACCATGAATGACGTTTTCCTTGCCTAGAGCTGACAATGCTAGAGCATGAAGCTGACCACGACCTCCTCCATGGCCTCTCTATCCCTGATGACGACCACCACAATGGCCTGTCTCTACTCTCTGAGGACGGGGAGCGTCATGGGGTTGTCGTCTGCCTTCCCAATCTACCCTCTTCTGATCCCACGCTGGTGAAACCTACTACTGCTGCCTCCGCTGGAACCGCCTCCATGGAGGAACCTGGAGCGTAGAACCTGGTGCACGATGACTGCTCTGAATGGTCGGTAACTCCCGCTGCTGATGACCATGACCACCACAAGAAAAAGAAGTCCCTGATCCCTTGGCATAGGCATGGGAGTTGATTCCTCTGGAGAAATGTGATGTGAAGGGATAGAACCTACCCATGGCTGAACATAAACTCTTCTGCCCTAAAAACGAGGAACCCTGGACCACATCTCTACTTCGTGAGGAGTCATGACGATTCCCCTTTCGTGATGATCATGTCCTGGCCAAAGTCCTCTCGAAAACCACTTACTTTTCTAGCACCTCAAGATATGTCTTCATCATAAATGGGGAGACCTAGCGCTAGATCTCTGGATGCAAAGCTTCCCCAAAATGCCTCGCCCTAGCCTCCTCATCTGGAAATAGGTATGAAGCATATCATAAAAGGTTCTTGAAATGGATTCCAGACTCTCAAACACTGGATCTCCCTTGTCGAATGGTAAGAATCTCATGGAGACTAGACTCTATCATATTTGAAGAAAGAATCTTGACACTAAACCTCTCTCGGAACTCCTCCAATGAGATCGTTGACTCCTCGTGATCCCTATGGAACAAGAACCACAACTGCCTCACTGCTCTACGCTGCATCATCACAAACAAGGAATCCCAATGCTCCTTCCCATCATAGATCTAACTGAAGACTATCTTGACCTCCTCTAACCAGACTTTCATGACTTCATCTGAAATGGAGTCCTTGTACTTCTATAGACTCTGGCACTGAAACTCTCAGAGTGTATTCCTCCAAGTTTCATCATCGTCAACATCTACCCTACGGTGATCTGCTAGAACATCCTGCAATACATTTTATGTGAATAACAGAGGAGTACATTGACCTGGAGCCATACCTATAAAATAAAAAACTGTTAGAGCTCATAAACCTGGAATATGAAAAACTCAACATTAATTAATTAATTTTTTTTTCATTGATATTTATTTAACCTATCCGAAGGTCTACACATTTGAACATAGGCACAAGGAAGAATGATGCATGATCCTTTCCTAGGTGTCTACTCTACAATCAGTATCACCATGTTTAGAATCCATTTTAAACATAAAGGCTCGTAAATTAGATCATAGCTGGCCCTAAATTCCTATGTCTTAGTTGGTCTCTAGTGTTTACATCACATGCTAAACATGAATGACACTATTTCCCTACCAACCGATGCAACCTCACCTGTTCCTAACTCCAAACTCTAACCTATCCCTCAACCAGATCTCTGATACCACTCTGTCATGACCCCCTCCCTACAATGATTACACCTCCTATGCTGGAAATGTGAGAAGTTATATAATGACCCCCCGAGTCCCGCCTCCTGTAGGCCCCGGGTTGGTGACTAGCACCGAGTGTATAGTAAACACCCAAATGGGAGGCATTACCCACTAAGAGAACACATGTAGAAGAGAGAGATAAGATAGACACCAAACAACTCTATCTCAGAACTGAAATATAAAAGAAAACCCATGTTCATATATGAAATGTCATGCAAATCTACTACAACTGAAAGAGGAAAACTGCATGTTCCCAAAAGAAAATAAAAACAACAGTAACCACAAGCCCGAATAGCTCTTGTAACCCCAAGATAGTAGAAACTAGATTCATATCAAATATGCTCCATGTTACCTGAAAAAGAATTTATATATACATAGGGTGAGCATATCAGTATACGCAGTAGGATCCTCCGCAAAGCCTCTCATGAAAAAGTAATGAAATCATGCTAAAGCACAGTGAAGAAAAAGTGAAACTAACTCATCACCTAAACAGGTATACTAAGTTCACAACCTCACCATGGATACTCTGAACAAGTAACGGATACAAGAATATATCATATAATAAAAAATATCAAGGGAACCCCGCTACTACTTCGCCACTATTTTTACACTTTTGCCTAACGTCGCACGTCCTAAGAATCTCCCTCCAAAAGGGTTGCCTGCAGACACCTAGGTGAAGAACCACAAGATGTACCTCATGAAACAAAACCACCACGTCCACGTTAGCAAAGTAACCAGGTAGTTTCTAGGAGCCACCATAGATCGCATAACATGTATCATACATCGGATATTATACCTCAAGCCATTATATCCCATAAACCGAGTAAGGATCCTCAAGCCAACACAACCTATAAACATTACACTTATAGTAGTCCATAGGAAACTATATCCATAATATATGTGTGTGAATAACCACAAGCCATTACAGACCTTTATACACATATATGGGGAAAACTAACCCTTGTGACTACCAGCACATGTAACTACCAGGAGAAGAGAGCGGGTTTAAAGGGTGTATTTAGCCATTCATCTACCCAACGGAATGTTGGGGAAAATACTCACCCCCCTAGGGTTCAGAATCCCCGGGGTGTCATTTTCCCTTACTGATAGTGTGGAGTAGTAAATAGAAACACAAAAAGTACAGAATATATTATACCTCACAACCAAACTATGGGAATAACCTAGACTTAGACTCAACTGTAGCTAATGTCTCTCGGACTCTGGGATTATAATTCTAAAACTAGGTATCCTATAAGATCACAACCATTTAAAAAAATTTAATACATTATTTCATTCTCTTTTTATCTTATGCACTTTATGTTAATTAATTCTTTAAACATTTATTAACCAATAACAATTCCACATTAAATTTCATTAACATCACACCCTAAGTCCATTGTCACATTAAAATTACAACCCCATAATTATGTACCATCAAACTACAACCCCTTGGGTTAACATCATTTATTAAATTATTCATTATAGATTTACTTTCTCACATTCCTAGGCATTCCAGAAAAATATTCTATGAAACTAAACACTAGGGGGCTCAACACGGGGAGTAGATGTACTACCCGTCGAATCTTTGCCACTTAAATCAAGATCATAGACACATCCTCCCTTGAGGAGCTAAACTTAGAAAGCACATGGCATACCCTGTACGTCTTCTCATCTTTTGGAAGAACGGTAAGCAGGACCAGAAACCTTGAGATTTGGGAAAAGTAATGCAGATAATTAACCGATAAGAAACATCAAGCATCCAACAATCATATCCATCCCGTTCCATCATCCCTGGTGTCCTCCCTGACACCCACATGCATAAACCGACGTATCTCACCACTCTAGGTGTCATCTACTACCACAAAACAAATTCCTCCATGAACCAACATATCACAACTTCCTTCCATGATCACATCACAACACAAGCAACATGAAAACAAACATCATAACAATTGGGCTCTTCGCCCATTGACAATATAGAGGGTAACTCAGAACCCTTCATGGAATTATCAACCAATCAGTTCTTTAATACATATTGAATTAACCAATTATTATTCATAGGTTCCAAATTCCGAAAACCTAAACCATAATCTATCAAAAAAATAATTTAACATGCTTACTGTGCCAATTTGATTAACATAAAATTAGAAAAAGGAAAACCAGATTCATTTACATGCCTTTTTATCTTCTAACCTAATAATTATCAATTAATCTTTGTTTACGTTCATTATTAATTTACATCAAGAACGAAAATCTAAACAAAGAATCCATAGATATCACACAATCTAGAAAAACAAGTTTCAATAACATATGATCGATAAAAATTTATTAATATGGTTTAAATGTTTATTATGTCAATTCCATTGTCATCCAGTGGGATAAAACATGCTAACGATACAGTTTCACATAAAATAAGAGAGAAGTAATGAATCTCTTACCTCAAATGGTTCTTGATGTTCTTTATCCACACAACAGGTCACGATATTCCTCTCGCAACAACTATATCCACCCGAGTATTCCACGATACGACCGCACCAACTGAACCACAAGAATACTCCATTAGAAGCATGGAGATTACAAGATATAAAATGGAAATACGAAACAGGAGAAGATGATCCCCAAAATAATAATGATAAAACATACCCTATATTGAAGATTGATCGATACTACATGGTTGTATAGAACCAGGCTGTGCACTTGATGCAAGAAGGACGTCGATGAAACCAATCCATGGGGATAAGTTTGATCTCACAATTCCTAAGGGAAGGATGGAAAGGATCAAGCATCTCTCACAAGAGTACAAGGAGGAAGAACAAGGGAGGAATATATGTTGTGCCTTTTGATGATTTAACAGAGAGATTGTTTAAGATACGCCTAATTTACCATTAAAAGTGAATCGCATTAAACCACACAGTTTGACCAAGTTTAAACATTCTAAGCCATAGGAATAATTAATATAGGATTTAAGGCCTTTGAATCGGCCTTTGAGACTTTAAAATAATGATTTAAATGAATTTTATGTGAAAGGAAAACGCTAAAGGGGTGAACTGTAGGAAGCAGGGAACAATGATCATGAACTCAAAAATTGGAAAAGGAAAAAATCTATTCATGAACCTCAATGATAGAACACTGTTCATGAACCTCACCAATAGAACACTGTTCATGAACCTCACTGATAGAAAAATATTCATGAACCTCACCATTAGAACATTTTTCATGAACCTCATCGTTAGAACCTCACCGATAGAACACTATTCACGAACCTCACTGTTAGAACCTCACCAATAGAACACTGTACACATACTTTTCTAGAAACACTATATAGCTACAGTTATGGAAACACTATACACCTATCATTCTAGAAACACTGTTCAAAGAAGTCAAAATTTGGGAATGGAAAAAAGAGGTTACCGTTAGAGGTTACCAATAGAACTGTTCACTGCTAGAACTATTTGTATAATTTGAAATTCGGAAAAGGAAAGAGAGGTTTCCATTAGAGATTACTGATATAACTATTCATAGATGGAAGTGTTGATAGAATTCAAAATTTAGAAAAGGAAATTGAGGTTAACGTTAGAGGTTACTGATAGAACTCTTCAATGATGTAAATGTTTAGAGAATTAGAAATTTGGAAAAGGAAATAGAGGTCATTGTTAGAGGTTAGAAATAGAACAGTTCACTGATAGAACTGTTCATAGAATTAGAAATTTGGAAAAAGAAAGAGAGGTTACCATTAAATGTTAACAATAGAACTGTTCACTGATGGAACTATTCATAGAATAGGAAATTTGGAAAATGAAAGAGAGGTCACCGTTGGACCTCACCGTTGGAACTGTTCATAGAAGGTTACTGATGCACTATTCACAACTGTCTACCATTTGAACTGCTCACCGAGGGTCACCGTTGCGACTTTTCATAGAAAGGGAAACCTAGAAAAGTGTTGGGGATAAGTCACCTTGACGTCTCAGAACACCTCAAAACACAATATTTTAACAATGGAATGGACCAGAGAGATTTGTGCCATCACAAGTTCCTTGATAAGATTGTGCACATTTTTGAAAATATCGATACCCCTAAAGAAGTAAGATTAATGTGTTCTTGGTTTCTTATAGAGGGTCCCAGTCAAAATGTGGTGGGACTTAGTGATTCAATCTTGGAATCATAATAAGATGAGATGGTGGGACTTCAATTACATCTTCAAATACCAGTACTACTCTAATGTCTTGATGTATTCTAGATTCCAAGTGTTCATGTATCTTGTTTAGGCGTAGTAGACGGTGATGGAGTATGCCAAACAGTTTTCTGAGCTTGGCCAATATGTCCATGAAATATTCTCTAATGAATAGATGAAGGCTCATAGTTTGGAAAATGGTTTGCAACCAAAGATATACTCTCAGGTATTCTTGTTCAAGCTAAAGACCTCTACTAAGGTAGTAGATTGATCTTATATGGTAGAGATTGAATACAAGGGAAGGTCTAGTTCCCTTGGAACTATGTTAGTATATAGATGTGGAAATTCAGCTGAGAATAAGAGAAAACATGATTATTAACAGAAGAAAGTTTGTGGTAGCTATGTTCATTCATTTAAGAAGACTTCATCTATGGATTTTGGTTTTAGGACTATTCTGTTCCCTTAGTGTGGGAAGGAAGGACACATTGAACCTATGTTCCTTCATTCCCACAATATTTTCCATCAGTGTCGATCTATGGGGAACCTATACTGGATTTTTATGGAGACACGCCCTTATCAGAGTGGGGGAGGATCATTGGCTTAAATTGGACTGTCATTTCAGTCAGAGGCAACCCGGATGGGGGGATCATGATTTGGTGGTCACGGAGGGAAGACCAAATCATCTTCTTGGAATAGCCAGATCAATGTAGAGCTATAGGCGAGTGGTCTTTCTTAGTTAACGGCCAATAATCTGCATGTTTTCAATCATACATCCACAGGAATAGATGTATGAAATTTTATAATTCCATGTACCATCCTGATTGAATCTTCTATAGATACTATTTTATTTGATACAGGTGTTCTGTTTTCTTTTATCTCTTCTCATATTGTAAACCTGAAGAACATTCCTACCAAGATGATGTTTATTGCAATGGATTTGGTATCATCTTTCGGTAAGAAGAAAGAGAAAAGTCTCAGGTTCCCTTCACGTGTGCTCTATAGGTATGGGGTTGAGGTGGATATGGACATTATAGTCTTTTATAGTGGCCTTTTCAATGAAATCCATGGCATGTATTAGCAAGTTCTCTTCCAAGAACATATAAATTGTGATAGGTCACATTTGAGTTTCATGGAATATGATGGGAGTATATAGGTACTTTTTTATGAATGGGATCCTCAGTTGGGTCATATAGGACCTCCACTCCCAGATTTGGCAGGTCTTGACTTTTAGTTATTAACGCTCAAGCTGGAGGAAGATGCTGGTGATCCTCATAGTGGATTACCTATTATAGTGGATGAGTGCTCCAAAGATTTCAATTATTTTTAAGTCTTACCCCCAATGCGGGACATGGAGTTATCGATCTAATTGGTGCTGAGAACACATCCTATATCTCCTCCCTCATATGGCATGGCCCGCACTGAATTGAAGAAATTAAAGATATAAATGGATGACTTTTAATCCAAAGCCTTCTTTCACCCATGAATATCTCCTTGGGCCACCGTAGTCTTGTTCGTGAAGAAGGAGAATAGATCTCTATGATTGTGCATCAATTACCAAAAGCTTAATAAGGCAACCATTAAGAATTAATACCCTTTCACTTTAATGGATGACTTGTTTGACCAGCTAAAGGGAGAAAAGTGATTCTCTAAAATATATTTCACTTTGGGTTACCACCAAGTTAGGGTGAGAGAGGAGGACATCCAAAAAACAGATTTCTAATGAAGGTATGGCCACTTTCAATATTTGATCATGACTTTTGTATTAACAGATTCTCTAGTGGTTTTTATAGCACTCATGAATAGGGAGTTACACTAGTATCTCAACTTCTTTATTGTTAAATTCAAGGACGGAATCCTATTTTACTCTGGATATGACAAAGACAATGAGTATCATTTTTTGTTATTGTTTGGAACTCTATGAGACCATCACCTTTATGAAAAAGATTCAAAGTGATCCTTCTATATTAGGGAAGTGAAGTTTCTGGGCCATGTGATTTCGGAGAAATAGGTTTTATCTGATTCTGAGATGATCAGTGAAATTATGTCATGGGAATAGTTGAATAATGTGTTAGAGATCAAGAGTTTTATTATCCTAGTAGATTATTACTTGACATTTGTTAAGGATTTCTCATGGATTGCTTCTTCTATGACTACACTCACCTAGAAACAGGTGAAGTTTTAATGGAGCATAGAGTTCTAAGAATCCTTTGTGTAGTTGAAGTAGTGGATGAAAACATCACCTATATTGATCTTTCCAGAGTATGGGAAGGCATACATGGTTTATTTCGATGCTTTAGGAATGCACCATGGATTTGTGCTCATGCAAGATAATCAAGTCATAGATTATGGATCTCGCGAACTCCGACCACATGAGAAGAATCACCCAACCCATGTAATGTAGTTTGTAGTGGTGATTCATGCCCTGAAGACATGGTGTCACTACCTTTTTGGGGAGAAATTTGTGGTATACTCTGATCATAATAGCATACCCTATATCTTCTCCTAGAATAATATTAATATGAGGCACTGTTGTTTGATTGAGTATTTGCATGTGTTTGACTTTGATATTATCTATACCCTAGGAAAGGATAGTGTAGTTGCTGATGCCTTGAATAGAAAATTGATAGTGTAGGCTTTGATAAAGTCTAGCGATGAATGGACATTGATGGGGTTGTCTAACCATATGCACTTGGAGGCCAAGGAGCAGAGTGTAAGGGCATTATTGGTGATTGTTTAGTTGACACCTACTCTTCTATAGTTGATACAGTGGGAGTAGCCTAGTGATGATCTTTTTCTGTAGTACATGATGTTCCTTATTGTTGAGGAGAAATCTCAGGATTGGTCTTCGTTTAGCAAGGGAATATTGTGCTTTAAAGTCCATGTAGATGTGTTTTTCTCTCAAAGGAAGGTGGTGATGCAGGATAGCCATGAGTCTCAATGGGCCATCCATCCTTGTCCTACAAAGATTTATTAGGATGTTTGTAGGTTGTTTTGGGATCCAGGTTTTTGGCAATACCAAGAATATTATTTTTATCAATGTCCAATACATGTCAATAGGTAAAATCAGAGCATCAGAAACCCTCCAGTTTTCTTCATCCATTACCCATTCGTAACTGGATGAGGGAAGTGGTTTCCGTGGGAAATATTATTGTATTGACTCATAAACCTTGGGGAAGGAACACCATATGTGTGGTGATTGAATGTTAGATCAAATCAACCAAATTTATTCCAATTAGAGATACAAATAAAGAGGTTGAGTTGGGCCAAATTCATATTCAATGCGTGTTCAGACTTCATGGTGTTCCATAAGAATTTGTTTCTGAGAGACCCCAGCATTAACTCTCAGTTTATGGAAGGCCCTCAATGTTCATTGGGATTAGAAATCAAAATGGGCACGACATACCATACCCAAATGTATGGATACATAGAGTTGGAAAATCAGATTCTAGAGGACATGCTTCTCACATGTGTGTTATATTTTAGAGTATCTTGGGATAGCCATTTTTGGATTGGTCAAGTTCTCTTATAACAACAGTTACCAATACACCATTTGGAGGTCTCCTTTTGAGGTTCTCTATGGTTGGCCTGGTCAGTTTTTTTTATGTTGGGATGAGGTAGGAGAGACATTACATTCGGGGCAAAGCCTTATGCATAAGACATATGATAAAGTCATGTTGATCATCCAGTAACTATTTACTGCCCAGAATCGGAAAAATTATTAAACTAATAAAGGACATATTAACTATGATTTTTTTGTGGGTGATCGGGTGTTCATGATGGTGGCCCCTCTCTTGGGTCACCATAGTTTGTGAATGTAGGGAATGCTAACGATGAGGTATATCAGACCTTTTGATATCACTGAGTGTATTGGAAATGTTGAATATAGGTTAGCTTTAACATCACAGATGTTGTTGATTCCATATGTATTTCATGTATCCTAATTAAAGAAGTACAATCCGAATCCATCCCATGTGTTGAATTGAAAAGAGTTGCAGATAGATCCTAGTTTATCAGTGTTTGAATTGCCAATGCAGATAGTGGATTCCCAAGAGATGGTGATTCCTGGTAATTCCATTCCACTGGTCTTTATGATTAACATGTATGGGGATTATTAGCTTGAAAATTTTGAGAAAAAGTAAAGGGTTGAGATGGATTATCCTTTTTTATTATCCGATCAAGCTTCAAGATGAATTTTGTAGTGTAGAATGATTTCATGGTGGGGAAAACTGTCAAAAACGGAATTTGGAATTAATTTTTTATATGGTGTTGTAATATTTTTTATTGGTGTGGGCTGAGAAAGATTGATTTTTTTCATTTTTGAGGGTAAATGATGTTTTGGGCTTGGCAGAATCTAGTGTACGGTTAGGGCACAGTCGAAGCCATTCATCTTCAACAAATTACAGCTCAGCTTGACCAGTGCACAGTTAGTTAATTAACTAACAAAATAAATAATAAAGTGAAAAAAATGAATTTAATTAAAACAAATTGAAATTGAGGATTGTTTTATTAATAATAATACTGTTATTATAATTATTTAATAATGTTGTTGTTATTATTATAATTACTATTAATACAAATATTAATATTAAAATTAATAATATTTTTATTATTACTAATAATATTAATATTTTAATTACATTAGAGTTTTTCTAGAGTTTTTTTATTTTTATTTTTCTTCTTCTTCACCATTCCTTTCCTTTTCTACTTCTTTTTTTCTGCCCACTTATCCCTCTTTCTCTCCCTCTCCTATCACACCCCCTACGTCGAACCATAATCTACCTCCCGTTCCTGGCCACTCATTTGGCCAGCGCCTTACCCTCCATCTCCATTGCATGAAAGGCTAGCTTCCTAGACCCCTTTATATTACCCCTCTCCATTTGACGCAAGTGTGAACCACCACGGTAAGCTTCCTTCCACTTCCATTTGGGTTTTGGTTTTTTCTGGACAGGGTTCTATAGGTTTTGGATCTGATCATCATATTATTGGATCAGTTTCTTTATTCAGGGTTTTTTTTCTTTCCCACGGCATGTTTGGTGCATGGTGGAATTTTTTAACCAATTTCTTTTGCGTATTTCTAAACTAAAGATATTTGATCCGTGTATAAATATTATTTGATTAATTTTTTTGCTGGTTTAATTTATTTAGAATGTTCATTAGTTAATTTTTTATGAGAAAATAGTTATTAAGGGTGTATAATATGCTCTTTATTTATTTTTGTTGTATTTTATAGGATATAGAGTGAGTTTTTAGTGAAATACACACTATATCATTTGATAGTGTCTTTTAAATTGTGCAGTTAGATTATTAAATTATGCAAGGACTGTGAATTGGGTTATTATGTGGATTCGATTTACATTTGATCATAAAAGAGTATTTGAGTTGGATTTTGTTTTTTAATCCATGAGATACTTCATGAAAGGCTTTAATAAATTTTTAGTGTATTATTTAATTGTGAAAATTGTTAAATTGATTGTGCAAGTTGTGAGAATTTCTCTTTTAAAGGGTTTTGGTGTTCGAATGATTCTAAAAGTGGGGTGGAGTGTGAAAATGAAGGTATTTGGTGTCGGTACTGACTTTTTTAGTTTGGTATATGAATATGACATGTGATAGGAACTTCTAAATTGAATGAGCAATGAGGGAAGCCCGAGTAACTAGGTGGGAGGACTAGGATTAGTGTATTAGTGATACGGAAGTGGCTTCGGCCCGGTTTGACTAAGTGGGTTTGCTAACAACCAAACTAACTAAATATATGGACGATGATGAGATACCACTAGGGTTATAGTGATGTCCCCTACTAGTGGATCGTGCCCGAGAATGTAGGTTGTCATGGATCCTATATCACTTTTCACAGTGATGTGGGGTTCTAAGGTCCAACTACTTTCTAGTACTTAGAAGGATTATTCCATATTTTGTGATCTTTGATTACATTACACTCAACATCTACATATGGTTTGAAATTTGAGTTACTATAAATGAAAATTTATTTTTATATAAAAATTCCATTCATTTAAAGTTGTTTTCACTAAACCTAAGTTCTAATAAATTGTTCAATCATTTCCTTTATATTATTCACTTTGTATGTTTATTTTTCATATAATGATTATTCATAGATTCTTTTCTTGGGTGACATACTCTTGGGCGTTATCTCATACCCTAATTACACCTATAGGTTTATGTATATTTGGAAATTTTTTATATGGGTAAGGATAATGATTTTAGAGATGGTGCTTTGGGTTTTTAGTTGTCCTTCATGGTGTGGTGTTGTGGAGATGGCTTGATGGTGGTTACCCCGTTCCAGTTGTTGGTTATTGAGTAGGTTTTTTTCACCTTTATTTGTGGTAGTTCTTTGGGATTTGTATAAACTTTGTGATTAAATATTGAAACCATGTAAAGGCTTGTTTGGTTTGATTTCAATCTTTGGATTATTATATGTTGTCGATTATTTTATTTTTTCATATTAGGGTAAACTATTCCCACTTACTTTTTTTAATGCCCATTCACTTTTGTTATCCCATCGGGATCTGGAAAGCCCTTTGATCCTTGCTAGAAATGGGTCCGCCTTCATTTTGGACGATGACCTAACTTGGTTCGTTACATTAGTTGACTTCTAACCAACCACATTCTTGTTCACAATGATATATTTTTTAATATATTTTGTATCACCCACCTATAAAGGTACACAACCTAAATAGGAGACACTCTACAAATACTTTTCTTTAGAGGACTTAATTCTCAAAATAATTGTTTAATTAGTCTGAAATTCTATCAGATGTCTAAATTGACATAAAGGAATTTTCCTTGTAGGTTCACCAACAAAAAAATCTAGAGACAAGGATATCAAACATGCATCGACAAACCAACAATAAAATTAAATAATGGATCACCCCAAAATTTATGGAGACCAAAGACCATATACAATACCCATATAGTTTTACATATGTATAAAACATTAGGTATTCAACATTGAACCAAACACTCATGAGTCCAACACACATCAGTATATGTATTCTCTATGATTGTTCACTACTTAGTCTTGAAAAAACCATGACCCCTCCCAGAAGAGTGGTCATTCACATGTGACCAGGTCAACTCCACCTACCATATGAGTATCAATATAGTAACCTTAAATTACAAACACTGATCTATCTAGTCCATAATTAGTCATCACTGAACATGATTAGTATGTGTCATCTTATATTTAAAAAAATCTATGTAAAAAAGAACACATTGTTCTTACATGTATAATATAAATTATATTCAACTGCATCTAGTGATATATTAATGAAATGTTTTAAATTTTATAGAATACTAGGAATAATTTATAAAATCTATCTATATGATTCTCTTACCCTCATGTAAGACTCTATTTTGAACCATAATATCTTCACCAGCGATTAAGTCATGTTTAAGGCATTATAGTACATAAATCCATTGTCGAAGATTTATTCACTAAATAGAAATCATCACAAGAATTAATAACTAGTCTTCCAAACCATTTGACTGAAAAAGAAAACATGTCCATTGTTGACTATAGATTTGACCCTGAAACGAGTTTATTAGTGAAACACCCTTACAACCACCTTCGGTTTCAACCACAAAACAAATCAATTATCAATAGTTAATCGACCAAATTGCTCTACCAATTCAACTAACTCCACACGTAACTATTGAATGAATTATCAAACATTATGGTTTATTAAATATACTGGTAAAAATAAATAATTAATCTATTTTGATTGAGTATTTCATTATTCATGTATCTTTATGTTAGGCTCATAAAACTCTATAGTTGTACATGCACCACAAGGTGCCCGCTATAACATCCCCAGGCACTCACAATGCTCCATTATGAAATAAAAACACATTTGGGCCAAGTTTTACTAGTGTCTAATGTCATAATAGGTTCATCTAAAGATGTTGAGTTTTAACCAGTGTGCTATATTTCTTATTACTGAACACTAAGTTACTTCACCCATCATTCAATGAGAGTATCATTTTGACCAAAAAGTCATAAAATCCCTAGTCCATCCCTTGATCTCATAATCATTCTACACTCTGAAATCTATCGTTTTATCTCATTAATTTACACTCAAGGTTCCCTATAATCATGCATTGTAGGATAAATTATAAGACCTTCCTCTAGGATATTCAACAATTACATACATGCACATGGAAATATTTTAATGAATACTTCCCTAAATATATATTCTTGAAATCCAATCAAAGTGAACATATTTAATTAGGTTTCCATCCAATTAATATGTGGTAATAACATGCTAGTGACTAGACTCTCCTTCAAGGAAACATGGTCTTTCAGAAATACCACACAATGTTTAAAGAGTTTTCAAACCCCACAGAACCTTTCATAAGAACATCCATAAAGACAAGACACAATGATTTTTCCCCTAACAAAACATGCCATGACTATTGGACACATAGTTTCATTAAATAGGATATTATTAACTATTTTATGTTAAAATAATAATACACTATAGTTTGAACCATGATTAACTATATCAAGCCATAGCATACTCACAGAATGTTCAAAGTAAGGAATTTAATTATGGATAGTAAACTAACAGGGGTACACTATTCTAACTATGAATTAACGAATTAAAAAATCATAATAATCAACATCATCATTAACTTCATTGCCTAGGTGTACTTCAAAATATTATCGCATGAACTAATATCAAAATTGAACATACATATGAGACTAAGTAGAGTTCTAAGCTGAAAAAGCATCATCATTAGAAAAATAAAATGCATGAAACAAATATTTCGTGTGAAACAAATTTTGCTTATTTGATTCATATAATTCCACTTGCTGATAAAGCCATGATTCAATACATAATAAATCAAAAACCTCAAAATCCATGTGCATAGCTTGAGGTGAAATCATATATCCCAAACATCACAAATAATGAATATCAATTCCTTTCCGAAATAAGGTAGACATAACTTTGAAATGGTGTTTATGAAATACCAATTACTGTCTCATCACAAGTAAAAATACTATCCTCTGACACCTTTTAAACAACTCCCGAAAATTGGAAAATAAGTCTCCTCACATTTGATTATGTTTTTTATTATTCCAAACAAAATCATTAGGTCTAATATGTAATTCAACATGACCTCAAGTGTTATTTTCCACAAGAGAAATGCTTCTGACTAGTAGTAAGGGTATCTTGAAGATCCATAAAAAGAATACACAATCCATTAAAGTGAAAAATTATTGGTATATAACTAAATATGTAATAATATAAAATCATAGTATGTTGATACCAATAACATATCATAAACAATTAATTAATGTTGAAACTATATATAAAAATATACATACTTGAAAAGTGAGCATTGATTTCCTATAGATCTGATCACATATTAAAGTATATAAAAGTACGATAGTATAAGTGGGTATTCTTCAAAATACAAGACACATATCACCCCTATTTTCATAATAACATTGAGCTATCTGATTAGATGAATAAACTGGCCCTTGTCCCAACTAGTACCTAGATGAATTCATGGATGCTTATATACCCAAAATCATTGGTCTCCTAAGAAGGGTTTGATTAAAATGTACTAGGACACTAACAACATGATCTAGTAAATAATTGGTAGTATTTAGTATACATGCATGTGATAATATCTGCAGAATGTAAATTTTTTTATTATAACTACACAAGAATATTATATATTAATCAAACATTTAGAAGAAATAAGCAACCCTTTAATGAGTGTTCGCATTCTTAAAAAGATGTTAGGATTCCTGAACATACATAATTTAGATCAAGGATGTAAAGATAGTCATAATGGATATTGGTAGTAGTAATGATCAACCAATAATACCACTATACATGAAACATAATAGTCACAAGGAACTTATTCAAATTTGTCCACAAGGATACCTGATACTGAAATAACATATGGCCAAACATCAAGGCCTTCCTACAATGACATAGGGCCATTATAACCCTACCAAATGGTCGTGTTAATCATCATCATCATATCAATTTGTGCATACATCCCCTCAAACAGAAATAAATTCCTTGAAAATACATCTTTTATAGATACATGAAGAAATACCAAAATGTTATGACAGACACACATAACTAGGTCGAGCATCAGTACATTAAGGGAAAAAAATGTCATCACGTGAAATCAATAACAACTAACATAAACATATAATCATCATCAAACATGATATAACAACTACAAATGCACAGTTTTGGAAATCAATCATCATATATGGAACTCAATGGAATCACAATCACCTTAATGAAATTTCAATCAACCATAGTCCAAAAATATGTTCTAAGAAAAGTATCATGTCAAGAAGATAAGAATATACCTATAAATAGTTCATTAAATTGAATCATGAGTCATTTAAGCTACACATGTTATCATGTTCCACATTGTATATATGAATACCTTAAAATATCCAGTGAATAAATCATCATACACTAGGTATCATGTAGAACAAATAAATATCCTGGGGTTATATGTTATCTGAGGAACTCATTAGTGGAAAATACGTAACTATTGGTTACTATCATCAATCTAGTGCACTTGTGAAAATCCTCACCATTGTCAATTTATCCGATTACATTAAAAATGGTTCTTTTAATTAATTATGAATTAAGGATAATTAATTAATTAATCATTACATGTCATTCGTAACTAAATTATGAAATAAGGTTCTTTTATTTAAGGTGGAGTAAAAAATAAAACCTTTCTATAAACCAAGCATAAATCTAAATGGTATAGTTCACAATACCACGTCAGTCAAATGAATTCAACTCCAATCTAAGAAAATCCCCACAGATTCATCTGACTCGATCTAAGTTCTCTCAACCACAATCAATCTATGTGAGGATTAAATATTACAACCCATTAAGAACCATGACCTACCATTTATTTATGTAGTGTCTCTCACATCCATAATCAATCCACTAATAGCATCAATTTTTTTCGAATAATCCTCAATCCACTTTTATAACTCTTTATTCGTCATCTAGAAAAATACACAAACCAATTCAATGTTTTGATGTAAAAATGATAAAAATTTGGCAAAAAAAATTGAATATATTACCAAGTTACATACCATCAATGAAACTACCATAAATTTAATTGGGTTTTCATTATGGTATGTCCTATATCCATATCGATTCAAGGACCAAATTATCTCAAACATTTCCATAAGGATCTAACGTAATTGACATCTGATTCTCTATTATGAAGAATTAAAATGATAAATCAAGAATAAATATAATCAATTAATTGTGTATATAAATGAAAATGAGACATAAAAAATATTATGGTATTAAAAATACTCTAAGGATCATCTATGATGAATGGAACCACGATCTTGAAATATAAATGAGAGACGGAGGGAATGATAATGTAAATTGAAGTATATCGCATGGGTTTTGAAATAGATATTTGATAGATCTATCACACATTAGTGTGTAATAAATTATGTAAGAGTGAAATTTGATAAATCCAAAACTATTAAAAAAATTCAGGGGAAGGTAGTAAATTCATATATGTCTCTGGTGGATAAAAATGCCAAATGACCCTCTATTTAGAGATATCAAGAATTCCTGACCAGATAGCCATTTGGGGTCCACTAGATAGATGGTGGACCACAAGACACCTAGTGGAGGCTCACTAGAAGAACTATGGGTATTTCTAAGAATCTGGAACCTAGTCTACCCCAATTACTTGTCGGCGTGTGTACCAGGTAGTGTGTTCTTCTACATCAACCTAGTTTGCTTCATCGACCCTATAGCCTTATTATGAGTTATGAGATTCCATTAAACCCCCCTTTAATGTCCCAAAACACCACTCAAGGACTATTAGATATGATAAATATTTTTTTAATACCCATTTCTCTAAATTATCCTCACACCAGATGAATAGTTTGAATTAGCTCTAAAATTCAAGACCATAATAGTGCGGGTTGTTATAATAGGGAACACTGGGTTATAATATAAATTAAACTATTATAAATTAGTGTCATAGAAATTTACATAAACTTTTAAATTCATGGATGTACATATATGGTTTTATCGAGAAATGATCAAATACATCCCATTATTTCACTTGAAATTTTCTAAATTAATGAATAGTACGATGTAGTACCTTTTATCATTTAAGAAACTAGTCCTTGCCCATGAAATAGCACGACTCTTTCGATTAATGGTTGTTCTTTTAATAAGAATTAATATTTATAATTGTTGAGAAGAAACAATAATGTTGACTAAAAAGTGAAGGGCTTCATTAATGGTTTTACTTTTAAAAAGAATTTGTATTTATAAAATTTGTGAAGAAACAAAAATATTGACTAAAGAGTGAAATTCAAATCCAACATAAGACAGTTATTGTAAAAATAAAAACGAAAAATGTGAAAATGACTGAAATAAATATGGTAAGATGAGAAAACCTACATAACATAAACTAATGAAAATTAGTCCAGCAAAATGAAAATAATAAAAAATGAGCAGAATGAAAACATAGATTTCCCAGCCAGCATTTTGAAGAGCAGTTCAATTGTAGAGGTGTTGTCATCCTGTTTAGAAAACATGGATTTTCTCTAAAGTGTGATTTGAATATAGACACCTGAAAATGGAAATAAAATTATGAAATGTATTAAAAAATTTAATATCAATAATGATGTGAGTGGGTTACTCATGACAGAAGAAAATGGAGTTAAGACTAAAGATAACGAAAATAGAAGATGCTGAAATGGGGGAGGCGAAGTTTAGAAGGTGTGAAATTTACTATTCTGTTGGAATAAATTGAAATAAAAAATTACTACTTACTATAAATATGACAACCTCTCATAGCCCTACCCCTCCCCTTCCCCCCTGCCCAGCCCCCTGCCCCTGACCAGCTGCCCCCCCTCCCCCTACCCAGCTCCATCCCTCCCCCTTGCCCCTGCCCAGCCCCTCCCCCTGCCACCCCCACTAAAATGTACCCTTATAAAAGTAGTGGAAAGTTGTTTAAATTTAAAAAAACAAACCACATGAAGAGATATCCAAATCAGTTACAATGAATTCCTAGTATGGTTATTGATGAATCTTTAAACAGTGAAGACAGATGAAAGAGCAGGAGTAAATATTTTGTATACCTCAATAATCATCCAGGGCCAAAACTGAGAAGCTCCTCCACAACCGAGCTTCCAACTTAGGCCGAACAGAAAGATATGTTAGAAAGATAAGATAATGGTAGGTAATATTTAAACAGAAAGAGAAACTTCTATGAAATCATAATAACTGTAGGAAACATATATTACTAAATGAAAAGGAATAAAATATAACCCCTCCCCTTCCCCCTCCCCTCTGCCCAGCCCCCTCCCCCTACCCAACCCCCCTTCCCATACCCAACCCCCTCCCCGTCCCCCTGCCAAACCCCATCCCCCTGCCCAGCTCCTTCCTTCCCTTTCCCCTTGCCCTTGCCCAGCCCCCTCCCCCTGCCCAGCTCCCCCTCCCCTTCCTTTGTCCGGCTCCCCCCTCCCCCTGCCCAGCTTCCCCCCTCCCCTGGCCCTGCCAAGCTTGCCCCCTCCCTCTCCCCATATCCCCCACCTCCCCCAGCCCCTACCAAGCTCCGCTCCTCCCCCTCCCCATGCCCCTGCCTAGCTTCCCCCCTCCGCCTGCCTAGCTCCCCCCCTACCCCAGCCCCTGCCTAGTTCCCCCCCCCCTCCACCTGCCCAGCTCCCCCCTCCCCCTCCCCCTACCCAGCCCCCCTCCCCCACCCCCACCAGCCCCCTGCCCAACCCCACCCCCTGCCCACCCCCACTTTAGTATTGATCATTGGGAGAACCATCCTTCTCATGGAATGAGAAACAAATATCTAAAATAGATTCATGAATTGGGCATATCCATCCTAGGTGAAAATAATTCAAGAATAGTACAACCTATAATAATAAGATCGGATCAGTGTGTGCATTATATGTGATAGTAAAAAATACCTACATTCTGTAATAAAAGTAATATTAAAATTTGAAGTATATATGTATAAGATAATTTCAAAAAATCAGGTTCAATTTGGATGTTGCAGTACCTTGAAAATGCCCCACCTAAACGGGGATGTCATTACATTTCATGGTTTGTCAATGATGCACCATCTTGAGACATTGAAAATTCCCCACCTAAATGGTTTGCTTACCTGCACATACATTAATGTTTCAGAATAGTAGATTATATGTATGAATAAAAAGGAAACACTGAAATAATTAATCCATAGATATATAGAATATATATGTAGAAACACCATGTTTTCACAATTTGGATAAAATTAAATAAGGAATACATAAATGTATATGTTTAACTAATAGGGAAGGAATTATATATAACTAATCTGGAATATGTTAAGATTCAACAACCTGTAAGATATTCTGTAACAGATAATTTCACAATAGATTACATAAAAGGCAACAATTTAGATTACATGAAAGGCAAACCAGCGTCACTCTCTAGGATAATTTCATAACAGATGATATGATAAAAGCAAACCATTAGCACTCCACAAATAAGTTAAACATAATTATTGAATACGTGTTGAAAATCTTAGACGTAAAAATATGAATAAATTAGAACAGAATATGAACCTGTCGAAAAAATATAAATCTCTAAAAAAACCAACTCACGATTGAAACAGTACTAAAACACCTCACTTATGGTATACTCCGTGTTTTTTTTGAATCCGAGATAGATTATAATTCATTCTACAACTGATATCATGCACAAAACATCCCAAAACCCCATAATTTCTTAAAAAAACCAAACCCTCATTTACACACATGCAGATTTCATACTATAAGTGAAGCCTTATGCATAACCAAATGATATCTTCCATAATACAACATGCGATAGAGATTCACTAAGATCATTAATAAATATGTCCAGGATAAACAAAATATAGGCTTCAATAGAGAACTTGGAAAGACAAGGAAAAAACTCATAGAGCTTCATACATAAGTGATCTTATGAACAAACGTGTTCCTGGAAAACACGGTATAACCAGGATAAGTAGAGGTTCCTAGGTTTGAAGAAGAGGGATATCCTCCCTCTGATATATAATCATGAAAAATAGGTAATTGGAGACATCCAGAGTTATAACATGGATCCGTAGGATTGTAGGAGTCGGAGTTTTCCCCTTATTTTCCTGCTAGAAACCTAAAACCACGGTCCTCAATTCTGTCCAAAACCTGTTGATTTTCCATGAATAGATGTAAAATGTTAACAAATTTGCAGACATGAAATACTATTCAACGGTTATAGGAAAAATTTTATTTAGAAACTAATTATTCAAAACAGAATACATGGTATATGCCCTTCGTCCTCCCGCCAAGCACCTACCCTGTCCAGCCCCTCCCAAAATTGTAGCCCTCAACTATCCATCTTCTCCTCCCTCCTTCACAGCCCCTCCATGCATTCCATCCGTCACCTCTCTATCTTCCCCCCGGGCCATCCCCACCCCTCAACCCTTCCCAGCTTCTCCCCCTTCCAATCCCATCCCCTCCCCCTGCCAAGCCTGGTTTTCCCCCCTGCCCAGATTGTATCCTCCTCCCTTTCCTGCACCTCCTCCTACCCCCATGCCCAGGTCTACCCCTCCCCTCCCCTCCCCATTCATCTACTTGTCTTCTCTCCCCTGCCCAGCCCCTCCTCCCCCCACCCCCACCCTGTCCAGCTTGTCACCCCACCCCAATTTCACATGACTTTATCATAACCCCTACCTAGCTCTAACCATCCCCTCCCATCCCCATTCATCTACTTGTCTTTTCTCCCCTACCCCAACGCCTGCCCAGCTTGTCAACCCTACCCCAATTTCATAGGACTTTATCCTAACCCCTACCCAGCTCTACCCCTACCCTTCCCCCACATCTGGTTTTCTCCCACCCTATACAGCACCTCCCCCTCCCACCTGAGCCTCCCCCCTGCCCAGCCCCTTCCCCCACCACGACCCCTTCAGCACAACATCTTCCAAGTTATTGTGAATTGGATAAATATATTATTCATTTCCCAGATTCTGCATCTCAGTCTAATTGTTCCTCTATTATATATTCTGGAGGGGTAATGGTTGGGATTGGAAAAATAGATATGTAAAAAAAAATATAAACTGAAAAATGAACAACATTTATAAAGGTTAACTAAAAAAGGACATATTTTATTGTCATGCATGCATGTTTTAGTGGTAAAAATACATTTACCTTCTATTTGTAACTTTCTTCATTGTACATATAACATATCTTCCCAAACAATTTGACATGTTTCATTCTACACAACCTATGTAATGAAAAATGGAAACAAATTAGAAATCAACATGTTTAATGTATCTCGATTTTCGACCGATATGCTCAGCATGTGAAAATATAGGTAATCCACAACCTATGATGGATGGTAAGATTGAAGGCCTATTGAATTACATGGGAATCCTACCCATTCTTCAATAGGTGCATGGGGTGATGTATAGGAGCTAGTCGACCATGCCAAGCATATGCTTTTTTCAAAACTGAAACATCAAGAAGAAATCCATGGATTTCCAGAAAGATGTTAAATTTTTAATCGACAAATAAAGGGAATTACAGTGGAGAAAGAAGCCTAGGAAAGAGGGAAAAAATACCTACCATTAAAAAAACAGGGCTGCAAGTCCAGGAGAGCATCAAGTCCTCAAAGAAGATGACTGAACATGGTGAAAAATCCACTATCCATCGCAAGAAAGCTAAGAGATCCAGTAAACCATAAAAAACAATGAATTCATGTAACACATTATCATTGAGGTTAAACCCCAGAAGTCTTGGAAGACAGGAATAAATTGAGTTCATATAAAAACCTGTAAAGCCCTGTGGGACCTTTTAGTACAAGTAGACATTTCATATCCATTGACTCACATCCCAGAAGGTTGATAGTCTTTTGTGATTTAAGCCTCATGAGAGAAAAACAACAACCTTATCTAGTAATGACATGTTATATATAGAAGATACCCTGGGCATAGAAAGCAATCCCTAATGTTCCAGAAAGAATCTCCTCTGAGTGATTGAATAAGTCATTCCCATGGAATATTTTTGTAGTTGAAAACATTTCTTTTCGTATTGATATTCAGTAATTTTAAAAAAGTATGTCATTGAGAAAAAATTTAGAAAAACTGTTGTGAATGAAATCCATTTAAATAATAGCCATCATTTAGTTCTTTGAAAATTGGAAACACTACAACCCCTATCCTTGATGTTGTCAGCATAGTGTTTTAGTAGTGAATAATGGTGACAAAAAACCCGTCTAAAGTACAAAAAAACGTCCAGAAATGAATAAGGGAAATCATAAAGTTCAAAAAAACGTCCAACAATGAAGAAGTGTAGCATGATTAACCAAATATAAAAAAATCATCCACGATGAAAACCATCCAACAATAGAAGAAAACCTTCAACCATGAAAATCATCCTGCACGAATAACCATTCAAGATAAGGTTATTCAAAGACAACATTTGATTTCAACATGCAAAAATATTTTTTAATGGAAAGCCACTACTTTTTCCATCAGCATTACTGAATTTTTGAATTTCAAATACAATTACTGCATTACTAAACAACATTATAAGGAGACATAGCAGTGGATAAATATTTTGAAATAGGTCATTTGTAATAAAGAGATAGCAGAAATTGTTTTTCCAAAATGCATACGTACCGTAAGAAAAACCCTTAGTCTACTTTGTCTGTTTTTGTTTTTAAGTTATCCTTTATGAAAATATGAACTGCACTGTCATCTGTTGATGGTGGTGTGAAGTCACCACACATTGACACATTCTGCTTGACTTCATCGTCATCATCGTTGTCAGTCAACAGATTTCTCTTTATGTGAAATTAAATATTAACCGAAACAAAAATAAATGACCCACTACCTGATTGAAAACCTTTATAACGATAAAGAAAAAAACTAAAACTATTTTATGTAAGTTGACATTTATTTACCTGAACTGTTGAAATAATTGAAGATGATGTTACACCTCCTGATTGAGGATTTGTAGTGGGTTGAAAAGATTCAACAGTCTGATGATCCTACAATGAAACATTAACAACAATAGTCCAGAATGACGTTAATTACGGACAGGGAAAAAGAATTAATAGAAATGAAAATATTGTACCTGGTTCAGTTCAATCTCACAACTTACTCCAGTAATGTCAATGTTCGGATCATATTTCACAAAAATTACAATAGGATTAAAGATTTGTTGGTTTAAAATAGAAATGAAATTTCGAATAGATATTAGCCATTACCTGATTGTATACAGAGCTGTCATTGAAGTTTCTGATGTAGTTTTCATTTTCACTAATGAAAATGACCTTTTATGTGTTTTGTTATATTGAATGATGATGATTTTGAATATTGAAATTTGATATTTCAATTGATAAGAGTACTGTCATTGATTTGAAAATGTTAAGTTCAAGAGGAAATCCATATTCATCATTGTCCTAATGATCAAATTTTGAATAAATATTCAATGCTAGGAATGCTAAAATTGTAAATGTATTGACACGATAGATAGGGTTGGTTTTAACTGTTTTCGCGCAGCTCTTAAGTCAGCAGCTGTCTTGTTTATGGATTTCATGACTTGTTTGTCAAACAAAACTATTTAAAAGGAGAATGTATTATCAGTAACCTTAAGTTGCACTCTAAATCTGTTTAATATGAAATGATGACCGCACTGTTATTACCAATAAGTATTTTAATTTATTAGTTCACAAGGAATTTATATTAATAAATTTAATAATTTAAATGATAATAACCTGGGAGTAGTGCTATGAGGAGATACTTTAAAATTTTGGCACCAAATTCTGTCATTTGAAAGCTGTAATTTCTTCATACAAGAAATGCTTGACTCATAAAACCAACTATAGGTGCTTTGAATTTTTTGTATTTTTACAGCAAGTACGCATCATGTAGGCTATAAAATATTGAGTATGAAATAATATACTAATTAGGTGATGACATAAATGAACAAGTCCAAATACTGGATAATGAATTGTCATCATTAATATCTCTTATTGTTACCAGTGAACAGTTTTTGACATCTGAAATAGTGTTTTTGATGTTCCAATATGGTACATCCGTAGAAGGGTTTCCAGTTGTCGGTGGTGGAGTATTGAACTATGATTCAACCGCCAACCCAAACCTGTAAAATATACAATAATAGAGTTTTTTGAAAAAACTATTTACAAACATTCAGTATTTGATTTTAGAAGTAAAATGGAGAAAATGTAAATATACTAAATCTAGATTAGTTAAAAGGTCACCTACTTCTGATACTGTTTACATCTAGAATATCCAGGTTGTACAAAATTTTGGTAGCATTAACAATAGTAGTCACAATAACAGCTGATGTAAGAATTATGAAACTATTGAAATTATTTGAACTAATTGTACTTTCAAAGAAACCTCTTGAAAAAAATAGATTAACTTAGAGCTAAAAATAAATAATGTCCTTAGAAACCATAATTCTTAGTCGCTTCACTCATACAAGTTGTAATATAAGAATGGACGATGAGTCTTTGTTTTTTTCCAAATAACTTGTCATTTCATTCACAAAGTCTCCCCATAAACTACAGGTAAGTTTCCTACCTCTGTAGGAAAATAAAGTAATAGCAAGGCATAAATTTTTTTTCTCCATTGTAATATAATAATAGCATAAAATTAATCAACTGTCATCCTCTAGAATTATCTGCATCCGTAGGTTGGAATGTCCCATAGATTAAACTAGATGAGTGTAACGTAGACATCCAATAATTTCTATAAAATAGTTAAACCAAAATAAATTTAGTTAGAAATAGGTAAGGATAACAAAGATATTAATGTTTACATAACATTATTGAAGTCAACTGCATAGATTATTCAGAAACTATTAATGAAATATACCTATAAAATGTTCCTATGGAATCCTCCTATGAATAATCGCATCATATGAGGTAATGTCAAAACTAAAAAAATGGTATGTTTGCATCACATGGTTGAACAAATGTCGTGGATATAAACATGATTCTGCAGGGATGTCTACTTCCCAAATACTTGCCTTGGTTTGTAGCTATTTGGAAGTTCTGTATCGTGTAACACATTCCTTCACGCAAATAATGTCTGTAATTTGATTTAAGCTGACAGTTACCTATTTTAAATTGAATCTTAGTTCCCTAAAAAATGTATATTGAAAAGTAAGTTAGTATGTAAATAAAACTGATGATAGAAAATAGATAGATACAATGTGTGCAAATGTTGAAAGATGTACATAACATAAAATAACAATATAAAAATAAATAAATATTTGTTAATGTAACGTAAACTTACTTCTTTGTCGCATAGTATTATATCAATTGCGAAGACCACATTGGAAGATCTGGGGGTGAATTGCACCACATGCTTAGCAAAAAAACTTCAATCCATAGTGTCTCATCATCCTCTAGTGCAATCTCATTCAAGAGGGTTATTGATCATGACATTGTTATTCTCTGTACTGTTAAATTTAAAATTGAAAATATAAACATAGTAAGCACGTAAATAACTCATTGAATTACACATCATGCTCAGGAAACACATCGTAAAATATAAATTGATTATTTTAAATGATACCTATGAAAGGTTATGAAATATTTATTTATACACAATATTATGTGTGAACATAGTAAATGTGTTAGTGTTTTCCTGTATTAAAATTTTCAACCCATTTGGTGATGTAACCCTAGATACTGCAACATAAAATTTACCATGAGAGAAGAAATGCTTGGGAAGATAAAACCCAACAGAAGACAATGATTGTCCTTGACTTTTATTAATATTCATTGCATACGAAACTATTGAAGGATATTGTCTTCTCTGTAATTTGAAAGGCCATCTATCATCAGAGTGTGTCATAGTTAATCTTGGAATGAATGCAGAGTACCCCGAATTACAGCCACTCAATATTTTTTCTCCAATCACATGATCACCTAAATGTGTAACAATCATACGAGTGTCGTTACATAAGCCAACAGATTGATTAAAATTTCTGAGTAGCATAATGGGAACACCAATCTGTAGTTTAATTTTGTGGGCAGAAAACCTAAAGACATCGATTCAATTCAACATTTTAGAGGTGTATATTTTTTCTGCCCTATCAGTATCAAAACTGGCATTGCAAATAGATTCTGAGCTGAAGTAATCTCTCTTATTAGAGTTAGTGAGAGACAACATATAATCGTTTACTTCCGGAACAACATCACGGGTTGGAGCTAAAACTGCATGTTCTTTCAAATAGGAGACATCACCATAATTAGTAGTGAAATTAGGATATGTGTGGTCATTTATTGAAGCCATAGCATTCTCAGAGTTTGTAAGTAGATACATAGAAGGAATTTGGATGACTAATTCACTATTATTTGGTTCTCTAACTCTAACTTCTCCAATTTCCAAGGTCTATCTTCCAAACTCATGGGCAACCTCTGGATTATTTATGGATGCAGCCGAATGCAATCCCATGTTCCTTTTTAGAGTTATGACCTGACAGTGTTGCCACATATATGAAGACTTAATACTTGAAAATACAATGTCACTTCTATTACCACCGGGTATTACCTGTAGTATTTTCCATAAATCACCCCCCAATACAACTGTTAGACCACCGAAAGGAAAATTTGGAGCATTAACATTTCTTACTCTTATTATATCTCTTAGAGTATAGTCGAGAGCTTCAAAGAAGTACTTATGAACCATAGATGCCTCATCCCAAATAATAAGTTTTTTCAAGTTTAGAAGTTCCGCAAGATAACTACCTTGTGGAATATTGAAAACTGACTTCTCAGTAATAGAGATGGGAATATGAAATTTAGAATGCGCAGTTCATCCCCCCCGGAAGCAGTAATGATGCTATTCCACTCAGAGCAACTGCTAGAACAATAGAGCCCTCTGACCTTAGTAAAGCTATTAGCATATTCCAAATGAAGGTTTTACTCATGCCTCTATATCCATGTAAAATGAAGAAACCTCCAGAATTGGAAGACAACGCAGACATAACGACATCCATCACATGTTTTTGTTCATCGGTAAGCATATTCCGTTTAGTTCTGTATTAATTTTGAAGTAACACTTTGTTGTAATGCAGTTCTTATGCAACTAAACGATTTGGAAGACTGTCAATTGCATAATTTGAAAGTGGCATAGGAGGATAAAACTGAAGAGAAGTACCATTGCTCTGTAAAATCAGTTCAATTTCAAGAGGATCATACATATGCCTATGATGATCTGTCAATGTCAAATCTACAAAAATGATGCATATTGTTTCAGATAACAATACTCAAAATAATAGTATAATATATAATAATTCGGTAGTCAGCTGATGAGTCATTTAATTTTATGATAATATGAATTTATTATATTGACAATATTTATGTTCATTAGTGAATATAAATAAACATCATTTTGGTTTTTTAAATTTTATGACAAACATACAGATATACCTGGCATTTGTAGCCTTTGTCTTTGCCCATACAAAACATCTTCACTAATAAAGTCACGGGTTTCATGGAATAAAATGTCTGGAAAAGATATGTTATTTGAAAATAATGTGCTTGCGAATAACCTCCGTAAATAATGTCCCATTCCACAAGCTGACACCTCTTTTAGAGCCTCAATAAATTCATAATCATCTCCCAGTAGTCCCAAAGGATAACAAGCCTCTCTAAATGTTCCAAGTGTACTACCGCTCACTGTTCTGATATCATCATATCAAGTCGCTCCTTTTATTTTTGTTAGAAGTAACCACTAGTAAAACAACTCTCCAGTTGTTGGAGGGACATAGTACAGTCTACCAAAACCGAATCCCTATTTTCTCGGAGTCCATTTTTTTCATTGTAGTGAAAAACAAATCTAGTAGGAAACTCTGCATAACTGAGACATCTACCTGATGGGTTTTTATGATTTTCTTTACACCATGTGGTGAACATTGATTCAGTAATAATTCCATGACTGAGGGCATCTTCAATATTATCATTATCGTTAAAAGCAACTATATTTTGTCCTGGAAAATGGAGACTTAACCTCTCAACTGGTAGATATCTGTAGTGGATATCAAAAGAAAATATTCTCCATGAATCCTCAGAAGGAGTTATGTACCGGCAGTCATAGTACATCTTTATCTCATCCACCTTGTTTTCTGGACAGTCACTATTGTTGCTCTCATAGAGTTCTGCTGTAACACGATCATTTCCTTTGCTAATAAATTTGAGGAGGTACTTGATAGAAGATGATTGATTGCAAACCTCTATATTCAGATGATCCTGATACTTTAAAACCAAAACAGTATTGTATGGTAACACAAACCGGTTATCCAAAGGGACACCATTTCTAACAACCGTACATCCATCATCTCTTCTACGATATACCACATAACCATCCTCATTAACTGTTGTGTCTGTGAAAAATTTCTTTGGATAAAATTTTGAAAATTTTCCATTTCTCATACAAGGGGAGGAACGGTTAGCATCAGCGCAAGGGCCGTGCATCATGAATTTTGTAACAGCTTCATGCAGCTTTGGGTATGCACATTGATTTGGAATTTCTTCACAAACTATTTTATTCACATCTGCAGGAGTGTTAAACTTGTTTTCATGGCAGAGAAATAATAGGATGTGGACATGAGGAAAGCCATGTTTTTGAAACTCCACAGTTTGAAACATGGGAAAATAGTGATATAGAACGTTAATAGAAGAGGATATAATATAAGAAGTGAATTAAAACTATATAAATATTAAATATATAGAGATTTACCTTCTCATGATTTTCCAAATAAACAACCCTCTCTTAAATATTTCATAAGATGATCGACCTTAATTTTGGAAATTAGAGATAATATCTGAGGGAAATCATTTGGACGAAGATTGTTATTCATAACAAATCAAGTTATTTCAGGCCACATTAGGTTACATGTTAATGTTAGAAATAGATCTGGATACCCTTCCCAATTACAAATAGACATTGCATCCTGGTAATTCTGAATCATATACATGGGTCCATCGATAAATGTTGAAGGTAAAATGATATGCTTTCCATAGGATAAGCCTTCATGGTCACCTCGCAGAAGTGCATCTTGTAATCCATTGTATAATTCAACCCTCAACCTTTTTTGATTGAATCGAATGAAAGATAATCGTTGGGAATCAATCATTGTATAAGCATCAACAATAAATTGTTGCAATAATTTTCTACAATGTAATAATGTTGAGCCATTCTGTTGAATAAATTTCAAGTGAAAGGAGAAGTACTCTCTCATTGTTACCTTCCTGAGTGCAGTACTTGTTGTGAAAGGAGTGTCTCGATGCAATATATTGTCTACATATCCAACCTGACCTCCTATAAAGATCAAGGGGTATTTCAATGGAAGATATAATGGGTGAAGCTGGTCTAATTTTTTTAAATCACCACTTTTTTTGAATGATGATATCACATTCATGGTTGAGATCTTCAACATCACCGACAATCAGCATATCAATTTTAGAATAGTTCGATAGGTTATATGTGGCCTCACTTGCATGTCTTTTTTTGAGGAGACATAGATTTAATGTTGGTACTTCAAAATGATTAAGAACATCCCTTGCACTTATGAATTCTCGTTCCAAAGCATTGTGCTCATGTAGCATATATTGTAGTTTAAGTACAATATTGTCGTCCATAATTGAAAGCTGGTTATTGGCATCAAAGCTGCATAAGTGACATTGGTAGTTAATATTAAATGATTAATGGTTGTAAAATGTTGTAAGAAATGATGAAATAGTCCGATAACTAATTCCGTGGACCCTGTTCTGACATTCATGTGCAGTATCATACACGAATAGTTGTGCAAAACGTGGCGGTTGTCCATCAGGTGGACATAAACTACCAATGCGATGGTTGTTTTGTCCATGTAGTCTAAATATACAGGGACCCAGAACATTGTCGAATGACCTATCTACCTTTCCACCCTTGGATGTGAATGCAAACATTGAGTTGTAAACATGCATGTGGTCTTAGAAAGATCGTGACTCAGCTGTAGTTCGATTGAATACAAACATCTTTAGGTACGCAGGACATGAAGGCAGTAAGTCTAAAGATATTTTCCCCATCAAGCAGCATAGTGAGAAACACCGGTTTTGTCTATTACTGTAGTTCTTATTTCTCTCATCTAACCACATAAATGAGTGACAATATTGACAGACATTAGAAGCATCCCCAATGTCTGAATAACATGATTTAGAAATAGTAAAATGTTGATCATTTTAATAAAAATTCATAGTGATATTCTGAGAAAATGATGCTTGATTGTAGAACAACAATGTAGGTTTAGTAATCACACTAACATGTGTTCTCAGCATTATGCTTCTCTATTGAGTTTTCCATAACAGGAAATGTCAGGTTCACATATATTGGAAAAATTAACCACATTTTGATTTTTAATTATAGAGAATATTTTTAAATGACATACCTATATTTTTGTTGTCTTGAAAAGAATCAGTATCATAGAATCTGTTTGTTCAAGAGACCATTAGAAATAAAAAATTAATTAACAAGGATATTAACTTTTAGTGAGAGTTGATGGTCATATCGTGCTGAGGAGATAGGTAAATCATTTGTCTTCATATCTTCATCATTCATTAATGCTATGAAAAAAATTGAGCGAATAGTTATACGGTGTATGTCGAGTTAAAACAACCAACATTTTGTTCATCAAAAAAATGGTGACTGTCTACTTACAGAAAGGTATTGGGGATACTGTCATGTCATGTGGTCTTTGTTTTCGTTTGTTTGTCCTTGAACACATTGTTGATGGACGAGCAGATGGTTCCGGCACTGTGTTCAATTATAAAGACTAATATCAGTGGTTTATCTAATTAATAATTGCCTTGTAAATAGTAAAAGCTGATAGTGGTAAATTTAAAAACTACTAACCATCTATACGTTAAGGAGATGATGGTATACGTGTGACTCCACCGCTATCGCAAATTTTTGGTAGCGTTGTAGTAATTGTAGTAGTAGAGTGATTGTTACACATCCCTGAAGATATTGCAGTAGGAGTTGGCGTTGATTTTGTGGCCACTGAAAGAATTAAAGGTGCAGTAATGTTATTTAATTTTAAATTGAAACAGATGTGATTATTGTCTGAAAAAGATGATGAAGGCTTACCTGCGTCCCTTCGTGTGATGTCGTAGTTTGACATCGGTACATAAATTCGAGTAGTAGACTCATCGAAAGATATAACTGAATCATCTCCACTTGTTGTATACGCTGTTAACATGTAAGAAATAATGAAATTATATACTGAAGAATTCATAAGTAGTAGGAAATTATATGGTGAACATAAAAGCAGTACTTACAAACTCCATGTCGTTCCTTTATTAATTGTCTCCGCAGTAGCCTTCCATGTCTCGTGGTTAATGCGCCAGACATGTTTTTATTTGATTGTGGAGCATCATGTCCAGGGGCTATTGTCAAATACAAAGTTACATATCCATCATTTATGATAGTATGGATAGTAGTTTCAAGTAATGTGTACTGTAATGTTAAAGATAACAAAATTAACCATTGACATAGAGAGATGATAGTGGAATTAGTGTGAGTCCTTGTGTGAGGGAATCAGTTGATAGTGGTCCAGTTAACGCATTTGTAGTCATATTGGTATATGTCACTGAATAATCTGCAGTAGATGTTGGCAATGTTATGTTGTCAGTTGTAATGAGATATACTAAGTACACAACGACATTTATTATAAAAATTATAAAAACACATAGAACTGTAATGAAAAACTGTGTACTGTGTTATATTTAAATAATTTTATGATAAATTAATAGAAGAATTACAAATGTTATGTCATTCCTTTAGATGTTACATCCGTTGTAACCTTGCACCTCTTGGGTTTGATGGGCCATACATGTTTGTATTTGGTTGAGGAGCATATTTTTCAGGCACTGTCATCAAGGATTAAGGTTTGTATTAGTCATTTGGTTTAAAAAGAAATATAGTTGGTAGTGTAATGTTTTATGCTGAGTAGTATAATAAAAACTAACCATTGATAGACAAAGATGATAACGGAATTCATACAACTACATGTGTGATGCCATAAAGTGACAACAGTTCAGTTGATGTAGTACCTGATATTTTTTATAGATCATTAAACAAATTTTAGTTGATGTTGACATTGTTATTTTGTTATTTGTAATTAATAGATGTAGTAAAACAATGATTTGAATTAGAACATGTAATAGAGAAGAATATCGATCACATACCATATTTTTGTTTTTTTTCATAAGTTGGTTCTGTTGAAACCTTAACTCTCCAGAGTCTGTAGGTTGAGAAATGTTTGTATTTGGTTGGAAAAAAAATTAATTGGCACTGTAGTCGAAATATAAGTTAAATACGTCTAGGTTACGTTAGTATGGAAACCGTTAAATTAGTGTAGTGTTTTTTTCTTCAAAATTGAGTAACTACAAACTGTTGACAGATAGAGATCAAAATGCCATTTCTATGACTGCATGTTTCATTCCAACAGTTGATAGTGGTTATGGTGGCCATGTTCCTGAAAAAAAAGTAGAATACAATGAAGACTTTACATTAGATTTCAGCTATGTAAAAATGTAAGTAATGATGAGTACTACTAATGTGAATAAATGTCAGTAAGTTGAGGTATTTAACCATAACAGAAAAGAGAACTCACAATTTTTTTTTGCTCCGTAGTTATCCTCCCTTGAAATAATAATCTTTTCTCCGTAGCTTGAGGTGGATAATAGGTTTTCAATGTTGTTTGTTATATATAATTTTCAAGGAGAGGAAATAAAAATATGGATAGTTTAATGTATTGATAATGTAATACATAGTAAATAAACAGAAGAAATCTGTGTAAACGTTTAATTGGACTGGAGTAAATTGTTAGTAATGATAAATATATAGAGCCTGAATGATGCAATCAGAATGCACCGTTACCTCCAAATAATGCGATAGAAATTACCAACCTGGGTCAATGTCGAAGGAATTGGTTGATGTTGTATGAAAATTGGTGGATGCTGAATCAAATCTTTGAGGGCCTGGGTTGTGGTGGATCACGCAGAGTTGGATTCCCGAGTGTTGAGGGGTTTTGCTGAGGGGAGCGGGAGAGGGGATTCGGATAGCGAGCATACTGAGGGATGCTGGAGGGTGTTGAGTAGTGGGTGAGTGAGTGCTTCCAGAACCCTCCGACGACTGGACGAGCATGCAGAAAAATCCAGGGAACAGGCAATGTCGAGGCAGCGTGGTGGATTCGTCGAAGGCGTTGGGAATTTGGGTGAGATTGAAGCAGTCGTCGGGAATTTGGGGCAACTGTAGGAGGAAAATGGAAAAACCACGACAGCAATCGGAAAAATGAAGAACGTGGCGACTGTATATGAAGTCGGTAGTTGGAGATCGACAGAGGTGGGGATCCTATGATTTGTAAGTTGATTTTCTGTAGAATGACAGTGATGGAGGAAATGGGTATCACAGAGAAGAGGAGGGAGCGCGCAGAGAGCTTGCTAATATAGAGAACATTACTGGGAGCATGATCAAGTATTCAGGGATAAGGAGTGTGCGCGCGCGGAGAATGAAAGAAGCGGGATAGGGTTTCTCGGAGAAGAAAACAGAGTGCGTAGAGAGGATGGTTATCCAGAGAACTGTAGTGTGATCAGGAATGGGTTTTCACGGAGAAGATTTCCTAGTTCATGGAGGGCAGACGTGGCTGGCTGGGTGGAGGGAACACAAGGGAATAATGGCGTGGAGAGCTGGTAGATGGGCACATGGCAGTGGAAAAAATCTATGATTAGTATATATATAGATGTGATCTGATAAATTTTATTTTAATAATCTCGAAAAATTTATCAAATAAAATTGCCTTTCACCATTGGATAAAATTATTATTTTCTTAATGAAAATCTTATGTAAAGGATACATATTCCCCTTGACATATCCCAAATGAGTGTCTGCAAATTTAGTTTAATATATTTAAGAATTAATTATTTACAATTGAAATAACTCATAGTTCTATCATTGATTATTTTACTCTAAGATATTTAGTCACGAGATTCAAATTTTCATAATAATTAGTTCCAGGTTACACTATTTCATTCACATGATTAATCTATTGATGATAAAATGGTTATGTAAAATAAAAACAATCATTAGAAATGAAAAAAAAAAAATTCCCAGACAAGGGACAAACTAAAAAATTGATATATGGTTTCGTTTTAGGTCAAATAATTGATAACATTATTTAAAAAAAAATTTATTAAATTTTTTTTTTAATGTTATCCTTAAATATTGTTCTAATTATCCTCTTACATTCTATTTAATATGATGAGAATTTTACATAATTTATTCACTATGTTAGATAATACAATTTACACACAATTTATTTATTTTTGGTTTATCATTTCATTCTATTTATTTAATTTAATTCATGTGGTCATGTTTATTGTTTAATTAACACTAAAGATCATTAGAAAATAAATAACCACATATTTGGAAATATAGAATAAACATTATTTAGGCTTCAGACCATTTAATTACTTGTCAGTTAGTCAGTAAGACGATAGAGAAGCTCCTAATCATAGGGTAATAACATATGGATAATTATTTGGTATGATTTGTAGCATTCCACCACTAATATATATAACTACATGGTTAGTTTCACCTAACCATGGTCTGGAACTACCTCATATCTTATATATCTCCTTTATTTACATATTCATAATTACTCACCAATTTGGGGACCCTGTGTTTATGTGTTATAGAAATGAAGCTATGGACAAGATATCTGAAATATAAAAAGATGGTATGGATGAACCACAAATCATATTATTTATTTTAATAATAAATTTATTGTAAAAACCCATGCAGTAGATAATTAAATAAAAATAGTCCCAACACATATATAGGCTAATAAAATGCATGGTTATCAAAATATTTTACAACTAATAATATGAATTATTTCAACTAAAATTTAGTTAATTAAAATTTCATTAAATTAAAAATTATTTTTCATTTTATAAAAAATCAGTATGTTATTATTTTTTGATAATTCATTTATTAAACTAGATTGAGGGGGAACCCTTATATTACAAAAGGGCCTAAAAGAACAGAGGCCTGAAATGGAAGGCCCAAAGTCTTGGTGTAAAATATACCTTATATATTTATATAACCAACCCCACTAGAAGAAACCCTATGAAAAAGCTTTTTGATTCTTCTCCTAAATAAATACATGTTGTTGCTCATAGATTTTAATACCCTATGTAGTGCTTTATGGTCTGATGGAATGTTAACAATATCACCCCTTCATTATTATATCTGATTTATCTATGTGTTGACTGTTACTACTTTGATCCATAAGCCTAGGGTTTCTCTAGTAATCTATACCAAATATACTCTATTGGTCAGAGGAAATTTTACCCCACCATGTTTTGAACTGAAGTTTCACGATAGATGACTAGGTGACATTACCACTTTGGTGTACTTCCAAATGTATTAAATTAATTTTATTATTAAATAATTAAATAAAAAATATATTTATCATAACATTCCATCCAAACAATACTTTTTATTACTAAGTAATATAATTTTAAATTAATTAATTTTTATTTTAGTTAATTAATTAAATGATGATTATTTTAGGTGGCACAATATGTACCCCTCAATGATTTATAAATACATTTTTTTAATTTCATAATTACATTTAATTTATCATGACATGAAATAACATGTACCCAATGTTGTATATGATCATTGTTGTGTATGATGTACATACATAATATGTATACCTACCGAACATGTCATGATATTCATGGAGTGTTGTTCTATGTTCTAGGTTATGTAGTCAACACATAATGTATGATGACATTACATGCATATATATATATATATATAGCCTGTACCAAGGGAAATTCCCTTGAATTAAATAGAGTCTATGAATTCCATAAATATTTCATTTCAGTAGAATAATGAAAGAAATAATTGATAAATCTTTTAATATACCACATGAATGATCAAACCAAAAAACATGTAATTCATGAAAAAACCTATCACATAGTGTTTACAACCAGATACATGACATGTAGTTTATATTTAATTTTATTAATTTTTATTTTGATGTGTTTTAGTTATAGAATACACATGTCTTGTATCATTCTTGAAATGGAGCAAGTTACATGGCACATACAATAAGATGGGAAGTATGTGATTCATTATTTTTAATTGACACTATATACATAGGTACATGGTATGTATCTCATGTATGTTTTAAAAAATTAAACATTTTTTACAACCCATGACATGATATATACATCAGGTATTGTATGTTTACATTACTAATAAAAAATATGATATATGTATGAATTACTTGTCCTGTAATATGACCACATGAGTATATTTTATTTAAATAAGAAAAAATGTATTTGTTTACCTTCTATGTACCATAACTACACATCTAGTTTTCCAAATTCATTAGCTAGAAAACTTTTTATCAATACGTGTTGTGTAAGGACACCATGTATTAATCCTATAATTTATGTGTCCCTATTTACACAACCTATCATGGTGTGCTTGACTATGGGTAGAAAAAATTTCTTTTCTGATACCCATTATCCAAATATTTGTCTCATCCATAATCAATACCACCTATAGATGATATATTCAATAATTATTAATATATTTTTGGTTACTTCTTATTCATATAGTTATAATAAATATGTTTATCTATAGTATAATATTATATAATAAAATATGGTATTGAAATTCCTAAAAAAATATTTGAATCAGATCAAGAAATCATAAATAAGTATGTTTCAATTTTAAAAAACATGAAGGTTCTGGGGAATATAAAAAGTGTCCATGCCCATTCCAAACTCTGTTTTTTGTTTGTTTCATTATATAAAATCCTCAATACTTGATGTATGAAACACTATAAAATTCCAGGATTGAATATTTTCACTTATATTTTATAAATAATATAAAATAATAATTAAACCTATAAGACAATTGTTTATTTTATGAAAATAAATTTTGTAGGCACTCTTATATATTCATTATTAAAAAGAATCCAAAGATTGAATTCCACTTGTACTATACGCAGTCGCTATAATAATATTTGAACACCATTTCTGGTATTATAAGTGAAAGAATGTGGAAACAAAAACACTTAATTCATTCTCCACTACTTGTAAAATAATCCTTCAAATCATGGAAGATTCACTCTTGCTGACATGGTCTAAATTATGGGGAGGATGATCAAATCTATTTATTATGATCTTTCATGAGGGATTCTCTTTGAGATGTTATATTAATTATTTATAGAGAATATCATTATGAAAAACTCTTCTAATTGAATAAAATTTTATAATTTGATTAATATAATTAGGTTTTAATAGCTAATAATTATAAATATCGAAATAGTTTAGACCCTACTATACAATGTAAACACTAAATCACAAAACTATTACCAAATTCACACTATGAAAATAAATTATATCTGAAATATTTTAAGAGTTATTATTTTAATTTTAATTTTACCAAATTAAAATTATTTTTTATTTAAAATTTAAATAACATCTTATGATGATATTTTTTATGTTTATGATGTAAATAATTTTTTGGTGAATAGTGAAAAATATTATTTTTCCAAAATGATGAATTTGATAAAATTATACAAAGGAACTGGAAGTCTATAGAACCTTATTAATTTTCAATATATTCATTTGATATTTAAAAATATAAATTTTGAGAATAATATGTCAAATTTAGAATATCTATGTCCAATATTTTATGATATAAGTAATATTTTCCAATAAAAACTAATTTTTTAATTTTCATTTAATAAAATTTTTATCTGATAATATTTGTTAATTTCATGATTTTAATGACATGAAATTTTATAATAGTCATGTTTATATTCAAAATACAAATGAAATTGATTTTTTATTATTACATATAAATTTTAATCTTAAGATACACTATTTATATGAAATGGTTTTTACACAATACATACGCTGATGTTATAATTAATTTTTCTCACAGATGTACATTTTCTATAATAAAATTAATTAGTTTATCTTCAAATCAATATGTATCCATTAGATTTTTTTTTCAATTTTTTATGGAATAAAAAATATTTACTTGGGAAAACTAGTTACTAATGAAAAATTGATACTATTATAAATAATAGACATCACTGTAAAGATGTATAAACTTGTTTAAAAATGATTATAATTGTGTTTAGATATTGTAAATGATAATTAATCTAAATTAATTATTTTAAATTTTTGGAGACACATGAAGTATAAAACATGTTCTCTATTTATAGGAGTTGAAATATTTAAAACAATCTCCACTTATAACAAAATCCTCTTAAAACCCCTTTAATACCACTCATAGACCATGTCTCAACATGTCCCAAAGGGGCCTGTAACATGGCTACCCCAATCTTGCCTATAATAGGCTAGGGGATGATGAGTATCACTATGTAGCGACCCGAATCTTGACGTACATGGACATTACATTACTTTAGTGGAATACTTAATACATAACAAAAACAGACACAAAAGGACCGTAATAGTTTAGTGTCTTTGGAAACTTGGAACGCAATCTTCTAATCGTGGTGAAAGATCTTCAACATCTCCCATAAAGATCTTCCCTTTTTTTCTTACCTAAAACCTTTATTTATATCTTGGGGAAAAGAAAAAATAAAAAGGGTGAGCTCAAATTCTCAATAAGGGTAAGCATGGATAAAATAAAACATACCATATACATTTGAACTTAAAAACATGAACATAATGTTTAAACATAAAAAGCATGAGCAATGACATAAAACATGGAAGTACACAAGGAATCGATCATAAAGAAACATTAAGAATGATAAAATATCATGGGAATAAAACATTTAATTGTGGCAACCATTAAGCACATGATATGATTTCCATAGTAGCCAAGGCATTGCTGCCAAGACCATCTTAGTGGACAAAGTACCTTTCTGAATCGTGTTCACTCCTCATTCCAGTCCTATATTACTGAACCGGTTTAACTTTCCGTTCCATCCATGTCTATCTCATGAGATATAAATCTTTACCCAATTCATTTGAGGGAGATATAGGTCACACCCATCTCATAATGATACCATTCTTATGTGTGACACAAAATCATAAACCATACATCATAGCATAACCCATGTAAAAAAAATGAGAATCGTAAACACCGTGACATCATAAAACAATTCATATAAGATAAAGAAATTAATATAAATATTTCCTTCACATCATAATCAAATCAATGTAATAATAGGGATAGAAACAGAACCCTTTATTATCTTAGATGGAAAATAATTTTGATAAAACACTTGAACTCCATTCTTGAGGAAAATATCCTTTCTACTTTAAAAACACTTTTCCTTTCTCAACATGTCAAAAAAATTTAAACTAAAAGAAGTTGATTAAAAATAAACATGAAAACTTTTAAATGAAACTTCTTGGAAGTAATTTTTTAAAAATCCATTCATGCCGTATAAGTTAAAAAAACAATCTTCTCGTACTTTTGTCGGAAAAGTCAAAAAGTACCTCGTACAAAAAACGACAAAAGATTCCTTTCATATATTTTACTAAAAAATTCACTGAAGGGTAAAATTGGATATAAACTATTTTAGAAGGACATAAATATTACATATTGTGGAATCATGGATGCAGATGATAAAATACACCCCAGTAAATACCAAAGTATAAACAATCTCGGATAAAAAATGAGATTGTGATATTTTCCCTTACCTTAGGTCCGATTTGTTTCGTAAGTGTCCGAACCTCCTGTATAATGATTTAAATAATGTCATTTACTTATTAAAGAATAATATTAATTGTTATGATATCATATATGGTTCACTTATGACTTTATATTACTCGTTCTTTTGTAAATTCAATGTTAAAGAGCGTTTTGGGTAAAATCGTTTCATTTGTCGTCCGTGTTTTGACTTGTATTTTTTCATATGATTACTTAGATCATGATTACATACATCCAGATTGTAAAACATTATTTATATATAATATATATTCAGAATATACATATATATAATAGATCTATAAATGGAAATAAATACACCGTTCATGGAGACGGTAGGCCGTACGTACGCATGAACGTTGTTTTCGTTTCCTCATTGAATTGAATGGAATTAATTGGATGACATACATACATATATATATAAATAAATCCAGTATCATTATTATGTCATATATTTCATTATTACTTATTATATATACTTTATATCCATTTTTGAATGGTTAATCATTGAGAATGAATCTCATCGCGTTGTGGAGACGGTATTCCGTACGTACGCACGAGCGATGATATCATTCCCATGATCGTGGAATTTTATTGGAGTCTATGTATACTATTACAGAATCAATATCACTTTAAAATAATCATATATAGTTATTATTTACACCATTATACCCATCAAATTAAGGTGGTGGTGAAAAATAGATTACACTACGGCGTGGAGACGGTATTCCGTACGTACGCACGCGCGATGATTTTCGTTTTCCATTGGATGGATAGATGGTGAAATAGGGTTGTTTCATAATTATAATAACATATCAGTATATGAGTGATACTTATGTTATTACTTCATAATGAAACAACTAAATAAGAAGAAGTGGAAGAATAAATAACGTAGAAAGAATCAGTAACAGACATTACCTCTTCTCTGAAGCGCCTTTTTGAAACCACCTCTTAGGGCACTAATATTGGTCTTTGAAGAAGACCAGAACCTATAGGATGTTTCTAGGGAATTGTAGAATAGAATTGGGCAGGGGTTGGCCGAGCTTGAAGGCTCAAAGTGGTGTGAGTAATATAGGGAGGAGGTTCCCTTTTATAAGGGAGGAGATGGGCACCTTTGGAATTCTTAAAAATATTAATTTATAATAAATCTAACCCCACTTAATAACCTCAAAAAATGAATCATATTCAAATATTTTATGATATAGGGTTGTAATCTCATCAACCAATAATATTTAGACACGTTTGGAGCTTATTTTAAACCTTATCATTTTGATTTATCCTTATTTAATCTATTTATGTTTATTTGTGGTAATAAAATTCTAAATTTTAAATTATAACAAATAATTACTTATTTGTTGTGAATTTTCCATATTTGGTTACTTTATAACATTATAGACAATATAAATATAAATTTATAAATTTTAAATATTTTTGTGATTTTTAAACAATTTTATAATATGTTATTTTTATAAAATAACAATAGTGTCAATTTTGACACTATTCATTTATTTGAATTTAAATAAAATATATACAGAAGATATGTTCGAACTAAAAGATTTAATAGATTCATAAAAGGTCATATGTATCAATAAAATTAGTGAATCACATTAAATAGTTAGTAATATTTAATTTATTATTTTTAAATCCATTTTTTTGGATTATCTCTTAATAAAATAATTACTATAACATTTTTGTATAATTATTTAATATAATGATTTGTTGCATAAAAATTAAAAATAAAATCCTATGATGAAGATAAATCTATTACCTTTCACAATAATACTTTTACTCGAATTTATCATCTTAAAATCACAATATCAAAATTGTTATATTTATTAAATTATGAAGGTGACAACTTTGGAATCATTTAAAATAATATAATATAAGTGTCATAATCACTTTTATAAGGTTCAAAACGATTATATATTCGGTCATTGGATGGTTAAGGTGTAGATATACACTACCAATAAGTTTTGGTCAGGTTTGTGGGCCTTTTAATAGGTATTATTATTTCAATAAAAACTATATTACTTATTTCCCACTTAATAAATAATTTCTGTATCATTAATGTATCACCATTAATGACAATTATATAATCCCTAAAAATTCTAAATAAATTATCATGATGTAGATATTTGTATTATATTTCTGGATATTATTCATGTTCTATGTTTTATTATGTTTATCACTAAATTAAAATTATTATACTTATAAGATTTAAGAGAGTGACATGTTGTCACTTTCTTTGGTTTTAATAATAATTAAATTATTTTCAGGGTCAAAAGTCCATAAAATTAAGCTAATACGACCCTTAGGTTATATGGGTCTACTTTTAACCATCCAATATAATTTTGGCATGTGTTAGGGTAATTTTATAATATTATATTTTCCCTCAATTACCTGATTTACCTTTAACTATGGTAAATAAAATTTACCCTAGTTACTATTCATAATTCCCAAAAATAAAAAGTAGCTTATTAACATAATTTGGACCCACTGATTCCAAATATGGAATCCATTTTTCCAAATTCAATACACAAAAGTTTTAGAAATTAAATTAAAATTAATTCTGTTTTAGAAAGAAAACGGGTTTTTCTTTAAAACAATGCAAAAGATTGAATTGATTTAACCTACGAATTTAATGTAAAATCAATGCTAATAACATAAATTATATTAAATGGTAAAAATATATTCTATTTATACTTTAAAACCATTCAATGTTATAATTTAACCATATAAATTATTGCGATGAAAAAAATTGTTTTTAATTAAAATATAGCGTGTTTTTACTATTCATCAAAATATAAAACTTACCAGAATAATATGAAAAATTTATCCAATGTAAATTTTTATTTCTTGATTCCTAAGAAGAATTTAATTTTGTCAAATTTAACTTATAAACCTGTCAAAAAATATATTTAAATTGGGTGCGCCATCAAACGGTGACAAAACTTCATTTTTTGAAAATTACTTATTTTACCCTAAAAATTTATTTTGTTCTTATACCATGTTCTAGAAAATGCTTAATATGAGTACTAATGTTATAAAATTAAAAATTTAGTTAATACTATTCATAATGGATAGTTCATAATAATATTATAATAATATATCGTTGTTTAGTAAAACTCGGTATTGCGTACAATACACGCTATCGAGGAAGGTCGTGATTGCGTGTAATGCAAGCCAAGTCAGGGTTGCGTGTTGTGAAAAAATCCTTCGTTGTTTTGTATAACAGAATCCAACCATATTTCATTTATACATTGAATATATATATATATATACACGCAATGTTGCGTAGAATAACTAATATCAAAATTGTGTGTAACACGATCCAAGAATAGTGTGGCGTATACTGCAAGCTAATACGGTGTTGCGTATAGTGCAAGGTAATATTGGTGTAGAATACAATACAATAAATTAATGAAATTAAAAGAATATTTTTCATAAAATCTCGGGTTGTTACATTCTACCCCCCTTAAAATGAATTTCGCCCTCGAAATTCATTGGGGTTATAAATGGTTTAATACTCGAAAGTTTGTTTAATAGAAACCCACATCGTAAAAAGCAATACCAAAACGTGGCTTTAAAAACTAAAGTATGAAATGTAATGATTACCCAAATTAACTCATCACTGGGTTTCCACGCAGGATAACATAGGTGAAAATATGTATATGGAAGAAAAATCTAACCATCAAGTTTTGATGGAGAGTGGTAGAGAACATGGCTATGAAAAACCCAACAATCACAAAGATATTGATTTGTGATGATCTAAAGTACCATCTGATTCATAAGGTAACTAGAAAAACATTTTTTGTTTTCAAGATCATTTCCCTAAAGTTGATTAATTGAAAGAAATACTTGCATGATTTTGGTAAAATCTCACTATTGTTCGTGAATTGAACAATTTCCACTTCATCCCTTAAAGAAATGAAGTTGAATTTGTTATTCATGATGTGTTAGTAGATCACATGATAGAATGAGGGGTCATTCCATCTCTTTCAAACAAAAGGTTAGAAAAAGTTATAAGTTCATCTTATGGTTAGATTAATCGTATATGGTTCCAAAATGAACTTATACTTCATATATCATACCGCTTAATAAAATAAAACTAGTTTCTACTAACCAGGGACTTCTTGTAGGCTAGTGGTAGGTGATAAAGGCTAGTTGCACTTCGGTTGTGGGTTCGATTCCCACAGCCTTGTCCGACGCGATGGGCTAATGCCCGTCCTACAGGTTTTCCTTTTTCTAAAACTATGTTACTATAACATCCCATCAATAATATCGAAAAAAAATTCTATCCTTAAACAATACTAAATTATGTCTAACATAATCTATTCCAATCTTTAGGCGTATCCATAATACTGCAGTCCACTCTCATAATATAGTGAAAATGATTACCAGAGATTTAATACCATCGTTGATCCCCATATATCATAAGATATGTCTTGTTGGTCACATTCCAAACATTCGAAGGTCTTAATGATGTATTCTTTTGAAAAATGAATACCCATTGAACCTTAGTGAAAACACGAATGAAGTTAAAAGTTAACACTTTCCACATACCAAAATCCTCCAAATTCTATATACTCAAACCATGATATCACTTAGTCCTTATATCAATCATGAGCTCATGAATAAAATCAAACATCTCATTATCTTCTTATTCCTTCATTATGCGCATATCGTCTACTTTACAAAAATATCTGAATAACCTTCCATGGTTACTTGTACCATTCAACATATACTTTCAAATACTTTTAGGAAAAAGAATAGTTTAACAATCCTTAGATGATTCTTTATTCCATAGTACCATTAACAATACAACATAACTCTCGATAAACATACAATCATTCCACTGCCTTCTAAAACAACTCACTGAGCTTCAACACTTCTTTCAGCTCATATATCATTTTTAGTCTCCTCATCATCATCCACATAAATACTACCCATATGACCATGCTGATTCTCTTCATGATATTTTCTATTAGGGCATTGGTTTGCATAATGCCCATACATTCCACATTTAAAACATCTAATCATTGTTGATGTCATAGCAATACCATTATCCTTGTCCATGGTGTTAACTGAAACTTTTCCTTTGCACTTACTGGCTTTGTGTCCTTCTTTTCCACACCCAAAGCATCTTCCAGTTCCCTTGAAACAATCTCCCCGATGCCTCTTCCCACATGATTTACATTAGGGAAATTGAACTTTCTTTCCTCTATGATCATCATGAACCTCCATCTTTCTCTTATTATCTGAGTCAGGAAACATACTAAAGTTGAGATTATTGATCATATTTTGAGATTTCTGATTAGGCATAATAACGATTTTTCGACTTCCAAATCCCATTTCATTTGATTTCTCATGAAGAATATCATTCCATTGTCTGTCATATCCTCCATTATCATGAATCTTCCTATTTCCAGCCATTTTCTAAAACCCAAATAGAATAGTGTGAGAGGCAAAAATCATGCTAGGGAAAACAACATAGTAATGGGGGAGTATCCTCACTATATAACACCTTAATTTAAATTCTAAGATCATTACCGTAGTTCTAGGACTATATCCTATATGTATACTTATCCTTAGGGACATCCCTAGACATAACTTAGAAATATCTCTATGGATCTCACTAACATTTTCGCATCCTAGTTTCCAAAGGTTGAATAATCCATTCCTCTGATACCAACTGTAGAGACCCGAAGCTTGACGTACATGGACATTACATTACTTTAGCAGAATACTTAATACATTACAAAAACAGACACAAAAGGACCGTAATAGTTTATTGTCTTTGGAAACCTCGAACGTAATCTTCTAATCGTGGTGAAAGATCTTCAACATCTCCCATAAAGATCTTCCCCTTTTTTTTCTTACCTAAATCCTTTCTTTATATCCTGGGGAAAAGAAAACATAAAAAGCGCGAGCTCAAATGCTCAGTAATGGTAACCATGGATAAAATAAAACATACCATATACATTTGAACTTAAAAACATGAACATAATGTTTAAACATCAAAAGCTTGAGAAATGACATAAAACATGGAAGTACGCAAGGCATAGATCATAAAAAAAAATTAATAATGATAAAATAGAATGGGAATAAAACATGTAATTGTGGAAACCATTAAGCACATGATATGATTTCCATAGTAGCCAAGGAATTGCTGCCAAGACCATCTTATTGGACAAAGTCCCTTTCTGAATCGAGTTCACTCCTCGTTCCAGTCCTGTATTACTGAACTGGTTTAACATGTAGTTCCAGCCATGTCTATCTCATGAGATTTAAATATTTACCCAATGAATTGGAGGGAAATATAGGTCCCACCAATCTCATAATTATACCATTCTTATGTGTGCCACAAAATCATAAACCATACATCATAGCATAACACATGTAATAAAAATGGGAATCTTAAACATCGTGACATCATAAAACAATTCATATAAGATAAAGAAATTCATAAAAATATTTCCATCACAACATAATAAAATCATTGTAATAATAGGGATAGAAACAGAACCATTTATTATCTTATATGGAAAATATTTTTGATAAAACACTTGAACTCCATTCTTGAGGAAAATTTCCTTTCTACATCAAAAACACTTTTCCTTTATTAACATGTCATACAATTTTAAAGTAAAAGAATATGATTAAAAATAAACTTGAAAACTTGTAAAGGAACCATCTTGGAAATAATTTTTTTAAAAATCCATTCATGCCGTATAAGTTAAAAAAAACATTCTTCTCATACTTTTGTTGGAAAAGTCAAAAAGTACCTCGTTCGAAAAACGACAAAAGATTACTTTCATATATTTTACTAAAAAACTCACCGAAGGGTAAAATTGGATATAAACTATTGTAGAAGGATATAAATATTACATATTGAGGAAAAATGGATGTGGATGATAAAATACACCCTAGTAAATACCAAAGTATAAACAATATCGGATAAAAAAATGAGATTGTGATATTTTTCCTTACCTTAGGTCCGATTTTCTTCGTAAGTGTCCGAAAATCCTGTATAATGATTTATATAATGTCATTTACTTATTACAGAGTCATATTAATTGTTATTATATCATATATGGTTCACTTATGACTTTATATTACTCGTTCTTTTGTAAATTCCATGTTAAAGAGCGTTTTGGGTAAAATCGTTTCATTTATCTTCCGTGTTTTGACTTGTAATTATTCATATGATTACTTAGATCATGATTACTTAAATCTAGAATGTAAAACATGATTTATATATAATATATATTCAGAATATACATATATATAATAGATCTATAAATGGAAATAAATACACCGTTCATGGAGACGGTAGGCCGTACGTACGCATGAACGTTGTTTTTGTTTCCTCATTGAATTGAATGGAATTAATTGGATGACATACATATATATATATATAAATAAATCCAGTGTCATTATTATGTCATATATTTCATGATTACTTATTATATATACTTTTTAATCATTTATGAATGGTTAATCATTGAGAATGAATCTCATCACGTCGTGGAGATGGTATTCCGTATGTACGCACGAGCGATGATATCATTCCCATGATCGTGGAATTTTATTGGATTGTATGTATACTATTACAGAATCAATATAACTTTACAATAATCATATATAGTTATTATTTACACCATTATACCCATCCAAGTAAAGGTGGTGGTGGAAAATAGTTTACACCACGGCGTGGAGATGGTATTCCGTACGTACGCACGCGTGGTGATTTTCGTTTTCCGTAGGATGGATTGATGGTGAAATAAGGTTGTTTAATAATTATAATAACATATCAGTATATGAGTGATACTTATGTTATTACTTCATAATGAAACAACTAAATAAGAATAATTTGAAGAAAAAATAAAGTTGAAAGAATCGGTAACAGACATTACCTGTTCTTTGAAGCGCCTTATTGAAACCTTCTCTTAGGGCACTAATATTGGTCTTTGAAGAAGACCAGAACCTCAAGGATGTTTCTAGGGAAGTGGAAAAGATAATTGGGTAGGGGTTGTCCGAGATTGAAGGCTCAAAGTGGGGTGAGGAAGAGAGGGAGGAGGTTCCCTTTTATAAGTGAGGAGAGGGGCACCTTTGGAATTCATAAAAATATTAATTTATAATAAATATAACCCCACTTAATAACCTCCATAAATGACTTATATTCAAATATTATATGAGATAGGGTTTTAATCTCATAAACCAATAATATTTAGACATATTTGGACCTTATTTTAAACCTTATCATTTTGATTTATCCTTATTTAATCTATTTAAGTTCATTTGTGGTAATAAAATTCTAAATTTTAAATTATAAAAAATAATTACTTATTTTTTGTGAATTTTCAATAATGGGTTACTTTATAACATTATGGAAAATATAAATATAAATTTATAATTTTTAAATATTTTTGTGATTTTTAAACAATTTTATAATATGTTATTTTTATAAAATAACAATAGTGTCAATTTTGACACTATTCATTTATTTGAATTGAAATAAAATATATACAGAAGATATGTTCGAAATAAAAGCTTTAATAGATTCATAAAAGGTCATATGTATCTATAAAATTATTGGATCACATTAAATAGTTCATATAATATTTATTTTATTATTTTTAAAACCATTTTCTTGGTTTATCACTTAATAAAATAATTACTACAACATTTTAGTATAATTATTTAATATACTTATTTTTTTTCATTAAAATTAAAAATAAAATCATATGATGAAGATAAATATATTACCTTTTACAATAATACTTTTACTCAAATTTATCTTCTTAAAATCACAATATTTAAATTGTTATATTTATTAAATTATGAAGGTGACAACTTTGGAATCATTTAAAATAAAATAATATAAGTGTCATAATCACTTTTATAAGACTCAAAACGGTTATATATTAGGTCATTGGATGCTTAAGGTGTATATATACACTAAAAATAAGTTTTTTCAGGTTTTTGGGCCTTTTAATGGGTATTATTATTTCAATAAAAACTATATTAATTATTTCCCACTTAATAAAAAATTTCTGTATCATTAATGTATAACCATTAATGGCAATTATATAATCCCTAAAAATTCTAAATAAATTATCATGATGTAGATAATTTTATTATATTTTTGGAGACTATTCATGTTCGAAGTTTTATTATGTTTATCACTAAATTAAAATTATTATACTTATAAGATTTAAGAGAGTGACATGTTGTCACTTTCTTTGGTTTTAATAATAATTAAATTATTTTCCGGGTGAAAAGTCTATAAAATGAATCTAATCCGACCCTTAGGTTATATGGGTCTACTTTTATCCATCCAATAGAATTTTTTCAGGTGTTAGGGAAATTTTATAATATTATATTTACCTGTAATTACCCTATTTACCATTAACTAAGGTAAATAAAATTTACCGTAGTTACTATTAATAATTTCCAAAAATAAAAATTAGCTTATTAACATAATTTGGACCCAATGATTCCAAATATGGAATCAATTTTTCCATATTCAATACAAAATAGTTTCATAAATTGAATTAAAATTAATTCCGTTGTCGAAAGAAAACAGGTTTTTCTTTAAAACATTGCAAAAGATTGAATTGATTTAACCTACGAATTTAATGTAAAATAAATGCTAATGACATACATTATATTAAATGGTAAGAATATATTCTACTTATACATTAAAATCATTCAACATTATAATTTAACCATATAAATTATTGCGATGAAAAAAGTTTTTTTTAATTAAAATATAGCATGTTTTTACTATTCATCAAAATATGAAAGTTAGTAGAATAATATGATAAATTTATCCAAAGTAAATTTTTATTTCTTGATTCCAAATAAGAATTTTATTTTTTCAAATTGAACTTATAAACATGTCAAAAACTATATTTAAATTGGGTGTGCCATCAAAAGGCGGCAAAACTTATTTTTTTGAAAAATAATTATTTTACCCGAAAAAAATATTTTGTTCTTATACCATGTTCTAGAAAATGTGTAAGATGAATAATAATGTTATAAAATTAAAAATTTAGTTAATACTATTCATAAAGTATAGTTCATATTAATATTATAATAATATATCGTTGTTTAGTAAAACTCGGTTTTACGTACAACACACACTATCGAGGAAGGTCGTGATTGCGTGTAATGCAAGCCAAGTCAGGGTTGCGTGTTGTGCAAGAATCCTTCGTTTTTTCGTATAACTGAATCCAACCATATTTCATTTATACATTGAATATATATATATATATATACACTCAATGTTGCGTAGAATAACTATTATCAAAATTGTGTGTAACACGATCCAAGAATAGTGTGGCGTATACTGCAAGCTAATACGGTGTTGCGTATAGTGCAAGGTAATCTTGGTGTAGCATACAACACAAGAAATTAATGAAATTAACAGAATATTTTTCATAAAATCTCTGGTTGTTACATTCTACCCCCATTAAAATGAATTTCGCCCTCGAAATTCTTCGGGGTTATAAATGGTTTACTACTCAAAAGATTGTTTAATAGAAACCCACATCGTAAAAAGGAATACCAAAACTTGGCTTTAAAAACTAAAGTATGAAATGTAATGGTTACACAAATTAACTCATTACTAGGTTTCCACGTTTGAGAACATAGGTGAAAATATAGATATGGAAGAAAAATCTAACCATCATGTTCTGATGGAGAGTGGTCGAGAACATGGCTATGAAAAAGCCAACAATCACAAAGCTATTGATTTGTGATGATCTAAGGTACCATCTGATTCATAAGGGAACTAGGAAAACATTTTTGGTTTTCAAGATCATTTCCCTAAAGTTGATGAATTAAAATAAATACTTGCATGATTTTGGTAAAATCTCATTGTTGTTCGTGAATTGAACAATTTCCACTTCATCCCTTAAAGAAATGAAGTTGAATTTGTTATTTGTGATGTGTTAAAAGATCATGTGATAGAATTATGGGTCATTCCATCTCTTTCAAACAAATGGTTAGCAAAAGTTATAAGTCCATCTTATGGTTAGATTAATCGTATATGGTTCCAAAAATGAACTTATACTTCATATATCATACCACTTAATTAAATAAAACTATTTTCTACTTACCAGGGACTTCCTGTAGGCCAGTGGTAGGCAGTAAAGGCCAGTCGCACTTCAGTTGTGGGTTCGATTCCCACAACCTTGTCCGACGTGATGGGATGTCTCCTGTCCTGCAGGTTGTCCTTTTTCTAAAACTATGTTACTATAACATCCCATCAATAATATCGAAAAAAAAATTCTATCCTTAAACAATACTAACTTATGTCTAGCATAATTCATTCCAATATTTAGGCTTATCCATAATACTACAGCCCACTCTCATAATATAGTGAAAATGATTACCAGAGATTTAATACCATCGTTGATCCCCATATATCATAAGATACGTCATGTTGGTCACATTCCAAACATTCGAAGGTCTTAATGATGTATTCTTTTGAAAAATGAATACCCATTGAACCTTAGTGAGAACAATAATGCAGTTAAAATTTAACACTTTCCACATACCAAAATCTTAAAAATTCTATATACTCAAACAATGATATCACTTAGTCCTTATATCAATCATGTGCTCATGAATACAATTAAACATCTCATTATCTTCTTATTCCTTCATTATGCGCATATCATCTACCTTACAATAATATCTGAATATCCTTCCATGGATACTAGTACCATTCAACATATACTTTCAAATAATTTTAGGAAAAACAATAGTGTAATAATCCTTAGATTATTCTTTATTCCATAGTACCATTAACTATACAACATAACTCTCGATAAACATACAATCATTCCACTACCTTCTAAAACAACTGACTGAGATTCAACACTTCTTTCAGCTCATATATCATTTGTAGTCTCCTCATCATCATCCACATAAATACTACCCATATGACCATGATGATTCTCTTCATGAGATTTTCCATTAGGTCATTGGTTTTCATAATGCCCGTACATTCCACATTTAAAACATCTAATCATTGTTGATGTCGTTGCAATACCATTATCCTTGTCCATGGTGTTAACTGAACCTTTTCCTTTGCACTTACCGGCTTTGTGTCCTTCTTTTCCACACCCAAAGCATCTTCCAGTTCCCTTGAAACAATCTCCCCGATGCCTCTTCCCACATGATTTACATGAGGGAAATTGAACTTTCTTTCCCCTATGATAATCATAAACCTCCATCTTTCTCTTATTATCTGAGTCGGGAAACTTACCAAAGTTGAGATTATTGATCATATTATGAGATTGCGTATTAGGCATAATAATGATGTTTGGACTTCCAAATCCCGTTTCATTTGGTTTCTCATGAAGAATATCATTCCATTGTCCGTCATATCCTCCATTATCATGAATCTTCTTGTTTCCAGCAATTTTCTAAAACCCAAAAATAATAGTTTGAGAGGCAAAAATCATTCTAGGGAAAACAACATAGTATAGGGGGAGTATACTCAATATCTAAAATCTTAGGTTAAATTCTGAGATTGTTACCGTAGTTCTTGGACTATATCCTATACGTATACTTATCATTAGGGACATCTCTAGACATAACTTAGAAATATCTCTAGGGATCTCCCTAACGTTTTCGCATCGTAGTTTCCAAAGGTTGACTAAACCTTTCCTCTGATACCAACTGTAGAGACCCGAAGCTTGACGTACATGGAAATTACATTACTTTAGCAGAATAATTAATACATAACAAAAACAGACACAAAAGGACCGTAATAGTTTAGTGTCTTTGGAAACATGGAACGTAATCTTTTAATCGTGGAGAAAGATCTTCAACATCACCCATAATGATCTACCCTTTTTTCTTACCTAAAACCTTTCTTTATATCCTGGGGAAAAGAAAACATAAAAATGGTGAGCTCAATTGCTCATTAAGGGTAAACATGGATAAAATAAAACATACCTTATACATTTGAACATAAAAACATGAACATAATGTTTAAATATCAAAATCTTGAGTAATGACATAAAACATGGAAGTATGCAAGGCATAGATCATAAAGAAACATTAAGAATGATAAAATAGCATGGTAATAAAACATGTAATTGTGGAAAGAATAGTGTGGCATATACTACAAGCTAATAAGGTGTTGTGTATAGCGCAAGGTAATCTTGGTGTAGAATACAACACAAGACATTAATTAAATTAAAAGAATATTTTTCATAAAATCTCGGGTTTTTACACACTAAGTATGAATATCCCACAAATGGGAGGCATGATTCTAAAGTACCTACACTCACACACATCTCCAAGCCATAAATTTTGAAATGTTAAAACTCTAAGTCAACAATGCAAGAAAACCACTATATCCCACAACCAGAGTACGGAATGAAGTAAATTACAATAAAGTAAATAAGACCAAAATAATCACACCAAAAAAGATTCTGTAACCAAAAGTCCAACCTATAAAAAAATTGGTACTGGGACTACTCTTTGAAAAGCTACAGGAACACACCTCATTCTGTCAAGCCTCAAAAAGCGCTACCTATCCCTCGCCTTCCAATGAATCTGGTGAAAGGGGGATCGAATGCCCAAGACACGACACATGTGGGAAAATCCTATAAAGGGGTGAGTATAACAATACTAAGTTGGACACCCTAAAACAAAAAATAAAAACAAAAAAGGAATACCTCAAAGGAATCCCACAATGGAATACCCAAAAGGAATACCATGAAGGAATAATTCCAAGGAATGCGATAAAGGAATACCACAAAAAAATACCACACGAGATTACCATAAAGGAATACAACACAAGATTACCATGAAGGAATACCATATAGGATTACCATGAAGGTATACCACACAAGATTACCAAAAAGAAATACCAAAAAATAATAGCCCAAAGGAAAACCACATGGGATTACCACAAAGGAATACCATAGGAGATTACCATAATGGATTACAACAAAGGAATACAATATAGGATTACCACACAAGAATATTTTAAAGACCCAAACCCCAGTTTCCTGAAGTCGCTGCCTTATATTAATATATTTGTATATTTATAAGGAATCACATTATTAATGACCAAATAGTTTAGTGGTTTTTGAATACCAGAAACAAACATAAGCATTACATTACAACTTGAAAGGAAATACAACAATACAACTTAGCTATAAACATCCATAACTCCTAAATTATCCCAAGAAGTCATTAAAAATATTCATCTTTGCATCCGGGGGAAAATTGAAACCTAATAAATGGGTGAGATCTGGTGCTCATTAAGGGTAAAAAATACAACTAAGAATAAGTAACAAGGTATGGTAAATAAATTAAAATACACAATACATTAAACCATAATAATTATCATAATAGATAGGAATAAAATATTAATAAGTAATACCTTAATAGAAAATAACCATGGATATTATACTAGTCAAATAATCACATGGACTACCAATTAATTGTTTCTTAATAAGAGAATTAATAATTCGGGATGTCACAAATATATTGTCAAGGACGTAGGCCAAAAACATACAGAAATGGGTAAAAACCCAAACTAGTTTATCTCTTGAGACATACCAATGCACTAAGGGGAAATAATGTTCCCCACATGACACTTAGTATAGTCTTGTGAAATTTAAATATCATTCCTCAATCATTAAATATAAACACTAACAATTATGAGTAATATGGTTAATGGAATCAACATAGAACATCCATAGTAAATATAATCCTAAAAATTTAAATAAAATATTATAGATTATATCATAAAATATTACTCCCTATTAAATATAAGAATCAAAAATATTTTTGAAAAACATGAATATACTCTTATTAAAATCATCGAGTAATTATTGATTGAAATACTCTTTTACTTTACAACGAAGAGTTATTTTAGGAAAAAAATTATAAAATAATAAGTGAAATAAGATAATTTTTTTTAAAATAAATGCGTGATTTTAGAAAAAAAAATTTGTCTTAAAATAGATTATATATTGAACTTAAAAATAGGTACAAATTTTATAGGTTCCCTTAAATCAGGTTTATTTATCGGGAAGATTTTGAGTAAGATCCTTTTTAAACATGTAACTCCCCAAAAAAGGAAGAAGGATTAAAATTGGTACACATATATATATAATATTGAAACAAAATATATTCAGACTTCATAATAATAATTAAGAACATAATTGGGGTAAGGAGAGAAAAAGGGTTTCTTGAATGAATAATGGAGGTTCGAGTAGAAACCCTTACCTTATATCTAAATGCATTCTACACCTGACCTTAATGTCCTCAATAAAAATATTAAATATAAAAAGTAAATATTTAATAACATTTTATAAATTCATTTTATTTATTATAATTTTATTAAGTTAACTTATGGCCTCAATGATGTGTTTTATAGTTAATTTCATCCTTTAGGGTCATTTGTTTTCTCAAATTTCATGATCAGTTGACTTGTTTATAAGTAATGGTGTTCATGAAAAATGGATATAATTATATATAATTGGAATTGAATGTTATTTATGAGAATAAATAAGTGTAAATGTTTATACATATCATTTTGTTATGTGGTATTAGGATTAATCATTAGATAATACATTTAGTAATAATCATTTTGATTATTATGACGGTGTTTTGATCACTATGATCTAGTTTTGTCATATGAATTATTATTATGTATATATACTAGTTTATGATCATTAAATGTGTTATAATACATATGTTATAGTCTATTTTAACCATAAAAATGGTATTATGACCCATCGCGAAGAATAAATTAAAGAATGAAGGGTTGCCATCCAAGAAAGATGTACATCGGCACCTCCCAGACAATGATTTATTTTTAAAATAAAAGAGAGAGTGAGTACAAAGATTGATAATGGGTATTAAGTTAACATGATATCATTATAGTATATATCTTATAATGGATTTATCATTATCATTTAGACAAAATAGGTCAGTAGATTATAATAAAAGAAAGAACATGAAAAGAAAATAAAAGGAAAAGGAAGAGGATTTTACCCCAGAATAGTACTCCTTGATAACCTCATTAAGGGGATTAGATTTTGTAATTTGTAAATACCTAGATCTCTTGGAAGATTGGTGATACAAGGGATGATTATTTGGGTTGAAAACTGACAAGAAACAAGTCTTAGATGAGTGAAGAGAAGAGGGGGTGGGGGTGGTATTCATAGTGGAGGAGAATGGTGACTAAATGCAGAAATAATTTCATGTGATTTCGAACCACAGTTTCTTACATCAGCTATGACTCATGGAATAGTGTATCTATCTTATAAAGTATTTATATAGTAAATTACCAGATTATATAATTCACTAAAAATTCATGTTTTTCAGAAAAATCGAAAAAAACACCCAAACCATTTTATGATGTTTAGAATAAGAAAAATACATCCATTTTATGAAAATAATTATCTATATTTTTTGAAATTTAACTTTTAATTAAAATCCTTATTTTTTTGAGAAATAGAGTTCTAAATTTAAAAATTATTTTTCAAATTTTCCAAAATTAACTAAGGTCTAATTAAAGTATCCTAAAATCATAGGATAGAAAAACATTTATTTATGAATACATTTAATGAAAATTAATTTTCTTTTAGATCTATTTATTATTTTTATAACTGTAATATAATATTTATTACTCATGAAATAAAAACAATTAATTATTATTTTCTAAAATATTCACTTACTTATACCATTACATGATAATTTCATTTATTAGGTGCCTAAATTATATTTATACTTTCATGTGTGAGGTAACTATTCATAAGTGTCATATTACTATTTATAAAGGTAACATTACTATTCAAAAGGGCCATGTTACTGTTCACTGAAAATTATGTTGATCCCATAATACTCTAAATTTATCACTAATCACAACCGTGTATGTCATTTTTTTGAAATTCAAATCAGATAAGTGGAAAAAATATTTTTTATGGCTATACAATAATTATGTTGTTTAAATTATTATAATAACAAATTATTGTTTCATAAATAGTCAGTGTTGTGTTCATTAAATTCTATAATAAATTTATTTTTAAATCTTTAGGTTGTCACATTATCTCGTCCATCAATAAAATTGGTCATAGAAATTACCAAAATGTTACCTGATAAAATGATTCGGTAGATATTAATCATATGTTCTTTAGGATCTGGCATCACCTCTTCAATTTTATGATTTTTCAATAGTACCTTTAGTAGTTGAGTAGTTCAATTCCTCAACACATGTTCCCTTGTGTCCAGAATCTTGATAGGCTCTTCATCGTAAGATATTTTGGGTCCTAATTATATTCCTTTATAAGTGAGGACATGTGTTGGTCATGGAAAGTACTTACACTAAAAAGTGATCTGGAACACATTTTTCACTAAGATATATATATATATATATTTGGCTAGTTTTTCAATAATTACCCATATTAAATCATTCTTACTTGGTATTTTGGGTAATTCAATGTCAAAATCCATAGTAATGTCATCCCATTTCCATTTAGTAATAGGAAGAGGTTTCATGTCTCCTCTAAAATGTGGTCTTTCAGAATTAACATATTGAAAAAATAAAAATGTTGATATATAATTAGAAATTTCATGCTTCATATTATCCCACCAAAAATATTAATTCCAATATCTATGCATATTAGTTCTACCAGGGTGTATAGTGAAATTCAAACTATAGCCAAAAGCCAATGATTAATTTTTTGATATGGTATAGAGGTAACTCATAAATACCATAGAAATTTCAATGTTTGATATCCATACATGATGTCTACAAAATTTCAATCATTCACAACATTAATTTTCTATTTAAGATTATCATCATCAGGTGGAAAAACTGTTAATTAATTCCTTTAATGATGGTCAGGAAACCAATTGAAAAATTAATCATGTTTTACCTTCTTTGATAATTCCCATATCCATCCTCTCTAGATCCATGTACATAGAATCCAATTTAATCCCTGTTTTGTTCAGGACTTCATGATCCATCATGATCAATGCATATGTTACGTTATTCCCATTCCCTGGGTGGTAGTGTATTCTACAATAATAATTCATGAGTATTTTAATCCATATCTGTTTCCCCATATTGAGTTATTTCTATGGGAATATATATTTCAAGATATTGGGATCTGTATATATCTCAAACCTTTTCCCATAGAGATAATGTCTCCATATATTCTGGGAAAATAGTATAGTTTCTAACTCAAGCTCATGCATTGGAATGTTTTTTTCAAGATTTTTTACCTGCCATGATGCGTAGGCAAGAACTCTATCACTATGCATAAGGACACATCCAAGTCCTTTCATTAATGCAATACTAAAAAAATAAACCACTTCTTGATGGTAGAGTAAATATTAGAGAATTCACTAGCCTCTTAATCAATTCCACAAAACATTCTACACATTATTTTTTCCATACGAACATAACCCCTTTATGAGTAATCTTGGTTAATGGGTAATATAATAGAGTGAAGTTATGAACGAAATGCCAATAATAATCTACTAAACCAATAAAACTAAATACCCTGGTTATGTCCTTTTAGAGTAGTTCATTCCTAAATTAACTTTTTCCTAATAGGATCAACTAAGATATCATCTTTACTGATAATATGTCCCATAAAAGAAACTATTTGAATCCAGAATTCACACTTTATATGATTCCCATTTATTTTTATTATTTTAAGTGTCTTCCCAAAAAATGAGCAAGTGATATTCATGATATTCATAGATTTTTCACTATACTATGATATAATCAATAAATACAACAAAAAATTCATCAATATATTCCTTGAAAATACTTTTCATTATATCAATGAAAACCTAGGGTTCATTAGTTAGTAAAAATGTAATTATCGTAAACTCATAATGCCCAAAATGGTTTGAAATGATGTATTTGGAATATCTTTCATCCTCACATGAAGCTAATGATATCTTTATCATAGGTCAATCTTAAAAAAATATTGGGCTCTGTCAGTTTGATCAAATAAAACATCAATGAGAGGAAGATGATACATGTTCTTTACTATAATAAAATTTATCTTCATGTCGTCAATCCCCAACCTCATAGATCAATCTTTCATTATAATGAAATGAATTGGATCTACCCATAGAGAAAAATGGTGGAGAATAAATCATTTATCAATTGATTCCTCTAGTTGTTTCTTCAGTTCTACTAATTCAAAAATGACCATTCGATATGGATTCATTGATATATTCCTTACACCATGAATTAAATCAAAATAAAAGTAAATTTCCCTCTCCATTGAATGTGTGGTAAATCCTCTGGAAATACATCAACATATTCAATAAAAATAGGTAAATACTATATTTGAAAATTTCTTTCCAAATCTGTAGCTATTTTTTATCTTCCTCCCCAAGAAATAATTTCTATAGGGCTACTGTGGGTGGATCTAGATAATAATAAAATGTTGAGTTTTATATTCTAAACATAAGTTGTTCTACATCATTCTCAAAAATTGTACCTTCCTTATTATGAAAATATATTTTCACATAATAATTTTTAATCCAATCCATAACATGAATTATATCATATTAAATCATAAGTTTGATGATAAGGTCAGAATCTAAATCATTTTTATGTGGAATATTGGGGAATGATCAACACATCTTTATTAAAATGATAATTCCATTAAGTGTTTTGATTGACAACTCCTGTAATAAATCAAATTTTAAATGTCTACTTTTCTTGGAAAATTGGAAAGATATAAATGAATGTGAAAATATAGAATCGAATAAAGCATTGGTTAAGTTTGATGAAATTATTAAAGTACCTTCCACCATGTCATTTGGAACTTCAACATTAGAAGTAGGGACTGTATAATATTATCCTTCCCCCATGGATTTATTGGAGGAAATAATAATTGATTCATAAGAAAAAAATGTCCATAATGTCTCATATCATTACAATTATATCATTAAACATTTTTAGATTCATTATTTCCCTTGAAATCATAGACATGATGGCGTTTTTCTGAACACCTAAAACAAACACCCATTCCCTTCAGGAAAGTACCATGCTATTTCTTTCCACAATTACTATAGGGTGGAAAGTAAACCCTTCCCTTATTATCTATTTATTTATTTATTTTTCCATAGTTTTAAGAAGACCAATTATTATCATTCTTTCTTTTAATGGCATAAGACTTATAAATTTAGTTTTCTATTATTATAGTATATGAGTATATATCTTCATATGATGTGAAATTTTGGGAGACAGTGCCCTTTAGAATAATGGTTTTAATCCATACATTAATCGATCAATCAAACTCCTTGGATTATATATAACATTCAAACATACCTAGATAAACTTGTAAAGTTTTCATCAAAATTCATAACATTTTTACTCTCTTTCTATCTTAGACTCAAGAATTACGTCTCCTAACCCACTCTCTATTTTCCAGAAAAATATAGTTCTAGGAAAATTTCCTTAAAATCCCTCCATTCCACAGTATAAATATCTTCCTCCTCCTCAGTGTTTTGAATCAATGACCACCATTGATCAGCATATCTTGATAGATGATAAACTATCATGACAACCTTCTCCCTTTCATTACTTCCCAAAGTGATAAGTATCTTCTCTAAGGAAGTTAACCACTAATCTACTAAGAATAGGTTTATATTTCTAATAAATGATCGAAAATATTGTCATATAAAGCTGTTTAACATTTCTCATCGATGTTGTGCATTAGGATACTCCATACAGGTAAGGTTATTGTTCATAACCTGAGTCAACTATATTAGTATAACTATAAGTTTCCTAGCACCAGTCGTAGCTCCATAACCAGCATCATTGTCTTGCATAGTAGGGAAATACCTACATGGTATATGAATGTTCATGTGGTTTCCATTCCTACCACTAGGTGCCATTTCTAAATATTAGAATAAAATAAATTTGGTTATGAATCATAATGTATAACGTTGAAATAGAAAAACACTAAAAATAAATTGAAATTTTATGCATGTCTATTCTGATAATCATATAAATAGTTTCTTTCAGAACATATTTCAATTGAAATCCTTCAAAAAAATTTGTGATGAAAATGTCGATTATCTTAAGCATATCCCCTTGGAGTGTCAATCTAGGTGTGCTGTAAGGCCCATGGTTGGGTACTAAGTTACCCAGAGTAAGGCCTAGAACACAATGCTAGTGTTGTTACTCCTTGGTTTATATAGGCGAGAACCACTTCAAATTGTAGTGTCTAGACCAGGATGTATTGTCTAGGAAGATCCAAATAATATATACCTTACCTAAATTCTATGATGTTATTTTATTCTTATCCACAAAGTATATCAAAGTGTTTTGTTCCATAATATACATGTTCTAAATCAGGTTTCCATGGATTCTACCAAATATCCTCAAATACCAATTGTATAGAATTAGACCCCAGCTGCCTAGAGATGGAACCATGTATTAATACATTTGTATGTTTTCAATGAATTGCTTTTCGAAGGACCGAATAGTAAAGTGGTTTTGGAAAAACTGATTCAAAAATAAAATTTACATCAAAACCTGAAAGGAAATTCAACATTGAATCTCAATTCGATGTATCCATAAATCCTATATTGTCTCTGTATGTAATTCATAATATTTATCATTTCATCCTGGGAAAAATGAAACATAAGAGAGGGCTGATATCATGTTCTCATTAATGGTAAATAATACATATAAATCATTTTTAATAAATAATGTTGAATAAATAAAAGTACACATTCCATTAGAACATAATCTTTCTCAAAATGTGACAAGAATAAAAGAAAAATAAGTAATGAAAAAATTGAACATAACCATGGATATTATAATAGTTGAGTAATCACATGGAATATCAATTACTAGTTTCATAATGTCTGATTCCATAACCATACAGTCAAGGAATTAAGCCCAGACAATACAAAAAAGGGTAAAAACCCAAATTAGTTTGCCTCATGAGACCTATCATTGCACTGTGGGGCTATAAAGTTCCCCACACGAAATATAACAAGTCCAATTAATTTATCATATTAAATGGCTGTAACATAATAAAAATATAAATTTTTATTGATACTATCATATGAAATGTAAATAACATTCCCCCCTCATTAAACATAAACACTAACCATTCATAGTAATAAGGTTAATGGTATCAAGATAGTATGTCCACAGTCAATAAAATACTAAACCATTCAATAAAATATGATAGAAGATATCATAAAATATTACTCCTAATTAAAAATAATATTGAATATTATTTTTTGAAATATATTAAAAATATTCTTTTTAAAATCATCAAGTAATTCATGAAAGAAACACTCTTTTACTTTGAAAATAAGAGTTCTTTTGGAAAAAATATTTGTATAAAACCATAAGTGAAATAATATAGTTTTTTCAAAATAAAATGTGTTATTTTAGAAAAATAATGGTGGATTAAAATAGATAATATAGTGCACTTGAAAATGTGTAAGAATTCAAGAAGTTCAATTAAATCGGGCTTGTTTATCAGGAAGAATTTAGAACGATCGTTTTTAAAGATTTATCTACCCATTAAAGATAGATGTATTTTGATTGCTGAACATATATATAGAACATTAACATAGAATTTATGAGGTTTAAATAATAATAAATTTTAATTTCATTGGGGTTAAATAGAGAAAAAGGGTAACGTAAACTAAAAATGGAGTTTCAGGTAGAAACCCAAACCTTATATCTGAATGTATTCCACAAATAACCTTAATGTAATGGATAATCAAATAAAATCCATTATTTTATTAATTAAAAACCATTTATGCCTGTATTTTATATAATATAATTTAATTAACTTCATTTATGTTTTTATTGATGAGTTATAGAGTAAATTTTATCGTTAATGAGCATTCATTTTCATGGTTTTTATGATCGATTCACTTATTTATAAGTAATGGAGTTCATGTAAAATGGGTAAAATTCACTAGAATTGTAATTATATTTTATTAATGAGAATAATGAGTTTGAAATGGTTATACATATCATTTAGATATATGTTATAAGGATTAATCTTTTGAAAATACATTTTTTGACAATCATTTAGATTATTATGTTGGTATATTGATCACCACGATATAGTTTTGTCGTATGAATTACTATTATGTTTGTATACAAGTTATATAACATTAAACGGGTTATAATAAATATATTATATTATATTATAACCATAAAAATGTTATCATGAATATCCTTGAAGATTAAATTGAAGAATAAAATATCATCATCCACGAAGGCTGTAAATCGGCACCTCTCAGACGATGATTTAATTTTTAAAATAAAAGAGAGAGAGAGTATTGAGATTAATAATATATATTCCATTAATGTGATATAATTATATTATTTATATTATATTATATTTATCATGATCATTTTTAAAGAGGATTTGAGGAAAGTATAATAATAGAAAGAACAAGAAAAGGAATTAAATGAAAAATGAAGAGGATTTTACCTCGAGTACCTCTCCTTGGGAACCTCCTTAAGGGTATTTTTTGGGGAATTTAGAATGACCAAGAGCACTTGGATGTGGGTAGATACTATGGAATATTATTTGGGTAGTAATTTTTCAATATACATGGCTTATAAGAGCGAGAAGAAGTGGGGGTGGGGTATTTGTTGTGGTAGAGAGGGGTAATTTCTCAATATTTTATTCATTGTATTATTGTTTTTCTCAAAAAAAGAAATAGTATTGATTATTGTGACTAAATGTTGTAATAAGTGAATTTTAGTTCAAATCATGTTTTCTTAAATCCTCCATGACTCATGGAATAGATTATTTATCTTATAATTTAATTATACTACAAATAATAGAATTTTAATATTCACAAAAAAATGGTGTATTTTAGAAAAATACAGAAAATTCAACCTAACCATTTTTCCAATTAGTTGAATTAAAAAAGTAGCTCCATTTTATGAACATAACATCATCAAAATGATAGGTTTATTTTTTTAATTAAAATCACTATTTATTTTAGAAATATAGATGTAAATTTTTATCTGATTATATGACACTAAAACAAATTAACTAGGTTCTAATTAAAATATCCAAAAATCATAGGAATCAAAAATATTGTTTTAGGAATACATTTTATAAAAATTAATTTTTTTAAATTAATTTTTAAATTTTATAATTATAATTAAATATTTATTAATCCCAAAAATACCAACACTTAATTTTTAATTTTTAAAATATTAAATTACTTATAACATTATATAATAAATTAATTTATAAAGTGCATAAATTTTATTTATACATTTATAAGGGACATATTACTTTTAATAAGGCTAACATTACTATTCAAAAGTTTCAATATACAATTCACCAAAAAATTAAGTTGATCCTATCATACTCTAAATTTCATTCTGATTATAATCATGTATTTCTGTTTTTTTTTCAAATTTAAATCCTAGAAATATAAAAATATTGTTTTATTGATTGGTTATAACAATCATTTTTAAGTAATTATAATAATAATGTGTTGATTCATAGAGAATCATTGTTGAGTGAATCACATTCTATATATTTTTTGTAAATACATGGGGTGTGCCATGTATCAAACATGATTAATACAAAGGATTACTGCACAGGTATACCATACATGAATGACACGTAGGATTACCACAAAGGATTGACACACAATAATTCCACATTAGAATACCACTCAAGAACACCACAAAATATTACCACCATGGATTAGCACATAGAAATACCACATTGGATTACCACCCAAGAAAACCACACAAGATTACCACAAAGGGTTACCACATTGGAATAACACAAATGAAAGCCAAACAGGAATACGACACATGATTAAAACAAAGGATTGCGATATAGGAATACCACACAGTAATACCACATAGGGATACAACACTTGAATGTATACTAATATCTCCAAATGTATATCTATAAATAACAGAAAACAAGAATATCCATTTATAATCTACCCAAGACTCACATTCAAGAGGTTAACCACAAGCGATTACATACCAAATGATTCTACTCAAAGGACACTCGTTCTGGGGGAACTCACTCCTCAAGCCATGATATCATCAGAGACACTCATGAAGATGTTTATATCATTTGGGCCTCACCCAAAGAGAATGTATTGGTCAAGGAAGACTATGATACACATAGAAAAGATCTTTCCCAGACCCACTTGGGTATACAACATACCAAATCAACATCAACCCACAATACAAATAATCATGCCCGGACATTAGGGAAACCACTAAACCTATTCATATGGTTTGTTGGATGGTGGACTAATTCCCTACTATTGGTGGTTATGTCGACTCAACAAAACACTACTAGGGGTGATAGAGGATCGCACTCCAGTACCATGGAGGGATACCATACTCTATATGGGATTTGACCACTAGAAGGGATTACAATCTAGTTATCTGGATGTAATGTCATGCATAACCCTCGAGGTAAGTACCCATGGAATGAATTCCTCATATAATGGTCCAAACTAAAAACACAGAACTTGTCCCAATTTTTTTTTCTCATCTCTAGGGTCTAAAATCCATAGACGGAACATCAAACAGGAATACCATTTCAACGTTATGGTTGTCGGTAATTTTTATGGTGTTCACTAGGCCTATGGGCAGACCTCACAATCATTCCAAACATCATGGAAGTCAACCACTACATTTGACCACCTAGACTAGACACCCCGCAACTACCATGGTTAACTGCCCCCAGCTATCATGGCCCATGGCAGCAAGAGAAACCGTGGGTCATGGTCGACTGTCGCGATCGACCGTGGCCCGGATCTGGATCGTTCACCCTATGTTTGAACCATGTCTATCATGTTTGTCTTGGAATGCTGAACCTGGCCCAGCTAGCCCGTCCCTATTGGCCCCACCTAATTATATGCAGGCAACCTGGGATGCTACATATATCCCCCCTACCCGCATCAGCGGCCTCCGATCCAGGAGGTCACCAACCACATTTCTTGTGGTTTCCACCATGGTTCACTCTAGCCAAACCTAGAGGCTCCTAGACACCTTCCCTCTATGATTCTTGTGGCAGAAGCCTCCACCTCTGATCACCTCCACCACTGATCACCACCACCCCATGTTGTCACTACCACCATCTCTTCTTACAAGACTGACCAAAGTTGTCACCCCAACCGTCGCATCTGAACTAAGCCAGTAGCCATTTTTGCGGACCACCGAGCCACCTCTGATGCTTGGAAAACTGACCAGTCGTATATATGAGTTCATCTAGTAATCATGTTTCTAGATCAACACATTTTTTCTTCTAATCATCTATAAAAATAGATTAAATCATCATTCTTCAGTGTTTCCTAAATAACATTGAAGAACATGAATTCATGAATCATCCATCATCCGAATCACTCCAAATATATTTTCACACCTCCATCATGCCATGTAATTCACATATCTATAATATCATATTGTTGTTCCATGAAATAGGTGTGAAAAAATCAATTTATAATGATGTGTCGATTCGTGAGAAAAATGAATAAAACTCATGAAGAACATTTAATCATGGAAGAAAAGTTCCCGAACAAAAGAGAGGAATGAACCTCAATCAATGTTCATGTCAATCTTGATATGTCTTCATTAGAATGAAAAATGAATAAAAAAATAATTGCAATGATTAATATCCCCTTAAAACCCGGAAAAAAATCCATTGCCGGAATACACATGACCTGTGAATCAATCCATTTATCGATTTAATAACATTCATTTTAAAATTATTAATAGTGAAACAAACAATTAAAATACACCCCTACCTTGATTTAGATCTCTCAATGATGAATAACAGTCACCACGTCATTACCGTAGGCAAGATCCCTCAAATCTGAGGTGCATCAGTCATCGATCCAAGAGATATCATTATCTCCTGAGAGAGAATCTTCAAAGCTCCCTCCAGGTTTCTTTAATGTTTCTAGAATTTTGGGACTAACCCTAGAAATTATCCTTCACAATATTTTTAAAAAATTTCATCACATGAATGAATAAATTATGTTCCTTATTAAATTATTGTATTCCCATTATGTCCCACGACAAAATTTTCAAAAAACACCATCACCAACTAATGTTATGTCACAACTATGGAAAACAACATATTATGAACACAACTGTGGTATCGGATTTCCCATACAATTAAACGTTCATGATTAATTATTAATTAAAAATAAAATAATTTAATTTAATTATTTTATTTATGTTTACTTCTTTGGTGAATTTTTCTCAAGATGACCTGTTTCGAGTAATGTTATGCCATTCATCGGGTAAAGCATCCATTCTGAGATCAATGCTCCAGTCATATTTTTGATTTGATCACCCACGTAAGAGTTATTACACATTATCAGGAGAATGATGTGTGTGTGATATTAAAAAGGTTTAATATTTTTCAGACAATTGTTCCGGGTACACGAGGCATCAGAATCGCATGTCGTCTCAACACCTGGTCTCAAAATCAATCCCTATAATATCAAAATATTGTAAATTGAATATTCGAGATGTTACAAACCAAGTTTCCAATTTAAAATATACAAAATATTTTCCCATTAAATCCTCTTATAACATATTTATATTCTATTAATGGTTTATTTTTCTCCTCCCACTATTATCAAGGATTCCTCCGAGTTAAATCCCAAGTCCTCAATGATATTACTAATTTTCATAAATTTATTATATATTTATTATTACTTCTGAAAATAAATATCTATCCATACTATAGAATGAAATATGTTTTTTAATTCTAACATTAATTAATATGATGTAATAAATATTTACATACTTTCCCATTTTCACTTAGGGTAAACTAAAATGACATTTATTTATTTATGCAGACTACCATCTCCAGAAAGCATCGAGTTCAATTTTACATAACCACCATTCAAGACTGGTCCTAATAGGGAATTTAACAAATCAGTTTACTATGTGTATCATATTTTCCATTCTGATATGGAAAAAAATATTATACATTTATCATGTTCGGTAGATGATAAAATAATTATTCATGTGTACGTCCAGACTAGAACCTCTATAAAATTATTGATATCATTTTTTCATCATTCTATCACAGTCATTAATAAATGGTCATAGGAATTACTTTACATGATAAATATGGTTATAATGAAACTATTATGGTTATTTTAAGGAAAATAATGCTACTTATTAAAAATTTGAGCAATAAAAAACCATGGTAAAATCAACAATCCAGAAGTGGATTTTAAGAGAAAAAAATTGTTACTACTTAATAACATATTATAGTTTGTATTATTCATATAATTACCAACTATTTTGATATTAAATACTAATTAACACTAAATAAGGACATTATTTTTATATTATAATTATATTAAAACTATAGTCTTTCATTAGCATCCATTAATTATTTTGTGCTTTGGTTTGGGTTAGTTTAACCTCTTAATTGATTATTGATATAAAAATATACAATAGATGACTATGAGAATATAATTTCTATGAATATATGATTGAAATAATTAGATATTAATTTTAATATTGTTATAGAATTTTATAATTAAAAGTTCATTTATTTTTTAAGATACTAATGTTTATTTTTTTTAATTCCCTGAAACATGATCATCCTTGATTTCATTAGTGTGGATAAAAACCAAAACAGTTACAGATTAAAATTATAAAATTATAATTCAATAGAAATCATAAATTCCAGTAAATGTTTTATCAAGGAATGGGGAACTTTGGTATAATAATGAATAACAACCTTTTTATTGCAAAACTAGTTCAAAATGATCATGATCTCTAATACTCGCTAATGAAAATAGATATTATATAACAAATATACATGTAAAGAATAATTTTAATGGATGTTGAAAAAATACTATTGGTATAAATTATTCTCCCAAATATTTTATTTATGTTGTTTGTGGTTTCAGAGGGTGTTAGTTCACATTTTTTTGGGATAAAATGTATGGTTTCTATGCCACAAATTTATATTCCATCAGACATGACAATGTTGTGCAAAATGATTTATATTTTATGGGGTACTTGATACCCCATAAAATATTTTTTTCCATGACTGTATCATTATTAATGGAATTTAATTTCACATTTAATGTTATATCTTTAAAAATATTTTGATTGAAACGTCACCTAAATCAACCATAATGCCCAAAAATTCTTTATTTTCGAATGTAAATTATCTAAGTGGTTTTACTATAAATGAAATGTCTATTTGGATACATGAAGGTTGGTGTAGATGTTCCATAAATGAACCTTGGGATGACCACATTGAAATAGTATAGTATATTATCAATTCAATCATCACTCAATACACAATAACTAGTTTTATGAATGCATTCCAAGAAAGACACTCTCATGGGATATACATTAGAAAATTCACTTGATCCTTACAAACCATTATAATTGATTTTCCAACAATTTCATTGGGCTCATACCTTTGAAAACTATAAATATCAATATTATATTCTATGCATAACTGACTAAAAAAATGTAACCAATCCACTACCTTATATATATTTAATTAATAAGGGCATTTAATTATTCATGGATAATTCCTCATTGTTTATATGTTGATTACCTGATTTTTTTCTAGATAACGACATTATTATATTAAGTTATAACAAAAATTATTGATTTAAACACCCACCATTAATCCATATAGTGTATGTTTGAGGGATGTGTAAATAAAAATAAATTCCATTTATTGATTTGGAAAATATTAACAATATGTAAACTTGTTAATAATTCATGAATGTTTATTGGTTACTAAGGAATATATGTTATGCATCATATAGTTTATATATTACATTATATCAGAATGTATTGTCCATAATTACTAATGGGTGGGGCTTGTATATAAAACCCCTTGATGCATTGGTAAGAATCCTGAGACACACTAGATACAGTATTGAAATATTCCTCACATGTTTATGTATGATGTCCCAGAACATGGCCTTGATGAATTTTTATGGTGTCTAGAATTAAACATTACAGGAGTTAAAGATTATAAATCAGTATGAACATTTTTATTTATTTTCTGAATATATTATTACCTTTATTTAATTTGATATTTTAATTATTTTGATCATTTATTTCGTCCATACTATTTAATCCATGCATGTTCTATGTTAACATACATTGTATGCTACTCCTTCAAGAGCATCTAATCCCACTGTTATATTGTTTTATGTTTTTTAGGATTCCCAAAAGAGATCTATAGGTAATTTTCCAAGAATGTCTTGATGACCCGATAATTTTATCATGGAGTTTTTTGATTTATTTTATATTTTAATATGAAATTTATGTAATATTTATGGATCTATTCTTCCAAGACTATTATATGGTTGGATCATTCAAAACTCTTGAATATCGTAACAATAATGTAATATAAAAACAAAATATATGATTAAAGTTATTGGATTCATACTATATCACCCATATATTTTAAATGAATATATTTTTCTCAATATATTTTATGACATGAAACACCAAGCCTTAAAGAATAGATAACACTAAATACTTTATGAAATAATTCATTTAATATACATTTAATATATTTGATAGCTTGTGGAACAAACATCCCCGAGTCTTAATAAACCACAATGAATTATATTGTTATAACATCACTATGTAATTTTAAGGTATCAATAACACTAAAAAATATATTAATATTATTCTTATCAATTGATTACATATAAAATAGGAATTATTAAAAGGAAAAAGTAATGGTCTCCTGAAAAAATATAGAATTATGAAAGAAAATTAGTCGCGGTTCACAAACAAATTTTAAATTAATTTATAAAATTATTAGATATTGAATTTGATAAAATGAACGTAATTTTTTAAATCATAATATCAAAATTATCTTAGTTAGAATTTATGGGATTTTTATGAATAGTTTCATTTATTGATAAATATGGAAAAATAATGAAATTTAATTTAAAATGCCATTTCATTTAAATTATTAATATTGTATGATTATATTTTGAAAGGATTTTAAAGTTATATTATTTAATTTTATATCAATAAATTAAATTTAGTTCATTGAATAATTTTAGAACTAAATTTTGATATAAAAACATAGTAAAATTTTGAACATTTTATTTTAAGAAATCGGTTATCTCATCATATTTATCAAAATATTTTTTAACTAAAATTTTCCAATTCAATGTATCAAACATGGAAAACTGAATTCATATTTAGAATCTCAATATAGTATAATTTCAATTACAGTCAACTTATTATTACAAAAAATTAATAGTGAAAATAGTAAACATTAATTACCTTGGTTAAGGTAATAGCTGATTTACTAATGGTCAATCAAAGATGATAATGGTTAAAAAATTTCATAAAAACATATCAAACACTTATTAATTTGAAATATTTTAACCTAAAATATTAGGGGGTCTATAGTGTCCCATTTGGGAGTATTTGTATCATGATAATAACATGGGTATGATTGAATCGTTTCAAAACATTAAATATGTGTCACTCACTTAACATATATGGTTAAACCCCCTATATCCATGGCACTTAACATCATTAATCATTTGGTCATTACCAATCCTAGCCCAAATCTCATCCCATGTTTTATACCCTCATCCTACAGGCCTTATTTTGGGCATAAATCCATTCTAGAATGGCCTTTGGAGCAATCCTAAGGAAGATACTCAAAGAAGAGATAACATTCTGCAACGTGTGTTTTTTAAATTCTTCCTCCACCTCAACAAATTATTTTTCCACCATGATGATATAAAAAAATAATTATATTCCATATAATTAATTTTTTTAGGTTATGTATATTACCCAAAACGACCACCCCATCCATAAATTTTGTAAGGAAATCATCATATGTGTGTATATCGGACTAACTATTTATGAACTGATGTCATTTGTCTTTCCGTTACTGATATCAAAGATGGGTATGACTATGGATATACAGTATATATATAATAGTTATTACATAAACGTATCTCCAGATTCATTATGTAAAATATAACATTTTTTTCATTCCATTACTTAAGAGATAAGATAATATCACTCATGTGTATGATGGACAACCGTCTCGTGAAGCGATGCGATTCATTTTTCGATGATTCTTTTCATGGAAATTGATTAGTATAAATTTATTAATTATATGTGATATAAATTTAATAATTATAATATATATGAAAAAATTATCATTCTTAAATGATAATATATATCATTTTATTTCATTGTTTTTTCCTCAATGAATGATTATAATGTCGTTTGTGTACAAGCAGACTGTCACCATCACGAAATGATGTGACTCTTTTTACATCAACACACCACATGATTGATATCTAAAATTATATTTAAATAAATAATAAGTTTTCTATGATACTTCAATTAATATATAAAGATTTTATATTACTTACATTCTTTCCACAATGATCATTAGAAAATATGAATGTTACTCAAGCATATATACACTAGTACAAAAACCTTTTTTTACGTCACCATTTTTCACATAGGTTTCTTAGAACTGATGTGAAAATATCTAAAAATTTATTATTCACGTCTTTTATTGTATAACCGACGTCAAAATACATTTTCCCTGATTTTTCACATCGGTTATATAGGAACCGACGTTAAAAATCCATTTTATCTGATTTTTCACGTCAGTTATTATATAACCGATGTGAAAAATCAATGTACATCACTTTTCCAAGTCATTTATTAATTAATAGATGTGAAAAATCGTTTTCCTGGAAAATATATATAAATTTTCACTTATTTTTCAAGTCGGTTTTTAAATAACCAATGTGAAAAATCTATTTTCGTGAGTTTTTCACGTTGGTTATTTAATAACTGACGTTAAAAGGTATTTTTCACGTCAGTTATTTAATAAAGGACGTGAAAAATGTTTACCAAAATGTAGTTGATTTCTAAAGCTTTAATTTGACAGGTCAGGGAGCTCAAACGGAGTTACGGAATAAAAGTTATGGCCTTCAGAAGTGGATCATCTCTAAATGATGTCTTAAGGATGTCCAACATCTGAATTCCATAACTTTTTATCTGTAACTCTATTTGAGCTCTATGACCTGTCAAATTAAAGCATGGAAAATGAACTACATTTTTGTGTACTATTTTCATGTCGGTTATTAAATAACCGACCTGAAAAATACCATTTTCACATTGGTTATTAAATAACCGACGTGAAAAAGTCATGAAAATCGATTTTTCATGTCGGTTATTTAATAAACGACATGAAAGAGTGATGAAGATTTATTTTTCACGTCGGTTTTATAATAACAGACATGAAAAATAAGATAAATTTTTAATATCTTTTCCCATCAGTTATCATAAATCTGACGTGAATGTTATTTTTAATATCCCGCTAACGTGAAATTTCAATTTTTTTACATCGCAGCATCGAAATTTTGAATTGCCGCTTAAAATTTTTAATACCGCATTTTTTCATAGAATCTCAATTATATGTTTCCATTATACACCCATCCTAATTTGACGATCATTTATTTCAACCATTATTGTTCCCCCAAATCGACTCTTTTTCTCTCGAACGTGATTCAATTATTTCTTCTTTCCGTGATCTAGTCAAGGTATATTTAATCATACATCCATGGTTTATGGTTTTTAGGAATTTTTTTCATAATTTATATACCATTTTATGATCATTTAATTAAACCATCATCGTTCCACCAAAAAAACATTTTTTATCTTCAACGTGAATCAACGATTTCTTATTTCTGCGACCTTGTCAAGGTATTTGTAATTATTTTCCCATGATTTATATTTTCTATGAGTAGTTTTCTTAATTGATATACCATTTCACGATTGTTAATTTATTATAATGATGGATGATTCTTTATATCATGATAAAACTAAAAATCCCCCTACATATTCAAAAATTCCTTCTAATATGAAGCTACAGTTGGCTCATTCAATCTTTCCTCGAAAAAAATATCAAAATTCTGATGGTCATAACTTTTGATCCGTAAATCCGTTTGAGCTCTATGACCTGTCAAATGAAATCTTAGAAGATTTTCTACAAGTTAATAAACTTTTTTTACATTGGTTATTTAATAACCAATGTTAAAAATAACTTTTAACGTTGGTTATTAAATAACCGACGTAAAAAATGACTTATAATGTAGGTTTTTTCAAAAACCGACGTCAAAATGGCTTCTTATCGCCATTTTCCAGGATGTATTTCACGTAGGTTTTTTAAAAACCAACCTTAAAAACTATATTACCCCATTTTTTACATCGGTTATTAAATAATTGACGTAAAATATCATATTTTTAACATCGCTCTCAATAACGTCGCCTAAAAACCGATGTTAAAAATGAAAAAAAACCAATGTAAAAAAAGGTTTTTGTACTAGTGATATGGCCTACCGTCTTAATGATAATATCATACATAATTTGATATAAATTTATTTCATGTTTTGTTTTAAAGGTTTTATGAATGAAAAAATATGGTAATTATTTCATTATTATTATTATAGGGATTTTGAAACTATATAATATGCATAAGAATGGAAAAAATTTGGAAAAGTAACGTATGAGAAAACAAGGAAATTAACTCCAGAAACAAAATGAATAATGAACTATTTTTAATGAACTGGTGATAAGATGTTATAAAAATAAAAAATATTGTATTATAAAAATTAATATGGATTTGGAATAAGTTAATAACATATTCAAAAGGTCAATAACGGTTGTTAAATCATAATCAAGCAAGAAGAATCATGAGGTAAGGTATTTTGTCTAAACATCCATTCATTGAGGAATATTTGTTTTTTATGAACCAATATCATTTACATTGAGTATATAATTCACCAACTAAAAGTAATTTCATATAAATCACACACATAATGACAAGATAAAATTTAATTTTAATTATTTTATCTATATTTATTTGACATGAATATTACAACGTGGTATGAATATTTGACTCATTTTCTTTTTATTAAGGCATATTGTAATGTTATGAACTTAATTTCTATTATATTGTGTATATAGTTCTCATTTTACTTTTTATATATGGATTCATTACAAATTATGTATATTTTAAAATCAATTAGAATTATTTTATCAGATGGGATTTGACATTAATATTATTAAGTGGTAATGAATTTCATAACTCAATTTCTTTTCATTGGGCAACATTAATTATCCATTTTAATAAATACTTTAATATTATGTTGTTTTAAATTGGATTGTAAATTTTTTTATCGCACATTTGTTTCCTAAATTAATCTCACATAACATTTAATTTAATTCAATTTTTATTGAAAAATATTACATCTTTTTAACATTATTTAATATTTTAATATGATCATTGGTTGTTTTTAGATACTCTCTATTTTTTATAAAACAATGAGTAATTCAATGAAACCCCCTTAATAAAATCCAATTATAATGTTTAGTGGACCTAGAGGTCATCCCCCATGAATATTCTATCCTTTGAGTCTCACATAAAACCTAGTTGAGGCATAGTGCACACTATAAGAGTGAAGGCCCATGTATTAAGATTGAGGGGAACATTCGTATGGTTCGATCATTGGTCACCCATGTGGTTCACTTGTTATGTATGTTTCCTTGGTATTTAATCTGAACTGATGTTTTTTGTACCTTTCTTGACATACCACTTTTACTTATTTAGTTCGTTTCAATTTGGGATGATGTTAAAAAAATGATAATTAATTTCCACCATTGAATCTTTCAAATATCATCTATGTAATTTCCTTCTCATGGTGCACTAATTTTTTAGATATCATGCCCCAATTTCCAATATTCCTCATTACCATCAAATATATGATCTTTCTCATATAAACCTTCATGTAACATATCATCTTTGGTGTTCTAATATGATTATCTTCTAAACATTGGGTATAGTGTCATTTTTCTTTTGTTTTTTGGGCATCATACTGATGCTAATAGTTTCTCGACCATCTCTTCTTCCACAGATTTCTGGTTCATGTCCACCTATCTGAAAATAATCTATGTCTTAAACACATTAAAATGATTTTTTTCAATATTTTTTTTTATTTAGTTTTATCTCAGTTTATCTTTATACCATCCTATATCAGGAAAACGTAATCCCAACTACTTCTTATTTTGAATTTTTATCTTATATTCTAATATTTTTTTGAAGGTGCTGGCATGAATGATATTAATCTAGTATGAGGCTTAGACTATCAATTTATTTCACATTGAGTCTCTATTAGAAGAACCTAGTCATGTGTGCTTCAATTAACCATTGTAAAATTTCCAATGGTGGGTGACAAGTCACTATTGGAATATTAAAAAATGTGGGTGATTGCACCCACTAATTGATCATAATCATGGGTAAATGAACCACCACTAGAAATAAATTGGATTGTTAATTTACTCACCATTGTAATTCAACATTTGGTAATTTACCCACAATTGATCATCAAAGGTGGGTTACATTTTTACCCCCTGTTTTGTTTTTTAATTTGCTACAATTCCCTTTGAAGTATCTTCATCAAGATCCCAATGGAGTTCTTGTTTTTATATTGAATGAAATTTATTTATTTATTAATTGGGGGGGGGGGGGTTGAATATATTTTTTATATAAAGACATTCTTTTATTTTTTATTCATGGTCACCAGAAACTTATACATGATATTTTATTCTTCTATGAGTATAAAATAATGGGAGTAGCATTATTTTTTATACTTTTTGGTTTTATTATTATTTAGTTTTTAGTTTATAAATAGTGGTTTTTTTTCTCATCATTATGTTAATTATGATGTTATTCTATGATTATTCTGATCCACTACTGAAAATTTGCATCTCATGGACATGAGTCACCATTGGAACTAATATTGAGTCAAGATTCATCATTGGAAATACAAGGATAGGTAATTCAATTTTTTCTTCACATGAAGACATTTCTTATTGAGATGCATGAAATTAATTTCAGTTTTTTTTATTTCTCTTTATTTTTACTTAATTATGTATTGGTAGGTTACAGTTTAATTACAAATTTTTGATATTTCCAATAGTAGGTAATAACTCAACGTCCTCTATTTTAAATGGTTTCTTATTAACCAATGATTGTTAAAAAAGTTTTCCCAAAATTTTTATTTTCATTATTTCAATTTATTTTGTTAAAATAAATAAATTTTCTAGATGTTTTATTTTTTAAAATTGACTAATAATTGTAACAAAGTATAAAACTTATTACCAAACATTTTAGTTAAACTTGTTCATATATTTTTTCCCTACGATTCTTTATTTTTCACAACATTCTACTGTATATATTATCAGTAGAATTATATTATTGTATAAATTGTATTTTAATTTTAATTTTTTAAAAAATTATTATTCTTAGTATATTAACATTAAATTTTATTAATTGATAAATAAATTTAATACCGATTTATTTTGTTCTCTGAGTCTTCAAAAAATAATGTAATAGTCATATTATAATATTATTTTTGAATAATAATTGATGAATACATATTAAACATTGACATGCTCATGTAGATACAATTTTTAATGTTTTGGGAGATATCTTGATGGATAAAACATAAACCTGTGTAGATGATTCCTTCAAAAAGAATATGATAATACAATTCATTTTATTTTTCATTGATCAAGATACTTCCTCTACATCTTTTGTTCTTCTATGGTCACTAGTAATATTCATCACATTCACCTAAGTACTCTTATAAGAAAAAATAAAATGATCTACATATAATTTATATATCATCTTCTCCACTTTTTTACTATTTTGATTATTTCTCTGTTATTATTCTTCCTTCCATCCTTTTGATCTCTATATTTATTGTTTATTATTCTCCCATAAAAAAGATATCCTTGGGTTTTTTCTCACATAAAGAAGTGAGCTTATGTTTTTCCTCCATGAAAAAAATAATTTAGGTGAGGACTCTATAAAATTTCATGGGTTATATCACTGTGTAGAAAATGTATGTTTTTTATTGTTTTTAATTTTGTTATCACTCCAAGTAAAAAATGAGGATTTAGTGCATACTAGTCTCTTCTAGGAGTATAAGAGATTAATTATAATACTATTATATTAGAGATCTGAAATTTTATAAATAATTACTATGATATCTGTTTTATTTTTTATGCAACATTTAACAATGTTATACTTATAATAAATTAGTTTTTGTAATAATAATTCAACTAGGACAATTCACACCCTCTAGTCACTACATCTATATAAAGGGAACTGACATATGTGTATAACAAAAATTTATTATCTTAGTTTGTATTAATAATAAATTTAGGTGGATTTGAATGTGATACATGTAATTAATTAATTGATTAATTCAAACATCGTAATTATTTTAATTATCTGAGTTTATTTCACTTTATATTTCTAATCGAAATTGTTTATTCTTGAATTTCAGTTAATGTAAATTATTTTACCATTATATAATGAACCTAATTCATTTTATTATCCAATGGTTATTCATGATATTTCCATGTGATAATTCCATTTTCCCCTTTATGTTAATTAAAATTCTTTTGATTTTTTTTAAATAATAATTAGTTACAAATTTCATTCAAAATTTTTTTTTTGATCAAAACCTGTTTATTATAAAAAAATTTCAAAACTATTTTAGAATTATAGATATTATATATTAATGAAATTATGACCCTTTTTTCTTTTTTTAAAAATGTTTTCAATGTATTCTTCTTTTCATTTTCCAAAGAAGGAACATTTCTAACATTTTTTATGAAAAAGTTATGTTTTTTTAACTTACACAACATTTATGGAATTACCCATAAAAATTAGAAAAATTCCTTTGACAAATACTTTTAATGTTTGATGTGTACTTGTAATGAAATTATTTTCAAATTATTCTATAAATTCATAGTTTCTAAAATTAATTCCCTTTAAAAAGGATTTTTAAAATACTTTATGCATTAAATTTTCTTATTCAAAATGAAATGTGTATTTTCATTAATAATGTTTTTAATGATCTATATATAGTATTTATATTCACAAATGAAATAAACCCTTTATATTTACTCTTATGTAAATATTTATAATTGATTCAATCCTTATTCTTCTTTTGGATGGTTTTTTATCATTTTTATCGAAAATAGTTTTGTCATTTACTGAATGATTCATTTTCGTAGTAATTTACAGTAAATTAACTATTCCCTTTCCCATTGTCATTATAGTTCACATAAATATCCATATTATCTATCATGGATATATTTATTTATAAAAACTATATTAATTCATTATGTGATGGCCTATATTTAATTGTGTTTTTTATATGGGGAAATATTGATATATCTATATTCATCACTCAATATGTAGATTTGATAATATGGAGAATTTTTCATGAATTAAATAGATTATTAGATATATGATGAATTTTTTAGACTTGTTGTGATGTGTGGGGACCAGTATAACATTTCCCCTATATGCATTTGTATATATAATGCGTCTTTTAAATAAGAAATATTTAAACTGGATTTTTCTATAGTTTAAAGAGTCTAGTGAATGGTATACACAATAGAGGTTTCATGATTCCTAAAATCATGTAATCAAATACTTAAGCATCACCTTAATTAAAAATTTAGAAATTATTTTCAACGATTTTTTCACATTGATATTATCTCATGATGCATTTCAATCATAGTTTAGTGATTAAAGGGAATGTGTCTTCAATTATTAACATTTCAATATTTATTAGTTCTTATCTAGTTATGATAGACATGTTATTTATAAAATATAATGTATTTTAGTAATTTACTGTTCCATATTTATTATTTATTTCAAAATACTTAAATGTAATTTTTGTCCAATTTTTGTCCTTTCAATTTGATTATTTATTATTGATTTATGATAACATCCATTATATATAACCATTACATTTCATCTGAGGTCACCCTTAATTTAAATTTTTTTGGTTGGAATCCATGATGATTACTATGGATGATATGCATGGATATGTTAGAGTTAATGATGATATTTTTTAAAAAGTAAAATAAATTATGTTGTAATTTTTGTTTTCAAATATAATTGGGATTAATGTTTGTATCTAGATTACTAAGGCCAATAATATATTTAGTCCTTAAGGATGTGATTCATTTTCTCTTATTCCTATGTAAGAAATTAGAAACCAGCTTCGATCTAATGAGTTAGGGGTCACTATAGTTGTTATTAGTGGAATTTTAATAGAATAAATGAGAACTAAATTTAGGGAAACAAAATTTGGGATTATAACCCTAAGATAAAAATTTAGGATAAGTGTGTAATAACATCCTATTTTTTTAATGTATATATTTTGTGTTAAGTACTAAAATAAATTCTTTTATGGATAATATAATTGGATTTGGTTCTAGGATAGAGGTATGTAGGGTTAATAACTCTGAAAAGAGAGCATTGGGACTAACCCAATCGTCACTCGGTACACAAAAATGGGCTTTACTGCACACCAGGATTGACGCATCTATGGAATATGCATAGTAAAATTTAAAGTTTATATAAAAATAATTGTGAAGGATTTAAATAGACAATGATAATAAATAACATCAGTTATAACTACTAGAATGAAAATAAGGCGTCTTAATAAAACATAAAGATGTTTCTTGTGTGGAAATGTTTGAAATAATGAAAATAATTACCATGGAATAATGAAGTGTTATATAGAAGGAAATAAATCTCCTCCTTGGGATCCACTAATATTTCATTGTATTAAATGTGTAGAACCAAAGAGTTATCAAATTCAACTTCCTCATCTTAAGGTTAACACCTAGTCCAAGGAAGGAATTGTGTGAAAATAAAACAAATTATTTATTTATGTACTGGGATTAACGAATTATATTTTAAAAAGTATTAAAACCAATTATATTTTGGTTATAGGAATTACGAATCATCTATGGATTATATTAATTTTAGTATAATTTATGAATTCATAAAATTAATAATTATTTATACCATCATGAGTTTATGTGTTTTCATTTTATAATATGTTCAACATCATAAAAACCTTTTGTAGGTTTTTTGTTATGGGTTTCTACTAAGATTAGGGATATTTTATGACAACCTTATGGAAATAAATCCTATTAGTATTATATATGTTATAGTGAAATAGTCATTTGTTGAATATTGAATTTATAATATGTTGAAATATGATTAAATATATTGATAATCATTATGATTAATATGTCCACTAATGACATATTAATAACTATCAAATATGATTATTAAACTTTTTCTAAAAAAATTAGTTGTAATGAAGACATTAGTAAAATAGTTATATAATGAATAATTTTATTTCATGATTTTCCATCATATTTTTGGGAATGTTGTAGTAATTATATTTATATAGTTTATAAAAATGGAAAACATTCATACTGAATGACAAAAAATCAGTTCTGACATAGCCATGGGGATTTAACCCATGACTGAAGGATGATTAGGGTTTAGTGTATAAAATTTTCCTATGTTATGTCCTGGTTGGTATATCATATTTATGATAAATTATTTAAAAAATAAATATAAATGATGAACTCGTGGTGTTACGTTACAGATTAAAGAATGAATTGTTTTAATGGATAAGTTGTTGTAAGCATATCAGTTTTGGTAAATAGTAAGAGAAAAAAGAATTCTCACACTTTTATGTATCATACGATTTGCTAAAAGTAAATTTTAGTGCTTATAAATAAAAAAGTCGTTTTCTAGATATTAATTTCTTATTTTAATGGTTGAAATGAAAAATGATTGAAACCCATCGAAATTATGAAATTATGGTTATGAAATTGATACGTATCAAGTAGGTATATTTACACACATTCTTATATAGTAAAATAATTACTCAAATTTCTAATAAATTATCTTGAAAAAAATTATCATATTACATTCATATACCTTAAATCTAATATCCTTCTCAATAATCAGATATTTATGGTTTTGTGACCATTAACATTTCATTGACCACTCACGTTCCTGTGATCAATGACCACAATAACTCTGTATAATTATATACTAATTTCTTCCATGTCTATATATTAACATGCCACAAATTTTATCCAACATTGAAACTAATTAATTTATTATTCCATATGAACGTGATGCTTTATTTTTATCTTATTAATATGATGATTAAATAAATGATGTGGTTTTTCAACAATGGAATTATCAAATATCATTCCCTGGATTACTAAGATCATGATTAAATTAAGGGGATAAAATCAATTTAAGGTGGGGAGAATTTAACAAACTAATATATTAAAATAGGACCATTTTATCAATATCATATATTACAAGCAACACCAATCAAAGAATAAAATATAACACTAGAGACTTTACTACATATATTTTTTGAAAAAATTTAAGTTTCTCGATAGCATGCGGAACACACAACCCAAAGTCTAAATTATCATTAATATAACATACCAATATAACCCTGAAATAAATTTGGTTGGTATGAATAAAATTAACTGAAATATTATAAATATGGTAATTGTTTTATTTAAATAACACAATAATAATTTAATAGAAAATTAATGTTTTCTAAAAAAAAATTTTTGTTTCTAAAAGAAAGATGATTCCTTTGAATACGTAATTAAAAAATGATTTATAACGTTTCTTGAAAATTTATTAAAATAAATTATCTTAATTTTATAAATTAGAATATCAAAATTTACTTGGGTTTTTTTTATTTTTTTGGAAAATTGTCATTTTTGGATGAATAGATAAAATTACATAATTTTAATGAAAAGAATATTTTTTTAAAAATATTATATTTAAAATAACATTTAAAATTTATTTTAATGTAAAATTAATTCAAATATAAATAAATTAATCAAATTGTTTCTATGGACACATTTCTAAAATGAATTTGATATAAAAACACTATAAATGCTTAACAAAGTTCATCTTTAAAGACCAACATTATCAATGTGTCTGTGATATTATTTTTCAATTCAAATTTTCCACATCTATGAATTTAATATTAGAAAATATATTAAATAATTTTAAATAGTATAGTTTATAATTTATAATTATTTTAAAAACTATTCTTAACATAATGAAATATGAAATAATTTATAAATAATTACCACACTTAATGTAAAAAACTAATTTATCTGGGGGTTAAAGTAAAATGATAATGTTTACAAATAACCATAAAACATATCCAACACCATTTTTCTAGTTATATTTCAATTTTATCTCTTATATAATCTATAATGGCCATATTTTGAGTTTTTTTCATGATCAAAATGTAGCTATGATTGAATGTTTTTAAAATATTAGAAGTGTTCCACTAACCACACTTATAAAAGGCTACCCCAATCAGCTTCACTTCACAGCATAACACCATTTTGTCTCTTCCATTACCTAACCAAATCACATAAAAATCCATCATATTATCTTATAAGACTATTTTTTGGATTAATTCCATTCTAGGAAGGATTTTTGCATTAACCTAAGGTGGATACCAGAAAAAGAGGTAATGTTCTCCAACAAGTGTTTTTATTTTATTTATCCATCCACCTCATTCAATTATTTTTAAACCATTCAAAAAATAAAAAAAATAACATTCCATATAATGAGATGTCATTATCATATGGTAATTTCCTATAACAATATCCACTTCAATCAGATGGGCTATGGAAACATCTTTTGTCTGTACAAGATACAACCACCTCGTAAACTAATTTCATTCTTCATTCAAGAACTCTATCTAATGGTTTGTTAAAATAAATGGTATAAATTATATATATTATATTTATAACATTATTCTACATATTTATTCATTATATCATATATATATATATATTTACATTCCACTCTATAGGGGATATGATTGCGTCACTTGTGTGTATAAAGGACTACAACCTCACAAAGCACTATGATTCGTCTTTCATGGATTATTTTCATAGAAAAAGATAAGGATAATGTTAATGATTATGTGTTATATAACTAAAATCATAATTATATTAATGAAATTATTATCATTTGGAAATGATAAGATGTATCATTTTATTTCATACATTTTCACTCAATAAAATATAATAACATCATTTTTGTATTTGTGGACTACTACCTTCCTGAAACTATATGTCTCTATTTTCATAATCAAACCATATAATTGATATAAATATGTGTATTTAAAGAAATAATATGGTGTTTATTATATTGTGATTATTTTAGAAAGATAATATATTAAATACCTTATTTCCATAATGATCATTGAATAATTAAAATGTAACTCATGCGTATGTACATTCTACCATCTATATTATCGTAACTATCATCATTTACCAAACCCATATTTCATCATTTTTTAATCATTGATTTAGAAATGTGATAATTTTTCCGTGATTAATATTCTACAAATTATAAAACTATATAATATTCATAAAAACAAAAACAATCATGATAAAGCATGATTTTGGAAACAAAGAAATTATATAGAACCTCACTCCCCTGAATCCCACACTCCATATCTCGACTTCGAAACATTCTACTAGGGCTCCGTTCCCTCCCCAATAAATTTGTATCCCCTTTTTTTCTTCTCAGCTCCGATCTCTCCTTTCTTGGGCTCTCAGTGTCACCTCTTCCACTCCTGGAATCTACTTTCAGTCTCTTAGGATCGTTCTCCTCTGGACCTTTGATGTTTCTCTATTTTCTTCCCCCCACCCCTGCTCTACCGATCATTCCTGATTCACACAACCCCACCCTGGTTGGATGTGTTAGTTTCCTTGATTGGTTTGGGACTATGGTGGTGGGTGTGGAGCATCCGAAGATGCTTCGTTGGTGGATCCCTCTATCGGATCTTGTGTTTCTTTTGGGGGTTCACATTAGGGGTTTATACCCATTCTCCTCTTAGGGTTTCATTTCTAATGCCATCTCTTTTAGTTATTGCACTCGCTTGTTATTAGGGTTTCATCCCTTGGGTCTTGTATCTCTCTTCCTGTTACTGTTTCTGGTCAGGTTTCATCCCTAGTTATTCTTTTCCACTTAGTTTCTTTTGGGTTTCTTCCCCTATTCATTATTTCCCTCGTTGGCCTATGTTATTATTCACTTTGGTGTTCGTGTCGGTTGCTACGTGGAGGTTTTGGTGGCACGTTGTTGGTTCATGCAGTGATTTTCCTCTGGTGTCTTCCTATTTTTGAGAGGAATCTCACACTATTGGTGGGTTTCGGTGGACTTCGGACGTCACCAGTGATTTATTGGCTTGGTGATGAGGCGTTTGGAACTTTAGGGTGAGTTGCATGGGGAGGTTCATCATCTAGGTTTCTAATGTCTATCGACTCTATGGAACGATGTCAGTAACACTTTCATGACCACAAGAGTGAAACAACGGTGATGATGACTGTCCCCTTTTAATGTTGGTGGTTTCTGATGAGTCTCGCTGGCAAGGTTTGGTGATGTGCATTGATGGCGGGATATAGGTGAAAAAATGTTGATGATGGAAGATATTGTTTTGAGGTTATTAGGTTGGAGACCTGTTGATGGAGCTGCCGAGGGGTTTCATTAGGATTGTTCCCATGGAGGTATGATGGTTTCATATTTTGTGTTTCAAATTTATAATCTATTTTTTTGTGGTGGAAACATCAAATGGTTGACCCTGTGTCGTTGTTGCATGTGGTGATGGTCACATATTTCTTGTGATGTTTGATTTTGGTTGTTTAATGTTTGATTCTAGTATGTTGCCTTTTAATGTCTTTATGGGGTATGTGCTAGTGACTGTTAACATTCTGTAAGGTTCCCACTAACCCATGAAGTGGTTTTCAATAATAAAAAAAGGGATTTTGTGTCTGAAAAAAAAACGCAATTAACACCAAAAAATGGGAATCATTAATTATTATTAAAGAATGGGTGATAATATGTCGTAAAAGGGTAATATATTATATTATAAATATTAATATGGTTCTAGAATAAGTAAATATCCTATGAAAAATCTACAATATTGGAGGTTAAAACACATTTAACCAAAAGGAAACATGAGGTAGGGGATTCTGCCTCAATTTCCTTTCATCAAGGCACATTTGAGTGTTATTCATCAATTTATTTTATATATTGTATATAACTACCATTTTTATTGCAATCTCATGAATAATTAAAAAATAATGATATATAAATTTTCAATATGAATTATTTCATCAATGTGAATTTAACAAAAATATTACCATGAGCTAAATGATTTTGTCTCAATTTCATTTAATTGAATTATATTGTAATTTTATTCACATAATTTATTTTATATGGAAATTATAATTATATTTTGAAAAATAATATCATTATTAATTAATAATTAATTGTATTTTAGCATTCAACGTGAATTATTTCATCTAAATGGAATTTAAAAAAAATTACCAAGTGTTAAATAATCTCATAACATAATATCTTTTCATTGGGTTGTATTACATATTCATTTTTGTTGATATTATAATATTATGTTTAAAAATAATTTTGACTATTTTATGTTTTCTTTAATATTTTTTATTTGGATTTATATTTTATGAAAAAAAACAACTATGTCATTAATTATCTCTTTAATTTTATGATCATTGTATGGGTTTACTTAATGATGTAATTTTAATCGAGATTATTTATTCTAGAATTGTAGTAGAAGTGAATTATTTGATCACTGTATCATAATAAAATAGGAATAAATTATACTATGTTCATTAAATATATTTTAATGTAATATTACCATTTCCACACTCTATGGTAGTTAAAATGATTTCAATTATTTTAGAATAGCTGACTTCATTTCAATCATTTTAGTTAAAAATATATTTTATTCAATTACAATGTTTTATAGAAATATATTTATCATTTTAAAAATAATTAATTAATTTAATATTTACCAATTTTGACTTCTTATAAAAAAATCACTTGAATTTTATTTTCATTTTCAAGACAAGGATCTCTTCTATCATTTCTAATATGTAAATGGAATTCTCTTTTAAACTTGTATGACATTTATGAAATTGTCATCCGACATGACCATCATTTCATTAAATCTCCCATTTAAGGTTAAAATTTAATTTTTAATGGGAATTTTTTCCCTAATAATATATAAATTCATTGTTTTCAAACTTTATTTTCAATGAAAATGATTTTATAATTCATTAGGTTTTAAAATGAGATATAAATTATAAGGATATTTTATTGCAGTTTTTTATTTATGATAATATTATTGTATTTATTTAAACAATGAAAAAAAAAATTAATTTTACTACATTGGGGACATGTTCAATTTATTTCATCTATTTTCCTCTTCTATATGTTTTATGATCATTTTGACAAAATAAATTATTGAAATTGACTTCCTAGATTTATTTTTTTAGTCATTAACATTCATGGATTTATTAACATTCCTAAGGATAATAATGTTCCCAAAAATATCAATATTAATTATCATGGATATTTTTATTTCTAAAAACATATATAACATAAATACACTCTTTTTTCAAATTTAATGTTAGTTTTTTACCCTTAGAAATCTTGGTAAATACATTTTCTATGCTCAATATAAATATTTTATTATAAGGAACATTTTTATTGAAATTAATAGATTATTATATATATGAGGAATTCTTTGGGTAGGAAGTGATAGCTATGTCATAGTATTGTATATCCACTTAATGCATCAGTTTGTCTTAAGATAAAAATAAGTAACAATTGGTTTTATAGGATTACACTTATATATTAGACCATATTTCTAATGGTCTTGATGGTAGTGGTGTCTGATGCATGAGATCATGATATAAAATAATTAATAATTTCCTTCATGTATAATTCAATAATTATTATCCATGACATTTTCTTGTAATGAAATTATATATTTAGAAATTTCATTACCATTTTGTTGATTATAAGGAATATGATTTCATTTTATTATATTTCCATATTGATTATTACTTATCTAGTTATATTGGTGTTGTTAACGATTTAATATAATATGATTTTAGTTCTTTACCATTCCATATGATTATAAAATTTTATTTATTTAAATATAATTTTTGATTAGTTACTTAGCCTTCTATTGGATTATTATTATTGATTCATGATTTCCTCTGGTGTACATAACCATTAGTAATCACATGAGATCACCCATATTTTGTATCATTTCCCCACAAATCCAAGTATTATACTATTAATTATTTGTAAGGACATACAAGAGGGAATGATAAAATTTTCCAAAAAAAGGAAAAAAAATATGTTTAATTTTTTGCTTCTCATGTAATATGAAAATCATGCATATATCTATTTTACCATGACTATTATACTATTCGGTCCTTTTGGATATGAATACTTGAAACTAATTCCAATATAATAAAGAAGACATTGGGTCTAGGATACTAGTGTTAGGGGAACTAAGGTTAATACTGGAATTAGAGGAAGATTAGTAGAAACCATTGTTCATATTTTTAGAGGAACAATTATTGATATAAAAAAAATTATTGAAAAACTTTGAGATCTTAATAATATATTTCATAGAAAAATTAAGAGAACTTTTATTTTCAAAATTCAATATCATGTGTTAATTTTTTGAATGACTTCATTTAGATATGGAGAGTAACCAATGTAATGAGAATTTTATCAATACCATTAGTGAATTTAGGGGTGTTCCAAGTAAGAAATTAAATTTTTATAGATATAGAATGAGTCAGATCATTACCATGTTAGGGTAGTAGACTTATGTGATGATGAGAAGCTCATGCCCACAAAAAAACCCTACTATTCCAAAAATTGGGGCAAATATGTTGGAATAATACACATGAAAAATAACTCCAATATTAAAAGGAAATACTAATATGATTACATCTGAGTAACAGATCAAGTCCCTAGAAAAGTTATTCCACCCATTATGAAGTAGAAAATTCTAAATGGTCATTATGGCGGTATATAATATAAAGGGAAATAGAGAAAATTTTTTGTTACTAATTAATTATAATAATGAGGAGTATATATATAATTCATGGAATATTGAATTTTTAAAGTGATATTATATGAAAAATACATTCCTCATGACAAAAGGGATTAAATTTATTGGAAACTCTTCGTTATAAGATTTAATTAGGAATATGATTTTACTCAGTATGAGACAAATATTAAATTTTTTTCATAAAATATTGTGAACTATGCATATTTTATATAAAAATACATTGATAATCCCTTCGATGGGATAAATCTATTCAATAAAATGGTGTGGAAATCTCATACATTTTAATCATATGATAATATAGTTATATGTTCCGTAATGATAGAAGAATACTAATATATTTAAAGTCAATATATTGAAGAAGAGTTCTGATGAGAACTATTTGATGAAAAAAATATCTAAATAGACGAATGGAATAATGGAATTTTACATGTATAATTATTGTAGATATAAATACTAAAGGTATTTCGAAAATTGACATTTAGGTTGTTTCATGTTTGGACTAAATGGCCATCATGCTCACCATTGCAACAAAAAAAGTTTTTGATGATAAATTATTTAACTATAGGGGTGGGTAACTATTCAAACTATTTCCAAAATTATCAATGGAATTTACCTTATATTTTGTTGTGGGAGAATAGTCAACCCTATTTGATCACTATAACTAATATTGAGGTCGAAAATAAAGGTCTTCAGCGCAGCGGAAGCTCGTAGGTGGATGAGACCACTTTATTTTTTGTGACTACCAATGATCAATACGGGATTAATATGATGATAAACACCAGACTCCATGGATAAAATTGCAGAAATAGACAAAGAAGTTGAATAGTCCTAGAGCCACAAAATAAGATCATCATAGGATGATTATAATTATTTTAATTAATTGAAAAGAGGTACCTTTTATGGCATTCTTTCTTCATTGATATTTCTTATCACATTCTGATGTGATTCATCATTGCATCACAGAATCCAAGTGTAGACTTACTCTAGCAGTGATCCACATGTGCACCACATATCTTTAGACATCGCCAAAGGAATATCCAGGTGATAGCATGAAGAATCCTTTTCTTGCATTATCCATGTTAGATCGCTTGATCCGATGGAGTAGGATCTCTCTCGGTCTTGAGATCATTCTTGGAGGAAGGAGTTCTTTCAGCCTTGAGAGAATTCCCCAGAATTGTTGTGCACAACGATTAAGGAAATGCGTTGGGATAGTGAGGATATTTATAATCAGGTTTGAGGTTATAGAGTTGTGATAATAAATACAAGTGTTACAAATTTTATTTATTTCATTAACTCTTATTGAAAACCCCGATTTCGAATCATTAATTCCTTAACACATGCCCATGTTGATTATAATAAATATCATTTAATAAAATGATATTATTTTCTCAGAACCCCGACTTGAAAAACTACACGACATGTAATCCTAAATACATGATGTGAACTCATTTTTCATTTCCTTTCGAAAATGAGAATTACATGGTGTATACATTCAATTTACATGGCGAGTATATCTTGTTTTCATTTTATTCTTCCTCCAACATTAAAACTATTTAGGATTCCTTGAATAATTATTCAACCACATATGGGAATATTATTTATTCTACATGAGATACTTGGATACACTTAGTGTGTGACCCTCTAGGCCTCTTTCTCATTGGAATTATGCAGGCTTGCCTAAAGTCCATGATTACAGTCTAGAAATGGGTCAAGGAACCCAATAGAAATAAGTTGATGCTGCATTGACATGTCACATCATACAAACACTTATCGTATAATTTAATCCCTTTGTCTCAATATCTCATCAATTAGGTTTCTTGGTAGTGTCATAAACCAATATGTTTGATCCATCATTCTTTAACTTCTAGTAATAAACACGTCGTAAAACCATGGCCATGGAATTTGGGTGACAATTCTATTTCAATCAAAGGGCCCGAGATATCTACTTCCATAAATTTGGAAATGACAAATCCTTCCTTGACTTATCCATTAACAACATGTCATTTGTGATGCACCGAACGTACCATACTTCTCGAAAACTGTCTTAGTGATGGTTTTCATCTGCAAATCAAACTGCGTGAATCATGACATGAGTTAATGATAATCATCCAGTCTAAGACCATTACACATGCTCATAGATAGAAATGTCTGATGAAACCAAGATAGACAGAATTACTATTGGCGGGTTTGTTCTCATAATCTCCCATCATGGATATTACCAAGTGCGAACTCCATGAGAGATAGTCTCATCTTCTTACGAGTACTCGCAAATGACGACCTATATAATATGTTTCCTATCATAGTATTTCATCCAATTGTAGAACATTATTTAAGAATATTGTTATATAATTTCAAGGTTGTCATCATAGCGAGGATCTTCCATGACCTTATTAATGCAAAAAATATTCTATGACATTATTATATTATAGTAATGCAGAAAAATGAACAATATATAAAAAGTGTTCATTCATGTAATCAAAGTATAAACAGTTTGTTCTCAAGAAACCAACTTTAAAAAAATCCCACTTAGACTAGATCCAACTACCTATGAATTTTATTCCACTAGATCTCACATGATGATCATGTTTCTTCTGAGTCAATGATTTAGTCTAGGTGTCCGCCACATTGCCTTCCATGGAAAAACTTCTCACTAAAACTTCGCCTCTCTGAGAAAAATCCCTCAAGAGATGATATTTCTGAAGACTGTGCTTTGACCGCTGATCTGACCTTGGCTCTTTTGCAAGTTCCACTGCTGTAGTATTATCACAATAGAGTGTGAAAGAATCCTTACTGCTAGGTACTATATCCAGCACTTGGATGAAGCTTTGGATCCATAATACATCTTTATCTGCCTCAGAAGATGCGATATACATGGAATCTGCTATAGAATCTACGACCACACCTTTTTTTGAGCTATTGCAACTCACTACACCTCTATTCAGACTAAAGATGTATCTAGTCTATGACATCATGTCATTTGATCAGTATAGAAACTAGAATCTACATGTCCTGTGATGACTAGTTCCTCATCTCCTCCATAAACAAGGAACATATACTTCGTATGCCTCAAATACTTAAGGATAGTCTTGACTGCTATCCAATGGTGGTCTCCAAGATCCGCTTGATATCTGCCTACCGCACATAATACGTAAGAAACATCTAGCCTTATACATAGCATAAAATACATGACTGACCTAATCATAGATGCGTAAGGGATCCTTTCCATTTTCTTTCTTTCCTAATGTGTTTGAGGACACATTTTCTTGGAAGGATGAATGCCATGTGACACTGGAAACAATCCCGTCTTATATTGTTCCATACTGAATCTTTTCGGTATCTAGTCCATGTATGTACATTGACTCAGGCCCAACATTCTCTTGGATCTATTATGATGGATCTTGATCCCAAGAAAATATGTTTCTTCTCCCTAGTCTTTCATAGAGAAGCATTTATCCAACCACGCCTTAACTGACTATAACAAAGGTACTTCGTTTCCAATTAGTAATATGTCATCAACATATACAATTAGGAAAATGGATGCACTTCCCCTATACCCTTTGTAGACAAAAGGCTCACTTTTGTTCCTAAAAAATCAAAATTCCATTATGGGTTCATCAAAACGAATGTTCCATGACCTTCATTCTTGATTTAATCCATAAATGGATTTCTACAACCGGCATACCTTGTTGGAATCATTTGGAGTCACAAACCCTTCATGTTGTGTCATGTAGACATCTTTCTAGTGGTTCCTGTTAAGGAATGTTGTTTTGAAATCCATTTTACAAATTTCATAGTCATGGTATGTGGAAATGGCCAATAAGATTCTGATGGATTTCAGGATCACAACCAGTGAAAAGGATTCATCAAAGTCAATTCCTTGACGATGTCTAAAACCTTTTGAAACTAGTCGTGTCTTATAGGTGCCGACTTGTCCCTCCATGTTAAGTTTCTTCTTGAATACCCATTTGTTACCAACATGCATTACATCAACTAGAGGATCTACCAAAATCCAGAAATGGTTTTGGTACATGGAATCCATTTCATAATTCATGGCATCTTTCGACTTGGCATATTCTTTTCCTTCAACTGCTTCCTTATAGGTAAGGGAATCATCATTGTCAACCAATAATGATTCACCATCCTCAGTTCCATGAAAACAAGATCATTAGGGTTCTCTCACCTATCTTGTGCTCCTACGCAGTTCTTATGTCTCTAGAACATATTTTTCTTCCATGGGGATTTGTGGAATATGTTCTTGTACTAACTCATATGTACCTTGATCCTCGACTTCATCGAAGTCTATCTCGCTCCCACTATCTCTTTTGGAGATGTTCTCCCTCTTAATGAATATGGAATGTCTTGCCACTATAACCATTTTACATGATGGGTTGTATAGGTAATATCCCCTTTTTCATTGGTATATTATATAAAGGTACACTTTGTTCCTCGAGGTGCATGTTTGTTACCTGAAGATGCCTTAACAGATGCTTCACTACCCCACACATGTAAATTTTATAACATGGCTTTGAGTCCACTCCATTACTCATATGCAATACCATTTATCGATTTAGTTGGTACTTAGTTTAGTATGATTGCTGCTATTTTTAATTCATATCCACTAAAGGATAATGGAAGGCTCACATGACTGATCATTGATCTCACCATGTCCAACAGGGTGCAGTTCCTCCTTTCACTTACATCATTCCACTAAGGCGTGTAAGGAATAGTGAGTTGAGATAAAATCCCAAACTCCTGTAAGAATTCAATGAAGCCCTGATTAAGATATTCTCCTCCTCTGTCTGAGTAGAGTTTCTTAATATTTTTACCAAGTTGGCCCTAAACCTCATTCTTGTATTCTTTGAACTGATGAAAAGAATCTGACTTATACCTCATTAAGTAAATATATTTATATCTACTAAAATCATCAGTAAACATTATGAATTACAAGAACCCACCCATTGCATCAACTAGAAATAGTCCCCACACATCTATGGGAACTAATTATAAAATCTCTTTATCCCTTTAACCTTTCCCACTAAATGGGGTTATGGTTATTTTTCCTTGTAGACATGCATGACATACCCCAAGTGGTATTTGTTTGAAAGCATCTAAATACCCATCTTGATGTAATTTAGTCAAAAGTTTCTCATTGACATAACCTAGCTAGTGATGCCAAAGGTGGTTGTGGTATGATTCATGTGAATTAACTTTGTCATTGATTTTTATTACTTGGTTTGTGTATTCTAACACATGATGGTCGTTATATAAATGTGCCTTACCAAAACAAATGCTATCTTTATAAAATTAGAAACATTAATTTCATTACTTGAAGATGAATTCATCAGTATCTAATTTGGATACTAAAATAATGTTTTTGGTTACAGAGGGCACATAATAATATCCTTTTAATACCAAGACCATCACAGTAGGCAATGTGAGGTGGTAGTCTCTGATAGCTATAGTAGTGAGTCTGGCTTTGTTGGCTTCTTGCAGATCCACCTCAACTCGGTCAATCATTTTTAATATATTTGGTTCCGGTATTTGGATACATATGTGAGAACCACAAGTAGTATCTAATACACAATTGGTAGAAATAGATAGATTGCATTCGATAACAGACACACATAAGCTTTCCCTTTCATCCTTGGTTGGGTGTTGTTTTTCTTCCAGTGGCCCTTCTTGCCACATGCGAAGAAAACAGCCTCCTGTTCTCTTTCCAACCCTTTGATATTTCTTTTAATGGAAGTCCTTGAAGAAGCTTTGGCCTTAAATATCTTCTCCATCCCTTTCATTTTATTCTCCATAAGGAATAAAGGCTTTTCAGGCTTCATATCATTGTCCAAATGGAAAATGAGGATAAGAAGATCAGATAGATACTTCTCAATGTTGTTCATGTCGAAATTTACAACAAAGTTAGAGAATCTCTGCAGGAGTGATGAATGAATGAGATGAATACCCAGTTATTTAGGGAGATTAAACCCCAGAACCTCCAAGTGCTCAATATATCCAATGATCTTGACTACATGAGGCCTAGTTGGGGAACCCTCTCCATGATTTCTCTAAAATATATCCTTGGATATCTCAAAACATTCATGAATTTTTCTCTCATGGTATAGACCACAGAGGTTCTTGAGCATGCTATATGCATCCATATCTTCATTAGACATCATGATATCAATAGACCTTGATGACAATATCAAACATTGAACATCGAGTGCATCATTGAAATGTTGATCATAGACCAAGAAATCTTTACCACTCTCCTATTGGGCAGGTGAATCCAGATGTGAGGACTCCAGCACGTAAAACTTTCTTTCATGGTGTATGACAACCCGAAAGTGCCTAAACCATTCTGAAAAGTTACTACCACTGAGGATATTATCTTTATCTTGAATTTATCATAGAGAAAATGTGGTTGATGAGTTTTTCATATTTATTCTACAAATTAAAAGATTAGATCTATCAATACCTTTTGATTACATTTTATGAAATATAATAAATTAATTCATTAATTCTCCCACTATTTTATCATGTCCCAACGGCCCCCACCATTGAACTTGGAATTCCAAGTTTCCATGACATTCTAGTGGAAAGGATCCATATTCCCCTTCACATAACCCCAACAAGGGTTGGTAAATCTATTTAAAGGTATTTAGGTAGGCATTTCTTTTCCAACTATGAGCTTACAGTTCATTGATATACTGAGTGGACTCCCCAATCCTAAAATCCGAACTTGGATTTCCTAAACACATACCTCCATTTTACAACAAGTCTAGCAAGGGTTACTCCTCTTAATATAAAATGTTTATGTCAACCCAAAACATTCATAAGAGCTTCCTTTATAAAAGTATGTGTCCCAACAAGGGTTGGTCAAACACATAGTTTTATTGAGTCTTTCCATTAATCTAGTAAAAGAAGGCTTGGTCTGAATTAATAGGGTATTTGAGGGATTTCAATCCTCTATGGCTAGTTTTGTATTACCACATTCTTGTTAATATTAAGTGATTCTTGATTAAGTGATTAACCATGTTATAATAATGTTTACACATAGTATGGTTTTTATATTATTCCATCATTGAATTATTGTTTATTTCATTAACTATGTGATCGTGACAACACATACATAATATATAAATCATTCAATCAAACATAAATAAAATAAGATGGTATGATCATGAGATTATTTTGGTTACCTTATCAAGACGTTTTTATAAGATAACCCTGACCTAGGGGAAAACACCTTGCACCCGACGGTTCGTGTTTTTCAGCTCCCACATGTCCACCATTGTATCTTCTTGGGTTGGTTTTTTCTCAGCATCAGATTTTGAACTGTCTCCTTTGTGATGGGAGATCTTCCATTACATGGGGTTTACATTAAAGAAACCATGGGCACACAATCCCTACATTTTATTGGAAGTTGGATTATAGGACAATGAATTTAAATTAAATAAATTTAATTGAAACCACACACACACAAAAGTTCTTTCTTCTATCTCATGATCATCCATATCATGCAATGAAATTTATGAAAATTTAGTATTCAAATTCTTTTAATCGTACTTTTATTCAAGATATATCGTGCTTTAATTGAATTAATTATAATCTTATAATTAATGAATTCTTTATCTTAAATTTCCTTCTGCATTTCCTTGATATTCTTCTCATCCATATTCCTTTTATGGGTCTTTCTAGTTTGGAGGAAACTTGGTGACATTCCATTTCTGGAAAGTTCATGGCGTGTAGACTATATTACACGGGATGTATTTTTTTCACCCTTTATCCAAAGTACACATCAAGGGCTTTGGCCTGTTATATGTATATTAAAAATTTTAGAGTACACAATGTGTATATTAATAAAACATGGTATGTACTTCCTTGTTACATGGTTACCGGCCTGGAAATCCCATGTAAGCGGTTACACGACATATCCTTGTACACGGTTTCACTCGGTCCAGATCGGACCACACAACGTGTGGATTCAACATAGACGCCTTGTATTCCAGTTTCCACGCATCATTCAATCCAGGTCAACATGGTGTATTAAAAACCATAGGTATGCTCAATTCACATGGTGTGGTTTGGTGGACCAGTACTGGTTCATTGAACCTGAATACATGGAGTGTAGATTTCACTACACGCTATGTATTCCTGTGTTATACAGACAGAATGAGATGCTCCCCCAGATGAGTTCCTCATTTTTATTTTAATCAAAATTAGAATTAAAAGGTCGTTTCTATGATGTGAATTAAGAAACAAATGAGGAAGAATAGATTTCATTCATTAAGTTTTATAGTTCTATTTATCTTGAATTGAATCAAAGATAAATGTGTAAATTTTTAACTAAAATAAAATAACTATAATCAATTTTGTGTCCCCATTGAAACCACTTGAGGGTCCCGAGAACAAAAGAACCTCGTGGGTGGATGTGCCCACTTTATTTTTTGTCATCAGCAATGATGAATCTGGGACCAATACAATGATAAATGCTAGAATCCACAGATCTAATCGTAGAAATAGACAAAGAAGTAGAATAGTCCTGGAACCAAAAAGGAGGATCATCACAGGTTAATTATAATTAATTTAATTAATTGACAAGAAGAACCATTTAGGGTATTCTTTCTTCATTGATATTTCTGATCATGTTCCAATGTGATTCTTCATTGTGTCACAGAAGCCAAGTGTGGTGATCCACATGTGCCCCATGTATCTCTGGACATCTCCAAAGGAATCTCTGAGTTGTTTCTTGGAGAAGCCTTTACTAGTGTTGTTCGCGTTAGATTGCCTCGATCCGATGGAGGAGGATCTCTCTCGGACTTAGGAGAGTTCATGGAGGAAGGAGTTATTTTGGCCTTGAGAGAATTATACAGAATTTTTTTTCACAATGATTAGGGAAAAGTGTTGGAGTTGTAAGGATGTTTATAATCGTGTTAGAGGTTATAGAGTTATGACAATAAATAAATGTGTTACATGTTTTATTTGATTCATTAACTCTTATTGAAAACCCCCATGTAGAATCATTAATTCCTTGACATGCGCCCATGCTAACTATAATAAATATCATTTAATAAAATGATATTATTTTATCAAAATTCCAACTGGGAAAACTACAAGTCATGTAATCATTAATACACGACGTGTTGTCGTTTTTGATTTCTGTTCCAAAATGAAAACTACATGGCATGTACATTCAATGTACACAACATGTATATCTTGTTTTCATATTATTCTTCCTCCATTATTAAAATGATTTAGGATTCATTGAATAATTATTAAACCACATATAGGAATAATCATTATTCTACTTGAGATACTTGGATACACATAGTGTGTGACCCTGTAGACCTTTTTCTCTTTGGCATTGGGTAGGCTTGCCTAATGTCCAAGATTACTGTCAAGCAACGGGTCAAGGAACCAATGAGAAAGAAGTTGATGTTGCATTGATGTGTCACCTCATATTAATTCTTACCATGTAATTTAATCCCTTTAACTCAAATATCTTATCAAGAAAGTTTCATGGAAGTATTATAAACCTATACGCTTGATCCTTCATTCTTTGACTTCAAGAAATAAACTCATCATGACACCACAGACGTGGAATTTTTGCGACAGTTCTATTTCAATCAAAGGGCATGAGATATCAACTTCCTAAAATATGAAAGGGACAAATCCTTCATCGACATATCCATTAACAACATGTCATTCGTGATGCACCCAACATACCGTACTTCCCACCAACTGTCTTCATGACCGTTTTCATCAGAAAATCTATGTGCGAAAGTCATGACATGAGTTAATGATAATCTTCTAGTCTAAGGACCATTACACACGCTCGAAGATTGAAATGTCTGATGACACCAAGACATGTAGAATTACTACTGGTGGGTTTGTTCTCGTAATCTGCCATCTTGGTGATTACCTAGTGTGAACTCCATGAGAGAGAGTCTCATATTCTTATGAGTACTCCCACATGACGGTATGCTTACTATGTGTCCTATCATAGTATGTCATCTAACTGTATAATTTTATTGAAGAATATTGTTATTCCATTTCAAGGTTCACATCATAGCAGGGATCTTCCATAACCTTATTAATGCAACAAATATTCTAGGACATTATTATATCATATTCATGCATAACAATGAACTATATATAATAAGTGTACATTGTCATGACCCGTCCTCGGGGCCTGTGCCGTGACTACCCCAAGCCCACCTTCTATAGGCCAGGGGCTGGCGACTAGCACTAAGGCGTAAATCCTGGTAAAGGGAAGACATTTCCTTTGTAAAGTAAACAAGCACCATAGAGTAAGAAAGCAGAAAAAAGTAAACACTAAGTAAAAACTGGTACACCAGTATGTGCGGAAAGTAAGTGGGCCAGAATAAAAACCCAAACTGAAAGTAAAGTACAACTCGAAAGGGGAAAACAACAACTGAAACGTAAAGCTGCAACGTCGAGCCGTCCACTGGAAGTCCCACCTGAAGGGTGGGTACAGAAAGCCTCCACTGCTCCTCAGGTCCAGCCAACCGCTTCGAGTACATCCCGCCCAGTGGTCCACCTCCTGGTACCGTCCTTCTCCTTAATCCTCCACCATGATCAGCAATGTCCATTGTCTGCCACCAACACAACATAGTGCGGGCATAACCTGTGCAGGGGTGAGTATAAGCTACTCAGTAGGGACCCCGAGACCCCATAAGGTCTCCCAAAATCCACAAAGGATAAACCAAAAAGGAAAATACAATCACAAAGTAACATCCAACACATCTTAGGTATATTCCCATACATATACATAAGTCATCAATTCTCACTCAACTCCAATATACGAGCTCGAGTACAACCCAGTCCACACAGGAAAGCAAAACGTAAAACCACACAGGATAGCACAACACAATCCACAAAGGAGAGTAACAGGATTCAGCTCACACAGGTATACTTCTTCAAATGATGATAGAGATGATCCTCGATCCATATAAGTCGTCGGAACCACAAAGGATCGATAGGTACTAACCCCCGCAATGACCCACAAAGGATATGACCCACAAAGGATAGATAGGTAACTAACCCCCGCAAAGACCCACACAGGATCGGGCCCACACAGGACCTGTAGGCGCTGGCCCACACAGGACCACTGAGCGCTGACCCACACAGAATCGAACTCACATAGTATCGGTAGCACTGACCCACAAAGGATCGCTGAGTGCTGTAGTCGTCGCCATCAAATCCACTGAGGATCTCTGTACAGTCTTCGTCGTCACAGTAGCATTCGCAGCCAGCTCTTGGGTTCCCGCACATAGCAAGCTCGTTCGGGAGGGACCACTCCATGAGCCGAGAGGCTGATACATCAACTGACACATAGTCCAGAGTTGATGTATCAAAATGTTCCCTATCGTCAACAGGAACTCAACGTCATAGACGGCGCGTCAATCGGACGCCCGGTCTGAGAGTTATTGGATTTTTCGTCCCAGGGGACCGATTGGTTTTTAAGGCAAAAGCAACCCAACCGTACTCCACCTACTTCCAAACCTTGGGCGGAGTAAGCCAAAAGATAAGTCTCACTTAGAGGAATTCAACAAAGTCGACGACACGTCAATCGGACGTCCGAAGCTCAAGATATGAGCGTTTCTGCTCCGAGGGCCTGGTTGGATTCGTGGACGAACCAACCCGGCTAAACCCAATGTATTCCGAAACATTGAGTGTAATATACCGGAACGACCATCTCGATCCAAGGATCATCGCGGCTGACGGCGCATCGTTCAGAGGCCCGTAGCTCTTGTTATGAGTGAAAGACCGAAAAGATTCTGGAAACGGGGGGTCTGGGCCCGGACTGACCCGACCCAATCCCCCCCTGGGTCGGGCAAAACCGGGTCGACCCGTCCCGGGTTCGGGTCTGACCCGGATGGGCGTGACCCAGCCCGGCCCCAGCCTGTGCACGACCCGGCCCGGCGAGTCGGCCCGGCTCGGCTCGGCCGAGCGACCGAGCGGAGGAAGCCGCAGGGGGCGCTGCCTCCACGGGATGAAGTGTCGCGACCCCACATGGGGCCGCGCTGGGTCAGCAGACGCGGCTTTTCCACGTCCCGTGTGTCGCCGGACCCGTGCGGTCGCGGGTCTGGTCAACCGCCGCCGCACCGGCGACCCACGCCGCCGGTGGATTCTGCCGGCCACCGGAGTTGCTCCGGTGGTCCGATTCCACTTCCGTCTACGCCGTGGCTCCTCCCATGTCCCATTGTTCACTGCCAGGACCTCAAATTTCCATTGTGGCCTCGTTTGTCATCGTCTGCCGTTTCACGCACCAGGAACGAAAAAGTGCGGTGGGTTCGTACTTGTTCGTTAGTCCGTACCCACCGCTTTAGCAGTTTTAAAAGAAATATTACACAACAAAAGTTTAACATACGTCACGGGTATAAATCACAAATATTTTTCAGAATCACACCCCTACATCATCGAATTCTTCGAACGTGCGTTCTTCGCTGAATTGATCGTCGCGGGAGAAGAGGATCGTCGCATCGTAGAAGGGCGTCACGTCGTCGTGGTATACGGTGTTGCGTCGACGAACTCTGAGGATCAATAACATACAGATTTAATTATCACAATTAAATCCATGTTGTTGTTATAACCCAGAAAGAATTTAAAGGTCTGCAATCTCTCACCTCAACGGATGATCGATGATTTATTGCGGATGAAGGAATGTCTCAAAAGAACGTCGTAGGAGGAGAATCGTTGGCGTTGCAGAACACGGCGTCGCGTTGTCGATCTTCGAGGGTTCAGAATTCTTCGTCTCCTTTTGTCGAAGGCCGGCGTTCTTCGCGTTCTTCGCGTTCTTCACGTTCTTCGCGTTCTTCGCGAATGAGGTTGATGGACTTAAGGTTCTGTCAAATCCTCTCAACGAACAACACACAAGAAGAAGAATGTTGGTCTTATTTTATTACTTGCCAACAAACGAAAAAACTAAGTTAAGCAACGACCCATTAATTCAAAGTATTAATTCAACAAATAAAACCGCCCAATTAAAATGAGCGTTTAATAGATTAAGAACTTCCCCAGTTGACATTCAATTAATAGGGGTTTTCGCGGGTGCGTTACTTAAAGGAAAAAAACGGTCGGGCTCATGCGGGACCCACCTCACAAATATCCTACCAAAAGGGTAGGATATTTTTGGGTTCCACCCTATCCTCTTCAACTCATCTTAAGCAGCTTAAAGTGGCTTTTAAGCAGCTTTAAGTGAAATAAAATAAAGTTGTCATACCACGTTATTTTATTTCTCAACTTAAAGCCCAACAATTAAAAACCACACCCGAGAAAACGCTACTCCGGAAGAGGTGTTTCTAAGAAAATACCGGCGCTGCAATTATATTGGTGCCCTCAGAATTCGATTCTGAGCACCGGTTCAAAAGTTAGAAAAACCCGCTCATCTGTTCACTGAACGTACCCGATCCAAATACGGAAAATTATTCTGGGCACACCGGGCCTTGGAATCAGGTGCCGTCAGAAACTGCGCTCTTGAAAAATTCCAAAGAAAATTAAGAAAAAAAATTCCCTTGAAATTTATGGGTCTTTACATCAATCCCACCTCAGGTCTTTACGTCCCCGTAAAGATACATCATAAGCTAGGGAAACAAATGTCGGTACTGAGCACGAATCTGAGCCTCCCGCTCCCAAGTGCTCTCCTGGAGGTTCCCATGCTGCCACCTGATGTGCACTAGAGGAATCGACCGTCCACGTAGGAACCGCTCTTGTCGATACTCGATCTCCACCGGGACCTCCTCAAAAGTCTCACCATCATCAACATCTAGCTCCCCATGGTCAATGATGTGCGTCGGGTCATGCACGTATCTCCTCAGCTGAGATACGTGGAAGACGCCGTGCACCCGGTGCAACTGGGGTGGTAGAGCCAGGCGATAAGCCACCTTTCTAATCCTGCTGAGGACCTGGAATGGTCCGATGAAGCGTGGAGACAAGTTGCTGCCTTGGCCAAATCTCTGTAATCCACGTCGTGGTGAGACACGCAAGAAGACGTGGTCTCCATCTTTGAACTCTAGTGGCCTCCGCCTCCTATCAGGATAAGACTTCGGCCAGCTCTGAGCTGTCCTCATCCACTCCCGGATGACCTGGACCTTCTCTGTCGTGGCCCAGACCATCTCTGGTCCCACAAGTGCTGACTCCCCAGGGTATGTCCAACACAAAGGAGATTTGCAAGGTCTCCCGTACAACGCCTCGTATGGTTCCATCCCGATGGTGGAGTGGTATCTATTGTTGTACGCGAACTCCATCAAGGGTAGGTGGTCCTCCCAGCTACGACCAAAGTCGTGCACACATGCTCGGAGCATGTCCTCGAGAGTCTGAATGGTCCCCTCCATCTGACCATCCGTTTGAGGGTGAAAGGTGGTGCTCAGACGTAGCTGCGTCCCGAACACCTCCTACAACCCCTTCCAAAGCCAGGAAGTAAAGCAGGCATCTCGATCAGAGATGATAGATGATGGCACACCGTGAATCCATACAATCTCCTGAACGTAGAGATGCCCCAAGCTCTCTACTGAGCCCTGCTCCCTGATGGGTAAGAAGAGAGCCGACTTGGTGAGTCGGTCGACAATCACCCAGATGGAGTCGTGACCTCTGGAAGTGTGTGGAAGTCCAATCAGGAAGTCCATAGATATCTCATCCCACTTCCACTCCGGGACCTCCAAGGGATGTACCAAGACTGCTGGTACCTGATGCTCTGCCTTCACCTGCTGGCAGGTTAGGAATCGTGAAACAAACTCTTCCACAACCTTCTTCATGCCCGGACACCAGTTCTGTCGTCTGAGATCCCGGTACATCTTCGCCACTCCAGGATGTACCGCCAAAGGAGAAGTGGGAAACTCTCTCAGCACCTCCTCTCGAAAAGCGATTGGTACTAAGGTACGTCCTCTGAAAAGGACGTCGTGCTCTTCTCCAAAGGAGAATCCATCAGGTGCCTGTCCTGAGGATGACTGTGCACACCACCTCTCACAGTTGGCATCCCCATGTTGTGACTCTCTAACCCGCTGCAGTAGTGGAGGAGTGACTATGAGAGACTGAAGGAAGGCTGCTCCATCTCTATCCACAAAGGATATCTGCAAAGCGGATAGCTGCTCTATTGCCTCCTCAAGTAGCTGAATGCTCGTCCTCCTGCTGAGAGCATCGTATACCACGATCCCCTTCCTAGGAGTATATAATATCTCATAGTCATAGTCCTGGAGAAACTCAAGCCATCTCCGCTGTTTCAGGTTCAGGTATTTCTGCGAGAAGATGTATCTGAGACTCTGATGGTCATAAAAGACCGTAAAGCGCTCGCCCATCAGGTAGTGTCACCATGTCTTCAGGGCGGAGACCACTGCTGCTAACTCCAGTTCATGGGTGGAATAGTTCTGCTCATGAGGCCTTAACTGGCGTGATCCATAAGCGATCACTACCCACTCCTGCATCAGGACACATCCGAGTCCGGTCCCTGATGCATCGCAGTAGACTATGTACTCCACTCCCTCCTCTGGCAACCTCAAGATAGGTGCGCTGGTCAATCTCTGTCTCAGCTCCTGGAAGCTCTGTTGACATCTGTCTGACCACACAAAGGGTTTCCCCTTCTTTTTCAAAGCTGAGTGTGGTGCCGCAACTCTAGAGAAATCTGGCACAAATCTTCGATAGTATCCAGTCATGACCAAGAAACTTCGCACCACCGTCACGCTCCTGGGTGGATCCCAAGCTAGACCTGCCTCGATCTTTGTGGGATCCACCGCAACTCCCGCCTCAAAGATGATGTGTCACAAGAATTGGACCTCACGTATCCAGAACTGACACTTTGAGAGCTTTCCATAAATCTGGCGCTCTCAGAGTGTGTCTAGTACAACCCGTATGTGGTAGGCATGCTCCTCCTCAGTCATCGAGTAAATAAAAATGTCGTCGATGAAGACTATGACAAATCGATTAAGGTATGGCTGAAATATCCTGTTCATGAGGCCCATGAACACTTCTATAGCATTGGTTAAGCCGAATGGCATAACCAAGAACTCATAGTGGCCATACCGACATCTGAAGGCCGTCTTCTGCACGTCCTCGTCTCGAACTCTGAGCTGATGATAGACTAACCTGAGGTCTACCTTCAAGAACCACCGTGCTCCCTTTAGCTGATCGAAGAGGTCATCAATACTCGGTAGTGGATACCTTTTCCTTAGTGTCACCTAGTTTAGGTGACGATAGTCGACACACAGTCGCATGCTCCCGTCCGCCTTCTTGGCGAACAATATCGGGGAAGCCAGGGTAAAACACTGGGTCGGATGAATCCCTTGCCTTGCAAGTCCTCCAACTGTACCCGTAGCTCTCAATGCTCAGCGGGGGCCATCTGATATGCTGGAGTGGATATTGAGGCTGTCCCGGGGTACATATCAATATAAAAGTCTAACTCTCTGTGAGGGGGTATCCCTAGAACGTCATCGGGAAAGACGTCCGCATATTGAGCAACCACTGCAGGAAAACTTGGACTCCGCACATCAACTGCTCCTAGGATGAGGCTATCCAACTGATGATTGATGGGCTGTCCTCTCCTCTGTAGAAGTTCATCCTGTGCTGCGAAGTCTCCCTTCTCGCTGGTGAAGGTGAACCTTCTCCCGTTGATGCATACACATCGCACCTTGCACCTAATACAATCAATCTATGTGTGGACTGTAGATAACCAATCCATGCCCAAGATGACGTCATAAGGCCTCGACGCTCCTACAAGAATATCCCAGCCGAAACTCTCGCCTCCTAGAGTAAGCTCACACTGCCGGCACCAGTGTGTAATCATCGAGTCTGCTCCCATAGGAGTCTCTAGCCGTAAGGATCGAGCCAACGGCTCTGTCGGAATCTCCGAGCTCCGAACAAGGGCAATGGATATAAAAGAGTGACTTGATCCTGTGTCTATAAGAACTAAATCAAGGGTGGAATAGACAAAGATCGTACCTCGAATCATCTCGGGCACGCCGTGGTCGTAGGCCTCCGCTGCCTGGAGCTGTGCCTGTCTCTACCCGCCAGCTCCCTGTGGTCGGGGTGGACCTCCTGGTGGTGGTGGTGGTAGAGCCTCAAAGCGTCGTCCACCGTCTGCTGCTCGGCCAGCTCCTCTGCCTCGTCTGCCTCCTCCCTGCGGACCACCACGATCGAACCTCTACCTCTGCCTGGGTGGCCCCTCAACTGTCTGCTGCTCCTCGGCACGGTGGGTCGGGCAGTCACGAGCAATGTGACCCTATCCGCCGCAAGTGTAGCATTTCCTGCCTCTCGAAAGACTGGCTCCGCGCTGTGTGCCCTGCACTGTTGAGACAGTGTCCTGAGGCCGTCTACGTGAGGGTCTGGTCTGCTGGGACCCCTGAGTCATCCATTGACTACCTACTGGGGAAGACTCTGCTATGTGCTGCCCCGCGGTAGGTCTCGCCATTGGAGAAGTCTCAGCAAGAAAGCTCTCGATCAAAAGGGTTCGCTCCAGTACTCCTGCCTGAGTCGGAATGCTGAGGGAGATCAGCGATGCCCTGATCTCATGTCTCAATCCCTGCTCAATGGTCCGGGCCTAGAAGAATGGGTCCCGTACCATGTCGGTCGAGTAGCGCGATAGATTTGTGAATCTCACCGAGTACTGGGCGACCGTCAAGCTACCCTGCCGCAGCTGAAGAAGCTCCTGGATGCGCACCGCACGAAGGGTGGTCGGGATGAACTCTGAGCGGAAGAGGTCCTCAAATTCTGTACAGAGGAGAGATGCCTCATCGTGCACCTGGAGCATCAAGCTCCACCATCGTCCCGCTGCTGCGTGCAGTAGGCTTGCCGCGTGGATCACCATGAGGTCTACTGGTGTCCTCACTAGCCTAAAAACTTGCACAACTACCTCCATCCAGTCCTCGGCTGCCTGGGGGTCCTTCTCCCCGCGGAACCTAGGCGATCGCTGGCGTTGGAACTCATGCTGTGCACTGAGGCGACGTGCATCGTCAGCGGATGGTGCTGGAAGCATCAGTGGCTCGGTGGGTAGAGGTACCGCCGGTGCCTCTGCTGTCAAAGGTCCCTGTACCGAGGCCTCGTCGCTCGGCAGGATGTCGTCACTTACAAATCTCGGAACCCTAGCTGGCTACCGTCGTGGGGCCATCCTGAAAGGAAACAGGTGCGCCATAGTCAGAATAGTATACCTGGTGAGCTGATACAAATTAATCACAAAGAAAACATGAAGCACACAAGCGATCAATGTTTCTGTGCATTAAGTCTGAAATCAGAATTCAGGGTCCTCGTTTACTGATACGTCAGCTGCCACACCAACACTGGGCTCCCTGGACTGATAACCACACTCAATACTCTTAACACTATTGCTTCACAAAGTAGAAAGATCAGAGTCTGCGGTAGAACCGAACTCCTCTGATACCAATTTTTCACGACCCGTCCTCGGGGCCCGTGCAGTGACTACCCCATTCCCACCTTCCATAGGCCAGGGGCTGGCGACTAGCACCAAGGCATAAATCCCGGTAAAGGGAAGGCATTTCCTTTGTAAAGTGAACAAGAACCACAGTGTAAGCAAGAATAAAAAAAGTAAACACTATGTAAAAACTGGTACAACAGTAAGTGCGGATAGTAAGTGGGCCAGAATACAAACCCAAACTGAAAGTAAAGTACAAATCGAAAGGGAAAAACAGAAACTGAAAGGTAAAGACGCAACGTCGATCTGTCTACTGGATGTCCCACCTGAAGGGTGGGTACAGAAAGCCTCCACTGCTCCTCGGGTCCAGCCGACTGCTCTGAGTACCTCCCACCCAGTGGTCCACCTCCGGGTACTGTCCTGCTCCGCAAGCCTCCACCACGATCAGTGATGTCCGTCGTCTGCAACCAACACAATGTAGTGCGGGCATAGCCCATGCGGGGGTGAGTATAAGCTACTTAGTAGGGACCCCGAGACCCCTAAAGGTCTCCCAAAATCTTCAAAGGATAAACCACAAAGGAAACATACAATCACGATGTAACATCCGACACGGCTTAGGTATATGCCCATACATATACCTAAGTCAAAAATTCTCACTCGGCTCCCACATCAGAGCTCGAGTACAACCCAGTCCACACAAGAAAGCAAAATGTAAATCCACACAGGATAACACAACACAATCCACAAAGGAGAGTAACAGGATTCAGCTCACACAGGAATACTTCTTCAAATGATGATAGAGATGATCACTGATCCATCTAAGTCATCAGAACCAGAAAGGATCTATAGGTACTAACCCCCAAAATGACCCACAAAGGATCTGACCCACAAAGGATCGATAGGTAACTGACCCCTGCAAAGACCCACATAGGATCGGGCCCACACATGACCCGTAGGCACTGGCCCCATTAGGACCGCTGAGCGCTGAACCACACAGGATCGGACCCCACACATGATCGGTAGGACTGACCCACAAAGGATCGCTGAGAGCTGTAGTCGTCGCCGTCGAATCCAATGAGGATCTATGTACAGTCGTCGTCGTCATAGTAGCAGTCGCAGCCAGTTCTAGGGTTCCCGCACACAGCATTCTCTTTCGGGAGGGTCCACTCCACGAGCCGAGAGGCTGATACATCAAATGACACATAGTCCAAGGTTGATGTATCAAAAAGTTCCGTATCATCAGCAGGAACTCAACGTCGTAGACGGCGCATCAATCGGACGCCCGGTCTGAGAGTTATTGGCTTTTTCGTCTCAGGTGCCCGGTTGGTTTTTAAGACAAAACCAACCCGACTGTACTCCACCTGCATCCAAACCTCAGGCGGAGTAAGAAAAAATATCCATCTCACTTAGAGGAATTCAACAAATTCAACGTCACGTCAATCGGACGTCCGAAGCTCAAGATATGAGTGTTTCCGCTCCGAGAGCCTGGTTGGTTTCGTGGACGAACCAACCCGGCCGAACCCAAAGTATTCCGAAACCTTGAGTGTGATATACTGAAACTACCGTCTCGATCCAAGGATCGCATCTCTGCTGACAGCGGGTCGTTCGATGGCCCGTAGATCATGTTATGAGCGAAAGACCAAAAAGAGTCCGGAAACGGGGGGTCTGGGCCCGGACCGACCCGAACCAATCCCCCCCTGGGTCGGCCCGAACTAAGGCGACCCGACCCGGCCCGGCCAGGCGGCCCAGCCTTACCTGGGCGCGACCCGGCCCGGCGGATCGGCCCGGCTCGGCTCGGCCGAGCGGCCAAGCGAAGGAAGCCGCGGGGGGCACTGCCCCCGTGGGATGAAGTGTCGCGGCCCCACGTGGTGCCGCGCTGGGTCAGCGGACGCGGCTTTGCCGAATCATGTGGGTCACCAGAACCGCGCGGTCGCGGGTCTGGTAGGCTGCCGCCGCCGCGGCTTCAGCCGAGTCGGCTCCATCCGGCGGTGCGTCGGGGCGCCGCCGCCTCCGGCCACCAATGCCGCCGCCTCCGGCCGCCAGCGCCGCCGGTGGATTCCGCGGGCCACCAGAGTTGCTCTATTGGTCCGATTCCCCTTCTGTCTGCGCCACGGCTCCTCTTGGGTCCCATTCTTCACTTCCAGGCCCTCAAATCGCCATTGTAGCCCAGTTTTTCATCATCCGCTGTTTCACGCACCAAGAACGAAAAAGTGCGGTGGGTTCAGACTTGTTCGTTAGTCCGCACCCACCACGTTAGCGGTTTTAAAAGAAATATTACACAACAAAAGTTTAACAAACGTCGCTGGTATAAATCAAAAAGATTTTTAAGAATCAAACCCCTACCTCATCGAAGTCGTCGAACATGCGTTCTTCGCGGAATTGATCGTCGCGGGAGAAGAGGATTGTCGCATCACGGAAGGGCGTCGCGTCGTCGCGGTATACGACTTTGCGTTGAAAAACTCCAAGGAGCAAGAACATATGGATTTAATTATAACAATTAAATCCATGTTGTTGTTATAAACCCCAAAGAATTAAAAGGTCCGCAATCTCTCACCTCAACGGATGATCGAAGAATTTTCGCGGATGAAGGAACGTCGTAGAAGAACGTCGCGGAAGGAGAATCGTTGGAGTCACGGAACACAGCGTCGTGTCGTCAATCTTCGAGGGTTCGGCGTTCTTCATCACCTTTCGTCGAAGGCCGAAGTTCTTCACGTTCTTCGCGTTCTTTGCGTTCTTTGCGTTCATCGCGAAGGAGGTTGAAGGACTTAAGTTTCTGTAAAATCCTCTCAATGAACAACACACAAGAAGAAGAATGTTGGTATTATTTTAATACATGCCAAAAAACGAAAGAACTAAGTTAAGCAACGACACATTAATTCATAGAATTAATTCATAGAATAAAACCGCCCATTTAAAAGGAGCGTTTAATAGATTAAGAAATGCCCCAGTTGACTTTCAATTAATAGGGGTTTTCGCGGGTGCGTTACTTAGCGGAAAAGAAACGGTGGGGCTTGTGTAGGCCCCACCTCACAAATATCCTACCAAGAGGGTAGGATATTTTTGGGTTCCACCCTATCTGATTCAACTCAACTTAAGCAGCTTAAAGTGGATTTTAAGTGGCTTTAAGTGAAATAAAATAAAGTTGTCGTACCACATTATTTTATTTCTTAACTTAAAGACCAAAAATTAAAAACCACACCTGAGAAAATGCAACTCTCGAAGAGGTGTTTCTAAGCAAATACTGGCACTGTGATTCCATCGGTGCCCTCAGAATTTGATTCTGAGCACCGGTTCAATAGTTAGAAAAACCCGCTTGTCCGTTCACTGAACTTACCCGAGCCAAACTTCGGAAAATGATTCCAGGAACACCGGGCCTCAGAATCAGGTTCCGTCAGAAACTGCGTTCTTGAAAAATTCCAAAGAAAATTAAGAAAAAAAATTTCCTTGAAATTTATGGGTCTTTACAAACATTCATGTAATCAAATTATAAACGGTTGGTTCTTAGGAAACCAACTCAAAAAGAAAATGGCATGATAAATGTAAATTATTCCAATACTAAATATTGGGGAATTGTTTATTTATTTTAATATCTGCACACTCAAATATATCATTCATGTTTTATGAGATAAATTATTTATTTCCTAATTCTATATGAAAATATTTTTAGATAAGACACATATTGGGATTATTATTATAAAAAATATTTACAAATAAATTATTGTTAAGATGGATAGATATTCCTAAGTCTAAAAGATGATTATTAAGACTATAACTGAAATTTACTTTTTATATAGAATGTATTTGTTCTCAATGTATAATTACAGAATTTACGGTTGAGAAAAATATATTACAATTTTTTAATGTGGGATAACGTAATTTATTTTCAAAATAGATACATCACATCCCATTTATTTTCTAGAGAAACCGTTAGAATCCCACTATAACCAAATTATCAGTGTAGAGGAATATTGAAATATTATTTATTGATGTGAAAGAAAACCTAAGAGTTAAGGAAGTACCTATTGAAGAAATAAGTTGATTTATTTATAATGAAATTATATGATGTTCCACATTAGTGTGTACTTTATCTTTCCATTGAACTAATTATTGATGAAAGTCCCATATCTAAAACTCCCAATATTATGTATCTAGTGGAGTTGGTAAATTTGAGGGAATAACCATTGGAGTTTTGTGATAATGGATTTATAAACCAATTTATTTCCCCAAGTGAAGACACCATTTTTTTATGAAAATTTAAATTGCGGATTTGAGATTTTTATCGGATTATATAGAGATCAATTCCATTAATATAAAAAAATATGTATAATTTACCACATATTTATGAAATATTTTAACAAATTGAAGAAGCTCAATATTTTTCATTGAACGATATTCACTCGGTTTATCATCATTGAAGGGTTAATAAATAATTTATACTGAATTTGAAATTTCATATAATGTATGTAAATGATGGGTTTACAATAATTTCATTTATATTTTATAATGTAAAAAATAGTTTTACATAGGTAATGTATAATTCTTTCAAATAATTTATTGATTACATTGAATTAGTAATAAATGATGATAACTTCATATATTATAAAATCCATGGAGGGCATGAGAAATATATTTGAATTATTCATGAGACTCATTGAGAGAATGAATTTTATGGAAAATTTAGTAAGTTCCATTTTTGACACCATGATGTTTCGTTTATTTTCCATATTGTGTCCAAGGATGGAATATCCATTAATACTTTTATGATAAATATAGTAAAATAATTGACTAGATTTATAAGTATAGTTTAGATCCACAATTTTCTTGGTTTGGTTGGTTATTATCATCAGTTTTTTCAAAATATTTTTCAATTTTCCAACCCAGTAACCAAATTATCACCTAAAGTGGTTAAAACCAAATGGTCTAAGGAATTTTAATTTTTTTTGATGAGATACAGTGAATATTTATTAGTTAAATAATATAGAATTTTACATTGAGTGTTGAAGGATTTATAATATTCAGTGATGCATCAATGAGGGGACTAGGATATGAATATATATATACTGATTGATGTTTACTTATGTACCATGGAAATTATAGATTTATACATAGATGTATCAAAATAATGATATTGATTTATAAGTATTAATATTTTACATGATTAAATAGAGGCTCTTTCTCTATGGTAAATAAAGAAAAATATATAGAGACCAAAAAAACATGAAGTCAATTTCCCCAAAAAGAGATCAACATGAGGAAATGAAGATGGTTGAAACTATACAAGGACAATGATTTCATGAAACACTATAAAAATGGTAAGAAAAAATGGTAGTTAATGAATTAATTTGGAGTTGCTATGGAGATCTGACCATAAAGAGGATTAATAAGGAACCTCTATTAAATGATCTAATAAATTTGGATACCGTATTTTTTAGTTAAGGGGAAACTCCTCAGCTTTTCAATGAAATTTATTAAACATATTTACTAGAAATGATAAATACATCCCAAAAAGATGATAAGGATTAAAAAAGGATGATTAACACAGAGAATGATGAGAAAAATTAAAAAAATAAACTATAAATTTTGAGTGTTGAAGATTTTAATGAGGTTATATGTTACATATATAATTAAACTAATGGCTGATCTACTAGAGGATTAACATATCTCAAATTTTCCTTTACACCATATTATCAAAATAATGTATAATTATTTAAGGTAACATCTCTTAATGGATGGTATAAAGTGTGAACTTGCATATTATGTTTCTATATTTATTATATGAATGTATGTAATGGCAGAAATACAACATCATAAGGGTTTAATGAAATCACCAAAATTACATATATTAAAGTGGTAAAATGATAAAATGGATTTTATACGTGGAAAAAGAAAACCTCCAAGTAATGGTGATTTTATATTGTTCATCATTGATCACCTTTGAAAGTCAGCACATTTCATATCAGTAATGGAAGACTGACCCCTTAAGTGCCTTCCCCATATCAACATTAACGAAATAATGAGACTTAATTGGACACTAATAAAAACAGTTTATGATTTTGACCTTAGGTTCACATAGAAATTATATAATATTATTGAAATGGTTCTCGGTATCGAGGTAAATTTAAGATCCTCTTTCCAACCACAAATTAATGGGTAGTTTGAATGTAATATTCATACATTATAACACATAAATAAATCCAACAAAGTTGAGGTTAATGGAAAGTGGGATCATTATCTACCACTGGTGAAATTTTTAAACAATAGCATATTACATACGAGCATCCATATGAAACTATTTGAATTATTAAAAGGGAAGATATTTCATACTCTATCCTATTTAGAAAAATATGTATAAAGGTATATAGTAGGACCCGAACATGTGGAGAAGAAAATGTGAAAGTATAGACTATCCAAGACCATATAAATGAACCTCAAAGAATAAAAAATACTTACTCTAATAATTGATCGATTATATTGTAATTTCATGTAGGGGTAATTTATTCATTTGTGTTTCACATTGGAGAGGAGTGTAATATTGGGTAAAAATGGGAATTTATTATCTAGGTAATTTCAAAAAAATACAATTCTAGAGGGAATTATTATTGTATCATATTGATGGAATATTCCACCCAAACTTTCTTAAAAAAATGATGTCTTTTATATTTTATTATTAAGGATATAAATTCTATAACCAACACATATGAATACATCAAACATAATTGAGTTGTAACTATATGAATCTTATGATGAGAATCGGGTCTCGATCCATAACACTATAGAGAATGTGTTGTAGAATCCGACAACTCAGTCGGTGGAAATCCATTTACTAACACAAAAACTATAGGAGGCATCATTAGAGAATTTAGAGGCCATGAAGAATGAATAGACATAATTTTTAGTTGTTTACATATATCCTAATATAGAGGATGATATTATTTAGAGATGGATATTGTAATACTCTAGACCTTACTACAACAGGTAAACACTACATCCCAAAAATAATACATAGTCAAAAATTTATGGATCCTATATTTAAATTTTTTTTAAAAAATTTAAGAAATTATTTGAAACATACCAAAATAATATATTTTTTATATTTATAAATTTAATTTTTTATTTAAATTATTGTTTTGAATTTTTTAGGGGTTATTTATTTTAACTGAATATTGGAAAATACAGTTAAAAAATGTGAATTTTATTTATTTTTAAGGTAAAAAGTGAAAATTATAATTCATTTTAATTGATTAAATATGCTTTTTTTGTTTATTATTATACATTTTATTGACACTATGTAAGATTAAGAAAACCTAGGAATAGAATTTGAAGGATATAAATAATATTTTCCAATAAAAAATTTTCTTAATATTATCTTTTTATTAAATATTATTTAAGTGAAAAATTGTTTTAGATTGATATTAAAATTTAATTAAATTATAATAAAACAATTTTTTTTGTTAAAAATAAAAAGGAACTTATTATTTTACCCAAAACATAAAATTTAATCATAAAAATACACTTTTTATCAAAATTTTATTTTTTACATTACATGGATTACTGAAAAAATTAATATTTATTAAAAATTGATATTTTAAATTATATAATTGATTTCATATTTATAAAATATTTTTCTATTTTTTTAAAGGTTTAATTAATTTATTTTCATAAGGAATGATTTATTTTATTAAAAAAATTACCATATTATAATCGAAAAAAAACTAATAAATGTTGGGGTACAAAGATCAAAACATGATCAAAACATGTTTAAAATTTATTTTATGAGATATGATCAACCTTATCAATTCTACCTATCAATTAATTACTCTTTTTTGAGGAACATAACACCTGAAACATGTTCCCTCTTTATATCATTTTAAAATATTCACCAAAATTCCATCCTCACCACTTATAAAAGTTGAATCTCACCATCAATTGAATAGAACTCAAACATTTAGTTTCCTAATGAATATATAACATTATAATATCCCATATAATCATATTTCACCATCTTAATATTATATTTATAATATATTGTTACAAATATCCTCTTTTATTTTTGGATTCCTCTAAAGGGAATCTCTAGTCTTCAACATGGGTACTAAATTTCCAAAATTTATTTTATTATGTATATTTATTTTCCTAATAAAAAATTAAATTTTTTATGATGAAATAAATATATTTTTTATAAATAATCTTATAATTCTATGTGAATAATGGTTAACCACCATTTCCCTTCTTCCTTAAGGAAAATAATAATGATATTCATGTGTTTCGACCGAGTACTGCCTCCAAACAACATAATGTTCTGTTTCTTTAAACCACATACATGGATAGTAATAATATAAAATTTAATAAATAATATATATATATATATGTGTATAATCTTTTATTATGAAATAATAAAAAGTATTTTATATTTCACATGTATAATTTAAATTCAAATCATCAACCCCGTGTATATACAAACTACGACCTCTAAGGAAAAATTGATTTATGTTTTCTTATTTTTATCACCACCATTCACATTTAGTGACAAGAATTATTTTTTTGGTAAAATATGTTATTTTTGATACTTTAAATTTTCATTAATGATAAATTTTAATTCCTATTTTCAATATTAATAATAAAAAACTATAGAAAAGTCAACCATCAAATATTGTGTTCTATGAGTAAAATGTTTTATTGGTATTATGTAATAACTTTGTATAGGTAGTATTTTTCATCTACATCACTAAAATTTTGACATATATATATGTGTATAATATTTTATTTTGAAATTATAAAAAGTATTTAATATTTCATATGTTTAATTTAAATTCAAATCATCAATGCCGTGTATGTACGAACTACGACCCATAGGGAAAATTTGATTTATGTTTTCTTATTTTTATCACCACCATTAACATTTAGTGATGAGAATTATTTTTTTTGTAAAATATATTATTTTTGATACTTTAAATTTTCATTAATGATAAATTTTAATTCCTATTTTCAATATTAATAATAAACAACTATAGAAAAGTCAACCATCAAAAATAATGTTCTACGAGTAAAATGTTTTATTGGTATTATGTAATAACTTTGTATAGGTTATATTTTTCTTTTTCATCACTAAAATTTTGAAATATATATATGTGTATAATATTTTATTATGAAATTTTGAAAAATTATTTTATATTTCACATGTTTAATTTAAATTCAAATCATCAACACTGTGTATGTACGAACTACGACCTCTAGGGAAAAATTGATTTATTTTTTCTTATTTTTATCACCGCTATTCACATTTAGAGATGAGAATTTTTTTTGGTAAAATATATTATTTTTGATACATTAAATTTTCATTAATGATAAATTTTAATTCCTATTTTTGTTATTAATAATAAACAACTATAGCAAAGTCAACCATCAAATATAGTGTTCTATGAGTAAAATGTTTTATTGGTATTATGTACTAACTTTGTATGGGTTATATTTTTCTTCTGCATCACTAAAATTCTGACATATATACATGTGTATAATATTTTATAATGAAATTATAAAAAGTATTTTATATTTCACATGTTTAATTTAAATTCAAATCATCAACCCCGTGTATGTAAGAACTACGACCACTAGGGAAAAATTGATTTATGTTTTCTTATTTTTATCACCGCCATTCACATTTAGAGATGAGAATTTTGTTGGGTAAAATATATTATTTTTTATACTTTAAATTTTCACTAATGATAAATTTTAATTCCAATTTTCATTATTAATAATAAACAGCTATAACAAAGTCAACCATCAAATATAGTGTTCTATGAGTAAAATGTTTTATTGGTATTATGTAATAACTTTGTGTAGGTTATATTTTTCTTCTGCATCACTAAAATTCGAACATATATACATGTGTATAATATTTTATTATGAAATTATAAAAAGTATTTTATATTTCACGTGTGTAATTTAAATTCAAATAATCAACCCTGTGTATGTAAGAACTACGACCTCTAGAGAAAAATTGATTTATGTTTTCTTATTTTTATCACCACCATTCACATTTAGTGATGAGAATTTTTTTTGGTAAAATATATTATTTTTGATACTTTAAATTTTCATTAATGATAAATTTTAATTCCTATTTTCAATATTAATAATAAATAACTATATCAAAGTTAACCTCCAAATATAGTGTTCTATTAGTAAAATTTTTTATTGGTGTTATGTAATAACTTTGTATAGGTTATATTTTTCTTTTACATCACTAAAATTTTGACATATATATATGTGTATAATATTTTGATCCCTAAAATTTTCATACTACTCTTGTTTCTCACACCGAGCATTTCTCATGTGGGCTTAGAGTACGTGTTATGTGAATCCTTGAACGCTATCAGAATCTCAAAAGGCAAATGGTGGTAGCAGCTGGAAGAATACTCAGTGAGGTATCAATGTGAAAGAAAATCATTCTGAGAAGAGTTACGACGAGCTTCGCGAATGGAAGTGTTGAAAGGAAATGCAAGGGTGCTTCGCGGCGGTGGTGCAAAGTAATTGACGGGATGCTCTGCGATTACGAAGATCTCCATGATCAAAAAATTGTCATGGTGCTTCACGATTTTGACATAGTTCTAGTGGAAACATCAGAGCTTCATGATTGGCGATGACGTGGTGCTGACTTTGCGCGGATGGGTCAAGGGTCGGTGGAATTTCCTATAAATATAGGCTGACCCCCTTGAGAGAAGTAGAGAAAAGTTTCATAGAGAATACTTTTCTCTCGGTTTGCGAAGGAAGTTCGTGAAAGAAGTGTGATTCGTGAAAGAAGAGCTTCACGGCGGCTATTCTAGCTCTGCGAAAGTCGCATGCTCTGAGTTGGCTCAGTGAGATTTGTGAGGGAAGTTGCTTTGCGATGACTTGATCTCCGCGACGGCCTAATAATTGCGCAGTCTTGAGCTTTGAGATGGTCTAAGCCCCACGAAATTGTGAGCTTCGTGAAAAGGAAGGAGCTTCACGAAGGCTTGTTTGAGCTTCGTGAAATTGCGAGCCTCGAGAAGTAGGGTGCTTTGCGAAGTCACTTTCCAAAGTGAATTGCCCAGTGTTTAAGTGGCAAAGGTATATTCATCAGTGGATTAAAGTAGGAATTTAACAGAGCATCTATCAACAGTTGAGGATGCATGAATTCTTTCAAATGAAGAGACCTACAGGTCTATAAACTCCGATTGGATCCCTTCCAGAGTAGTGAGCAAAGGAAGAGGAAGTAGGTGATCCTCTCTACCGGCAGTGAGCCAGAGAGAGAAATAGGGAGTGACCCTTGGGAAAGCAGTGAGCTAACCCTAAACCTTGTAATGGCAGTGAGCCTGGGACAAAGTGACTGTTCCCGAATATTGAATCCACAACTAGTGAAGTTTAGTAGAATTTGGTATGACCGACAACTTTTCGGCGTATGCTCCATGGACGTATCCCAGTGAGGGTGAACCAAGTAAACATCCATGTGTCATGTGAATGCTTTAATTTCTGTTTATATTGTGCAACCGGAACGAGAGAGAAGATTGTTTTGCAAAACAGTGAAACAAGATCAGAACGGGCTTTAATTTTAAATCAGTCATACCATAATTCACCCCCCTCGTAGGGTATTCAGTTTGGTGGACCTAACATTTCACTACTATTATGTAATAATTATATTACAAATAAGTCAAATTATAATCATACATTAATTATGTTATAGTCTTGTTTGTATCGGATTAACCACATTATTAAAACACGTTATAAATTTATGTCAAATATTTCTATATAACTTTAATTTCGTGAATAAATAATATAAATAAGTTAATTACTATTTTATTTTATTTATTTATTAATAAAAATATTATTAAACACATTATTTATGATAAAAATGTTCATTTTTTAAAAATCATTTAAACATGATCATTGATATTTACATATTTACATATTTATAGATTGTAACCAAAAGACTCACAGAATGGAATTGAAATATTATATGTAATTTTATATAATATTTTAAATTAGCAAGTATAATTTTTTTGATGACATTTTTTGGATGAATGTATAAATATAACATGATTACAAATATATGTTCAGAATGATCAAGATTACTCACACCTAATATTAAATATAGATAACAAATATTTTACATACATTGGGGTAAAAATTATAAATGATGTTCTAAAATAATATATGTATGAATTAGGTTCTGGAATGGTTTATTTAGATAGATATTTTTTTTAACAATAGGTTAGTTCACATTTGTCTAAATATGATTTGAGGAACAAGTTCATTACTAAAAATTTCAATTCATAGAGTCATGATTATATTATACCCCATGTTTTATATTATTTAGTGCATGTAATACCAATTAAATATTTTAAAAATGATTATATCAATATTCATGGTATTTAATGTTATATTTTAAATTTTATTATACAAGAGTTGTTGAATGAAATTTTTCATAAATTATTAATTATTCCCAAAATTTGTAATTTTGGAATGTAATGTGTCTGTGTGGTTTTTTAGAAATTACATCACTATTTGGATACTAGTAAGTTAATGTAGTTATATAAGAACATCACCAAGGGGTAATAACATAAAAAAATGTCTTGTTATTATCAACTCACAATTCATGTTGTTCAGGATGAGTGGTTCTAAGACCACACACTTCACTAGTCACTCAAAAAATGGATATTATTTCGATAATTCACTAACTCCTTATAAATAATAATTACTAATTGTCCAATAACTAATTTGGGCTATACATATTTTAATCAATTGATATAAATTACTATCTTCTACTAAAAACCCATTACCTTGAGTGTACCATCTCCATAATTGTATCCGTATCTCATAGATATGTGTAGTTCCTATTAGATTGAAAGTTACCTATAATTTATATATTTATTATGTGATATTATCCTTGAGAACACATCATTACATTTATTCTATTGGGGAAATTATTAACGTATAAATATAACATTAGTATCTATGTTTTTATTTTGATGGATTCTTACGTAAAAATATTTTATTTTTATTGGTTGGTAAAATATATAAAATTTAAATACATATTATTTAAAAATAGATATTTATTGGCTTCAAAGTAATGTTTGTTGTTTATTGAAATTTTTATTCAATACATAATTTGAGTAATGCACAAGACATAATTATTGATGGTTTTAGAATAAGATAGATATTACTTCAATGCATCAGTGGGTCTCATTTGAAAATCTAGATAAGTTATTGTTATATGTCTTATCCATTTATGTATATATTTTCTCACATTGAATATATGTAATGATAATAATGGAAAAAAAATCATTCTATTAGTTTGACATTAGTAATTATTATATTTTTTTATTCATTTTCAGAGATTTATAATTCTGTTAGTCTCATATCATTATAGAACTATTTTTCTCATTTATTTCATCCAAACTAATTTTTCAAATATTATTAAATGAGTGATTATATTGTAAACTAATCCTTAATACGCATCTAAGATCAAAAATATTTTATCCCTTTTACTAGTAAAACATTTGGAGAACAATTTGTATTTTTCAATAATATATTAAAAGACCTAAAAATGTTATCATGAGGTTTTTATATTACAACATATGTTATCATGGGTACTGTGAAAAATGTGATTGTGACTAGTATTGAATGACTACTATGTAGTTAAATCAATTAGGAAATCATTTATTATATGAAAATAATGTCTTTTTACTATTGGCCTTATGTTTCTGGAGACTGTTTTGTTGCACATAGGACCATATCTAAATGCTAACTCTATAAAACCCCATATAAATTAATAATCATTTTCATGTTGTTATATTCACTGAAAATTTATGTCATTGAAATTTAAATAATATTTTTCATATAATTAAATATTTATGAATTTAATTATTGTTAAATAAAAAATATAATCTCATATAAACCCTTAACAAACCTTGTCAATACATTACAAAATTTATCAAAAAATCAATTTTATTTATTTACTTAAATAAATAAATATAATTATAGTATTCATTTAAAAAAAATATTAATTTTAGAATATATTGAATAAATATTTATTATTACTTTTTATCTAACTAAATAAAAATTTATTAATAAAATAAAGAATTCATTATTAACCAGAAAATAATAAGGACATAAATAAATAATATATTCTATAACTAGAAAATAATGTTTATTTAATATTATACTGACAAGTATTTTGAAAAAAAATATAGTGTTTGAATTTATGTGGTCAATAAAATCATAAGAATTATTTAACATTGATATTGAGTATTACATTCACACCTTGGTATTTGTTTTCATCCAGCGTTAAGGTTCATTTTTTTGATCTCAGTTATTCTCTCGAGTTCTGGGTGTGGAAGGTTTAAATTTTAAACTGATCATTTCTTTATCCTTGGTCGGGTGGTGATTTGGTTGTTACTCCTTGAGTTTTTTGTGAAAAGTGGCAAATTTGTGCTTGGTACTAGGTTCATCATGGCCTTCCAAACCATTCACCTTTCTTAGGAAACCATGTAGTGGAATGGTGTATTTGGAAAGTGACATTTGGTGTTGTTAGTGCAGAACTTTCAAATTGTGTGACCAAACCATGTATGTTCTTTAGTGTGTCCATAAAGGGGTTTATGGTTGGAATATGGTTTTGGTAAATTGTGTGGCCACACCAAGAAATTTTGACATATCTAAAATTTTATGAAACTCCAACCCTACCAGTTATGGGATTTTAACCCAAAACATCCCATTTCTCCTTACCCAAGTTTGTGTGGCCTAAGTAGGATCCTCCCTCAATATTTAGGATTCCTTCTTCCCCCATTAGTATTGATATATGTTTTATTCAATGGTTAGGACTATATTTCTAAAGGTATATCTCCCCTCCCTTCTACGTCTTCGACTTTCTTACATTTCCTCTTGATTACTTCATCTCATATGGTCTCATAGACATAGGGTTCATTTTTCATTCAATTTATGTTGGGTTATTGTGTGTTTACGGTTCCTATTAATTTATTATTTCTCTTATAACCCTTGTAGAGTGTTTTGGGGTGCATATTATCTATATGCCATAGATTTGAGTCAGGTTTCCGTTTTCACTTTCCTTTATACATTACAAAATTTGGTTTCTAGATTTCCACACCTCCATTATATGCTAAATAATTTTTTGGGACCTTTGAAATATTGTTCTGGTGAGTGAATTAGTGATATATTCATTATTATGTGATAATTGAAATTGTTTTATTAAATATTTCACACTTAGTGATTTTTATAATGTCCATTTGGATTCTTCATGAGCTTTTTGGTATCAAAATTATTATTTTTTGTTTTGTGAATATAATGGTGATATTCCGAATGAAAATTATACTTCCTCAAATATTTTTTCAATTTATTTTTTTACGAAATTATTTATTTCTCTTTTATGAATGGGTTGTGATGTGGAGGTTGATGATGGCCGTTTTAGAATTTTAATAAGAATTTATTGACTTGAAAATGTCACATGAATGTTTTTTTTATTTCTGGGAGCCGCAATTTTTATTGATTATTGGATATTCCCCCTTTTAAGGATAAATGGGAAAACCACATAAGACTTCAAGACATAGAAACAAAAACAATATCTGAATGTGTTGTGATTGGATGGTCAATTGGCATCGTTTGGATCACCCTATTTTACAAACTGACATGGGAACCAAGAAAATTGAGTGAATTTTCTGAGAATAACTATTAGAGTAGTTAGATTACATGCTAGATAGTGTCCCGTATGAGGGGGGGGGGAATTTGAACTTATTTATATGGGATTGGGAACCTTGGTATGTACCATGTGCGGGTGTGTCTGATCATGTTAGGTCCCTTTTACATCATCGATTGTGGAATTCATTTTGGGATTTGTTATCATCTATTATTATGTTCGGGATTATTAAAAAGATCCTATGTTTAACCATGTCAATTGGAACGTAGTTTCTTATAGTGAATGATTGAGATAAAGTTTTTGGATTCTATTATATATTTATTTCCATTTCCTTTTTTCTATAATTATTGTTCTTACTTCTTCTATTGTGAGGATTTATTCGAAAAATGAAAATTAATTTTGGAATGTTTATGAAAATGGTTCTAGAAATTCTATTTATCTCTTCCTCCCATTATAAATGAAAATGATCACATTAGATCTTCAAAATAAAAATGGTTTATCCTTGGAAAAGAAAATTTATTTTTGAAATCAAAAGGCCAATATATTGTCGTTGATTTTTTAGTGGAAATATTTGTGGAAAAAGATTGTGTTTATATACATTATTTAAAAAATGAAGTTGATATTTATTCTATTTTTAATTTTTTTGACTGGTAATATATTATTAAAGAATAGCTACTGAGTTTTAATACTCACACATATTTCCCATCTTATTTTTAGCTTATGATATAGGTTTCATATTGATATCAATTTTCACGGGTGTCGGTTGGTTTTGGTATTAGAGAATGATGTTCGGGTCACATGGAGATTTAATTATGGCCAGGATAAGTTGGTCTTATTGTTCAATTTTGTTCATTTTTATATCACATAGAATTAATATTCAATTTTCATATTTATAATTATTTATTTCTTCTACCATATTTATTTCATATTTTTGCTTTATTATTAATTATTTTTATAAATTAATCCATTTGTTTACATTGTTGATGAACATAATTATTTTCCTTCCCATAGGGAACATGCAAGCCCTTTGGTAAAAGTCATATATTGGCTTAGGTGACAGGTTTGGGGTCATCCCAGGAAGGTTCGTGGCAAAATCATATTAGTGAAGGATAGTCTTTAGAGGTCCATGCATTTAGAGAACCCTAGGTTATTTGGGGATTCCATGTTAGATAGGGTATGACTATCGAAACCTAACGGTGTAGATATGAGTGAGTGTTATTCCAACACTCTCTATTCTAATACGTGAGTTTCCTTGGAATACCATATTTTATTTGATTACTTGTTTATTTTGGGTTGTTAAGTATTTCACACACGAAATGGGAGTTGGGATAAGGGACATCATGAGATCATATGGACTATAATACTATATGGGTCTGGGGATATGGTCCTAGGATACTCTCTATGATGATAGTATGATTGGTTTATGGCCTCCAATAGTATTTCCAAGCCACTCATCGAAATAAGTTTCCCTCATGATTGTTTAGGTCTTCCTAAATTATGGAAATTTTTTTAGGAAAAATGTATTTGAATTGTGGAAAATGGATTTTTAAAATAGAAGTGGTTTTGGTTTTGGAATGATGGAAAATGAGTTTTTAGTTTCATTTGATGAAATTCAGGGAAATAGTTTATTTTTCGAAAATTATTTTTGGGGATTTCCATAATTGGTTTTTTGGAAAGTATATACCTGTTTTGAAATGTGGATTTTTTAAATTGTTGAAAATTTCATTAATGAGATGAAATGTATTTTTATGTAAATTCATTGTTTTTTTGTTTTGATCATGTTGAAATGGTTTAAAGGGTGGAAACTGAGTATCACTATTGACCTTGTAGTTAGTAATGTTTTGAAATGTTATACAAATTTTTAAATGCAGATTGGGTTGAGTGATTTTTTTTGGAAGGTGGGAGTATTTTTTCGGTTTTTTGGTATTTCCATTGGACCTCACAATCATTGATATGTGTGGAGTGTTGATGGTTGATGACGTGGTTTGATTACTGACCAGTATGGAATGGTTGATGGGTGCTCGGGAGGCCACAATAATTTTCAGGCCAGTTAGAATCTTACGATACCATTGGTGAGTGTACAACCCAACAACTTTGTTTTATTTTAAAACTATTTTCTATAGGAAATATTTTATGTTTGATAGCCAGTGGTTATATTAATTTTTTCTACTATTTTGGGAAGTGTTTTTTATTTTATGTTTTGATTTTGTAAACTCTTATTGATTGGTTAGTTTTGATTTAGGTCTTGGATTTTTTTTGTTTCCTATTATTTTCCCACATAGATATTAGATGGATGTTCTTTGTGAAGAATCAAATAATTCCCAATTAGTATGATTTCCAATTGATCAACTTAATAATTTTGGTAATGAGTTTTAGAAGTTGAATCCGCATCCATTTTATGGTCAACAATATCCTCTCGAATTTGAATATTTGATGTAGATTATTGAAAATAACTTTAAACACATTAAATTTCCTAAGCATTTAAAGGTGAATTTATCTACCTTTAATTTAAAAGTTTCACTTTAGAATTGGTTCAATTCAGTCTCTACGAAAAAGGCTCATGAAGATATTTCTTGGTAATTATTCAAGGCTTCATTTATTTGTTATTATTTTTCATAGATTATGATGAGAAAGGGAAATGAGAAGTGTTATCTGCAAAAAGTTAATGGCTCAGTGTTGGAGTTAAATAATTTCTTTGTGGACCTAGTTCCATATGATTTGAGATATTTATGGATGATTCTTTGAGGAGTCAATATTTTGATTAAGGGATTTATCATGTTATGCATTCTATGGTTTCAGATTTCATTAATTATTTTTCCAACATGGTGATGAAAGTTGTTCGTGTTGAAGCTGAGATGGCACGAGTACATGAGGAAGTAATCCCTTTCTATGTTCCTATAAGTGGTGAGGAAAATTTCAGTAAGGATGTGGGGAAGTGGGACAGAGCTATTGGAGGTTGTCATGGAATTAATAGTCCTCAAGAACTTTGGTCAACACCTTCTGGGAGGTGAATTATAGTGTATCGTCAATGTGGAAATCCAAATCAGAAGTATCCATCGTGTCCAAGCACACCATGTACCTTTCATTCTTGTGGAATCATAGTCTACATGAAATGATTTTGTTGTGGTAATTCAAGGAAGTGACTTTCATTCATTTTCTAAGTGTAGGGTTCTATTTTAGACACTACTTAAATTTCCCTTATTTTGTAATGTTTCCTTATACTATGGTTGTTGCATCTAGGGGTGTTCTATTTTTATTTTGATATAAGGGGATGAGGTGGATCCCAGGAGAAGTATTATCCAAATTCAAGTGTGTTATTATTTTTTAAATTCTAAATAATTATTTTTTATAAATGAATGTGTGTCAAATTTGAATCTTCAAAATTATTCTCTTGGAGATCAAAGATTATTTGTTTCTGATTGCGATGAAAGATATGTTTCAACTATAAATGATCTTTATATACGTCCCTAATTAAAGATATTGAATAGTTAGAAATCTTAAGGGTGTGTGGGACGTTGGTATAGTCTTTTCATTAGTGTGGTAATGCAGACAATTTGGGGTCCTCTATTGTGGTTTTACTTATCATGGTTTAGGTGATGCTTAACTAGAATTTATTTTGGGATGTCCCCATAGTGGTGGGGGTGGTTGACTTATGTGGGAATTTTCTTTATTTACCTATATCATTATTTTAATTGAGTTGGTCCCAATGGTTGGGAGACCATTGGTGAGTCACCTTGTGGGTTCTTCTATAAATAATTGGTGTTAGTTGTTTCTTAATGGTGGGGAGCCCATTCATGCCTCCTGCATTGGGAATTCAGTTTTGTTTATGTGATTAGTCTAGTATTAAGTGTATTTATTTTGAACTTATTTAATTTACATGTTTTTTTACCATATGGGTGAAGGTAGGGTATTGGATTTTGTTCAAGGACCTTGACTTAGGGTTGGTAATGGGTGTTGTTGCTCAATGTTTTTCGTCATTCTTTTAGAAGTGGTTTTGTTTGTTGTTTTGTTTTAGGAAAGAGGTTCCAATTCCATTTGGAAGTGGTTGAGTGTTTTTTTAGGAGTATGAATCATTATAATGTGGAAATATTTTCCCTTGATCGATTAATTGGAAGATATTGTTGATTTAAAGGTTTAGAAATCATTATGGTTGGGAGTATTTCCACACCAAGTTTTTTTTCATCCATTGTTTGGAATTATTTTTGGTTCTCTATTTTTTACTTGAGTTACAAGTGTGAAAGGTTTAAATTTTTTAATTATCCATCTATTTATCCTTGGTCCTAAGGTTATTCCTTAGTTCCTATGATTGTTTTTTTGAATATTTGGAAATTTGGTATAGGTGGTAGGTGGCGCACAGTCGGCACATGGTTTTCCAAACCATGTACCCTTCCCCAGGAAATCATGTCAGCTTCATATATTAAAAAAATATGAAATTCCAATAATAACCCTTTTAGGATTTTAATAGAAAAGGTCACATTTCTTCTCCCACTAGAGCGTGTATCCATAAAAAGTCTCCAACATCATTCTACAAGATTCCTCCTTCCTCCTTTGGTGTAGATATAGGGTTTCTTCAAGGGTTGAGGCTAGAATTCTCAAGGTAATCATATTATCCATTCTCTCTATACATTTTCATCCATTTTCTCTTGATTTATTCTTCTCCTATAGCCTTTTAAACCTAAGTTTCATGTTTCTCTTGATTTATGTTGGGGGTTTTGGTGTTTAGGGTTCCTCTTCATAGATATTGGCTCTCAGAACCCTCATTGAGTAGTTTTCAGTGTATGGTGTCAATATGCTGTGGATTTGAGGTAGGATTCCCTTTAAATATTCCTTTATAATTTATGAATAGTTGGTTTATTTATTTTTTGATGTCTCTTATATGATAAATAATTATGTGAGGCCTTTTAAATATTTTTTTCTTCGAATTAGTGATTTTTTAATATATTTGATAAATCTATTTTTTTTATTAAATATTTCACAAATAATTTTCATTATAATATATAGTTGGCTTTTTCATGTTCTTTATTATATATAATGAATTTTTTGGTTTTTTGAATAATATAGTGATATGTCAATGTATGATTTGGGTTCCTCAAATGGATTTTTAAAGTTGGTTTTTATTTATTGGAAATGTGTATATGGGTTTTAAGAATGGTTTGGAGTGTGGTGGTTGTTTAAGGATTGTTTAGCATTTTATTGAAAATGGATTGAGTTGAAAATGTGAAATGAATTTCAAATATAGTATTTTAGAAATGCATTTGAAATGGGAAATGATTTATTTTTATCTTTTTGAATTGTTATTTTGTTAGGTTTACATGTTTATTTCCATTTACATTGTGGTATATTTTTTGTTCTTATTTCTTGAGTTTTGTGCCTTTATTCCAAAAACGAAAAACAATTTTCATTTGATTATGAAAAAGGTTCAAGAAATTTTGTTTCAAACTTTCTCCCATTTTAAATAAAAAGTGTCAATTTTCTTCTAGAACGTACAAATGGTTTATCCTTAGAGAAGAAAATTTCATTTGGCAATTAAAAGGGAAATGGATTGTGATTTATTTTTAGGTTAAAAAGTGTTCTAGAAAAAATCAATTTTATATATTGTATTCCAAACATGATGTTGGTGTTACTTTTACATTAAAGGATGTATATTGGGAATAGATTTATGGAAATTCGTATAGAGTTTTAATACACATTCACATAGATTTTCTTCTTTTAGCTTGTGGTGTAGGTTTCATCTCGGTATTGATCACCATGGGAGATGGTAGGTTTTGATATTGGAGAGTGACCCTAGGGATCACATGGAGATGTCATTGTGTTCATGATCAGTTTGTCGTTTAGTTTAGTTTGATCCATTTTTATTTAATGCATAAGAATTCTTTAGTTTAGATATTGATAAATAAATATTTGGGGTGGTCTATTTAATTCTACACTACAATTTAATATTTTTTATTTATAGATATCATTCCCTTTGTTTACTCTATTTATTCCCAAAATTAGTTACTAGCCGTTGGGGATTGGGAACTCCCTTCGGTCCATGTTGCATATCAGCTTCGATGACCAATTCGTTTTTGACCCTGGATGGTTCACGACAATAATATTTATTCCACAGTCAAATAAAAATTTAATTTTATTGTGATTATGGATACACATTCTTGTTGATCCTATAGGAAACTTTCACTACATCATTGGGAGAGTTCAACCAAATTCATAGATGACCATCTAGAATATTATCAAGGTATCCACAGGGAAATTAATCACCAATGACAACATAATCAAATAAATAAATACGTTTTAATACAATCCCTCTATCTCGATATCTAATCTATCATGTTTCATAACATGTTTATTCAACATATATGAATGAAATAAAAGTATTTTAATTTCTAAAATTAATAGTTTGATGAAGTATACTGTCCATCGATTTAATGATACGTCTCTTTTTCAATAAAAGGGACTAAGATATCTATTTCCCTTAATAAGGATAAAAATATTTTACTCATATTTTCATTAACATATATCACTAATGAATCACCCAACAAAGATCCACAGTCACTATGAGAATATATCATCATTTTTTTCATCAATACGTCTATATTTAATATTAATGATCCAATTTAATTATAACTAAAACTCTATGGACTAATACACATGTTTGTTTCTATGAAAATAAAATGACACATATAAAATATTGAATTCCAATTATCATTTCCATCAATATAATTTCTTAAATTTGATATTACGAAATTAAAACTTTATGAGATGAAATATCAATTTATAATGAGGCCCTAGAACCTGAAAGTTGAACTTAATCTCTATCCCATCTAAATTTTTTATCCAAATCATTTCATATGAGTTTATGAATATTTTCATAGTAAATAAAAGTTATCATTTTATATAGGATCTATTATCAACATTCAATGTGAATTTAATAGAAGGGAAAAATAATTTTACTGATATATATGGTAATAATAATCCTGAAATTATATATTTATTAATATTAAAGTATTTAATTATACATATAATAAAAATTACTATTTTTGTTGCTTATAGGAAACAAATTAATACCCCAAAAAATTAATTTTCTTATTATGGAATAGTAGGGAATACACAGTATGTGTTTTCAATAGAGAAAATATATTTTTAGTCCAAAGAGAAACAGATATATATAAATATCATTCCCATAATCAATATAAATTTAAGATCTATTTTTTTATTGTGAATATTATTAACATAAATCAATGATTTTACCATCAACTAAACAAATATATATGCCAAATAAAATTCATAATTTGAGATATTATCATATTTAGGAATCATAAAAATGGATAAAATATCATAATAATTTTAATCCCTAAATGATGTGGATGAACCAATAGATAATGATGTGGAACAATTATTTTCACCACCAATGTAAATGGTTAAAAAAATTGATTAATAAATTAAAATATGAGATTTATAATGTTTTATTAATTTCATTTAGTGAAATAGATCAGGCATGAGTGTGGATCATTGATAGTGTCTACACATTATGTGGGATGGGAAAAATATATATTTGTCTTGGGGGATCATGTATTACATATAATGAGGGATTAAATTTATGAATGATGACGGTTTTACGATAATATACTCCAAAAAGAAAAAATTATATGAAAATACATTATGTTCAAATATTTGTTTGGGGGTGAAGACCACTGTCATAATTTTATATTTTTATGTAAATTTTATGAATTAGTTAATTACACAAAATTTAATATATGTATTAAATCATTAAAGGAACCTAGGATATTAATGTGATCCATGGGAAGAACAAAAAGGTCGTTACCTATCTAATTGGTGGAGTAGAAGGCTTTTGTTTTCTATCGAAGGGAGAAGAGTTGAAGTAGTGGCATAAATTTCTTAGATAGTAGATCTAAAATAAATCATAATATATTTTTGGAATGAATGATATTTTGATATCCATGAACTCTAATGTGATCAAAATCACATATATTAATTTTATCAAAAAGTGAATATCAATGAACGAAATTATAATAAATAGGAAACGGTAGCTATAGGATTATATTATTCGGTTTATATTGACATTTTTATGAAAATACCACAAAATTCCATTGATAGAAAATGTTATTAGGTTTTAATAATATATTATTGGTATATAATGGAATAGATGATGGTGATTTCAAATAAATCTAAAGTGTTCAATTGTATTACCCGTTATTATATATTTGGGAAACTTTTATTAAGATTAAAATTCATAAATTTTATACTAATAATTAATAAAATTCCCAAATAATTTGGTTCAATAAAATCTCATGATGTACATTATAAGGAACTAAATTTTATCTATGAAGACATGTCAATAAAATTGTGACGTTAAGAGGAGGAAGTTTATCATTAAGAAAATAGTTTGGAAAATTCTTATTGAGTTAAATCATTAAGATATGTATTGAAAGGAATCTATGATTAAATTTTTCTATACCCCTAAAGAAGATTTATTATGTCTTCATGATGAAAATACAGCCTACGAGATGCCATATGAGAAAAATACATCATTTTAGAACTTTTTAAGGGTTATAATTTCTTTATTCCAAATAAAGAGATGTATTGAAAATGTGATACTCATGGGGATGAATATATTTTCCCCCTATATTATTTCAATATAAAAGCATAAAATTCTACAAAAAATTATTCAAAACCCCATTTACATTAGAAATATCCCTATAATTGAAAATTAGTAAAATTAATTGTGTAATGAAAATTTTTCATTGATAACCCAACATAAAATTATAGATGAATATAGTAATAAAATTATTGTCCATGGGGAGAATATAGGGCTAGAGTAGATTCTGATGATGATATGGATAATGTGGAAATTTTATTTGGTTCAATAATTATATATTTGGTTAAAATCATGGATTGTATCACTAAAGGAATTATAATTGGTCATCTAATTACTATAGAATAAACATAGAGAATGAAGATAAAGGGACTAGTGGATCAGGCATGAACACATGGGGCTTAATGATTATACACAAGGTTTAATTAAATTTTTTATATCCTTTTTACACCATTTTCAATTTATTCCACTTCAACTATTAGTGTGAACTTGTCTTTACTATTAAAAAACACAATCACACCACATAGAAGAGAAAATTTAAATTAATAACATCACACAATATTTTGACAAGGTGTTCCCCTGATATGGGTAAGTATGTAATTGCTATGTTCATAAATATTAGAGTCCTAGACTCTACACCAGTTATCAAAATTGATCACAAGTAAAAATATATTTCAAATATGTCTGCTTGATAATGTCCCTAAATCCTTTCCAACTAAAGATTATAATCAGTCATCTCCTAATGGCATCTTTAGACTAGAATCTAACTGCTTCTCTTTTATATTGACTCCCAAGAATTATAATATCATCCAAAATATCTAATTTTTTATAAAATAATCCCATTTATTATTCAATGTTTTTCAAAATCTAAAATAAATAGGACTCCAAATGATTTTTCCGTGTGATTTAGTGTGCACATTTGAATTTTTCTTCTTCAAGTCCATGATGATATATCTTCTTTTAAATCACTACTATAATTCCACATTTCAACTATTATAACTTTTAATATTATGGTAACTCACTTCTTAACTATTTTTAATATCCCATTCGTATTACTAGAACATAGACTGTTAGGTCTCACACACTAAAAATAATGTAGTATGTCTTCTCTATTCTGGTTTGAATGAATGACTGAGCAATTTTTTAAGGCATGTATTTTTCCCTATTATTCTCAAACCATAAGTAATACCAAATATATTTATAAAAATCCCAAATTTCATTGTGAAATTTACAATTATCCCCCACAAATCATAAACGTTATAAGGATTCCATACATCCTTCATTGATTAATATCTCATGCAAGGAACACTCTTCAATTTTAAAATTTTCTCTACTCTATGGTATTATTATTCTTGAGAAACTACCATTGAACATATAAAAAAATGAAATTATGAATGAAAAAATTGTTTAATAATTTATCTGGTATTTATTATTTATCATAATGGTTATAAATAGAACATTTAACTTATCCATCATATACAAATAATTACACTTCATTGAACAACCATGTAACACCCCGATATTCTAATGAAGAATATAATTTTCTATATAGTATATGACTTGAATCATGAATATTTTAAGAGAATTAATCAATTTGGGACATTAAGATATATTTATTTAGATATAAATTAATAATCATAAATATATTGTGACTCATTAAACACTAGGTTTAATTGAAACATGATACTCTATTTAATTATTATTCATTACCCATGAAATTTATAACAAAGATGTAAATTCGGAGGGTATTAATTGGACTAGATATATGATTTAAATTATATGTCTAACACATGTATAAAATAAGTTCAATTTTTATCTATTTATTATAAACATAATAAGAAGCATTCGAATAAAGATGTTTTCTATGAAAAAAATGTATTTTTCTAAAAGGCTTTTTAGTTGTGCTTTTGAAAAAATAAATTTAAATTAGTAATTTAATATTTTATAAATTTTATTTTTGAAAAATAGCATAATTTTTGAAATATAAATAAAAATTATCTTTGGTTTAGTTTTTTACATTCTTATAAAATGATAAATTTAAAATGAATAGTTAAAAATTGGTATTTTTAATAAAAAATCCATTTTAAAATTTTTTACATTGTTAAATTATATTTTAAATAGGATCTATACTAAAAATGGTTAAATTATACTGAAATATATTCAAATTAGTTCATTTTAATCAATTTAATATTCAAATATGATAAAAGCACATTTTAATCTTTTGATATTTTTTCTTTGAAAGAACAGTTTTTTCGATTCAACTATGTGATTAATTTTAAATTTATTTATTCCTATTATGTGAATTTAATTTAGAAGAATGGATTTATAATTTTTAATACTAATAATTTAGGTTATTATATATTCTCAACATAATTTTTTACTATAATTAATAGTGAATGTAGTAAAAATAATTTGATGCACTTAATGTAAAAACACGTTTACTAGGGGTTGAACAAAAATAATAAGTGTTACAAATAAAAAACATATCTAATTCATATTTTATATCATTATTAAGACCTTATAATATATATTTTTATATAATTACCAATTTTTTATCCTTTCTAAAGATTTAAAATATGTTTATGTGTTATTGTATTCAATAATTCAATTTGTGTCTTCAACCCAACTTATTAAAGGACACCATCTCTCCTCTCTAATTCAATCATAAAATACCCATTGGTTTGGAAAATACCTCCAAAAATAAATTCCCCAATACTATACCAAAATAATATAGGGAATATTTTATTCTAATTCCATTCTAGGAATGTTTTTGATGAAAACCTAAAAGAGTTCCCTCAAGAAAAGTTTATGTTCTTAAAAGTAAATTTCTATTTTATTTATTCTTGAACATCCTTAAAATATAATTAAAATTATAAACTATAGTAAAAATAATATCTATTATATACATGATATTATGAGAATAAAATGACAAAAATTTGTCTCCTCTTCTATCAATTGTGAAACAAAACTGTCTATTGTGTGTATGATGAACAACAACCTTGGGAATCAATGTATAAACTTTTCCATAACCACCTCATATGATAGAATATAATGATTAATTCAACACACACACATATATATATAATATTTTTTACATTATTTTATTTATTCTCTTATTGTATCACATATACCTTTTTAGATTCCATTCTATTAGGGGAAAAGATAATGTCACTCATGTTTACGGATGGTTACCACCTTACGAAGTAGTGTGATGCATTTTACACATAGACATTATAAAGAATGTGTGAAGGATAAATATAATTAATATATGTGATATTAATGAAAATAAATTATTATATAAATATAATATCGCATTTAACTTCTTCCCTTACAATCTGTTTGAAAAAAATAATGCTGATAGTGCGTACGTGTGCACTACATCCTCTATGTAGGGATGAGAAATGTTATTCATTTTAAATTTTCATAGATGTTAATTCATATAGAATTTATTAATATAAATTATATATATTACATGATAATTATTATATAATTAGTAATTAATATTTATTTTTATTTCATTCCATCCATCAATAAAATTGAAACATCATTCGGGCGTATGTACGACTGATCGTGTCATGAACTAACTCAGGTACCCAAGTAACCTGATAACCAAGTAGGTTATGGCATTTCCCGTAGGGTATTACCCATCCCCATGGGTTGGAGACTAGCACTTGGAATCATACAACCTAAAATTGGTAATGATTTCTCAACCAACAATGAATAAAAGAAAAGAGAACAAGATGACATCCATATCAATGGAAGACACCACTATGAGTAATGTAACATAAATAAAATAGGATAAACCACCATGTACGAAAACCCAAGTACTAAAAGGGTAAAAATATCACAAATACCCTAAGGACACAACTCACCAAGACCATAGTTCAGCATCTAGATCCACCTCCAAGATATCCCTTTACGTCGAAAAAACCTGGAAGGAGAAAATCTACAAACACCCAAAGGCACAAGTAGGGTTTGAGCCAAAGCCCATAAGGATTTCACAAAAAAATCCCTTAATAGATTCCAATATCAATTTAACCAAAATTTTATTTCAATTTTTTAAAACAAATAGAATTGTCATTAACAATGTATATTAAATCAAATATTTATCTACAGTTTAAAAGGTGGAAATACCTTTATAAAATGAAGATATTCATTTCAAATTATGGAAAACATTTCAAAAGATGGAATTTTCCTTCAATTGCGTGATATGTTTCATAAATAGAAATTCAAAAAAATTTCTTAAATAAACACTTTATATAAACAGTTTTTATGAATTCTAAAGGAATGTAAAAAAGTTTACATCAATGGAATATGTATGAATTCCAAATAAAAAAAAGAAATCCACATGATCATGAGCCACATAGGTACGATTTTTCTGCTTATAAAGATCAAACACTACGAATTGAAAAGTATGTTCATATGCCCCTTCAGGCCAAAAGTAAATGGATCTCATCACCATCACCCATGGAATGGGATGTGCTAATATCATGTTTTAGAACATTGTAGGATGACTAAGTGACACCCACGTTAACTCCCTAACTACCTAAGGCTTGCATGTGATAAAGTAAAAAATCAATGACAGAAAATACCCTTTATAAAAAAATATCAATTCACCCCATTCGTCATTTCAAATATTCTAGTTCTGTCATTAAAAACCATAATGGGTTTTTAATCAAAACATGGCTTTTCACCAAGATGAGACCCTAAGGATTCTATAAAAACATCTAATTCCACATTTAAAAAAACAATTATTTGAAAAAAAATCATGAAATTTCACTACTTGTTTCACATTTGAATTTAATTCTTCATTTTGTAAACAATTCCATCATTTTCATCCAAAATCTTCAAATCACATGAATTAGGTGTTTTCACAAAAATTACATCAACTAAATATTTCTTCAATTAAAATGAACATTTCAATTGAATGAATTTCCATCAAAACCTAATTTTAAATTAATCTATTTAAATCTCACCAAAATCCAATTCCAATACAAAACATATTTTATCTCAAATACCCTAATTCATAGAAATTGGGCTTCTTTAAAAAAAATCAATTTATTTTTATTGAGAAACCAAAAAAAATCTTTTCATTCAAACAGTTTAAACTAAATCAATGCAATTAGTGTGAATAAAAATTTGGCATCATAATTTAACATCCTACTAAAGCCAATGGATCTCCCAATTGCAAACCCTAATCGTGATTTTTTAGTAAAGAATGAATATCACAAAATTGGGAATCAAAACTACGTTTAAAATCCAAAAAAAGGGTATTAGATCCCCAAATCAATACCAAGATCTACAGAACCCTAATGAGAAAGAGATAGAATGTGAGAGGAAGAGAATGTGATGAGGAAACCAACCAGATTGAGATTGATCGACATTATCCTAGTTATAGATTGCCACTAGAAGGTGTTTGTGGGGATAATAATCATTCATGGGATATACAAGGAAGATAGAAACATTTTTAGGTTGGAGGAGGTCTGTCTGAGACCTAAAATGGGAGCTCTTGAATTTTTAATGAAAATTTATGTTCTAGAAATACCTTTCCCCATCGTTTCCTAGGAAACTGCAAATGGTTATGTCAAATTGTGTGTAGAACCTATCGAACCCACTGTCCAAAACATGGCACTGTGCACATTTTTCCCTAACTATGTGCAGGCTATGCACAAATCATGCCCCTTCCCAGAAACCTCCAAAATTCTCATAAATTCACTCAAAACGACCCTAAAATAAACTGAACAAAATCATAATCAAGGGAGAGGGGTTAGAAAACATAAAACTATAACGGTGTGTTAAAACCACCACATAATAGAAACTTTATATACCTATAAATCCTATGACGAAGCCTTCTCATTCAAAAATATGATTTCATTAATCCCTCATCAGTTCCTCCCTCTCCCATGTCACATGAGAATCAAATTTTTGATTCCATAGCACACAAACCAAAGGTATTGGTCTACCACAATGTACCTTGGTCTCAGAATCATCGATCCTAACTGGCCATTCAGTGACAGATAAATCATGTTCCACTTCAAGATCATGCCAACTCTAACAATATATGGGTTAGATAGATACATTTGAAGATGATATACATGAATCACATTATGTATCGACATCCTATGTGGTGTTAGTGATAACCTGTATGCAACCTTCCCCTCCTACTCAACAATCTCAAAAGGTCCAACAAAATGAGGAGCAACTTTACCTTTCCTCCCAGGACATCGATGACCCAACTGGGGTGAAATATTTAAGAACACCTAGTCACCAACTTATAACTCTAAAGGTTTACAGTGACAATCATGATAAGACTTACATCGGCTTTGAGCTATCAAAATTCTCTAATGAATCAACTGAATCTTTTTTGTCTTCTCTTGGAAAAAGCTCGTTCCAACCATGGAATTATCACCGATCACTAAAAAAATCATATATTTATAAGTTTGTCCATAAAAGGCCTCAAAAGTACACATTCTAATTTCATACTGGTAACAATTGTTATAATAAAACTCAACCAGACCCAAATGATCATCCAATGCTCCACTAAATTCACGAACGCATGTGCGTAGATTATCTGCAAGAATCTGAATATCTCTTTCTGTTTATCCATTTGAATGTGGATGGTATTCCAAGCTCAAATTGATGTGACATCCCAACACCTCTTTAAGGCCTCTCCAAAAGAGCAAATTAAACTGAGGATCTCTATTAGAGACTGTAGCAGATGAAAATTCATGAAACTGAACAATCTCTTTCACATAGAGACTTCCGAGCTTCTCAGCATTGGTCATATATCAAATGGTTATAAAGTGAGATGATTTCTTCAGCATATCAACCACCTCCCAAATCTCATTCTTCTTCATTTTGGTACATTTAAACCCATCCCCAATGTACATAAATTGCTCATCACTCACCCATGTAAGGACTAGAAGTGTCTAAAGTAGCCTAGAAGGTTTCTGGTGCTCAACATTCAACTTTGGTGTATATACCAATGAGAGACAAACTCAACAATGCCTCACCTCATACCAGGCCACCAAAATTTCCACCTCATGTTATAGAACACATTTTTGGTTCTTAGGTGCACATCCCACAGGGAGTTATAAAAATCCCCTATCACTTGTTTCCTTACCGAAGATGGTACCACCAGACAATTCTGATAACATAAAATTCTCTCTTTGGGTAAGAACTAATGGAAGAATGTCTCCCCACCATTAATATATTCTCCAATGGTATGGAATTATTCATCAATCTATTATTCCTAAAGAATCATTTCAACAAAGAGAGGATTTCAACAAAACACTGGACAAGTAAACCTCATCCCCTGACTCTTGAACTCCAATATGAAACTATATAAAGAGAACCATTAAACTCCATTCTTCCAAAGATTCTCTCACTTACTAAGAAGGAATCTTCCTGATCAATGAATCTGAAAATAAATTCCATTTCCCCAAGGGATAGGCGATGTCAAAGTCAAAATACAACAATTTGTCACTTTGCGCCGCTGGAGGATATTCAAATATTTTTTTTGATAAGATATAACTCAAGAATATGTGGGATAAGAACACATTAAACCTTTCACCATAAACGTAATTCCTCCAACACTTGAGAGGGTTCACCACTGCTTCAATTTCAAGGTCATGGGTCAGATAATTCTTCTTGTTCCACATAATCTGATGAGACCCATGGGAAACATCCCAATCGCCCTGTATAATATTGCATCCCAAGACTAAACCTGATGCATTCCAAAAGACCACATAGCCCTACCCATCCTCTAGATTATTTAAAACCGGCATAATAATCTAAATATATTTCACCTCACTAAAATAACTCTAACATTTATAACTCTACTATAAATTTTCTCCATTATGAGTAAGATCAGACATCAAAGATGCTATATTTGTGAATTCCTTCATGAACTAGTGATATTATTATTCTAAAACCAATAATCTATGAATCTGAAATACATTTCGTGGTTGTTACCAGGTCACAACCCCTTTCTCCTTTTTATGATCAACTAATATACCGTGTTCTAACACCACTTGTCCTAAGAATTTCACTTCCCAAATCTATAATTCAAACTTCTAAATCTTGGAAAGGAGACTATGAATTCTCTGAAAACATAGCATTGTTCTTAGATAATGCACATGATCCTCCTCATATTTAGAGTACATAATGATATCATTCAAAAAGACTACCACAAAGGTATCAAGATACACATGGAATGTAAAGTTCATTAAATCCACTAAATCTTCCAGAGCATTGGTCAGTCCAAATGGAAGGAAAAGGTACTCATAATGGCCATACCTTCTCCTAAAGGGTTTTTTATAAATTTCATAGTCTTTTTTCCGTAACTGATAGTAAACCGAGTGAAGATCAATCTTTAGGAACCACTTCGCCAGCTTCAAATGATGAAATAGATCATCAATCTCTAGCAACTGATACTTTTTCATTACCATTACTCGATAGATATTTCAGTAATAAATGAAAATGTAGAGTGAATCATTATCCTTTTTGGGATATAGAACCGGCATCACCCAGCATGAAACAGTTAGGAATATAAAGAAATTCACAAGAGGATCGTCCAACTATGACTTCAGTTATCTCAATTTAGCTGGTTCCATGTGGTAAGAGGGAATAGATACTAGTTGAGTTCTATGAATCAAGTCAGTGGGAAACTCAACATCGCTCACTGATGCAAAACCAGAGACGTCAGAAGGATACACGTCATGAAACTCAACAATGACTAGAGGGATATCCCCACTCAAATATTCCCACTACGAGTCAAAGACAAAGACATATATTACATTCCATAACTCTAGATAAAAGTTTTAAACACTAGTTGACCCCAAGTCCCATTATCCTTGATAGATGAGAGATACACCATTGGGTTTATTAAAAAAGGCCCATCGAATATAGAAATAAAATTGGGATTTATTGGAATTGATCCAATTCATCCTGAAGATGATGTCAAAATATTACATATCGAGAACTAGAAAGTTCAAAACTTACTCCAAATCGGATAGAGAGAAAACACAAGAAGGACTATAGAGACTATGCACTCTCTTCATACCAAGGGGTGTAGTAATATAAATTACACAAAACAAAATCTCCATAGAATTATTAATAAAATTAACAGAACTTGTTAAAATAATAAAATGAGATTCACTAATATCAAATAAAGAAGTCAATATTGGCGAAGCTATAGTTGTGGTGCCTCTCACAGATGCCTGACCCATTTCTCCTTCTTCTGGATTCTCTTCCACTGTGTGAAGAAGCTTCGTTCAGGATTCTTGTGTATGGAAACCTTTTTAATGTGAATCCTTTGATTTCTCCATAGTTTTAGGAGGATCTTATCGTTGTTTCCCACAGCATAGAGTGGAATAAATATGGAAGATCCTCGACAATTTCCTTGAATTCTTGCAAGAACCACAACTCTTGGGTACCTCAGTGAAAAACATCATCGATTGCCTTGGATTTCCACACTGTTAAAAAAATGAAGGAAATATACCTAGTACTGTAAAAGTTTTTGAAAAATATTTCCACTATCAACTTTCGCAATAATCATCATGCATAATTTTTCCCTTGAAGGAACTCACACTGCCCCTAAGAGAAAAAGAAATTCCCAAAAAACCTAACTAGATAGCCAGGTCCATCTCAATCATCAATGATCTATCTAATACATCGACATAAGAAGAAAAATTCAAAATGAAATTTTGATAATGGATATTCTGATGAATTATCCACTCGATCCTTCGAGACTTTATCCTCTCATACGAAGAAATCTCATGTGCGAAGTGCACAAGCTCAGAAAAACGATTTTCATACTCTTCCACTAACCTATCAATGTGCTTCAGTTTTAAAAAATCTATAGACTTGGCTAAAAACATCGAATCTGGATAGAACTAGTCAGTGAAAATAACATTTAATTCTTTCCACTCTAATCCCTCATGTTGCTTCACTATCACCATAGTGTCACACCATCTTCTACTCGGTCCTACCAGCAGGAAGGTGGCACACTTTACCATTTTCTCCTCGGGTGATTCCAAAACACCAAATAATCATTCCAACTACTCAACCACTCCTCAGCCTTTTGTGGGCTATTTAATCTCTAAAACAGTGTTGGTCTTAGGTGAAGGAAATCTTGAGAACTATTAATTAGGGTGTTTCACTAAGGTTCCACAATGGGAGCTTCAATAAGAATTAGCGGTGGTTCCTATCCCAGAGGATGGATAGTCCGCATGATAACCTCAATCTGATTTCGATCCCCAATAGGATTCTCTTGATGTGGTTTGGCAGTAGCTTCCTCCTGGGTCCAATTCACACATCTTCACAGAATAATGACACTATAAAACATCATAAGAAAATAAATAATACATTAGGCAATGCTCAAAATGAAAAACAAGGGAAATTAATCCCAACTAAAAGGTTAACCGTGATTTGGATTTAACTACAAACAAATCAAAAGAGTTAAATGAAAAAGAACTAAACCACAAGACATCTTTCCCATAACACCCCTTGTGACTTGAGATTCATTGTGGTGAGATATAGCTAGGAAATCAATTGAAACTACATCCTAATTCCTGAAATCATTTAACAGTGAATAATGACTTCAAGAATAAGGCTCAACTTCTCCTTTTGATACAACTTTGTCATGAACCAATCGGGTACCATGGTAACACTATAAATGAGTCGGTTCTGAAATTGCCAGAAGTGGATTCCCGATCCCCATGGGTTGGAGATTGAAACACGACATCATACGAAATGAAAGGGAAAACTGATTTTTCCAGAAATAAAATACAGAAATAAAAGAGAACAAGACAATATGCATATCAAAGGAAAATTCCACTTGGAAAAAACTACCAAAAATAAAATAGTCACAAACACAAAAGTACAACAACCAATGTACTAAAAGGGGAAAACATCTAACATCTCAAAGACACAAATCACCAAGACCAATGTAAAGTAGTAGGATCTGCCTCTAAGAGTTCCCTTTCCTTTTCTCGAACCTGGTTGGAGAAAATCTATAAGAATCAAAATGCATGTTTTTCATGTGAGCCAAAGCCTATTAGGATTTCACCAAAAGATTCCATAAGATATTTCAATATCAAATTATCCAAAATGTGCTTTCAATTATTTAAAACAAATATGTTTGGCATTAGAAAATCATATATAAACAAATAATAAATTTTAAAAGACAGAAATACCTTTATAAAATCATGTTATATATTTAAAATGAAGGAAAATATTTTAATAGATGGAATTTTTCATTAATAAAATGATACATTTAATAAACAAAAATTCTCACAAATGGCTTAAATAAATACTTTATATAAATGAGTTTATATAAATTCTCAAGGCATGTAAAACAGTTTACAAAAATAGCATATGTATACATTCCAAATAGAAAACAAGAGATCCACATGGTCATGCACCCCATAGGTATGATAGTCCAGGTTATAGGGATCCAAAAATATGAAAGGGAAAGTATGTACATGAACCCTTTTAGGCCTAAGGTAAAGGGATATTATCACCATCACCTAAGGAATGGGATGTCAAAATATGATGTTATAGAATAATGAAGGATGATCAATTTACACCTAGGATGACTCACTAACAACCTAAGGATTTCATGTGATCAAGTACAAAATCAATGATGGGAAAATCACTTTATAAAAAATAGACATTTCCTCATATTTTTTATTTCAAATATTACAATTTTCACTTTAAAATTAACAATGGTATTTTAATAAAAATAAGCCTTTTCACCAAGATGAGACTCTAATGATTCCATCATTAAATTTTAATAAATTTTTAACACAACAGGGATTTGAAACCAAATCATGAACATTCACATTCCATTTCACATTTGAGTTCAAAAATTCAATTTCAAAAAAATTCCATCATTTTCATCCCAAATGCCCAAATCACTTGAATTAGGGTTTTTCACAAACATTCCATCAAGTAAATATTTATTCAATTTAAACCAAAATTTAAATTGATTAAATTCCCATATAAACCAAAATTTAAATTAAACAATTTAAATCTCACCAAATTCCAATTCCAATCCAAAATCCATTTTTCATCAAAAAACTCAACTCATCAGAATTGGGTTTTTTCCAAAAACAAACAATTGATATTTATTCAAACAATTTAAATGTTTGCAAAGAAATTTGGTTTAATAAAAATTGTTCATTGTAAAAGAACAACATACTGAAATTAATAGATCTCTCAATGCCAACCCTAATCATGATTTTTCCATAAAGAATGAATATCACACAAATGGGAATCAAACCTAGGTTTGAGATCCCAAAAAACAAAATGAATTAGATCCAAAAATCAATACCATGATCTACATAACCCTATGGATAAAGAGAGAGAGTGTGTGTGGGAGGAGGAAACTAACTGGATTGAGACTGATTGACATTTTCTTAGCTTCAGATCCCCTTTAGAAGTGGTTCGAGGGGTCATGAATCCTTCTTTGGAGCTCCAAGGAAGAGAGAAACATGTCTGGGTCAAAGGAGGTACATCTGGGACTTAAAATAGGGGATCAAGATATTTTATTGAAAATTTCAAATTGATAAAATCCCATCTACACGATATTCTCTGAAACTGAGCATTGTTAGAGAAAACCATGTGTTGACCATGCATAGCACACTATCGAAAACATTGCACTGGCTCATGGTTATCCATAACAGTGTGCAGGACATGTTCACATTGTTCCCCTACTCATAATCCTCTATAATTACTATAAATTCACCTAGAACAACCCCAACATAAACCCAAAAAATGATCAAATAAGGGGGTTGGAATTCCTAAAACTGTAATGGGATGTTACACACCGTATTCTAAAACTATAAAATTCATTTTCTATCATTTCTATTATTGGTTAATATAAAATAAAATATAATGAATATATTTTATTATTTTATCATTTATTATATTTTACAAATTATCTAGCAATTATAAACATAAAAGGACATAATTTTTGGAACCAAAAAAATTCGAATAATGGAGAAATTATAACCCAAAACAATGATTTTAACTAAGAGTTGTTAATAAATGGGTCAAAATGAGTAGAAGTAAATAATATATATTATTAAATATTTTATAATGGTTCATTAATATATTTATTATAAAAATATATTTATTATATTGAATTTTTAGACAGATACAAAGGAAGTCAAACCTGAGGGAAGGGTTTATAGCTTGACTTTTACTTATGCGAGACATATTCTATAAACCCCACTTATTTATTTTTGTGTCGTATATAGTACCAATTTAATATGTTATATAATTAATAAATTTATCTTCATATTATTTAGTGTTTCATTTTATGTAAATTAATTTTTGGGGCCTTGCGATTCAGAATGTTACTAAATTGGAAAGTGTTTATTTCATAATGTCATCATTTTTAGATATTGTTTTTGTTTAGGATCCCCATGGGGTTAAATTTTGTTTTACAACAAAAAAATAATGCATTTTTTCATATGTTATACTTATTAATTTACTATAATATAAATTTTACCATTTTCACTCTGTATAGAATTTAAATTTACTAGAAATATTTTTTTATGAAATGGAAATATTATTTCACATTTTAGTTTAAAATGATATTTATTCAAAATCCATGTACTAAAAACTGTTATCAATTTTTTTATATCATTACAAATATTATTTATTAATGCAATGTGTATTCGTACTCTTGATTTTATAAAATTATATTAATGGACTCTTCATTTAATTTTCCAAGCATAGATCATTATGTTTTTTATAATAATTTGAAATGAATCATTCATTATACATAAGACATGAATAGAATTTCCAATCCTTATAACAAAAATTGTTTTTAATATTCATTTTTTTCAGTGTTTTTTTAAATTAAAAATATTTTAAATTTTTTTTCTGATTTCTTTGTTTTCAAAGGTTATATTCAATGTGAAAATTTTATTATCCTCAAAAATGTTTCAAATGATCCCTTTATTGGATTTATATTCATTTACAGAAATACTATTATTCTTATTATTCTACAATGGGTAACAGTTTTAGTGAAACTATAACCATTATTTATCTATATTATTTATGATCTATTTGACTAGGGATGTACTATTTCATAACCACTCACCATATTAATTTTTATATTTGATAATAATGTTAATTATTTTGGTTCTATATTAAAATTTTATATATGGTATTTTCAATATGAATTATTATGTTGATTATGTTTTATAAATTTCATATGATTTTTGAATTGGATTTTTTATGAGATGGGTGGGATATAACATCACATAGCCCATCAATTCATTCACATGTATCATTAGACAAATAAGTTGGTAAAATTAAATTGGTTTTTACCCATAGATTTAAAATCTCTTATAAATGGTCCTCATAAAAAGATTCATATGTACAACATTATGAATACAGTCATTGTGACATAATTTATTGATTCCCATGTTAATATATGATTATTAATAATATCCCTGGATATGATTAAAGTTCATGTGATTATGTATATATATTTATTTTATCATAATTTTTTCTTGACCTATTATGATATGTTATTGTTTAAATGGATTCTGATTAAATTATTTTCATTTCAATATTAATTATACTTATTTATTCTTTATAGATTTTGTTGTATTCATACAAAATCAGAGCATCTGGTCACTCCCTTTTTTTAATTTTCCCTCGAATATCATGAAATTTATTATAATTGATATATATGGATATGCTATGGGGAATAATGGTACTTTCCATGAAAAAACTACTATTTTTTCAATTTTAATGTGAGAAATAATTATATAATTAATTTTATAATAATACTAAACTATTAGAACATTCATAATCCAATTTATTGTATCTTATTCCAATTTATTAATGTAACCACCAACCCTAGGAAACTAGGGTTGAGGTAATTACAATTGGTATAAAAGAAAATCTAATATAATCCATGAAAACTAGATTAAGGGAAAACATGATTTGGGAAGATATACTGATGATATAATTTCAGGATAAGTATATATGAACACCCTAATGTTTTGATAAGGAATCGAATTTGTGGGTTTTTACCAATATATCTATTTATGGATAAAATAAGGGGACATTGTTTTAGAAGAGATGTATCTAAGGGTAATAACTATGAAAAAGGTGTTTTATGATTGAACATGGAATCACCTGGTACAAGATAAAGATACTAACATCACACTATGTTTAACACTTCTAGAGGATATGATTTAGTTAATTCAAATTATCAGAATGAACCAAAATGAATTATTTCAAGATATGATATCTATGAATACCTTAGAAAAATCCTATGGTTTCATAGAATAATAATAAGAAGTTATAATTTTGGAGTCCTATAAATAATTATTCAGGAAAACATTATTTTCCACAATTATTAATATTTCATAGATTATAATGTTAGGTTTTAGTCAATGTCTTGGACTATAAGGGGATGGGTACACATAGAATGTGATATAAAATATGTTCATGAGAAACCAAATGGTGTGATGTATGGATTGAAAGATATTGTGATTATTCCTAGTAAGTTATCAGTACATAAGATTAATAAATTCAACCATTAAAAACTACCAATATCAACAATTAATAGAAGGATATTGTATTATGAATTCTTGGGTGGTGGATACCATAGTGGAAATAAGATTATATTTTTCAATAAATCAATAATTTTTTAATAAACCCAGTTTTGTATATTTTTGAGTAATGGGAAGACATTAATGGTTTAGAAAAAAACAATGTAATAAATTTTGAGGAAAAATGAAATTTCAGTTAAATCAATAGATGAGAATATGTTTCCCCATAATGTATCATAGATGATTGAATGTTTAAATATCACGACCCCTCCCCATATTGTGTACCCATCCTTGGTCATAAATGAGAGAAGAGAGACAATTACCCTTGATTCCTACCTCTAGTAGGCTTCAGGTTGTCAACTAGTACTAAGGGTGTAATAAACACACCGATGGGATGAATTACCCCCTAAGAGAACACATGCAAATGAGAGAGATAAGACAGACACAAACCAACTCCTTATTATACAAGAATATAAAATAAAATTCCTTTTATAGATGTGTAATTCAATACAAACTACTACAACTGAAAGGGGTAAAACTAATCATACCAAAGTAATGTAAACTAAAAGTGACCACGAAGCCCAAATAGATCCCACCTGGATATTTGGGATACACCCCACAAGGATTAGAATCCCTAGGGAGTTATTCAACCTAACCGACAGGGTGTAGTATCATATAGAAAAAAAATACATCGTATAATAAATCTCACAACCACACTATTGAAAAAACTCATCTCAATCTCATTAAAAGTTATGTCTCTTGGACACCCGACTTCCACTGCTTGACTATATATCCTATAAGAACACAACCATTTAAAGAGCTATGTTACTTTGCCTTATTTTTTTTATTAGTTTCACTTTATGTTAATTAATTCATTAACCATTTATTAAATATTATCATTTCCCACATTTAATTACATTAGCATCATAATATAGTTCCATGCCATACAGGCTTTACCAAACCTTGTCCATGGCTTCTTAGATCCAAAAACTAATCATTGCACCCCAATAAGCTCCAACCCCATGGGTTAAACATCATTTATTCATTTATTTGAAAAAATTACCATTCTCCATAATTCCGAGTATTCAATGTAATCATTATAATATAACAAACACAAGGTACTAAAAATAATTAGTAAATGAGCTACCAATCAAGTCTTTTCCACCTATAGTAGGAGTGTAGAACCATCCATAATCGAGAGTCTAAACACAGAAATCATGTAGCATACGCTGTGCATCTTTACCTATTTTGGAAGGAGGGTAGGCAAGACCACATTCCTCAATTAGTGTGGAAATTAAGGCTAATAAACAACCAGAAGATTCAGTAGTAACCACTTTCACATCAATGGGTAAGTCCAGCTTCAACCCATTCTATATTCCCTAGTGTCCTCCCAGAAACCCACATACATAACATGAAGCATCTTGACACTATAGGCATCAACTTCTTCCATACACACTTGGAATCTCTACCCCCACATACTACAATAACCATCCAGGCTCTGCCATCTAAGGATCATGCATCCTATGGACCTTCATACCCCCATAACCACAATGTCTTGTATATAGAGCGCATAACTAGAGGTAGGAATAAACATAGAAGTACAATTTCATCCCCAAAAAAAGGCATTCATCATTCACACACAACAAGTTATCAAGGTACCAAAACATATGGACTCAGCCTTTATAAGCATGCGGGAAACTTAGGCCCTACAAGGAATTAATATTATCCCACAATTGGTACTTATTTCATCTTAAATTAACCAATACATTATTCATAGGTTCCAACTAAGAGAAACCTAAGAAACAAGCTATCACTAAATTAATTAATTAATTAATTCAACATGCCTTTAACAATTTAATCAACAATCATCGACATGCTTTATGTTCATAAACCAATTTATGTAAACATGATCACTTGCATCAACTGGATTATCATAAAAGTACAACAAAAACATTAATCATAACTTTTTATCATTTAGTTAATTAATTATATATTAATTCAGACTTTAAATTCATTACTAATTTCCATCAAGAAAAATTTTCTAACCATGAATGGCATATATATAACACTATCTAGAAAATGAAGAGGAAACCCATTATCATGGTTCAAAACTACAACATCACTACATGATTGATACCAATTTCATTAATAAAATTCATATAATTATTAGTTCAATTTCATTATGATCCAAGAAGATAAATCATGATAACTCTACAGTTTCACATAAATAAACTGAGATGCATCGAATCACCTACCTCAAAAGATCAATGATGTTCTTCACATGATAATTGATCAATGCAATAGATCATAATAACCTCTCCAACAACAATTTCATCCACCCCAGGATGTCGTGGTAAAACTGCACCAACTAACAACCAAGAATACCCAATTATAGACATGGATATCACATTCCATCACATGTAAATGATAAATTAAAGGAAATAGGTCAAAAAAACCCCAACAATAGAGGCAGATCATATATTATATCAAAGATGGATCAATGAGAATCAAAGATGGAAGATAGGGAATTTTCATTGGTTATGGAATTCCCAAAACCCTAAAGAGAGGGTCATCGGGCCACCTGGGGTCATTGGGAACCGATGAAGCCATCGGTTTTGAAAAAAACTGAGTGGATGGAAAACATGTAAAATATGAAGCATCTGGGAATTTCATGATGTGTAATCCACTTTCATGTTGTGTAATTCCCCAAGGTTGAGTTCCTCCAAAAAATGCATTTCCTGAACACTATATTTTCTTTTTAATACCCCATAACATTTCACACCACAAATTCCCCTTTTCACTCTATGAAACGACCCATGAAACAAGATTTCACATAGTGTTATGCTATTACCCGATGTGTAATCCCTTCATTTTAGCATTTCCTTAATTGAACGACTCTAAGCATCTTTTGAGACACCTCCGACCACTTTGAGCTTTGAAAAAATTAAAAGGTTTGGTCCACATGGATCTATTCCCTTACATTAGATTCCTCTCAAAACATTCTCACCTGGGAGAATCCAAAACCAAACCAGAGTGGATACAAAAGGGGGTTATCTGAACAGCCTCCCCGTGAGATACCTCTCAAGGCTCTTTCCACTACAGGAGATCAACCACTTAAAAGTGGAACAACACATAATCATGTGACAACAAAAAAAAGTTTCCAAACATTCTCTCTGGGGGTATAACTCTTAAAAGAGTGTATGATACAAAAAACAACAAGAGAAAACAATTTTATAGATATAAAGGTGTCTGCAACCACCAAAAAAACAATGTTATAAGAGAAGAGTTAAACATCAAAAAACTCAGGTTTACGAGCATGTATCTGTACCTCATGTTCCAAGGTACTCTCATCAACACCACCATTCTACCACAAGACACAATTTAATAGGATATGATGCCTACAAAACACTATCTCCATGTGGTTATAGATCTCTACTGGCTACTCCTCAAAGTTCCCATCATCGTCAATTTTGATCTCACCCTGATGGATGATGTGTGAGTCATCATGAAGCTAAAAATGGAGCTATTCCACATCAGTAACATCATGTATCTATCACATATATGGGGGAAGTTCAATCTTATATGACATGACTCCAACATGAGCCAACTCCTTGAAGTTCCCAACATGTCAGGGAGGGAACTTACTCCCCTGAAAAAACCATTTCTGCCCATGATGGGGAGTCACCTTCAGAAACCCACGATCCCCAATATCAAACTCTTGAGGTACCCTCCAATGATCATCATAATACATCGGATGATCTTAATATACCTTCATCCACTCGCAAATCACCATAACCATATTTATTATACTCTATACCATTTCTGGTTTGAGAATTGCTGACTCTCTGACCGCAGTCCACCACAACAAAGTATGGAAAGATTTTCTATATAATGATTCAAATGATGTCATACCAATAGCAGACTAAAAATTATTTTCGTAAGAAAATAGTACCAAAGATAGGTCCCTCATCCACGAACCTCCAAAATGCGTGACACAAGAGCGCAACAAGTCTTCAAGAGTCTAGATAGTCCATTTTGTCTAACTGTCTACATATGGATTAAAAGTTGTGATAAGGAATAACATAAAACTAAAACCATGTTTCAGACCTCTCCAAACACTAATTGTAGAATGAGGATATCAATTGGAAATGGTCATCCTCAAAATTCTGTGGAGTCTCACCTCCTCTTCCTAATACTTCCTCGACAGAACCTCCACTAATCTTGACTCCTTGATGGATATAAACTGGTGTGATTTCCTAAAATGATATACTACATATAGCATCAGAGCCCGCCAGATCTCAAGGATAAATTGTAAAAATTTACATCAAAATGTATTCCTACATCCATGGAGGAACATCTAATGGATAGAGAAAACCACCCGGAACACTGTGCTCGAATATCACATTCTGGATGACAAAAAATGGAGGCACGAACTCTAAAACCACACACCTCAACCTTGACCACCAAAACTGACTCCTCAAAGCATAGTACTTATTTTTCATACTAGGATTTATCTCTAAGGACAAACTATGGAACTTTATGTGAACCAACTCACACATCACCAATGGAAGAAATATCCTTCCCTAAAACGATACCATATTTTCTTCTTCCTCATAACAACCATTAGGGTCTTCACTATAAACATATCAGACTCTACAGACCTCCACTTAATGATCCCCCTAATAGGATTCCTCCTCTTGTTGCACTGATTATGATTGAACTATCATTGGAAAAATTCATCCTCTTACATGAACTACTCTTATATAGAGATGTAATTTTGAATGTTCTTCCATTACCGTATTGAAATCACCTGATTTAGGCACAGCATCAATACGTGGCTTTTAGATTAGCACATAATCTACAACATTCCCCTTTCCAGTTGCATATGTATTCTCAAAGACATAGTCCAATAAGGACTCCATCCACTAATGCTAGATTAAGATCATGTCACACTAGGAGAATACATACCTTAGGCTCTTATGATTGGTGAAGACCACAAAATACTCTCCATTGAGTTAATGTCTCAATAAAATAAGGGAAACACCACTTACACAAAATTTAGATTGTGGGTGGCATAGTTATTTTTTACGAGGATGTAACTGCAGAGACCCACAAGAAAAAACTGATCTATGCTACCTTAAAATGTGGGAAAACTCCAGAAGAGAAGCATCATAGAAAACAAAAAACTATACTCCTTATGTTGGAAATTAATGAACATGAGAACTTACCAATAACACATTTAGATACTAAAAATATACCTCACACTAATTAGTACACAATAACTACTAATACCCCATAGTCAATGATGTTATAGGAGTCACAACCAATGTGAAATCATCTACAAACCATGTGTAATTTCCGACAAGACGAAAAAACATTACCGTTGTTCCATGGTCTTGGAAGTTCCCAAGACACAACTTATTCTACCTTCAATGGATCCACAACTATTCCCTACAAAGATACAACATGACACATGAAACAAACTTCTCAAGCCCAAAACATAAACATTGACAACATCCCAAGAAACTGATGTCGATGAAGAACTACAAAAATGGCATGTCGATTCTCTGCATGCTCCTCCTCAGAGGAGGAGTACACAAGGATGTCATCAATGAAACCCACCATGAAGATATTCAAGAACACATAGAACAAATCGTTCATTAACTCCATGAACACATCTGGACCATTCATCAAACTGAATGACAAAAAAACGAACTCGTAATGCCTGTGATGATAACATAATGTAGTATTCAAAATATCCTTATCCTTCACATGAAACATATGATATCCAGACCACAAATTAATCTTCCAGATCCAACTTGAACCCTTTAGTTGACTGAATAAACCATCAATCCATGTAAGAGGATTGTGGTTCCTCACTATCACATGGGTAATGAGATGATAATTGATACACAATGGATGAAAAATGTCATCCTTATTCACAAACCATACTAGTCCACCCCACTGTGACACTTTTCCAAGAAATACCACACTACAACATACCATCATGTTGTATTCGCATCTCCAACAACTCTGAAGGTGCCATATTATACATAGAAATCTAGATAGTATAAATTCTTAACAAAATTTTGATCCCAACTCGATCGCTCATTGAGGGGGTAATGTTACAACCTCCTCTGGAAAGACATTAGGGAACTCTTATACGACCTTAGTAAATTCCAACTACTGAACCTCTATCAAACTTAACATTACTTCAGTCATCAAGGATGAAAAGGATGGGACATTCCTTTGACCAACCTGAGTGTCTTGGATGACAAAAATCACTAATATCTCTCCACCAGCATCGAAGAACACAACATGCCTCATGATGTATTCCATGATAGCCTAAACCAAATACGACCAATTCATTATGAGGATGACATAATATGGTTTTATCCATAAAAATTAGAAATATCCCCAACAACATTGCTCCCCCAACACCTTCTCACAGTCTCTACATACTTCAAATAGGTCAGTTCAACCTCTAACTGTAATAGTTATATACAAGGGAACTGGAAGCCAATCTACCTCAAGTCCCAAAGCATAGTTAAGGGAAGGTGATAAGAATGAGTGTGTCACTCTAGAATCAAACAAGGAATCACAACTAGAAAACGGGGATTTGGAACACCCCTGACACGGGTGACCGCCAATGGTAGTCACTAAGATTAAAAAACCATCATCTACCCTCCTCACGCTTAAACCCCCCGCACCCCCTCACGATGCTAGAACTATACCCCACAACACAGACTGCCACCGCCCTCATTCTTGTCATCCATTTCTACACCACCAACACCATCTGACTCCCCTTGCATTCCCCCACCTTCACTGTCGAACCCCCATCAAGCCTGAACCCTACCCGGAATGACTGTTCTCCCTCGCCGCACCGCCACTGCCCGTCACCAATCACCGCCAACACCACACCACTGACATCGTTCGACCGCCTCCACATCCTGCCCCCTCTCATGGTCGAACCCACCTCACGCTTGAACCATACTTGAAGCTTATGTTCTTCCTTGCTGTAATGCCGCCACCCATCACTGGTCCCCACCGAGGCCACACGACTGCCTCTGGCACCCCGTCGTCGCCCATCCCCTCCCTCGCCGCACTGCCACCTCCTCCAACTCCCCGCCACTGCTACTGCATGTCCCCTCCCTCACAGCACTACCTCAGAATTTGGATCCCCTCCCCTACTGTAAAGACCCGAAGCTTGACGTACATGGACATTGTATTACTTTTGCGGAATACATAGTATATAACAAAACACACACACACAAGGATCGTAATAGTTTAGTGTCTTTGGAAACTTGGAATAAAATCTTCTAATCCTGGTGAAAGATCTTCAACATCTCCCATAAAGATATTATTTTTTTTATACCTAAAACCATTATTTATATCCTGGGGAAAAGAAAACATAAAATGGTGAGATCAAATGATCAGTAAGGGTAAAAAAAAGAAATATCAATCACATCATATACATAAGCACATAACTTTTAGAAATCTTAACCTGCAAAAGAGATCATAATTTCATAACATGGGATAAATCATGGCAGTGAAATGTAATCACAATAATCATAACTTAAAACATGAAACTTTGTGGAATTCACACATAATCATAGAGAATAATTTCTTGTTATTCAAGACTCATTGCCAAGACTATCTTAGTGGACAAAGTCCCTTTCTGAATCGAGTAACCCTCGTTTTAGTCCTGTTTCACTGAACCAGTATAACCTACCGTTCCATCCCTGTCTATCTCATGAGATATAAAATCTTTACCCAATGCATTGGAGGGAGATATAGGTCCCACCCATCTTATAATGAATCCTTTCTTATGTGTGCCACATAATCATAAACCATACATCATAGCGTAACCCATGTAATAAAAATAGGATTCTTAAACAACATGACATCATAAAACAATTCATATAAGATAAAGGAATTCATAAAAATATTTCCATCACAACATAATCAAACCAATGTAATAATGGGGATAAAAACATAACCCTTTTATTATCTTAGATGGAAAATAATTTTGATAAAATACTTGAACTCCATTCTTGAGGAAAATATCCTTTCTACTTCAAAAACATTTTTCCATTCATAACATGTCATAGGACTTTAAAATAAAAGAAGTTGATTAAAAATAAACTTGAAAACTTTTAAAGGAAGTTTCTTGGAAATAATGTTTTAAAAATCCATTCATGCCGTATAAGTTAAAAAAAACATTCTTTGTACTTTTGTCGGAAAAGTCAAAAAGTACCTCGTACGAAAAACGACAAAAGATTCCTTTCATATTCTTTACTAAAAACACAACGAAGGGTAAAATTGGATTTAAACTATTGTAGAAGGATGGAAATAATATTACATATGGAGGGAACATGGATGTGGATGATAAAATACACCCCAGTAAATACCAAAGTATAAACAATCTCAGATAAAAATGAGATTGTGATATTTCCCTTACCTTAGGTCCGATTTGCTTTGTACGTGTCCGAAGCTCCTGTATAATGGTTTAAATAATGTCATTGACTTATTAAAGAATCATATTCATTGTTATGATATCATATATGGTTCACTTATGACATTATATTACCCGTTCTTTTGTAAATTCCATGTTAAAGAAGCGTTTTGGGTAAAATCGTTTCATTTATCGTAGGTGTTTTGACTTGTTGTTCTTGACAGTATTATTACTTATATCATGATTTACTTACTTACAGAATATAAAATATTATTTATATATAATATATATTCAGTATATATATATATAATAGATAGATAAATGAAATGAAAAACACCGTTCATGGAGACGGTAGTCCGTACGTACGCATGAACGCTGTTTTTCTTTCCTTATTGTCTTGAATGGAAGTAAGTAGATGACATACATATATATATATATATATAAATCCAGTTGCTTTATAATGTCATATATTTCATTATTATTTCTTATATATACTTTATAATCATTCTTAAATGGTTAACATGGAGAATGAATCTCATCGCGTCGTGGAGACGGTAGTCCGTACGTACGCACGAGCGATGATATCATTTCCATAAATATTGAATTGAATTGGAGTGGATTATACAATATATCAGAATCAATATTATGTTGTAATAACTATGTATAGTTATTCTTTACACCATTATACCCATCCATGTAAGGTGGTGGTGGAAAATAGATTACACCACGGCGTGGAAACGGTATTCCGTACGTACGCACGCGCGATGATTTCTTTTTCCGTAGGATGGATAGATGGTGAAATAGGGTTGTTTCATACTTATAATAACATATCAGTATATGAGTGATACTGATGTTATTACTTAATAATGAATCAACCTAAGAAGAATAAGTGGAAGAAGAAATAAAGATGAAAGAATTGGTAACAGTAATTACCTCTTCTTTGAAGTGCCTTTTGGAGACCTCCTCTTAGGGAACTAAAATTGGTCTTTGAGGAAGAACAGAACCTCTAGGATATTGCTCGGGAAGTGGAGAAGAGATTTTGGCAGAGGTTGGCCGAGCTTGAGTGCTCAAATTTGTGTGAGGAGGAGGGGGAGGAGGTGTCCTTTTATAAGGGAGGAGAGGGGCACCTTAGGAATACCTCAAAATATTATTTTATATTAATGTAAAAATCGGTTTATAATGGTTCCAAAGGGTCTTATTTAGATGCTAATGTGGGGATGGGTCGAAATCCTATCATCCAATAGGATTTAGACAAGTTTAGGGTATTATTTTAACCTTATCAATTAGATTTAACTCTAAGATAAATAATTTATCTTTTACTGTGTCTTTTTGTTTTCTTTCACTATATGGTTAATACACTTCCTATAACATGCCAAAAGAACCCCAAATTGTTTATTATTAATATATATATCCTTATCTAAGTCATTTGGCCGAACCTTATATTTTTAAGAATAAAATAACAATTAATAATATAATATTTGATTTAAAAACTATTTTGTGTCAATTTTGACACTATTTGATATATGATTTTTGTGAAAGTCATAACAGAATTATATGTTCGAACCAAGTTGATTAAATCAACAATAATATATCATAGTAACCTAGAAAATTATTGGAATTCATAAAAAGTCTCAAATTACATTCATTTGAGCATTTATAACATCAATTATGTTAATATTTCCTTAAAAGGGTAATTACTGCATCATCGTTGTGTCATAAATAAATTAATTTATTTAAAGTCTAAAAATTATAAATAAAATATCATTATGTAGGAAATATTACTATATTTCTAATGAATATTTATAGTCGAATTTATCTTATGTATAACCCCATATTAAAAATTATTTACTTATTAAACTTTGATTTTAACTATTTTAACCCTTCTTTAAATAAATTAATAATAAATGTCCTAATCTAACCCAAGTGGGCCTAAATGGTCACATTTTATTCCTAAGTTTGTTTTTGGTCGAATTAAACTTATCCAATAGAATTAGGACATGTGTTAGGGTAATCGTAATATCATTTTTACCCTTAGTTACCCTATTTACTATTAACCGCGGTAAAAAAAGTAAAAAGTTACTATTCACCAAAAAAAATATTTTTATCTCATTGAACCACATTTTACTTACTGATATCAACCGTGTCTGTCGAATTTTCGAAATTCCATTCACAGAAGCGGTAAAATTATGTTTTATGCAAAATTCAGTTTTTAACCTACCACTTAGTGGTTTCACTATTCATCAAAAATTGAAAGTTTTCAGAAAAATACCAAAATTTTACCCTAGGCTAATTTCGGTATTCCGAATCCAAATATGAAGTCCATTTTGAAAAATAAAATTTATAAAATTTCAAAAAGTGGTTCTTATTATTCATAACGGCTAGTTTTAATAATATTTTAATAGCATATTGTTGTTTAGTGAAACTCGGTATTGCGTACGACGCAAGCTATCGAGGAAGGTCGCGATTGCGTGTAATGAAAGGCAAGTCAAGGATGCGTGTTGTGCAAGCTCCTTTTGGTGTAGCGTACAACACAAGACATTAGTGAAATAAAAAAGAATATTTTTCATAAAATCTCGGGCTGTTACATTCTACCCCCCTTAAAATGAATTTCACCCTCGAAATTCATCGGGGTTATAAATGGTTTACTATTCGAAAGGTTCTTTAATAGAAACCCACATAGTAAAAAGGAATACCAAATCATGGCTTTAAAAACTAAACTATGAAATGTAACGATTACCCAAATAAACTAATCACTGGGTTTCCACATAGGTGAAAATATGGATATGGAAGAGAAATCTAACAATCATGTTCTGATGGAGAGTGGTAGAGAACATGGCTATGGAAAATCCAGTAATCACAAATCCATAAATTTGTGACGATCTAAGGTACCATCTGATTCATCAGGTATAAGATCACTAGGACAACATTTTTGGTTTTCAAGATCATTTCCCTAAAGTTGATGAATTAAAAGAAATACTTACATGATTTTGTTACAACCTCACTGTTTTTCATGAATTGAACAATTTCCACTTCATATCATAAAGAAATGAAGTTGAATTTGTTATTCTTGAAGCATTAGCAGATCATGTGATAGAAGGATGGGTCATTCCATCTATTTCAACAAAAGGTTAGCAAAAGTTATAAGTCCATCTTATAGTGAGATTAATCATATATGGTTCCAAAAATGAACTTATACTTCATATATCATACCGCTTAAAAAAATAAAACTAGTTTCTACTATACAGGGACTTCCTGTAGGCCAGTGGTAGGCGATAAAGGCCAGTTGCACTTCGGTTGTGGGTTTGATTCCGACAGCCTTGTCCGAAGCGATGGGCAGTAGGTTGTCCTTTTTCTAAAACTATATTACTATAACATCCCATCAATAATATCGAAAAAACTTCTATCCTTAAACAATACTAACATATGTCCAACATAATCCATTCCAATCTTTAGGCTTATCCATAATACTGCAGTCCACTCTCATAACATAGTGAAAACGATTACCAGAGATTTAATACCATCGTTGAACCCCATATATCATAAGATATGTTTTGTTGGTCACATTCCAAACATTCAAAGTCCTTAATCATGTATTCTCTTGAATACCCATTGAACCTTATTGAAAACATTAATTCTATTAAAAGTTAACTCTTTCCACATACCAAAATCCTCAAAATTCTATATACTCAAACCATGATATCACTTAGTCCTAATATCAATCATGAGCTCATGAATACTATCAAACATTTAATTTTCTCCTTATCCCTTCATTATGCGCATATCATCTACATTCCAAAAATATCTGAATAACCTTTCATGGATACTGGTAACATTAATCAGACAACAGTGTAACAATCCTTATATGTCTCTTTATTCTACAGGTACCATGAGATTACTTATACAACATTACACATGATAAACATGTAATCATTCCACTACATTCTTAAACCATTGACCGAGCTTCAACAATTATTTCATCTCACATATCATTTGTAGTCTCTTCATCATCATCCACATAAATACTTCCCATACGACCATACTGATTATCTTCATGAGACTTTCCCTTAGGGCATTGGTTTGCATAATGCCCGCACATTCCACATTTAAAACATTTAACCATTGTTGATGTCGTAGCAATACCATTATCCTCATCCATGTTGTTAACTGAACCTTTTCCTTTGCATTTACTTGCTTTGTGTCCTTCTTTTCCACACCCAAAGCATCTTCCAGTTCCTTTGAAACATTCTCCTTGATGCCTCTTCCCACATGATTTACATAGGGGAAATTGAACTTTATTTCCACTATGATCATCATGAAACTCCATCTTTCTCTTATTAGCCGAGTCAGGAAACTTACCAAATTTTACTTTATAGATTATATTATGAGATTGCTGATTCAGAATAATAATGATGTTTGGACGTCCAAATCCCATTTCATTATGAAGAATATCATTCCATTGTCCATCATATCCTCCATTATCGTGAATCATCTTGTTTCCAGCCATTTTCTAAAACCCAAAAAAATAGTGTGAGAGGCAAAAATCATGCTAGGGAAAACAACATAATAAAGGGGGAGTACGTTCAATATCTAACATCTTAGGTTTAATTCTATGATCGTTAGCGTAGTTCTAGTACTATAACCTATACGTATACTTAACCTTAGGGACATCCCTAGACATACCGTAGAAATATCTCTAGGGATCTCACTAACGTTTTCGCATCCTAGTTTCCAAAGGTTGACTAAAACATTCCCCTGAAACCAACTGTAAAGACCCGAAGCTTGACGTACATGGACATTATATTACTTTTGCGGAATACTTAGTACATATCAAAACACACACACACAAGGATCGTAATAGTCTAGTGTCTTTGGAAACTCGGAATAAAATCTTCTAATCCTGGTGAAAGATCTTCAACATCTCCCATAATGATCTTCTTTTTTATATACCTAAAACCTTTCTTTATATCCTGGGGAAAAGAAAACATAAAATGGTGAGCTCAAATTCTCAGTAAGGGTAAAAAAAGAAATATCAATCACATCATATACATAAGCACATTACTTTTAGAAATCTTAACATGCAAAAGAGATCATAATTTCATAACATGGGATAAATCATGGCAGTGAAATGTAATCACAATAATAATAACATAAAACATGAAGCTTTGTGGCATTCACACATAATCATAGAGAATCATTTCTTGTTAGTCAAGACTCATTTCCAAGACTATCTTAGTGGAAAAAGTCCCTTTCTGAATCGAGTAACCCTCGTTTCAGTCCTGTTTCACTGAACCGGTATAACCTACCGTTCCACCCCTGTCTATCTCATGAGATATAAAATCTTTACCCAATGCATTGGAGGGAGATATAGGTCCCACCCATCTTATAATGAATCCTTTCTTATGTGTTCCACATAATCATAAACCATACATCATAGCGTAACCCATGTAATAAAAATGGGATTCTTAAATAACATGACATCATAAAACAATTCATATAAGATAAAGGAATTCATAAAAATATTTCCATCACAAAATAATCAAACCAATGTAATAATAGGGATAAAAACAGAACCCTTTTATTATCTTAGATGTAAAATAATTTTGATAAAATACTTGAACTCCATTCTTGAGGAAAATATCCATTCTACATCAAAAACATTTTTTCCTTTCATAACATGTCATAGGACTTTAAAATAAAAGAAGTTGATTAAAAATAAACTTGAAAACTTTTAAAGGAAGTTTCTTGGAAATAATGTTTTAAAAATCCATTCATGCCGTATAAATAAAAAAAACATTCTTCGTACTTTTGTCGGAAAAGTCAAAAATTACCTCGTACGAAAAACGACAAAAGATTCCTTTCATATTCTTTACTAAAAACTCACCAAAGGGTAAAATTGGATTTAAAATATTGTAGAAGTATGGAAATAATATTACATATTGAGGGAACATGGATGTGGATGATAAAATACACCCCAGTAAATACCAAAGTATAAACAATCTCAGATAAAAATGAGATTGTTATATTTCCCATACCTTACGTCTGATTTGCTTTGTACGTGTCCGAAGCTCCTGTATAATGGTTTAAATAATGTCATTGACTTATTACAGAATCATATTCATTGTTATGATATCATATATGGTTCACTTATGACATTATATTACCCGTTCTTTTGTAAATTCCATGTTAAAGAAGCGTTTTGGGTAAAATCGTTTCATTTATCGTAGGTGTTTTGACTTGTTGTTCTTGACAGTATTATTACATATATCATGATTTACTTACTTCCAGAATATAAAATATGATTTATATATAATATATATTCAGTATATATATATATATAATAGATAGATAAATGAAATGAAAAACACCGTTCATGGAGACGGTAGTCCGTACGTACGCATGAACGCTGTTTTTCTTTCCTTATTGTCTTGAATGGAAGCAAGTATATGACATACATATATATATATATATACATAAATCCAGTAGCTTTATAATGTCATATATTTCATTATTATTTCTTATATATACTTTATAATCATTCTTAACTGGTTAACATGGAGAATGAATCTCATCGCGTCGTGGAGACGGTAGTCCGTACGTACGCACGAGCGATGATATCATTTCCATAAATATTGAATTGAATTGGAGTGGATTATACAATATATAAGAATCAATATTATGTTTTAATAACTATGTATAGTTATTCTTTACACCATTATACCCATCCATGTAAGGTGGTGGTGGAAAATAGACTACACCACGGCGTGGAGACTGTATTCCGTACGTACGCACGCGCGGTGATTTCCTTTTCCGTAGGATGGATAGATGGTGAAATAGGGTTGTTTCATACTTATAATAACATATCAGTATATGAGTGATACTGATTTTATTACTTCATAATGAAACAACCTAAGAAGAAGAAGTGGAAGAAGAAATAGAGATGAAAGAATTGGTAACGGTAATTACCTCTTCTTTGAAGCGCCTTTTGGAGTCCTCCTCTTAGGGAACTAAATTTGGTCTTTGAGGAAGACCAGAACCTCTAGGATGTTTCTAGGGAAGAGGAGAAGAGATTTTGGCAGAGGTTGGCCGAGCTTGAGTGCTCAAATTGGTGTGAGGAGGAGGGGGAGGAGGTGTCCTTTTATAAGGGAGGAGAGGGGAACCTTAGGAATACCTCAAAATATTATTTTATATTAATGTCAAAATCGGTTTATAATGGTTCCAAAGGGTATTATTTCGAAGGTAAAGTGGGTATGGGTCTAAATCCTATCAACCAATAGGATTTAGACAAGTTTAGGGTATTATTTTAACCTTATCAATTAGATTTAACTCTTAGTTAAATAATTTAACTTTTATAGTGTCTTTTTGTTTTCTTTCACTATATGGTTAATACACTTACTATAACATGCCAAACGAACCCCAAATTGTTTATTATTAATATATATATCCTTATCTAAGTCATTTGGCCGAACCATAGATTTTTAAGATTAAAATAACAATTAATAATATAATATTTTATTTAAAAACTATTTTGTGTCAATTTTGACACTATTTGATATATGATTTTTGGGAAAGTCATAACAGAATTATATGTTCGAACCAAGTTGATTAAATCAACAATAATATATCATATTAACCTAGAAAATTAGTGTAATTCATAAAAAGTCTCAAATTACATTCATTTGAGCATTTATAACATCAATTATGTTAATATTTCCTTAAAAGGGTAATTACTGCATCATTGTTGTGTCATAAATAAATTAATTTATTTAAAGTCTAAAAATTATAAATTAAATATCATTAGGTAGGAAATCTTTCTATATTTCTAATGAATATTTATAGTCGAATTTATCTTATGTATAACCCCATATTAAAAATTATTTACTTATTAAACTTTGATTTTAACTATTTTAACCCTTCTTTAAATAAATTAATAATAAATGTCCTAATCTAACCCAAGTGGGCCTAAATGGTCATATTTTATTCCTAAGTTTGTTTTTGTTTGAATTAAACTTATCCAATAGAATTAGGACATGTGTTAGGGAAATAGTAATATCATTTTTACCCTTAGTTACCCTATTTACTATTAACCGTGGTAAAAAAAGTAAAAAGTTACTATTCACCAAAAAATTATTTTTATCTCATTGAACCACATTTTACTTACTGATATCAACCGTTTATCTCGGATTTTCGAAATTCCATTCACAGAAGCGGTAAAATTAAGTTTTATGCAAAATTCAGTTTTTAACCTACCACTTAGTGGTTTCACTATTCATCAAAAATTGAAAGTTTTCAGAAAAATACCAAAATTTCACCCTAGGATAATTTCGGTATTCCGAATCGAAAAATGAAGTCCATTTTGAAAAATAAAATTTATAAAATTTCAAAAAGTGGTTATTATTATTCATTACGGCTAGTTTTAATAATATTTTAATAGCATATCGTTGTTTAGTGAAACTTGGTATTGCGTATGACGCAGGCTATCGAGGAAGGTCACGATTGCGTGTAATGCAAGGCAAGTCAAGGATGCGTGTTGTGCAAGATCCTTTTGGTGTAGCGTACAACATAAGACATTAGTGAAATAAAAAAAATATTTTTTATAAAATCTCGGGCTATTACAACTACCCCTCCTCTCTCTTGCAGCACCACATCTCGTTCACCTCCCTTATAGATTTGATATTATTTATTCCCTAACTACCATTTAAGTGTTTTGATGTTGGGAATTTTACAGCACAAATTTGGCATTCATGAAGATTATATAAATATTTTTTGTGAAGAATTTTTTTTGAAATTTATTTTCATGTGTATGTGGGCTGAAGTGCATGAAGAATTATGAAACAATATGTTTTAACAGTGCTTTTATAAGAAGAAATCACAATTTAATTGAGTTTGGAAGTTACATACAATTTACATTAAATGTATATGTTTACTAGATTAATATTAAGTTGTGTTGTTATTTGATTTATCGAATTCTTGAGTCTGTGTGAGAATCCCATGAGAAAATGTTTGAGGTTCCAGCACATTTCTGTAAATGTTTTTTATACAGATATTATTATGGAAAATAGTTGGATTTATCTTCCAAATAAAATGTGTAGAGAATATTTCAAAGGCATTATATAGTTCATTATGTTCACTATAGGATTTAAAAGTTACTATATTAGTTGTTCATGTAGAAAATATGCAAATAGATATAAATTCGCATGAGATGCAGTGAGGGATCACCTATTAATGAATAGATTTCTAAAACATTATAAGAGTTGGCACATCATGGGGAAGAATATATTCATTGTCAAAATACATATGCAATTCAGATGGATGTTGATGTGAGGATGAATGATCTAATGCATGAAATGCTTACCAAAATGGTATGTGGAATGCCTCCTGAAGGCACTGACATCCAGAACATTGAGACCAGAGAGAAAAATCTACACTTTGGTGGATATTTTGATTCAAGAAGGTTTTCTAATGTACATGATGATGTGAAAATGGAATTATATCCTAGATGTACTGCTTACAATAAATTGTCATTTATCGTGGTTTTGTTGCCTTTGAAGACATTGAAAAAATGGTTAGACACAACATTCTACATACTATTTACGTTATTGAAAAAGGTTCTTCCTATCGACACAAAGATTCCTAAGTCATAATACTATGCTCATAAGTTGACATAGAACTTAGGTTTTACATATAATACCAAAGATAGATGTGAAAAAAAATTATGTTGTTTTGAATGTAAAATACCCATTTGGATATTTGTACAGTCTGTGGCACTTCCAGGTGGAAAGAGAACATGAGAAATCAAACTCATCAAATTCAGACTGTGAAATAGGGAAAATTGATTTTTGTAAAGAAAATGCATTACTTTCCCCTAAAGATGAGGTTGAAAAGTTATTTTATATCATCTAATGTTTCTAATTTAATGAGATGTCATGAAAAAAGGAATCAAGAAAGGGATATGCTAACCCACCAAGAAGACTCTCATGCATTAGAGGATTTCAATAAGAGACACCCTGACTTTTCTAAAAATGGTCATAATGTCCGATTGGGGTTGGCAGCTGATGGTTTCAATACATTCAAGTCTGTGGTTGGTGCAACTCATAGCACATGGCCGGTGGTGTTGGTTTGGTATAATCTTCATCCATGGCATTGTATTAAGCAACAATTTATATTACTTTTTTATCTTATTGATGGACCTAGATGTCTAGGGGATAATATTGATTTTTACCTTCATCCATTGATTTATGAGTTGAATGAATTTTTGGGAGACGGTGTGATGACTTATGACTATAAAACGAATGAAATGTTCAAATTCCAGGATGCTTTATTGTGGACAATCAATGATTTCCCAGCTTATGCAAACTTTTCAGGCTGGAATATGGGAGTAGAATTTCCATGCCCTTTTTGAAATAAAATTAAAAAATCTATATGGATTAAACAATCAAAAAATGGGAATACATGGGTAACAGACGTGTTCTCACCCCTCAACACAGGTTCAAAAAGGACAGACTGACATTTGATGGTTCTAGAGAGTTCATCACAACACCAAAGATCATTACATTAGTCGAAATTTTATCATATATTGAGGAAGAAAACATCCGCACGGTATACGAATTTCATGATTTAGTGGCTCATACATTATGTAATATTCGTGGTGCAGGTAGACAACGTAGTCACAATTGGAAAATTAAATGTATTTTTTATAATCTCCCATATTGAAAAAATAACATGCTAAGCCACAATTTATATGTCATGAACATTGAAAAGAATGTTTGTGATAAAATATTGTGGACCATTTTTAGTGTCCGTGTAAAATCAAATAACCATGTTAATGCACGTCATGATTTGGAAGAAATGGTTTTAAGTAAACAGATGAATTTATAGTTAGTTGAGGGAAACCCGGCATATATTCCTATTGTAAATTATATGATGACTACAAAGGGGAAATAGACATTTCATTCCATTTTAAAGATGCTCAAGGTGCCTGATGGTTACTCTTCTAATATTTTAATGTGTGTGAATTTGACGAGCAAGACAATGCAATGGTTGAAAATCATGAAAATCTTATACTACTTCAGCAGTTGATTCCAATCGCAATTTCTGATTTCTTTTCCCCCAATGTTGTTCATCCATTGATAGAGATGATTAATTTTATTAGACATATTTGTTTATGAAATCAAAAAATGAGTGATTTAAAAAGTTTGTAGGACCAAATTGTACTTATGTTTTGTCACATTAAAAAAATTATTTCCACCCTCAATTTTCATTGTTATGGTTCAATAGATAGTGCACCTAACTGATGAAGTAATGGTTGCTGGTCTAGTGCAATTCTAGTGGATGTATCCTATTGATTAGTATTTGAATACATTGAAATGATTTTTAAGCTATAGAGCTCATCCTAAGGAATCAATAGCCAATGGTTATTTTATGGATGAGTGTACAACTTTTTATACAACATATTTTATGGATGTTGACAAAAAAATTAGATAAGACCTCTCAGATTCATGATGGTGAAGTTGGAGAAGGAACCGCATTTGATATGGACAACATAGAGTGGATACAATGGCATCGATACATCTTATTCAATACTCCAGCAGTAGCACCATTAATGCAGTAAGTGTCTCATCAATTTTATTATCTAACTTTTACATGTATTTTTTGTATATGTTTTTCATTTAAACATCAATATTGTTTTTTTTAGGAAACACATTAATGAGTTAAAAGAGGAGACGTATCATGTGACTGATTATCAAATTCATCAATCTCTTTATGCGTCATTTCATGATTGGTTCGAGTATTTTGTATGTATAAATTGATTTTCTCTATGAGTAAAGTATTATAATAATTTCCTTCTGCAGAAATCATTATTTAATTCTATGAATTATGTAGGTTCATAAGCTAGGGAGTTAGGTGACCCCACACTAACTAAAGAATTTATCCAACTAGTTGAGGGTCCATTTATAACGGCTCGTTATTATAAATATATAGATGATAATGGCATAAAATTTTAATTAAATATGTTAATGACAAACAAGAAACACAAAATAGTTTCACCAGTTATCCATTCGTCGATTATGGTTATTACTATGGTCAATTAACAGATATCATTGAGGTTTTATATGAACATGGGTTGAAGTACATATTGATAATGTTTAATTGGGTTGATCTAGTGCGTGGAAGTAAATTCAATCAATATTAGTTTACCATGGTGAATTTTAACTATATGTTATATAGAAATGAATTTGTTGATAAGGAACCTTTCATTTGGACATCATATGTGGAACAAGTATTCTTAGTTACTTTGCCTTTGGATCCTAGTTTTCAAGTTGTTGTGAAAATTTCCCAGTGAGTGTTTATATTTGAACAAGATAAACCTGAGACTGATCCTTTTATTTCCCAACTTCTTGATCAACATATTGTAGTTCAATGTGAACAAGATATGTATTGGCTCAGAGCAGCCCTATAGGAAGAAATGGTCGATTTTTAGGTTTAATAAAAGGTGTATAATTGGTTTCCTGCCAAACCTTTGACAGCCCCCACCCGCGGACACCCCCACCCCAAACAGCCCCCAACCCTCAAATAGCCCCCCTCACCCCAGATAGCCCCTGCTCACCACTGACAATCCCCACCCCCACACAACATCCACCACGGACAGCCCCCCCAGACACCCACCCCACCATCGAAATCCCCACAACACCCATCTAAAATACAATCCTTTTTTTACAAAATTTTATTTTTGTTTTATTGATTTTTTTGATTTTTTAAAATCCATTTATAACTAATTATTCTATCCCTTATTGTTTTGATGACTACTATACAAGTTAATTTTCTAAAAAACAATCCAATTTATCTTTTTGACATTGTGTATGACCGCCTTATTAATCTTTTGTACAATTGCAAACATGTCACAGGAACATGATGTAGATCAACATCATCCATGTGAGCCATCTACGTCTCAAATTAGAGGTATGACTGAATGTAACTGTTTTTGATTTTTATGTAATTTCTAGACACACACTCACAGATATGTATATATATATGCACATCTGTCAAAATATTTGTAAAAAAAATTCAACAAGATCGGACTCGACTTCTTATTCCTCTCATAAGAGAGGCCCTGGTCATGGAATTTTATCATGGAATTTGGACACATTCTATGATGTTTCATTTGATGACAGATTTCATCCTATGTGACTAACTTCCCTAACATTTATTCGTTAGCAGGGTAATATCATATTCAACCCTCATCTATTTCCATTATCCACACATGACTGGGATTCTATCCCTCATGATACATTAGATAGGCTTTGGAGGGAAGTTCAGGTAAGAAGACCAATTTAGTTTCTTCCCTATCTTTAAAAAAATCCTAACATGTGTGTTTTTTTCGTAAATTGAATAATCTGAAAGTGTTTCGTGATGGGTTTTGGAATGTGTATATGTGAAAATTTCGTAATATGGGGAAATATTATAAAGGAAATGTCAAGATGGAGCACTGGGTACCAAATATGGGTGCTGCAGCCATTATGGAAAAATTATCAAGGGGTGTTCACCCATCTCAGTTGCATGACATAGTGGCATATTGGTCTACTAAGGCTACCGCGGTTAGTATATTTATTTTGGTATATATATTCTCAAGAATTTGTGACATTGTATTTTCTTGAAATTTAAATTAATTTTATGTAGGAGGTGTCAGTATGACATTCCAAGAATCGAGCGTTGTAGGGACCACCTCACAGGATCGGGACACGTAACGTGTCTCAAATCCGACATGAGGTATTTATTATTCATTTTTTAATTATTTATTATGGTTTTGTGTTATATTATTATATTTTATTGATATACAGTTACAGGAGCAAGGTGCATTGACTGGAAAAATGTTGATGTGGATGGGGACTCATGATTGAAATGATAATGACTCTGCATCTCTTATAGTTAGTGCTTGTACTCATTACCAATACTTACATGAATATGTATATAAACATATAAATTTATAAATATGTAAATATTTCATAGGCTCAATTTGAAGTTGAGTTTGAACAACTTGCAGAGGATCAACGATAACTTCTCATGCGAAGGGATGAGATATTCAATCGCAGAATTGGTTGTGACAGACATGGATATAGTTTGACCTATGGAATGATGATTCCTCATTTTGTAGTGTCATAATCTGAGGTTTTCGGTCTAGTTGTTGTTCATATGACACAATAACTTTCAGATTTCGAGGCATGGTTTCGAGCTTCCGAGGAGATAAATGGGCAATTGATCGCTGAGGTTAGAACACTTCGGGAATATGTGAATCCGAGTACTGGTGCAGTAGATCATACGATGCAGGTTTATACTGAATTTATTTATTTTCTATATATTATTTTCTTTATTAGATCTTTATAATTTTTATTTGTCCTAGGACCATGGCACACCGGATTGAAGTAGCATCCATGACCGTGCATGACGCATCATATTCATGAGGTGTGTTTCTTTTATATTTATTATTGAATTAATGATATATATTGATTTATACATTAAATTTAGTTTTTAGGGTGGGGGGGGGTTTCCAGGGGTGGAAGGGATGTCTGGGGTTAGTGGGTGTTGTCCAGGGGGTGGGGGCTGCCCGGGGGTGAGGTGGGCTGTCTTGGGGGTGGTCGGGCTGTCCGGGGTTGGGGGGGTTGTCCGAGGGTGGGGTGGAGGGGTTGTCCGGGGGCTGTTCGGGGTGGGGGGGGGGGGCGGTGGGGGCTTCTGAATGACGTAAAGTATAATATTACACCTCAAGAATAATAATTAGGGTGTTTTGTGTGATTTCAAGTCATTCCAATGTCGTTCGGTAATCATTTGATCGTTAAATGCATGTTTTGGCCATTTACAACACACAGAGTGCATTTTCGTTCACTACGATCACACAACACCCCTGATTGACATGCCCTCGAACCGAACATTTATCAATTCACCTACCCTTTGTTGTAGTCTAATTTCATGGAATTATGAGGTTGTTTGGTAGGTTTTGATCACCCCTTGCATGCTTTTCAAGCGTGCCAGACACCTAAAAAACACATATTCAGTCGTATCACGCAAACTGCGCATCCGAATGACGTGTCATCTCTTTTTACAACTCATGAATAATAATTAGGGTGTATTATTGTGATTTCAAGTTATTATGATGTAGTTCGGTATGCATTTGACCATTAAATGCTTGTTTTGGCCATTTACGACACACATGGTCTGTTTTCGGTCACCGTGGTCACACAACACCTTTGATTGTTGTGTCATCTACCTGAATATTTCATAATTCACCCACCCTTTGTTTTTTTCTGATTACATCACATTCTAAGGTAGTTTGACTGGTTTTGACCACCCCACGCATGCCTTTCAAATGCTCTAAAAACCTAAAAAACCCATATTCAGTCCTGTCGGGAAAACCATGCATCCTAAGGATTTTTCGTCTCATTATAAACCTCATGAATAATAATTAGGTTGTTCTCATGCGATTTCAGGTCATGACGATGTCATTCGGTATGCATCTGACCATTAAACACATGTTTTGTCCATTTATGACAAGCTGAGTCTGTTTTCGATCCCTGCAGTCACATGACACCTCTGATTGACGTGTTTTATGCCCGACCATTTCACAATTCACCCACCATTTGTTTTCATCTGATTTCATGGAATTCTGAGGTCGTTCGGCTAGTTTTGACCACCACACACATGCTTTTCAAGCATGAAAAACACCTAATAAACACAAATTTAGATGTGTTATAAAAACCGTGTGTCTAAATGAGGTGTCGTCTCCTATTACACATTAAAAATAATAATTAGTGTGTTCTTGGGTGATTTCAAGTCATTATAATGTCGTTCGTTATGCATTTTACCATTATACACATGTTTTGGTCATTTACGACATGCAGAGTTCTTTTTTAGTCACTATGGTCACATAAAACCTCTGATTAACATGCCATCTACCTGAACATTTCACAATTCACCTACTTTTTTTGTCATCCGATTTTAGGGAATTCCAAAGTTGTTAGGCTGGTTTTGACCACCACACACACGTTTTTCAAGCGAGTCGAACACCTAAAATACAGATATTTAGTCATTCCACACAAACCGCATGTTCGAAGGACATGCCATATCCTATCACACTTCACAAATAATAATTAGGGTGTTCTCGTGTGATTTTAAGTCATTCTGATGTCGTTCGTTATGCATTTGACTGTTAAATGCATGTTTTGGCATTTTACAACACACATAGTGCGTTTTTGGTCACAACGATCACACAAAACATCTGATTGACGTGTAATCTACCATTCCATTTCAAAATTCACCCACCCTTTGTTTTCATCCTATTTCATGACATTCCGTGGTCATTCGGCGAGTTTTGACAACCACACGCATGCTTTTCAAGCACGCCAAACACCTAAAAAACACATATTTAAATGTGTCATGCAAATCGTGCATTTGAATGATGTGTCATATCCTTTTACACCACAAGTATAATAATTAGGGTGTTTTCATGTGATTTCAAGTCAATCCGAAGTCATTTGGTATCCATTTGACCATTGGATGAATGTTTTGGCCATTTACGACATGCAGAGTGAATTTTTGGTCTCCACGGTCACATGACACCTATGATTGACATGTCATCTGTCCGACCATTTCACAATTCACTAAACCATTGTTTTTGTCTGATTTCCTAGCATTCTAATGCCTTTAAGCTGGTTTTGACCACCCCATGCATGCTTTTCCAGCGCACCAAACTCCAAAAAAACACATATTCTACCATTCAGCACAAACTGCACGTCCAAATGATGCATCTTCTCCTAGTACACATCACCAATAATAATTTAGGTGTGTTCCTATGATTTAAAGTCAAGAAGTTTCCATTCGGTATACATTTGACCGTTAAACACATGTTTTGGTCATTTATGACACGCAAAGTGAATTTTCGATCACCGTAGTCACATGCCACCTCTGATTGACAGTCCACCTATCCAACTGTTTCACAATTCGCCCACCCTTTGTTGTCATCCATTTTTATGGTATTCTGAGGTTTTTTGGCTAGTTTTGACCACCCCACGCTAGCTTTTCAAGTCTGCCAAACACCTAAAAACACATATTTATCCATGGGACGTTAACCGCACATATGAAGGACGTTTATCCTCCTTTTATACCTCACGAATAGTAATTAGATTGTTATAATGTGATTTCAAGTCATGTCTATGTCGTTCGGCATGCATTTGACTGTAAAATGAAGTTTTTGGCCATTTATCACAGGCGGAGTGCATTTTTGGTTTTCGCGATCACACAACATCTCTTATTGACGTGATGTCTTCCTGACCGTTTCACAACCTACCCACCCTTTTTTGTCGTCATATTGAATGGCATTCTGAGGTCGTCGGGCAGTTTGACCACCCCACACATGCTTTTTATGTACGCCAAACACCTAACAATCACATATTCATTTGTTCCACACAAACTGCATGTTCGACTGACGTTTAGTCTAGTCTTACACCTGAAAGATAATAATTAGGGTGTTGTCATATGATTTCAAGTCATCCCTATGTCATTTGATATGCATTTGACCGTTAAACGCATGTTTTGGCCTTTTAAGACACGCGGAGTGCGTTTTCCATCTCCGTGGTCACACGACACCTCCGATTGATGTGTCGTCTACCCACCCATTTTACAATTCACCCACTCTTTGTTGTCTCCCAATTCCATGGCATTCCGAGATCGTTTGGCCAATTTTGACCACCCCACGCACGCCTTTCAAGCGCGCTTAAAACCTAAAAAACAAATATTTATATGTTCCATGAAAAATGCACATCGAAATGATGTTTCGTCTCCTTTTACACATCAAGATTAATAATTAGGGTGTTCTTGTGTGATTTCAAGTCATTCGGATTTCATTCGGTATGCATTTGACTGTTAAATTCATGTTTTGGCCATTTACGAAACGTGAAGTGCGTTTTCGGTCACCATTGTCACATGACACCACTGATTGACATGTCCTCTGCCTGACCATATCACAATTCACCAACCCTTTGTTTTCAACAAATTTCATGGCATTCTGAGGTTGTTTCATAGGTTTTGACCACCCCATGCAAGCTTTTCAAGCTCGCCAAACACACAAAAAAGTAATATTCATCCGTGATATGCAAACCACGCATCTGAATGACGTGTCGTCTACTTTTACACCTCACCAATAATAATTAGGGTGTTTTCCTTGGATTTCAAGTAATTCTGATGTCATTCGGTATGCATTTGATTGTTAAACACATATTTTGGCCATTTACCACACACGAAGTGCGTTTTCGGTCACCATGGTCACATGACACCTCCAATTGACGTGTCTTCTGCACGAACATTTCACAATTCACCCACCCTTTGTTTTGGTCCAATTTCATGACATTCCATGATCATTCAGCCAGTTTTGACCACCCCACACATGCTTTTCAAGTGTGCCAAACACCTAAAAAACACATATTCTGTCGTGATGTGCAATCCACACATTAGAAGGATGTTTTGTCTTATCATACAACTCATGAATAATAATTAGGGTGTTTTTGTGTGATTTCAAGTCATGCCGATGTCGTCGAGTATGCATTTGACCGTTAAATTCATGTTTTGGCCATTTACGACAGGCAGAGTGCGTTTTCGGTCACCGCGATCACACAACACCTCTGATTGACGTGATGTCTACCCAACCATTTCACAATTCACCAACCCTTTGTTGTCGTCCCATTTCATGGAATTCTGAGGTTGGTCAGCTAGTTTTTACCACCCCACACACACTTTTCAAGCCCGCCAAACACCTAAAAAACACATATCCATTCATGCCATGAAAACGACACATCATAAGGACGTGTTATCTCCTCTTACTCATCATGAATAATAATTAGGGTGTTTCTTGTAATTTCATGTCATGTAGATGTCATTCGGTATGAATTTTACAGTAAATTGAATGTTTTGGCCATTTACGACAGGCAGAGTATGTTTTTGGTCATCACAGTCACACGAAACCTCTGATTGACATGTCGTCTGCCTTACCACTTCATAATTCACCCAACCTTTGTTGTCGTCCATTTTCATGGCATACAGAGGTCGTTCGGCCGATTTTGACCACCCCACACACACTTTTCTAGTGTGACAAACACCTCAAAAACACATATTTAGCTATGTCGTGCAAGCGATGCATCTGACTGATGTGTTGTCTCCTCGTACACCTCACCAATAATAATTAGGGTATTCTCATGTGATTTCAAGTCATTATGATGTCATTCAGTATGTTTTCGATAGTTAAACACATGTTTTTGCCATTTACGACAAGAGGAGTGCATTTTTAGTCACCTCGGTCACACGACACCTCTGATTGACATTCCGTCTTCCTGATCATTTCACAATTAACTCACCCTTTGTTGTTGTCTGTTTTCATGGCATTCCGATGTTGTTCAGCCATTTTTGACCACCCCAAGCAAGCTTTTCAGGCGTGCCAAACACCTAGGAAACTCATATTCATAAGTGTTGCACAAAACATGTATTTTAATGATGTTTCGTCTCCTCTTACACCTCAAAAATAATAATTATGGAATTCTCATGTGATTTCATGTCATTCTGATGTCGTTCGGTATGTATTTTACCATTAAACGCATGTTTTGGTCATTTATGACTCATAGAGTGTGTTTTCATTTACATGGGTCCCACAATAGCTCTGATTGATATTCCGTATGCCTGATCATTTCAAAATTCACCCACCCTTTTTTGTTGTCCAATTTCATGGCATTCCGAAGTCGTTCACCTGGTTTTGACCACCCCACGAACACTTTTCAAGCACACCAAACACCTAAAAACACATATTCTGCCATGCCATGAAAACCATGTGTCCGATGGAAATGTAGTCTACTATTACACCTCACAAATATTAATTGTTCTGTTCTTGTGTGATTTCAGGTCCTACCAATGTCATTTGGTATGCATTTGACCGTTAAACGTGTGTTTTGGCCATTTACAACACATAGAGTGCGTTTTTAGTCACTACAGTCACACAAATACTCTGATTGATGTGTCGTCCGCCTGAACATTTCACAATTCACCCACCCTTTGTTGTTGTCTGATTTCATGGAATACCAAGGTCGTTTGGCCAGTTTCGACCACCCTTGGCATGCTTTTCAAGCACGCCAAACACCTAAAAACACATATTCAGCTATGCCGCACAAACCACACGTCTGAATGATTTGTCGTCTCCTCTTACACCTCACGAATTATAATTAGAGCTTTCTCGTGTGATTTCAGATCATTATGATGCCTTTCATTATGAATTTGATAGTAAAACGTATGTTTTGGCCATTTACGACACATAGAGTGTGTTTTTGGTCACCACAATCACATGACACCTCTAATTAACGTCTCATCTACTCGATTGTTTCACAATTCACCCACCCTTTGTTGTCGTCTATTATTATTTCATTTTGAGGTCGTTCGGCCAGTTTTGACCACCCCATGCTTGCTTTCCAAGTGTGCCAAACACCTAAAAAACACATATTCAGCAGTGTCATGAAAACCGCACGTCTGAATGACATGTTGTCTCCTCATAAACATTACCAATAATAATTAGGGTGTTTTCCTATGATTTTAAGTCATGTCAATTTCGTTTAGTATGAATTTGACCATTAAACGCAAGTTTTGGACATTTACGACACATGAAGTGCATTTTTGGTAAAAATGATCACACGAAACCTCCGATTGATGTTCCGTCTACCCGACTCTTTCACAATTAACACACCCATTATTGTCGTCTAATTTGATGAAATTCTGAGGTTGTTCGGATGGTTTTTACCACCCCACGCATGATTTTCAAGCAAGTCAGACACCTAAAAACACATATTCAGGTGTGTCGTGCAAACCGCATGTCTGAATGACGTGTCATCTCCTCTAGGGGGCATATGGGGTTGGGGACTGTCTGGGGTGGGGGCTGTCCGAGGGTGAGGGATGGGGTCCGGGGGGGGGGGGGTTGTCTGAGGGTGAGGGGGGATATCTGAGGGTGGGGGGATAGGGTAACCTGCAAACGCCACCCTAACGCCCTAATGGCATATTAGTGTAACACCGTAATGAAAAAAATGGCCTAATGGCATATTAGCCTATTGAACTAATGGACAATTGACAAAATTCCCAAATTCCCTAACAGCCCAATTTTATTTTTATATATATACTATCATAAAATATATGTACAATTTTCATTTTCATTCTTTAGTTGTTTCATTTGTATCTTATAGTATGTTTATTTAAGTAGAAGATTCGAAATGATTAGAGATATTGGGATCGATGTATGTGAAGAAGTATGTCCGTCATTTACTATTTTTGAGGAACCCGATGTTTATGCTATTTTGAATTGTTTTTCATAGTCAATTTAGATGTGTTTCTTCTGTTCGACAATAGTTTTTGTGTTTCCTAGAAATGTGATGTATAAATGAATATTTTTTCAAAAAAATCCATGTTTTCAGCCTCCATTTGAGGTCGTTATTGGAAAATACCAACAGCAACCACCAATGGAAGATTCTCTACGCCTATTTTTTGGTCCCCTAAAGCGACTTCCACTGGAAGTCGCTATAGGCCAACCCAACAATGACCACCAGGCGATTGCGGTGGACATAATTTCTGGTCACCTATAGAGACCGCTAGTGGCAGTCGTTGTAGCCCTAATGCGATGGGCCCAATAGGATAACCACTGGCAGTCGCAAGGCAGTCGCTGTAGGGATACAGTGACCACCAATGGTGATCACTATAGGCCCAATTTCTAGTAGTGAATTACACATGTAGAAAAAATAAAAAGGGTACCTTGAACGATATCTGGATAGCATTGCACTGGAAATGCTAACACATGAAGCTTACTAGGACCTGCTTCACAACCTCTCTAACCCTAATGATGACCAACTCCACAATATATCTCTTCTCTCTATGGATTAAGAGCATCCCATATTTATCCTATACCTACCCCTTCTGATCTATTATAATTTAACCCTTGTGTAACCTATTGTTGCTACCTCTATTGGAACTACCAAAATAGAGAAACATGAAGCAGAACACCTGATACACATCGATTTCTCATAAATATTGGGCCATCTCGGTCTTTAGAAACAAAATAACACATGATCCCATGGAATGGTCTGAGAGCCACTTTTACTAGAGAAAAATAAATACTGAGGGTGGGGATTTACCCCGTTCAAATAGAAACACTTCTTCATTAAAAACATGTAACCTCAGACTATAGATCTCCCTCACTAGGAATCCTATCATCTCACGTATTATGACGATGTGGTTCTGGATATCATCCTCTTAATGACCTATACCCCTTCCAACACCTCAAGATTTGTCTTCAGTATAAATAGGGTTACCTGGACTTTATCTCTTGTCTCAAATCCTCCTAAAAAATCTAACATGGCCTCCTCATCTGGAAACTGGTATGAAGAATATCACAAAAAGATCATGAAATGGATAATGAACTACCACACACTATAGCTCCCCTATCGAAGGGTGAACATCTCATGGTGAATGGATACATTCGTTGTTGAAGAAAGAAACTAGGCTCTAAAATGATCTGAAAACTTCTCCCATGAGACTACCGACTCCTCGCGAACCCTGAGGAATATAAACCACCAATACCTAATTGATCCATGTAGTATCGTCACAACAAACAATACCTAGTTCTCCATTCGAGCACAAATCAAACTGGAAGGTATTTCAACCTCCACCAACCCGTCCTCCTTTACTACATGTAAAACAGAGACATCGCATTCTTGTAGGCTATAGTGCTAGAACACTTTGTGTGTCTTCCTCCAGAAGTCATCATCATAAACATCTACTCTATGGATTTATGCTATCACAACCATATGAGCATCATTTGTGCGAACCTGAAAAGGACATCGTCCTCGATCCATACCTACTAAAGAACAAACATTTAGAGATCCCAAACCTAGAATATGGAATACTTTAACATTAATTAATTTTTTTCTTTTATTTATTTTAGGTTAACTTAACCCACGACCTACCCATTAAAACAGATGCACATTGATGAATGATGCATGATACTTCCCATGGTCTCTACCCAACAACAAGTATCACCTAGTTTAGGATCGACATTAAACTTAATGATCCTTGCATCAGATCCTATAGGCCCCAAAAACCAATGTCTCAGTTGGTATTCAGTGCCTATAGATCTTTCTAGACATTACTAACACTATTGCCCCTCCAACCTACGTAATCTCAACTATTCCTAATTCCAAAATCAATCATTCCCCCCAACCAGACCTTTGATTCAATTCTCTCATGACCCCCTACCAACAAAGTGTACCCCTCTGGGGCTGGAAATTTGAGAAGAGTGATAATGAACCCCAAGTCCCACCCCCAGTAGGCCCTGGGTTGGAAAATATAACCAAGGGTAAAATAAACACACTTATTGGAGGCATTAACCTCTATGAGAATACATGCAGAAGTGATAGATAAGATAGAAATCAACCAAAACCTTATCAAACTACAACAATAAAGAAATCCCCAATAAAAAAAATGTAATTTCATGCAAAACTACTACAACTGAAAGGTGGAAAACTACATGTTCCGAAGGAAAGTAAAACAACATCGACCATGAAACCCAAATAGCTCCTGCAAACCCCAAGCTATTAGTAACTAGCTGGAACTCAAAACTTCTCCAAGTTACCTAAAAAGAATTTATATATATAACATAGGGTATGTATAAATTTATAGTCAGTAGGATACTCCCTAGATCCTCTCGTGGAAAAGTAATGAAATCATGATAAAGAACAGTGAACAAAAATTAAAAAAACTCATCAATTAAACAGGTTTAATAAATTCCCATCCTCACCATGGATACTCTCACTATTTATTTCATACAATAGTATAAAATATAATAACGAATATCAAGGGTACACCTGTACCACTTCTCCCCTAGTTTTCAACTTTTCCCCAATGTCGTACAACCTGAGAATCTCTCCCCATAATGTCTTACTGACAGACACTAGGGTGTATCATGATAATACACACCACATGAGTCAACATGCTCCTCATTCATCACACCACGACGTCCGTGTAACAAAAGTATCCAATATGTTTTCAGGAGACACCAAATCTCAAATAACATGTATCATATGTCGTGTTTTATACCTCAAGCCATTACAGCCTATACACTATGTAAGGATCCTCAAGCCATCATAACCTATACATGTAACACCTATAGTAATCTGTCAGAAACTACTTCTAGAATATAGGTTCGTGAATAAACACAAATCAATATAAACCTCTACAAACATATATGGAGAATACTAACCATCATGCTTACCAGAACAAGTAACCACAAAGAGAAGAGAGTGGGGATAAATGGGATAGTTATCCATTCATCTTCCCACCTGGATGTTGGGGAAAACACCATGAGGACTTAGAATCCCTAGGGTTTTAGTAACACTAACCGATAGGGTGGAGTAGAATATAGAAACAAAAAATTTATGTTGTATAATATAGATCACAAACACCCTATGGGAAAAATCTAGTCTTAAAATCAACTACAACTAAATTCTCTCATACTCCCATATTGCATTGTTAAGACAATATTTCCTACAAGCACACAATCATTTAAAGAGTATAATTAAGTTACATTATCCCATTTTATCAGTTTCAAGTAATGTTATTTAATTATTTAACCATTAAATAACAATTATCATTTCCCACATTTCATTACATTATCACCACAACAATGATCCATGCCCTCCAAGAATAACCCTATTGAGTCAACAACCTCATAGAGTCATAACATCAGCATTGTACACCGACAAGCTCCAACCCTAAGGGTTAATCATCATTTATTCATTTATTTAACAACATTACCATTTTTAATAATTCCATGTATTCTAAGAAAGTGTTATAGGCTACCAAATGCAATGGGCTCAACAGGGTGAGTAGATGATAAACTCATCAAGTCCTTTACACCTATACTTGGAGCGTACACCCATCTATCCTTCAGAATTTAAACACAAAAATCACATGGTATACCTCGCACGTCTTTCCATCTTTTGGAAGAAGGGTAAGAAAGACCATGTGCATCATGCAATGGGGAATATATGGCAGATAAAAAAGCAACATATTCAATAGGAACCACATTCACATCAATGAGTATTCTCAGTCTCAACCCATTCGATCATCCTTATTATCCTCCCCGATACCCCCATGAATTAACTAATGCATCTACCCTCTCTATGAATCAACTACTTGCACAACCATTAGGCCTCCATGCACCTAAATACTATAATAAATGTATTGGATCAGTCATCGCTGGATCACGTTACATATAGGAATCCTTTCTCCCATAACCAAAAATATTGTTTCTAGAGTACATCAAAAGAGGTAGAAAAAACATAGCAACATTCTCTCTGCCACAAATCAAGGCATTCATATTTCACACAAAACGATCTCCCACTGGTCCAAATAATAAGAACTCAGCCTTTATATGAATGTGGTAAACTCAGGCCCTATAAGGCATTCACATAATCACACAACTGATACTTATTCAAACTTGAATTAACATAATCGTTATTCATATGTTCCAACAATGGGAAACCTACGCAACAAGCTATAACCAAATTAATTAAATAAAAAATTTATCTTGAATTTAACACTTTTATCATCAAGAATCTACATGATTCATGTTTTTCATTCCATTAATGTATACATGCTCACTTGATTCAATTTGATTATCATCAAATTACAAGAACAACTCAATTCTTAAACAAGCGTCTTTATCTTTTAGCTAATTAATTATCCATTACTTCCATCATAAAATTCTTTTCCAATTTCTATGAAGAACAATAATATAAAAAATAAATTCATAGATATAAAACTATCTAAAAAGTCATGAGGAAACCCATTATCATGGAATAAAACAAATTCATCACTACAAGGTCGATACTAATTTATTTAATATGATTCATATTACTATTCTGTCAATTTCACTGTGATCTAAGTAAAAAAATGATGCTAACTATACAATTTCACATAAAATAAATAGATAATAATTGAATCCCCTACCTCAAAATGTTGCTGACGTTCTTCACATGAGAATAGATCAAAGTAATAGATCCTGATCACCACTCCCACAACAATCGCATCCAACTGAGGAAGATGAGTCACAACTACATCAACCAAACACCAAGAAAACTCAAATAAAAACATAGAGATCTGGCACCATCACATTGAAAGTGGAAATAGAAGGAAACATATCTATGAAACCTCATGAATTGAGGTATATCATACCTTATATCGATGATTGATCACTACAGATCAATGAAGTGTCCTATGGATCATTCATTGATTATAGAATCCCCAAAATGCTGAAGAGAGGGTCATCAGGTTGCTTCGGGTTGAGGGGGAGCAATTGTAGCTGTAGGTTTTGACAAAAACCGAGTGGATGGAAAATATATAAAACAAACAATATCAGGGAATTACACAACATATAATCCAATTTCATGTCCTACAAATTCCTTAAGGATAAAATCTACTAAAAACACATTACCTAAACATTTTATTCACTTTTTCAGACCCTCAAACATTTCACACCATGAATTCCTCTTTCATAGTGCGAAACAACCTATGAAACTGGATGTCACATTATGTAATGATATTACATGATGTGTAATCCCCTCTTTCTAGCTTTTCCTTAACCAAATTTCTCTAAGCTTCTTCCGAGCCACCTCTGAGCACTTCGACCTTCAAAAACACAGAAAGGGATGATCTACAGAGTTCCATTCCCTTATATTTATATTCAGAGATTATGGGCATTATTAAAGATGTCTATAATGAAAATCTCTAGAAGAGGATCAAAAAGTTTGTTTGAGTAATTTCTATCTCTTGATTATAATGATATTATTAATTACATATGAAAGGAATGATGTGTTATGGAATATGACTATGATACCTAGTTCATGGTGTATGAGGGAATTTGAATGATTATTGTATTAATGTGTTGATATTTAGATAATTATATTTTATATGAATTTCAACAAAGATTTTATTATTATAAGGGTCATTAATTATGTATTATTATAATGTAGAATAATTTATTTATAGATTTTGAAGCATAAGATGAATAGTTCCATGAAATGGTATTATGTGAAAGTATCTATTTTTGTAAACACATGATGGTGGGAAGGTAACCCTTAATATGTTATTTATTTTTTAAAAATAACTATAATGATTTTATTAAGGGATTGTATTGGTAAACCTAAAATTGGATATTCATTTGATATTTTATAATATCATTTTTAGATATTTCTGCATCTCTAGATTTATGGAATATATTCTATAAACAGATACATTGTTTTGGAAGTCTGAATTTTTTTAATTAATGTTTTCAATTGATAAAAGAACATAAATATTTGTATTGTGACATTAACAGAAATTTTAAATTTTCTAGAGAATATAATTTTGATTTTGAAAATTTAGTGACCTTCCTTCTAAATTTTTAGATATTTTATTTTCGGAGACCTATTTTAAAGGATTCATAATATTAACTATTTAAAAAATGGAAAAGGATGAACTCTTTGGTGTTATTTTCTATGTTTTAAATATTAATGTATTATTGGGTAACATGTGATACTAATTATGGATTTGGAAAATATACAAAGATAGGAGGAATGGATTTTCATTCTTTTATGGATCTAATGATTAGTTGGAAGTAAATATTTATGATTTATGCATAAAACAATTTATATTATATATTTATTTCATAGAGTTAGATAGAATGTAGTATTTCATATAAGAATAACCAATGAATAAAATTATTCCTATAAAATATAATGACATCAGGTGTGACTAATTTCTTATGAAAATTGTCAATATTATAAAGTAATTCCTTATATTTTGGAAAAAGGTTAATGTGAAGAAAATGTAATACTATTACCTCTCATTCAATCATAGATTTAAGACTTTTTGGTTGAATTTTTTTTATTGATTATTCAAATTATTGTCATTAATGATCTCCAAATCACTCCATATGTATTTAGGAATTTCTTCCATTTATATATTTTTATATTCCACTAATGTTTTCCATCACATAAACCTAGTTATGTGATATATTTCATATGACCATTAATCGTAAATTTCAATCTTATGATGAGTATGATTAAATGTACCTCATATAATATGGTTTTGAAAAAAAATTAATTTCAAATTTAAAAACCATTATTATTGTGATCATGATTAAATTGTGAGGAGGTAATTTATTTATGGGGGTATATTGAAACAACATGAAATTTTAAAAGAGGAGCTACTAGTTCGATTTCATATAGGATGTGAAACAACATGATTAGAAGAGTATTTATCACCAATATAAATTATATATATATATAAAAATAAATTCAATATATCTAATATCTTTTGATACATGTAACAATGAGATTAAATTAAATGTGATACTCAATTAAAATATTATTAATCAATCATGACATTTATAACTTAGAAGTTACGTTGGAGAGTATTAATAGGGAAAACTAAATTATGGAAATTATATTATTTAAATATTTATAAATATACATAATTTGTTATGTGTTGATTAAAAAATAAAATAAGAACCATTTGAATGAAAATGAAGTGATTTTGGAATTATCAGGGTTTTCTAAAATGTAGTTTAGTCGCACTTAGCGCACTGAAAAAAATTATTTTTACCAATTTAATAAAATTTTTTAATAACTTTTTTTTACTATTTAAAATTCAAATATAAAAAATTTCATTGGGATAGTTTTTATAATTTTATGAAAAGATTATATTATTGGCTAATAGTTAAAAAATAATTCTTTTTAATGGAAAAATCCTTTACATTAAAATTATATTAAATTTTAAATTAAACTTTAAAATATATTAAATTTAAAATTACATAAATTATGTTAAATTTTAACTAATTTATGTCATTAGAAAAAATTTAATATTTAGTTCGAATATTAATAATTTTGAATCAATTTATTTTAATCATTGGAAAACCCTTTTTTAAAAACTTCTCCCATTATAATTTGAAATTTAATTATACCACTTATATAAATTTAAATTGAAAAATGGATTTAATATTTCAAATAAAAATAATTTATATTATATAATAAGTTCAAATTAATTTTTTCCATAATGAATTGTGAAAATTGAAAAAATGAATTATCGATATTATGGTTAAAACAGGTTTACAGAGGGTTAAAATAAAATGAGAATAGTTAAAAATAACTCAAAACATATGTAAGTTTAAATTTATATAATTAATTATACCTAATCACATATATGGTTTTCTATTGACCCATTTTTGGGTCTTGTGACATGTAAAAATTTTGGGTACACGTTATTATTTTCAAAAAGATAATGTTTTTCCTCTCCCCAACTTATAAATGGCCACCCACTTTCCTCTACTCTTAACACATATAAAACCATTTGGATCAGAAAATTATTTCCCCAATACCTTTTTCAACCCTCTCCTAACATCTTAGAATAATTTCTTAATTATTAATATGACCTAGAATGGATTTTGGTTCTAACATTAATAATTTTTCTGAAGAAGTGGTGATATCATTAAATGAGCATTTTAATTGTATATCTTATTCCACCTCTATAAATTTTATTTAATCAAGATTATATAAAAAAATACTATATATAAGATAATTATATTTTATTATGATAATATCAAGACATACACCAGTCACCTCTTATATAATTTGGGCAATGAAATTAGAAATCAGGTGTATGGGGAGACTAATTCCTTGTGAACCAATGTAGTTTATTTTTCATCACCACATCTCTCTGCTGGATATGGTGGTAGAATTAGAATATTTATGTTATATATAATTCATAATTATTTTTATTAATTTATAATATCACATATACCTTCTTACATTCTATTTTCATGGTGGATATAATTACATCACTTGTGAGTACATCACACTACCACCTAATCAAGTGATGTCATTTTTTTCTCATTAGGTTTACAAGAGTTGTAATAAAGAAAATGTTAATTAAAATATTTAATATTTATTACCAACCAATTTTTCTATGAATATAATATTTCACTGAATTTCCTACCTTCAATCTACTGGAAAACAATATCATCACTCCTGTATATGTGTAGACTACATCCTCTACCTAGCAATATAACATGTTTTTAATTTTATTTTTACATTGATGGAAATAAGGGTGGATTTGATAAATATAAATTATATATATAACATATTAATTATTATATACAAGTTAAATATACTTATATTCCTTTGGTTTCATCCATCAAGACTACGGAAATAATGTTTAAGCATATGTACGACATACCCTCTCTGAGTACATGGAAATGTATTTTCTATAATTATGTTTAATGGATTAATATAAATACAAATATATTTAATATATATTATATTTAGATCAATTTTTAAATTTTGGAGATGATGTAACAATTACCAATATAAAAGGACTAAAATTACCAAACAAAAACTGAAAGGAAAAATGTTGAAATTATAACCCGAAATATGTATGTTTATAATGAATTGTTATTAAATTTGTCATAAAAGATTATAAGTAAATAATATATTGTATGATATATAATAATATGGTTATATAATATAAATAACATAGTTATATATTTATTATAAATGAGGATCAGAAAAATTAAAAGGAAGTCGATCCTAAGGTTATGTTTCTCATCTCATATTTACTCCTATTAGACATATTCCATATCTACCAGTTTTTCTTTTTATGTTGTGTATATAAATCTATTTTAATATTTTATATAATTAATATATTTATATTCATGGTATTTAATGTTTAATTTTGTTTTAGTTCTTTTATGGTGATTGTGATACAAAATGTTACAAACTGTTAAGGGTTTATATTACAATCTAATCATTATTTCAGAATGATTATGTTAAAGACTCTCTTGAAGGAATTATTCGATATTTATATAGTAGATTAATATATTTTAATATCCTATTCTAATTAATGATAATTTTAATTAATTTTAATATTTTTCCTTGAGTTGGTAAAAATATAAAGGATATTTTTTATGAAATGCAATGATTATTTCTACTTTTAGTCAAAAAGAATTTCATCCAAATGATTGTTTAATAAAATTGTTTTAAATTTGTGTTAAATTTATAAAATTAATATATTATAAAAAATTTTAAACATTTTTTTTATTTTAAAAAAATATATGTAATGTAATATTCATGCCTTTTTCCAAACAATACCCATTTAGATTTTTTTGAAAATGTGAAAGGAATCCTTATTTTAATGTATAACATTAATATGTTTTTTCCATAAAAAATAAATGTTTTAATGGATCCGTTATATTTTTAAAAAAAAATTTCAATAAAATTTATTTTTATAACAACTTGTGATAATTTATTTTTAAAAATGGAACTTCAAATTGAAAAGGTTCTCTTCCACAAGAATGTTTAAAATAATCTATTCATTGAGTTTGTAGTCCACAATGACAAAAACCCTTGTAATACTTATGATTCACATGGGATATGTTGTAATAAAACCATCATTATTATTTAAGACAATTTTTTTATTAGTTTAATAAGATATTTATTATTGTTTTACCATTCATCGTATCATGTTGGATGGTTTAAGGTTATGTTATTGGGTATGGTATATATAAACATTCTATATGTAAAATTTTCACTGTAAATGTTTATTTTAATTATGTTTCACCCATTTAATAATAGGAATGCATTAGAATTACTAAGTGGAGGTTAGGGCCTAGAATTACATATCCCCTCGATATATCAATCCGTATCATGAGGCAAATCATTTGGCCTAATTGAATTTAGTTTTAACTATACTTTTAAATTATCTTGTGAAAGGTCATAATATTATGTTTTAGTTATTCATATTTATTATTTACTTTATTATAGTATTATTTATTTATGTCTGTGTTATTATTATATATGTTAGAATTTCAATTGATAAGTTTCAAGATCATGTGGTTATATATAGGATTTATTTGATCATCATTTATTCCAGCCATATTATTCCCATGTTATTATTCAAATAACATGTGTTTAAATTTTATAATTTTCCATATTCAATATGATTATTTATTTATTATAGAATCATCTATACTCATACCACTTCTATGAATTTTATATCACCCCTTTCATAAGTTTTAATTTCCCCCGGATACAATGAACTGTTTTCTGATTGATTTGTAGGGACATGCTAAGGGGAATAATGGTGTTCTAAAAAACACTCATTATATTTTATGTTTTCAAATATAATGTGATATTAAATTAAGTGTCTAGTCTACCAAAACTAAAAATATATACATTACTTTGCGATGTGATTCCTTGTATCTTATTCAAAATTATCAAAGAATCCACCACATTTATGGTACTAGGGTAGGGGTCATTTCAATCCTTCTTCATCAAATAAATATTTATATGTGGAATCCCTATTTCAAAAGTGATAATATAATGAATGATAAATCATATATGTTTATAATAATTTAAAGATGGATGAGAGTGATTATCACACAATGTTTATTTGAAAATTGAAGCATTACTTAGATATCTTCTCCACCTACTTATCTCCCAATATCAGTGCCCCCAATATTCAGTTAATTCATTAAAAAAAGTATGTTTAGGGTGTATTTATAGATGAACCCCCAAATACATGGTGATTTGAAAATAATTGACAATTGTAAATTTCACCAACTATAATTAATTTTCACACCATGTAAATTTCTTTTCCTCTAGTAATTGATGGATTGGTGATCATGAGATGGATCAGTGGAAAATATATCAGGTGACTGATGTTGTATAATGTGAGATATTCTAAATTAATTTCATATTCACATGATGTCATATAGAAATTCCCCCACCATTCTAATATTATTATTATTCTTGATTTGGACCATGGATTACACAATGATTCATTGTCGTGAATTTTATAGTGTTATTAACATTGTATAATTGAATTAATATATGAAATAAATTACATGGATATATTTATGTTAATAAAATTACAATCAAATTTAATGACATAATAATTTGAAATCCAAGCATGATGAAATACTCAAAAAATATTGATCACCTAGGGTGATGTTTACAATGAAATTTTTGAATTTATTGTTTGGATCAGTTGAAACAAAATAAACTTGAAGTGTAATTTACATATCATTAAACGAAATTGAAACATGTATCCAAACATTCTATCCCATGTCACACTAATGCTCATTAGACATCATATTTATAATATAATTTATTCTATTATATCAGATGATGTGAGTACTACTATCCTCTCTCAATACTCTATGGGAACTGAATTGTCTTTTCTTGATTCTCCTCCATTGTTCCACCAGGAATGGTGTGCCACTTATTGAAAAATATGAATATCATGTAAAAATATTTTATCTTTTTAGTTGTATATTAAATTTACTACACAAACAAATGCCTCAATACCATAATAGTTTACGGACCTTGGACACTAGGAACCAAACATTCTAATTTAGAGAAAGATCATTAAAATATCCCACAAATATCCTACTATAACGTTTTGTTTTAGTTTTATCAGGTACTCCAATAAATTCATTATTGTTTTACCCTCCATTGGGATTGAGAGGATACCAATAATAGAGAAGTAAGAGATTTGTTGTACTTTAACTAGGAACGTGTCATTTTTTCAGGCTATAGAATTATTTCATGCCATGTAACAAGGATTCTTGTCAAGTAATTGTTACCTAGTTCAAATCATGAAAGGGACCACACTGTAAAAGATTACACATCATGGATGGTGGTTTCACATTTTGACTACTTTAAATGAATAATTGTTTATCTAAGGTGACAGATATGTCAACATACCTATCTATCATGGGCCTCATGACATGAATGGAGGAATCACGCCATATAATAGCCCATGTATAGTTTTTAAATATAGTGTGAAGCTATTTTTTTCAATTCTTTTGCTAGTTCTTCATGGCTCTCAACCTAAGGCAGTTCAAGGGAATTTTTAAGAGTCTCAACCCCTTCTAGATCGACCCATTTGACACTCGATCTCTGTTTTAGTTGCGGTACATCTCTTTAGGTAAGTTAACATTTTTTTCCTTCATTGCCGTTGATCATGATATCATTGTTAGGTGACGTCTTTGGATTCATTGGTATAAGTTGGTTGATTTTTTTTGGTTTTTTCCTCAATCAATTGTGTAATCTCGTTCCAAAGTCCTTTTCTTCCATTGGTTATGGTGCTTCAGGTGTTCTTCGTTGAGGTATGTGGGTTTCCTCTCTTCCTCTAACCCCTTTTCATCTAAATTGAATCATTTTCTATTTGGAATCGATTCTAGGGAATTTGTTTATGTTGTTGGGTTTTTTTGGTTTTAGATTATGTTACTAGTTTGTATGACCTGAGTTTGGAGGTAGGTGTTTCTATATCTAGAAATTAATAAATGATCATTTTTTTCATTAAAAATAGATTCATATTGAATTTAGCATGATTTTTTGGGTGTGTTGAAAAGGGTTATCAAGAAAAAATTTGGTTTCCCTAGTTATTATAAATGGAGAGAAAATGGGGTTTTTAACAAATTGAAATGGAATTTGTGAAATGGTTTTCAAATTATCTTCAATGATTTAGAATAAATTGTGAAAAAGGGCACATGGGATACCTTGGGCACATAGGTGGTGGGATTAACATGGTAACATATTACTTTGTTTTTTGATTATAAAGTAGGTATTTTTTAGGGATTTCCAATGTTCCCTAGGCCCACATTTCAAGATGATCGATATTAACATTTGGTGGGGGTTAATCATGTGGTATTACTATACTTCTTAGGCTTGTTATACTAGGATCGTAATTTGTGCACTTGATTTATTTATTGTTGTACAAGTATAATGTGGCATGGACCTATAGGATTCCTTGGTGTTATGATTCCTATGATTTATTTTTTTTTCTTTCTATGTCAACCCTGATATGGATTTTTATGCTTATGGAAAATGATATAGAAAATGTTCGTTGAAATTTATATACCTTTTTTTATAACTGTGAAAAAAGGGAAATATTTTACTTGATTTTTATTAAACTTCCTTACTGATTATCATGAAATAATTTATTTAAAATAAGAATACATGTTTCTTTATATAGCGACTAGTTATGGAACCCCTATGTGGGATCATATGACCATGTTAGCTCTGACCTTGTGTGCCTCTTTGATTGTCTGTAGACCTTTGTTTTTCTTCCAATACAGGGAAATTCAAGGCACTACAATGGGGCTGTATGGTTTGTGTTATTTTGATGGGTAGATTGTGGATATATAGTGTTATTTTGTCCCTACCATCATTTGGAGTAGTTTTTCTGTTTTTAGTCCTTTGTTGTTGTATTTTTCATGGAGTTTTGAGCTACTATTTTAGTTTTTGTTTCTGTAATTTTCTTATAATTATGGAATTTATGTTTTATTCATCTTCAATTGTTATTTCTTATAATATGTATATACACTATAAGAAAAATGAATTTTTGCGACGAGTCATTTGTGACAGGACCAGGTCGAAAATGACCCGCTATGGAAAACAGAGTTTCAAATATTACCGTTTGCAATAGACTATCACAAAAACTTATTAGTTATGAAGAGAAATAGTACCGTCACAAAAAAACATTCGATGACTTTTTAAAGAAACTATTTGTGACAGACCAGTGACCTGTCGCAAATAGTTTAACATTTTTTACTTTTTGGCGACGGACTGCCGCAATTAATAATTGTTACAGACTATCACAATTAATTTTAGAAATCTAAAAAAATAACCCATTTTCTAATAGACTATCACAATTAGTATTGGAGATAGGCCCATCGTAAATAGTTTAAAAAATTCAAAAAAATTAAATTATATAAATAAAATAAAAAAAATTAATTATAATATGATATTAATATAAATAAAATCATTATATTAATATTAATAGAATACAATTATTAATAAAATAATAAATAAATATAATATGAATATAAAAAAATATTAATATTAATATTCATAAAATAAAATTAATGATAAAATTAATTATAAAATAATTATTTAATATAATAATTGTATTATTAATATTAATTAAATAATATATTAGTAATAAAATTAAAACCTGGGTATTGATAAAAATATAAAAATATATTAATTAATAAAATAATAAATACAATAAAACTATTAAATAAATAATAAAAAACTATAATTTTCGAGAGAATATAAAACACACACTATTTAAACTTTAAATAGATAATATTAGATGACATACATCCAAATATTTCATCTTAAAATAAAAATAAATCTATGAGAGGTTGCATTATCTTAAGGAGCTGGAAGAGATTGTGCAGGGAACTGTATCCCTAAACATAGAGTCAAACATAACATTCACTCCATCTCCTGCTCCTCCAGCCATCAACACTTCTCTTACTACATCTACTGCTACTGTTTCTACTGTCGTATGATCTCTTTTGGCTACTGCTACTGCCACTGACACATATCGTCCTACTCCCTACACATATTCATTATATGTTCACTCTGAGCATGCAGCTTCTCATGATACTATTCATGAGATGATGATGACACTCCACAGGATCCTCTAGATAAGGACACCGACATCGCAGAGGTGAAATATAAACCCCCAGAGCTCACTTGAGAGCTGATACCAACAACTCATCCTTTCATGAACCCATATTGGGTTGCCTGCATCCATGCTGCCTCATCAAATCGGGGGGCACTATTCTATCCATTGGTCTCGGCATGACTCTCAACATCAGTATTAGATGTCCTAGCCACATATGAATCCTTAAATTTCATTTTAAAATTAAAATAGTTAAAATAATATTTGTAATTAAATTTAATACTCAATAAAACTTATACTGGCCATAATTTGTCACTAACAGGAAAATCTAATCTCCCCAGTGGCTGGATCACTATACATCCTCCTATAAACGTTGTACTCAATAATATAAGGCTGGGAAACTACTGATATGAATATAAAATAAACCATTTAAAATAAATGTTGTATAAAATATTTAAAAACATGTACTTACCATATGCTCCCTATGCGTACTAAATTATGACTACCAGCACGATGTGTCACCTCCTGTCTCCCCCCATTTTGTCGACCTACTGATGAGCCTCTCTATGACCGCCTACTTATCTTGTGTGTACATAATCCATCCCAAACCTAAGAAGAAATATATTATAGTCGGTGGATGAATCATGACTAATCAAACACTTTCACTCTTGCTTTCTCAATTACATTCCATTTCAAATTGTGAAAAACTTGAGTGTAATTAGGACACATATCTCCTAGCCATGCCTTCCAAACAGTCTCACGCATGCTCTCCTCAATCGGATACCATAAACAGTACAAAAAATTATTATATCAGGTTATTAATTAAATTAATTTCCAAATTAATATTATTTATTTACTTAATATCCAATTCTCGAACATGCACTACTAAACATCAATGGGAATATGATCCCATGACACCCATGCATCAGAAAAATAATTCTGCAATATAGCAGTCCCCTCTCCAACAACTATATATGAAAATCTATGAAGAAAAATAATTATTAATCAGATAATTAAAATATATATAAATTAATTAAAACTAACTAAAATTTATAGGTAAAAATACCTCTGCGTGTATGGATCGAACCCAATATATGGACATCACTCTAGGATTGGGTGGGGAATCATCAGTCGGCCAATAACATGCCCCCTCTGAGTGCCCCCTAAAATGACAACAATTGGAGGGTCGGTTGATCTGACCTACTTCTAATCTAATGGTAGATCATCCTCTAGTAACATACGTTACAGATCCTCATCCATCTGAAACACTAAAAGGTTGTTGTCAGAAAATAGTTGAAAATAACTAATATATATATATATATATATGAAAATAAAAATTATTTTACTATGTCACTGTCTATATTCATCCTCATCTTCATCGCTACCAATGTCAATGTCCTCATCTTCCTCATCAGCATCATCAATTTCCATATTAGTATGAGTTTCATCATCTCATGTCATATCAAATTCAGTTGTAACATCATTAACAAAAACGTCCTTATCAGCCCTTATCTCTGGGGTGTCATCAATGATATTCAGGTCTCTTATTAAAAATTATTTATTGAGGGGATTCTCTTGAAAAATATCAATTCCTTTCACTTCAATAGAACCGCATTCACTTTAAGTAAACTAATTCCCTAGATATTTAATTTTTAATTTTCTCGACCAATCACCCAACTCCCTTGAAATAGCACAGTGATTTGTATAATAAATTTGATGTTCCTGATAATATAATAAAAATGATTCATTTACTTCAAAAAGACTTTTATATTTAATATCAATGATTTAGTGGATCAGATGAACACGTAATCGTCTCTCATTATCCAACCACTAGCATTTAAACATCATTATGTGATGTTATCCAAGATATCATAGTTCCATGATTTATTCCAACCTATCGTAAAATCCAACATCATTTTCACTATGATGAGATCCTATCAATAAAACAAAATAATTAATTTCTATTTTTTTATTACCAATATGTATTTTTATGAAATAAAAAACCATTCCCCACATATGGATTGTAATTTTTAACAATTTTTGATGGTGGGTTACTCAATAAAGGAAATTGATTATCAATTTTATCAGCCTGTTGTGATACCCAAAATGTTTTAAAACAATTATCACTATAATATGTATTATATATATTTTTTATGTGAAATGAAAAATAATATATGTTACTAGTTTTTAAAACTAGAAGGAAATTTTTTTTGATGTTCTTATTCAAGGGAATCTATTGTAATTTGTGGAAAAAATTCCTTTATATGATTATCATATATGTTAACATAATATAAGATTACTATATTTTTATAAATATTATAAAATAAATGACAGGAACACTCACAATAAAAATGGTGTAACTTTTTACAGTTGAGCAGAATATATGTATAAGCTCTATGATGTTCATCATCTGAAATCCATCATTCATGAACTCCACCAAATCCATGTTCAGGATGATTGAAAACATGGAAATTGAATTATTATGTCATTTTCCATATTTCTATCACTATGGATCATGCGGTTGTGTTTTGAGGTATATTCATATTGAAAGTAATGTGAGTAGAAAAAAGAAATTTCCTCTTCTAAATAAGATTGTGTAATTGAGCCTTCAACTAATGCTTTATGGCATAATTTTTTTTATATTAATGTATTCATCTCTCAAATGGGTACATCCACCAGAACTATACTGAACCTCCACATTTTTTTCATTAAACAAATATAATAACAAATGGTGCATTAATTCAAACAAACCTGATGGGACAATTTTTCCAACTTACATAAAATTAAAATCACATCTTATTGAAGTTTTCTTATGACATCACTATCTTTTGTTGACGCACAAATGTCTCAAAAAAATATGATATGTCTTTAAGTGCATCCCAAATAATTGGATTTAACAAACCTCTATATCCAATTGGAAGAATTCTTTCCATTAAAACATGAGAGTCCTGACTTTTCAATCCAGTAATATGACCATTTCTGACACATCTAAAACAATTGAAGCTTGACCATATAAAAGTCTCAAAACTCCAATCCAATGACAATATAATAATAGAAACTATTTTTATAGTGTGTAAGATATTTTTGGCTTCATTAACTTCTATGATCTGATATTTTCAAATAGTTCAATTTTTTATCGATTGAAAATTTGGGCAAGATCTAATTGTGACTTCAAATTATATTTGTTCATACTTAGTGTATCTAAAACTGTATGAAATAAATCATCAAAAAATATATTTTCAATATTAATCACATCAACATGTGATAGACCAACAAATCAGACTAATATGAAAAATCCCAAAAAATTATCCATTTTATCCAATTCTTCTCTTTTCCAAACCCATGAATTTTCTATTGGTTTACTATTTTTCCAAATGTTATGAGGGGAAATGAAGAGCAAATTGAATTTAACTCTATACATGAGATCGTTTTTGGATGCCCATCTTTTTCAACTATTCCTTTTTTGAAATGATATTTGATTCTTAGAAAAGGATGATCAGTTTGAACAAATATGTGATGACAGTCGAAAAAAATGGTTTTTCCCATTGATAAGAATATACTCTTTGATGACTCTCATACAGTATGGACATGATTTTAGACCATGGGTACTCCATCAAGATAACATGTCATATGATGGGAAGTCACTAATTTTCCACATCAATGCAACTTTCAATAGAAGTTTTGTTTCGCAGCAACATCATATGTATGGCACCATTAATCTATAGTGAATTCAACTCATCAATCAATGGTTTGAAATTATCATCGATATACTTTTTCATATGATTTGGAATTAATAAGGTTAAAAATATATATGGATTCTTCATCAACATCCATGGAGGTAAATTATATAGAGTTATAATGGCCGACCAACATGAATATCGACTACTTTAAGAACCAAATTCATTGAAACTATCAGTACAAAGTCCCATTCACACATTTTGGGATTCCAAATCAAACAACCAATGTCATTGGTCATAATGTTTCCATCAATCACCATCATGGGGATAATTTAGACTTTTACTAGTTGAAATGTTGGTTTTGTTCCCTGACATCAATGATGTTTTGTTTTGAGAAATAAATAAACACTGAAATCTTGGTGTGAGAAGGAAATATCTTAATTGTTTTATCAAAAAAAATCCATACTTCCCTGGTTGAGCTTATTTATACCATGATTGTCCACATGTAGGAAAAATATCCAACAACTCATTTACACCATAATATAAGATGCAGTCATTTGAACATGCCTAAATATTCTGATAACCAAGACACAAGATTATGAACCAGCCTATTGGTTTCATAGAAATTTAAAGGAAACACATTGCTTTTAGGTAGCAGTGCTTTTTATCAAAGAGAATATCTGACCAAAACAACTATTTTCATTCCATTATATGATTTATTAGCTTTAAATTTAGCAACTACTTCAAACATTTTTATATTGAAATCAGGATATAAGGAATACTTAGTGGACATCAAAAAAACATATAAATGAGATGGTTCCAATGTAGGAGTTAAATCAATATCATCATGAGTTTCAATTTGTTGTAAAGACGTACCTTTAACATCATGTACTAATTTTTGAAACTGTGCTGGATCTGTAAGCAAATTATTAATATCTTTTATGAAACTACGTTCGCTATTTTGATACCAAAATACAAAATCTAGTTGAAAACCAAATAAAAATAAATGACATCCAACATTTTCAGATGTGTCATACATCCTCAGTGAAATTTTGTTACAAGGACACTTAATTATCCCTTCTGATTTTTTTATTTCAACGATACAAATGATATGAAAGCTTGAACACCCTCAATATATACATGATTTAAACTAGAACCATTATGATTCTAGTGCTGAGTTATCAACGATTAATTATCTAATAATGACTATTATGGACTTCCTCATTCCATATTTTTCTAAAAACTATTAAATAATTATTTATCTTATATAAATATATGTAATATAAACACTATCCAAAAAAGTGAAGATAATTAAATTCTAATTTCTATTAATTTATAATAATTTAAATATTTTTTAGTTATTTATACAATGTTTTATGTTTTTATACTAATCTACACAAAATTATTAAAAATATGTTTTAATTACTAGTAATTATTATTAATTTTACATATTTTTTACTTAGTATTGTTAATTACCAGTGGCACACATTCCAATGGATTGGAGGCAACTCTTTTTCCAAATGACTCATCCCCTTGAAACTTTCTCTGACTAAAAGCACTATGAATATTCTGCTCTGACGTCCAAATATCCATTTTCGTATGCTTGAGGATGGATAAAAGAGAGGCCTCAACACACTTCTCTCTATGATTTCAGGCATACAATACTAAATATTTTTTTTGCGCCGAAGAAGACAATTCATAGTGACTTCAGTCACAAAATGTTGTAAGGGGATTAGCCATCAAGAAAAAGAGCCTCTTTTGTCTGATGACTCACTGCCATGCAACAATCTCCAACGTAAATCACTATGAAAAATCTCCTCTGATGTATGTATGAGAAGAGTTTTCTTATTGATTTCATTGGGAGGAAGTTGTAAGGATCTAAAGCATCAATCAAAAGGAATGCCACCATGATTTTGGAAATTGTGTCAGTTTGTCAATGTACACGAATTTTTTATTATTTATTAAAATTTATTCCTAATTATTATTAATTATTCCTCATAATTATTAATTATTTATAATTTTTATTAATTTTTATTAATTTTTATTAATTATTACTATTTATTTCTAATTATTACTAATTAATCCTAATTATTAAAATTAATCTAAAGTATTATAAATTAATTCTATTTATTACCAATTAATCTGAATTATTACTAATTATAAGTAATTATTAGTAATTAATAGAATTATTCATAATTGTTACATATTATTACTAATTAATACTAATTAATCATAATTATTATTAATTAATCCTAATTGTTACTAATTATTGATAATTATTCCAAATTATTTGTAATTATTGCAAATTATTGTTCATTATTTCTAATTATTTCAAATTTATTAAATTTTGTTTATAATTAATACAATATATTGATAATTATTGAGAATTATTTATAATTATTGAATATTATTGATAATTACTGATAATTATTGATAATTATTCCTAATTATTCCTAATTATTACTAATTAATACAAATTATTACAAATTATTACTAATTAATCCTAATTATTACCAATTAATCCTAATTATTGATAATTAATCCTAATTGATGATAATTAATCTGAATTATTAATAATTTTTACTCATTATTGATAATTATTATTCTTATTGACAATTATTACTAATAATAGATAATTATTACTAATTAATTATATTTATTGATAATTATTGCTAATTATTGAAAATTATTTCTATTTATTATTAATTATACCAAATTATTATTTATTATTACTAATTTTTACTAATTTTTACTAATTATTAAAAATTATTACTAATTATTACTAATTATTACTAATTATTACTAATTATTTCTAATTATTACTAATTAATCCTAGTTATTCCTATATATTACTAATTATTCATAATTATTAGTAATGTTTACAAATTATTACTAAATAATCCTAATTATTACTAATTTAATCAAATTATTACCAATTAATCCTAATTATTACTAATTATTACTAATTATAACACATTATTACAAATTATTACAAATTATTACAAATTATTACAAATTATTACAAATTATTACTAATTAATCCTAATTATTACTAGTTAATCCTAATTATTACTAATTAATCCTAATAATTTCTATTTAATCCTAATTATTGTTAATTATTAGTAATTATTCTTAATTATTGAGAATTATTACTAATTATTGATAATAATAATGATTTATGGATAATTATTACAAATTATTAGTAATTAATCAAAATTATTACTAATTGTTACTAATTATTACTAATTAATCATAATTATTATTAATCAATCCTAATTAATCCTAATTATTACTAATTAATCCTAATTATTACTATTTTTACTTATTATTACCAATTATTACAATTTATTACTAATTTTTCATAATTATTGATAATTATACGGAACTGTTTCTATTATATACAAATTATTTTAATTATTTCTAATTATTACAAATTATTTCTAATTATGACAAATTATCACTATTTATTTCTAAATTTTTCTAATAATATATATTTTTAAAAATTATTACAAATTATTTCTAATTATTAATAATTATTTTTAATTATTACTAATTAATAAAATTTATTACTAGTTATTACTAGTTATTACTATTTAATACTAGTTATTACTAATTAATAATAGTTATTACTAATTATTCTAAATTATTTAAAATTATTTCTAATTATTACAATTTATTACTAATTAACTCTTAATTATAAGTATTCCTAAAATTAAATATTGAAAAAACAAATATCTTTTTCCAATTTAATTAATTTACATCTAATTAAAAAAAATTATAAATAATTTAAAATAAAACATATTAACTACACAATTAAAAAATAGATAAGTACCTTGAAACTGAAGCTTTTTGAGTATTAAAGTCGAAAATAATGCGCTTATTTAAAAGTTTAAAAAATGAAATAATTTATAAGAAAATATTTTAGAAGATATAGAGAGAGAAGTCGAGTATAGAGTGAAATGAGAGAAAAAATAAATGGGGATATATATTGGTTAGATTATTTCTGATTGACTACCCGCCGTAAATAGTGGTATTTGTGACAGGGCCCATCACAAATAACTCTACCCCCATTAATGACAGTGGGTCATGATAAATTTATTTGTGACGGGTCCCGTCACAAATGGGTACCTACTGACACAGTATTTGCGATGATGCAAGAATCCAATCACAAATACAAAAAATCACCACTGGTTATTTGCGACAGGGGAAAGTATCCAATTGCAAATAACCTTACCCATGGTTTGGTGCACACTTTTCCCCAAACCTTTTGTGACAGGTACTTATCTCCAATCGCAAATAACTAGTATTTGTGACAAGGTAATTGGCCCGTCGCAAATATCCATTCTCCATGTACTGATATTCCATGTGGTTGTTCAGGTTGAGTAAATTCATTCCCTCTGTTGTGTTGTTTGATTGCTAGGTTCTTGTCACCTACCCATGGGGATGAAGAACAGTCTTTGGATATGTAACAGAATGGGTCTGGTACTGGGTTTGAGAGAAACACAGGTCAATTTGTTACACCTCCCCTTTAGTACACTTAACAAACATACCCTGCATAAAATTTTATAAATAACATGGTGAATGTAAATAAAAGAGTGGGCAATGTCTAAATCCCTTTAAGGGTGAAAAAGGGAGATACATTATAGTAACATGAATATAATGGCATGAGAACATGATCCTGACATATGAAAACTATACCATACATATCAAAGATCATCATACTGAGTCCTGGAAGATTGATTTGAAGTTTAAAAGACATGATACATATAAAATCAAAGAACATGAATCATGATATCATAACGTGAGTATAATACATAGAATTATGTCATACACATAGGAATATAAAGTCATTTACTTAGTGTTCAAGGATCATTTCAAAAACCATTCAAGGAACTCCATAGGCAGATACTCTTCAAAAGAGGGACAAACCACCACCCCAATGGAAGAACATTCCTTATAGTGGAATGGGTTCATTCCCTAAACCATATTGAAAGTCAAGGTTCACTCCCAAGACCATCATAGTGCTCAAAGTCCCTTACTGAACCGAGTTCACTCCCCATTCTAGTCTTGTATATCTCATTAGATATTAATAATTACCCAATTCATTGAAGGAAGATATAGGTCCCAACTATCATCATTTATAACTTAACCACCTTCTTATGGGTATAACGTAACCACCTTCCTATGTTATTGTGTAACCACCACCACATAATTAATATCATACATATGTTTTAGAAAGGATAAAAAAACATTCATTATATCAAAACCCATGAAATGAAATATGTTTCATAAATATTTCATCATAAAATAACCCATGGAGAGTAAACAAGTTTCATAATGATTTCATCATTTCATAACTGATGGAAAGATTAGTGGGTTTCATAATAATTTTATTATGGTAACACTGGTGGAAGATAAATGATATTCAATTAAATAATATCATCCTAAGAATAAAACATTAATATTGAGAATAATAATGGTATCAATAAATCGTATCCCCATTAAATCATATTTAACATCAAAGGATACCATCTTATATGGTAAAATTAATTTTATATATAAATAACATGGATTGTTTGTTGATTGAAATGACCTTTCTTCAAAACAAATTTTAGAAAATCAAAACATTATATTTCTTTGAAAAAATATTCTTGGAATATAGCCTTTACTACATATAATTTTTTCTAGAAATTTCATTTAAAAAATTTCATGAGGAAAATATCATTTCGTTTATGAGAAAAACATTCTTACATATAAAACATTATCAAAATAATTTTCATTGAAAATAAACATGATAAAATATAAAGACGAAAAAAAATACTTTAAAAAATTTCTTGATGAAAATATTCTTTCCACTTTGAAAAAAGATTATAACGTAAATCATTTCGGAATTTTTTATAGAAAAACATGGTTTTGAATGAATAGTCTAAACAGAAAAGGAAATTTTTCTTAAATTTTTTTTTAATCATGAGTAAATGAATTGAGGGAAAGGAAGATAAAGTTTTATTCTCATGAAATAAATGTAGGATAATAAAATTTATTAGTTTCTTGAAAGATGGATGTTGATATTTTATCATCTGAAACACAAGCCAAAACAATCCCAATAAACAATGAGATTATAACATAAAATCATTACATCAATGGTAAAACTAAATCATAAGCCACATTAAAGAAATATCATAAAATGGACATGTAAATAAAAATAATTTTAATTATAGTAGTCAAAAAATACATTCATGGGTTATATATACTATTCATAAAAGAACCACATGGTGAATATGGCATGTGTCTCATATCAAAATGAATCTGAGATGGAAATCCTTTACCATAAGCCTTGACTTCATTCATACACATTGAAACCACATGTATAATAAATATAAGTTTATTAAACACTTATTAATGAAAATATTTATAAATATCATTCAATATAGTATTTTCATTTGACTATGTATTTCCAACAGATTATCAATTCTGAGTTAAAGTTACGTTTTGGGTAATGAAAATTTTCTTTTTTGTATATGTTTTGACACATATTTTTTTGTTCCTCTTAATTATATCATGGTTTCCTCAAAACCATAATTTTAACCATGAGATAAATATAATATATATTCAGTATATAGTAATTTAGGGTAATCTATAGTATTTATAGATAAAAGAAAATATATGTACCATTCTTGTAGCAGGTATTCCATATGTATGCAAGAAAATTAATTCCATTTTCTAGTTGAATAGAATTAATTAATGGTAAATGATACATTATTATTCTATATCATTTTTTTCATATATGTGACACATTCTTATTAAACCAATTTTTATTACCTTTTATGTAAAACATAAAACAATCACATCGATTCGCAAGGGGGAAGTCCTTTGTAAACATGAGTGACTTTATCATATTTTTATATAATGGAAATCCTTGTGTTAGGTGTCATATAAATAATAAATATATCATTATTCATAAATTTTATAGGTGGTGATGAAAAAATAGATGAAATTCGTTCGTGAGGCTGTACTCCACCATACACTAAAACGATTATTTTGAAACCCATTCAATGGAAATAGATATGGATAATTATTATAACATTAAAAAAATGATGTCATAGTATATGGAAGATAACGTTGCTATTATGTTTTAATTTTTAATAAAAAAATTAATGTGGAAAAAGAACAAATAAATTGAAATATCTTGTTTTAACATTTACCTTCTCAAATAGAAACACCCTTTTGATCTCATTTTAAATACCATAGAGGTGATCATTTGGGAGGAAAAAAATTCCGATAATGTGGCCTAGATTAATGGGAAGTGAATTTTATATGATTTGATTCATCCAAAGTGCATGTCAGGTGTGAATATTAGATCATTGGTGGAGGACTTTCATAAGTGGGGGAAATGAACCCACTTGAAAACTAAAAAGAAATTAAAAAAAGACTCCAAAATAATAAATTAATTCCCAAAAAAAGATATTTTAAATTACCCTATTTTCAAAATTGCGATGCACATGGTGTTAATATGTCAATAAAATATATTTTTTACAATTTGATGTGTTATTTAAACCATTATCTATGTAGTTTAACCCCATAGTAAACCTATTTTTTCCTTTACCACAACAATTAGTTTTTACTATTTTCAGTAATCATTTTGGTAAAAATTTATTTTGATCTTATTAAGTAATATAAATAATGAGGATTTCAAATATGGAATCAACTTCCCAAAATTAAATTCATGTCAATAGTAAATTTTAATTAAAAAAATTAATCACAGAGATGAAATGAGAAGGTGGGTTCTTAATGTGAATATGTTCAAACGTTTACAACGTTTTTATATAAAAAATAAAGTATAAATTCAATAAAATTATCTAAATTGGATTAATTAATGAATAATTTAACTATTATTACATTAAAAGAAATTTAAAATATAATTTTACTTTATAAATAATTAAATTTTGAAAATTTCTTTCAATTAAAATTTAGTATTTTTTACTATTCACTAAAAATTAAAATTTTCATAAACATCCCCAAAAGTTTACTCAATGTAATTATAATATTATGATTTAAGAGGATAATTTTTTTTGATTTTTTTTTTCAAAATTTGATAATTTTTTTAAAATAAATTTTCTAAAGGTGACAAAATAGTTTTTTAGAAAACACTATTTTAAGAGTAAAATTTGATTTACCATTATCTCTTTTATAGGAAACAACTATGAATAATTTATAACCTTTTATTTAACTTATAATATACAAATTTTATCAAAATTATTTATAAAAAGTGACTCTTTCAATTTATTCAGCAAAAAAGAATTTATTTAAAAAAATTTGTTTATCTGCAAATTATTTCCATTATATTCCATAGTTTTTTATTTTCATTTATAATTATTTGGCCATCAATTGATTCATTGTATATAAATTTATAAACTGTATTTTCTTAATTTAGTAACTCCAATTATGATTATACATTCCAACATCTTAGAGATGACTAATATATTAAATTATAATATTTTAATATTATGTCATGTTTTGTTTAAACATGGTGTTTTGTGTAATGAAATATAAACATGGTATTTTCTGTAACACAAGAAAAGTTTAGTGTTTTCTATAACACGTTTGACAACTATTTCATCATGGTACTCATTCCAAAATTTAGTTTTGTGTATAACAAAAAATATCAAAAGTATCAAATTCATTTGAATTTATATTTAAAAAAATCGGGGTTATACATTTTACCCCTTTAAAATGAATTTCTCTATCTAAATACATATTGGTCATCAAATGATTAACCATTGAAAATTATTTCATTCAATACCACATCATTCAAATTAATAATAAAAATCCCCATAAAAAGGTATTACAGGATATATAATGGTTACCTAATTTAACTCGTAGCAAGGTTTCCACATAGGAGAACATCGGTGGGAAGTTATGATTAGGACATTGAAGTGTAGTGATAATAATTATCAAGAGTCGTAAACATTGTTGATCAAATGAATTTTGGTGATCCAGAGAAGGCTAAGGGCTACAAAACCACAAATATATGAATATTTACAGGAACAATTTTTTCATCAAAAAATCACGGAACAAGGAAAATATTTTTATTTCTTGATATATTTGTTAATTTTTGTGAATTCTTATTCCATCTAGGATAAGAATATATAAAAATAAACTTACATGACATTGTAATATTTTATTGGAGAAATTAAATCCTTTTTTATTCTTTCGTCAATTTACAAATCATATCATACTCTATTAGATAACTTTTTCATTTCATAATTACTAAATAAGGTTTATAATATTATTATAAGTATTTCCTTCAAAGAAAACATTATTAGTGGTTATCTATTATAGAAAAGTCTTAATATGTAGAAGTAGTATGTTAATATATAAAACCTCCTCAGAATCTCAACATAAACCATTTCATAAAAGGTTAAACATATGACCCTTCAAAAATATTACAATACTAATCATTATAAATCATTTTACTGAATTTCCAATTTTATCTTATCATTATTCCGCTAAAAAACCCGATGAATGTCTAATTGAATAGATACTAGTCATGTGAATACCAACATCATTTACTCTATTAAAACATGGTAACATCCTAAATTACCTTAAAACCTTATTGAAAACATACATTCCTCCTATCATCCTTAAAAACATATATATATTTTTTGTGAAATTCAATAAATCCAAAAATGTTTTAAATTCCATAACTAATAACATAAAACACTTTGTCAAAAAATATTTTATTCGTTTTGTGCCAATCAATACTATCATATTTTCAATGTCCATATCAATCATATATTTTTCCAAGATAAACCCCATTTTCATAATTTCAACAACATATTAAGTGTCAAATTCCCTTAATCAAAATATCACCTTATAATAATATGACTTTTTGAGTCCATCGGTACAATTTTCCATATTCTTAAAATCCGTATTGAAAAACTTATATGAACAATCTTGATATATTTCATGTTACATATAACATAATAAATCAATTAAAATACATAAATACTTAAATCATCTCATATCCTTCTCAAACAATTAACTATGCTTCATATTCTAATTCCATTCCATTTCATTTATTTTTTAGGTCATTTATAGTATCTTCATCATCAAGAAATATAACTATTACTCATTTTACAATGATGAATCCCTCAAAGATCATTCCCTTCTAGGACACTTATTTTCATAATTCAGATAAATCCTACAATTAAATCATTTATCCATTGATAATTCCATAGGGAGACCAATATTTCCATCCAATGTGTTAACTGAACTCTTTATTTCTTCTTTGGTGACAATTTATTTTTGTCTATATTTTCCTCCCTAGAAACATATTCTCACTACTCTAGGACAATTCCATGAGTGATTATTTCCATATTTTAAACATGTAAGAAACTAAATAATATTTCCTCTGACGTCTCCATTACCAAAAGTCTTAGAAAACTATAGCCTAATATTCTTTGGTGAGTATGAGAGTTAGGTAAGGTGTATAATGTTAATAATGTTCCATGATAGCTATTTAGGGTTAATCCTAACATCCTTCATCCCAGTTATCATCTCATTTGGATACTCATCAAGAAATTATCAATAAAATTTAATGTTAAAACTATTCCTTTTGTTTATATTCATTGACTAAATCTAAAAACTATATATTTTAATGTACAATAATCATACATGGGATCCATATAATCGCGAATTATCAATTATTGGATTTCTATGTCACTACACCTTCCCTATTAATCAATGAAACTTTTTTTTATCCATGGAAATTAATATTTATCATATATTTAAATACATCATTATTCATTGTAAGGATTTTTCGAATTTCCAAAGCATTTCCCCTAAGAGTGTCAAATTAGGTTTGATACAAGGTCTATTGTCATGCACCATGTGACCATCGAGTCCATCTCAATGGGAAAAATTCAATGTCATTGCACCAAGGTACCTCATCTCTATATACAAATCCACTTTTATTGTCTTTATAGGTATTTAATTTCTTGTAAACAACATTATTTATTGTAACTTCCAGACTCAGGTTCCATATACAAGTTCCTTGATAAAGTTGGTTATGTTACCACATGCACACCTCCCCATACACTATAGGCTGAGGACAATAAGTGACATACTAAAAGATATCTCATTTGAAGATTATTACCTATTAATCTAGAAACATGACATAGGAAATAAATAAATAGTGTCTACCTAAAAAAATAAAAATAACTTTACCATAACCAATAAGGACCAACATCACATTGTAATCCTAAAACAAAAACAATATCCCAACCAATTAAATTAAGTTTTGATTTGGTTATATGTGCTAAGGGACAAATGATAATCCAAAATAAAGACACTAACAACCACCAATATTTTACTGACATAATTTATGGTTACATCTTCCACGGTCTATACCAACTTAGTCACCTAACATAGGGCTCTTTAAGTTTACCTATTTAGTGAAAAAATAATTCTTTTTAGGTATAAATTAGGAATATCGAGTAGGTTGTGAATAATTCTGAAGATTAAACCACCAATAACTTCTAAAATAATATACATTAATTAATAGTGTATGCAATTATATGAAGAATAATGTAAAAATGTTAAGATAAATGGTTTTCACATTAAATTATCCTATAATTGACCATATAAACCTTATAGTTCATAATAATACCTAAAAAATTAATACCACCTTTTCCCTATGACGAATTCTGAAACATCCACCAAGGGATATAAAATTTAGTTCCATAATAGTTTTCCATTATTCCTTTAATAGAAATTACTCATTAAAAAAATGGGGGCCTATAACTACAGTCTGGAAGCCTATTAGTATTTGGAGTAGTAGTTCATATCCTACAACTCAGTGATCACGGGTAATACATGTGTGTGTGTCTGTGAATTTATTTGGGTGCTAGAGGAGATTTTTGGAACCCCATGGGTTTTTGGAGCTATACTCAATTTCCCATAACTCAGTCACAATTATTATATCTCCTGGTTCCACATTCTCATCACATCTATCAACTCTTTCCACAATCTAATATAAACAATTTTATAAATTCAATTATCATCCATTATCAAAATTTATAATCAGAATTTGGAATAATATCATAACACCCCAAGGGACTCCACCAATTTCATAATACATTAATCAATAAATTTATAAATCTCACAATTCACCAATTTTATATTCCCATGGTTGAAAATTTCATAATCACATAAGAAATCAGTTAATTAATTAAATTTTGACTGAAATATCCCAAAATGGAAATTGTAATTGAACAATTAAATAAACACTATCATTATCAAGACTATTGAAATTTAAATTTAGGTCCCCTTCTAAATTATTATTGATTAATTTTCTGAAAATAGAAATCCACAAATTGATGTGGAGTAGTTAGAATCACAACACCTAGGAATATTAATGAAAATATCTAAGATTATGTCCCAAAGGACAAATATCTATTAAAAAATATCGAAAACTTCTCCAATGGTGGAGAACCCGTTTATATTCATCTGGAAGGAGGTACATGAGAGGTATAAAATAAAATGGGTATGAAAACACTTTCCAATTAGAATCCAATCATTCAACAAGATCTTCAATTCTCTGAGAAATAGTTTTGAGGAACCTTGAAATCCACCCAAGACCTTCCAAATTTTTTAAAATTTTTTTAAGGACCATGTAAGGTGATTAGTGGTTATAAACATGGGGTTTGGTATTTTTTACAAAAATATGACAAAAATTAAATCTCACATGCTCAGTTTCCTTGGTAGGGGGAAAGATTTTATAGAACATACCCCTTAATGGCGTTCCTCTACTTAGGGTAAAGATAGTTTCACCTATGTGGAACACAGTTTGAAAAATATTGTGATACCCATGATAACCCCCATTATTTCCCGATGCATAGTTCGGGAGGGTGGCCACATGCTTTGACCAAAACATGCACGAATCATGAAACACATCTATATCTAAAAAGTAGTGAACATAAAATCCTAGGAAAATCTGCACGATATTCTCTAATGGTCACCAACCATTAACATCCCCTTGGGATTCAAAACATCTCCAATTTTAGTTGAAACAACCCATAATAAAAACATAACCATTATAAAACCAAAACAGGGTAAAATTGTACCAAAAAACATGTACATGTTCTCTATATAATGTATTGGATCATACAAATCACTACCTTATAATAGATCCTCCATGATTTGTACTCCCAAAAATTTCAAAGGTACAGAGGTAATATTATTGGGAATCTAAGACACATTATTACTTCCCTTTCCCATGATTCCTCCAGAACATCACCCTATTTTCGAAATACTCAAATTAATAGCACATTATTTCCCTACACCATATTCTCACTGTGATCCAAAACACATATCAGATTCTCTTTAAAGGTTTCATCATTATCAATGTCAACATCATCATCATCAATAACATGCGAACAGTCGGGGTGATACAACTAATGTTGTGATACATGAATACATATTTAATTTCAATATACCTCAATGTAATATTTAATTGTTATGCCATCGACCTGATTCTCTCCACAATATCAAATGTTTTGGAATACTGGGACACTATCATTCACAATCTCCGAATCCTACTATTACTATATCAAGGTGACACTCAAAGGAAGTCATGACCCCAAACTTTAAACTCATGGGGTGGTCGACATCAATATTTATCAAACTTCTTCCTACCCATATCCATAAAAAATAATTTCAGAGTCAAATGAACCTACTCTGATGACTCATACACATGTCTTGGTCCAAAAAACACTAAATTAGCTACCTCAATCCATCGTAGAGGTGATCTTTATGGGCTATCAGAATGTTCCTGGTTTGTTTCCTTCAGAATAGTCACATAATAATTATTTTTATATGATAACTCAATGAGTTCTATGTGCTTACCCAAAGACCCAACAATGTCTTGAAAATAATCCAATATAATATCCTATATTACTTGTGTAGTATGTTCCTACATCCCATATTTATGTGGGTGGAATCCATACATAAAAATAACTATTTAACAAAACCTTCTAAAACAAATTCGTCAAATGAAAATTGAAGAATGAGTCATGTTATGAAACTACATTCATGGAAACCAATGAAGAAAAAACCTTTCCAAAACATACAATTCCTATAACTGATCCACTAAGAAAGTCTCCTAGGTATGCATTATATGTACTACCTTATTCAATGAGTCCAAAATCATCCATATTGAATTATTATTCTAAGGAATCCTTGGAAGTCACACCACCAGGACCCTGGTAACATCATATCACTTCCATTTGTTGATTGGGTAAAGGTTTTAGTAAACCACTAGGTTGTTGATGTCGGCCTTCACCTCTTAGAATCACTAGAATCATGACACATAACTTGAAATCTTCTTTTTTTCATAACCATTCACCAATACAATCGACATAGGACATGGTAAATTTTGTTCAAGAAAGGAATAACAACCAAATATGAGGCATGAAACTCATTCATCTGCTACTCTCACATACACATAGAAACAAAAAAAAATGGAAATAAATTATATCATCCTCATATATAGTCCAATCAAAAGGTAACTCCCCACTGTCAATGATTTCCATCAACATAAAACCCATAAGATCCTCAAATTTCTTCTCCCTGGTCAATCTCAGTTGTATGAACTCTAAATATATAGATATGAGGATCATTTGATCTTATCCCTACAAAACCCCAATATGAATATGAGCCTATAGAGTAATAATATTATGCTTAGATCTATAATCCTAAACTATTTGATTCGATGTCTTCATGAATATCCTATTGGAAATAACGTTTTAGTTACCTTATTTATATTATAACTCTAAATAAAATTATTTCATATACTAAAACAACCTCTATATTTGGAGATTAAAAAAACCCTTTTAAAATATTTATTTTATACTCTTATTTTCAATATACACAGTAAAGTTTTCTCATAATATATAATTCCTTCCACATATAATGTCATAAACTACTATAGACAACTCAATATCATGAATATGGTAATTATATTCATGAAACCTTAACATCTGAGACACATACACATCAAATCACACCCTACATCAATAATTGTATTTGTCTGATCCAAGACACATCAGAAAACATTGAATACTCTTCACCTGGATTCAGCAGGATCAAAATTTGTGTAGTATTCAAATAGTTCGTCAACTACTAGAACCCATTCTCACATGATACCAACCATTCAAACATGATCCAATTATTGTTCAATCTAAAAATTGGTGCTTCTATGTTTGAGAAGTCATAGATGAATTTCCAATAATAACCGTGTAACTCCAAAAGGATTTGGATATAAAAAAGTGGATTCACTTAATCAACCACTACCTAAAATTTATAGGGGTCTACTGAAACACCTTCTTTTGAGATGATGTGGCCCATTAAATGTACCTAACTAATCTATAAATGGAAGTTACATATCTTGGAATATATACTATTCTCTCTATGTTTACTCAATATGATGTATATTTATAGGGTATGATCACCACTTGTCTAAGAGTACATCAATATTCTATCAAAAAAATAACCAAAAACTTATCCAGGTATGGGTGGAATATTTAGTTCTTCAAGGACATAAACATAGCATGAGCATTCATCATCCCAAAAATCATCATGATTAACTCATATAGGCCATAGATTCTTCTGAAATTTGTATCTTGTATATTTGAAGGTCTAACTCTCAACTTTTGAGACACCGATCTTATGTTAATATTAGAGAAAATAGAATTTCCTCTAAAATGGTCAAATATGTCATTGGTATACAAAATTGGATACCTATTCTTCACTATAATCAGGTTTATCATCTAGTTATCTACACCTAACTACAGGGTTCAATTTTATTTTTTATCAAACAACACTATAGGATCCAATGGTGGTGTAATCGAATGAGTAACTACATTATCCATAAATTCCTATAACTAATTCATACATTCCAAATGATCTATTGGTTCCATTCTATATGGTGGAATAGAATCCGACTTAGCTTGAGGCATTAGAACAATTATAAACTCAACATCCCCTCAAGTTTCATCAGTAAGATGACTTTCAAAAAAATCCTAAGATAGATCAACAATGGAGTGGAAGGTATTATACATTAAACCCCAATCATCTAGTAAATTACATTCAACCTTGGTTGTGAGATCCCCCAGTTGCTGATGAACTGGACCTACACATCCTTCCTGGTTTTCCCACACTCCATGATGAATATATGTAATACCCTATGTATATGTAAACATCATCTCATATGATTATAATCAATGTGAGATCGATATTCCACCAACCAATCAATACCTCAGATCAATTACAAAATAGACATGTCAAATATATAAACATAAAAAAGGTAACAATAATCCCCAAACATGAGGGACAACCCCTCACATAAATAGATGTCCCCTAACTATACTCGTATTTTTTTGTCGATCTTCACAACCCAACTCCAAAACACCACTATCAGTCTCATCCCATTTAGATGTTGAGTAGATTAAAAATAGTTGTAGGCTCATGTATCAAAAAGGGAACTAGAAAAAAATTCTATAAGAATAGTACCTATGGTTGCCTATGTCTCTATTACTATATCCACATGTTTAGGCTAAAATACATGCAATTTTCGAGTCCCTTTTTCATATGCTATAGCCAAATATCCCTAAGATGAATAAATCAGATTTTATAGGTGCCATTTATTTGTCAAAAAACATCCACCTCCTCAACTACCCAAACAAGAATAACTCTAGCTTCCTGAATAATATGTGGTACAAGAACCCCTTCCAATACACTAATTCTTCTGATCTCCTCCATCATTACCCAGTGATTAATGGTTCAAGAAATTAATCTTCAATTGGACAATCCTATCATAACCTCGACACCCCACTGGTGGTTAGGTACAATCGCTAATAATATGTACCAACCAATCCCACTGGTGGGATTATATATAGTTAACGATCTAAGTAATTGATCCTTATCCACGACTATTATTCCTTCCATTTCATTGGATGAAATTCTCAGAGTGATTAATACTACTCGTGGATGAAATACCTCTTCTTCATCTAGTTTAAAACTCTTATATTCCACTGGAGGCCCCCTTCAGTTTACCCATAGAATAGAGATCATTATTTTACAAATTCACAAAACATATTTCATCGAAATATATTACCCTAGGACTTAATTTCAAAATTCAGACCATCCTGAAAAATATTTGATATTTTACCCTCATCTGCTTCCAACGCTCGGATAAATAATTTCAACTCTGTCAAGAATCCAGGATTGTCCATCACAGATATACTCCCTTATATCAAACAGATAAACGAAGAATCCCTCTCCTTAATGAGTGTCTCAAGGAAAAATTTCCCCAAAATGTTTTATTGTATGTCCTTCAAAATCATGAAAACTAGATACTAATGATGATACTAAATTTCCAACCAAGGATTTTTATAATCATTTTACATATAAGAAACCAACAGGAACATCTTCTCAATATAAGTATCAAAGTGATAATTGATCTTCTAAGTAGAATCAATAAAAAACAAAGATACCTCAGGTCCACCCTCTTTGGTGAATGTCGGAGGGTGCTGAAACTAGAAATCCCATTTCATGTTTTAAATATTTCTCAAAACCTTTTCTGGGTATATTTACATTAACTATAGGAAATGAAAATATTTCTCACATAACATCTCTTGTGGCTCTTCTCCCAGAACAATCAGAGCGTCTAGTTCCACTACTAGATTATTATTTCCATTTATGTACTCTTATTATCCTATCAAAAAACATTATTAAAGGGTAATGTCCCTATAATTCTAAACACACATCATAGGACCCATCACACAGCATTATTAAAAGTAAGTAAGAGATATTCACATAAATTAATGACAATTTATCCACTAAACCCCTCAAAATGGTCAAAACTATGTCCCATACACTACCATCAACCCTCCCTCATCCAGGACATGGTTGACAAAGTGTAAAACCCTTTAAAAATTCAACATTATCACAAGAAACCAATATGATTCATTTAATGTTACCACATTTAGCATCATTTAGAATTTTCAAATACTTATTATGAATCATTCCATCCTATATTAATCTATCAATGGAAAACATTTAGATTTTATAAATTCACCCAAAAACCATATCTTCCATGTGTCACAAAAATGATATCTGTCACATTAAATACTGAGTGCCTAGAATGATAGATTTATACTAAACTCTTTTTACATACTATTCCATGACTAAATAACGAGTGAAATAATTAATATTACACAAAAAGGGTGTCACCCAAGGTAGAATAGAATCAAAATTAAACATCAATCACCAATATCAATAATCCACAATGTGTACATTAGTTTTCCACTAAACATGGGTTAGCTACTCCTATACAGAAGTTTATAACCAAGGCCTGACTCATCCTACTCTCATGTATACTATCCCAAAATATAAATAAATATAATGGAATATAAAACTACAAAAAACAAATTTGATACATCCCAACCCAAGTACCACATACTGGTTCCATAAGATGGTTGGTTTCATGATACATGTTCTGCCTCCCTGTATGCTAGAGTTAACCAACTAGTATTGAGGGTATAATAGATATATCGTGGGTATAATATATCATATTAATCAAATTATTACAATAGTAGAAATAAATAAATGATTAAAATCCAATAAAAAAGTAGAATAATACCATAACTAATAATGAACAACATCACTTGATAATACCAAAATGGGAACAATATGATATCTAAATAAATGAATATTTCTTGAAAAATATGTTATAACTAAAAAAATAATACCTAAAATAAAGACAATGACAACCCCCAATCAGGTCCCTAAATCACATTTTATTACCACTTCCATACTCCATCCCATCTCAGTCATCTAACACAGGTCAATTGACCATATCATGTTCACTGAAAATAGAATCTATTCGTTTACTAAAATGGAATCCCAAGTAGGGTGTTAGTACTCTTAATAGGCCACCACCAATGAAATCTAAAAAAATATCAATTCTATAATAGTGTATAAAGTTGTATAAAGAATAAATTATAAATGATAAAATAGATATTCTTTGTATTAAATTATAATTTAATTAATAAAAAAACCATGGGTTCATGATGACACCTAAATCAACAATACCTGCTTCGAACCATGATGGAGTCTGAACCATAGACTATGTTATATCACATTTCATTCTATCATGGGTATCCATTGTTCATTTAATTCAAATTTCACATTCAATAATCTGGGCCTATAGAAGCATTCACACACCCCTTAGGTATTTCATACTGCAATCCATGTCATACAATGTAGTTTTCGCATTATATATATATGGGGCCTAGTGTGGCATACTAGAACCCCATGGGAAATTAGAGTTGTAGTCCCTATCCCATAAATTAGTCACACTTTTCATATCTCATGTTTCCTCGTTCTCAACTGATTTATCATCCATTTCCATAATCAAATAATCAAAAAAATTATAAATCAAATTATTAGCCAATTTCATAATTTATAATCACATTTTCAAATCATAAAACCATTCCCTATGGATCACAACATATTTCAAGACCCAGTAATCAATGAATTTCATAGTACCATTATTCATCAATTTCATAATCACATGTTGTTCCAATTCATAATCACATGGGAAATCAATTAATAAATTTAATTTTGATATTAATTTCTCAACATAAAAATTTTAATTTTTCAATAACATATATAAAATTATAATAAATACAATTTGAGTTGAGAAATAGCTTACATACCTCAAGACATTTGATGGATCTTTACAAAACAAATTCACAATATGATGTGGAATGGAAAAAATCACAGTGGTGTGGAAGATATATGAAAAATATATAAGATCAATATAAAAACAATTAATATCCATTAAAACCTAGAATTATACCATATCAAATTGAGGAAAAACCATTATTTTTCATTGGGATAGAGATACACAAGAGGAATAAAATAAACATCAAAGAAAATACTTACCAATGAGAAGACCATCCTTAAATTGGATATTTTATTTTCCATGAAATGGGTTCTAGGAGCCTTATATTAATCCCAAGATATTATATAATGAATTAATGTGTTTAAGAAAGAGTTTGACTGATTAGGTTTTAAAAATTGGTGGTTTAGGAAAATTTTTAAAAATACCAGAGGAATTAAATCCCACATGTATAGTTTCTTGGGAAGGGGTGAACGGTTTCCAAAACCATTAACATTAATCATGAGCCTCTACTTAGGGTTTCAAAATTTCTCAATTGTAGAACATGATTTCCAAATATGGTCTACCAACCATAGATAACCCCACTATTACGGGGTCTAAGGTTTTGGAGGGTGGCCACACGGTTTTTGTAACAACCAAATATTTTTTATAAAAGTAAATTATATTCTTATAATTATTTGATATAGTATAAATCATATAAAATCACATAAAAATTAAAATAAAAAATTTACAAATGAAGATAGAATGAAATAAAAGGCATTACCAGTAGTTAAGAAACCTATACTAATGAAATATTTACATGACCTTTAGAATAGCAATATTACCCTTATAAATAGTAAAAAGACCAAAAGAATAGTAACCTCACCCAAATTTACGTATCTTATAAATGGTAATATTATATAATTATATAATATTACAAGTAGATTAATGATTAAAATATTATTAATTCATTATTGATATTTTTATCAAACAAAAGTTTTTATTTTGAATTATATAATTAATATAATGCACTAAAAGAAAATTTATATCCATATAATATAATAAAAAATTAATCTAGTTTTATTTCCTGATTATATGATAATTTTATGAGACCTCAGTTATTTTTTCAAAGTGTTATAAAAGTAGTTATAATTTTAAAATCTGTATTTTTCAAGTAAATTATGATTTTAAATAAAAATTAATTTTATTATATTTATAAAATTATTTTAATAAAATGAGTTCATTATATAGTTATATGGATTAAAAAATGTATAGGGTTAATTTTTATGATTTTTTTGAAATGGATGATATTTTGGTGAATAGTAAAATATATTAATATATGGTATATATACATTATAAATTTAACACACTACTACAAGATTTATGGATGATATATGCTCCATAATATTAGAATAACATTAATTATTTTAATATATTTAGTGATAATTCTCAATCTATCCATAGTATTTAATCAAAATATAAACTAATGAGAAAACACCCATCTCCTCCACTATATATACCACCCCTCACCAACTATTCTCCTCACATCATCTAATATTTGAGAATTTTACATATTCTAACCAATACACATCCCAATACCATTTTATACATCCAAGATCTCTTGGTCTCATAAAAATACCAAAACCATTTCTCGAAGGATTTTTTTAAGGAGGAGAAATTCATGAGTAACTTTCCTCTTCTAATTTCATTTAATTTCTCTTCTAGTTGATTTCATATTATCTACCCACCTCCACTAATACAATTGTTATTATCACTACATTATCTCACATATACCATAATTTTTTTTCAAATAGAATAATCCATCATAAAACTCCTCTCCTCTTCCATTTATTCTAAAATAGAAAATGTCATTCCTAAGGTGTTAATTAATGACCTGTATGAACGGAAAATGTACATTTTCCATTAACACATTCAGGGATGGCCAAAAAATTATTTTTAAGGTTAAAACAAATTTTAATATATTTATTAAGTACTATGTAATGTTTCCTAACAATTATATAAAAATGATGTTAAATTATAAAACAAAACTAGTTGGTGATGATTCAAAAACCACCAAAATTAACCTAAACAATTGTCATTAACTATTTATCTAATGATTAATCTCCACACCATATAACCAAATTATTTATATGTAAATTTAACCAAATTTATTATCATTAATTACTTATAACTTCATTTATATATTTGTAATTCCATTTTCCATAAACATCTATATTCTTATACTAGTGAACCGATCATGAAAACTAAGAAAATGAGCACTCCCTAACGATGAAATTAAACACTATAACTCATCAAAAAGGATATAAAAGAAAAAAAATTATAGTAATTAAATTAAATGTATAAAGGTTTTTTTAATTATTAATTAATAAATCTAATTTTATTATTTATGACATTAAGATCAGGTGATGAACCGTTTCAGGCATAAGGTAAGGGATTCCACACAAACAACAATTTTTTATTTTGGGTTACTCTCTCTATCTCTAATAAAATGTAACGCTTCATTGTTTTTTATAACTCATCTAAATTTACTTTATATGTATCAAAATCGTATATCATGATTATATCATCCATATTTTAAGGGTAAATACATGTTTTAAAAAGGTTCCCTTCTAAAATATTCTCGATAAGCAAGCCTGATTAGTGGGAATTTCTCAATTAATAATCCATTCCCAAGTTATATCCATAAAATGTTTTAATCCCCCATTTTTTTTTATAAAATAACACAATTTATCATGAAGAAATTATTTTTCACTTATGGTTTTGTGAAAACAATTTTTCCTTTTTCCTTTTAAAGACTCTTTAATATTTTTCATTAAAACCACACTAATTTGGCGAATTTTTAAAGTTTACATAACACTATTTTGGAATGTTTTCACATAATATAGATACCATTTATCACTATATACTCATATTTTTCTTTTATTTATATCAATTTATATTCTAAATTTATTTGTTTAAAGACGCTATTATGATCTGCCCATTTGTAATGACTTGTGACATGATTACGAAACCCATTTCATTCCATGGGAACCCCTTATATTATGTTTTATTCCATATATATGAATTTTTATGTGGAACACATATTCATGAACATGTTATGTTTGGTATCCATGACTCATTTTTATACCATGTTATATATTGTTTCCACATTCCAATGATACCATGATAATATGTTCCCATATGATACACAAAATTATTCTTTATGTTTATTCGTGTTTCTTTCCTTTTATGCTAGCATATCATTCCTTCTATCCCATGTGCGAAGTTATATTCCTAGGCTTACTCATTTTTGGGGATTTTATGCCATCCATTTTTTCATGTAATTCCCAGGTTATCCCAGGAGGATGTATAAGTTCAATTAATGTTATGAGATACAAATAGGGATTAAATAAAATATGTTTTTTTGGGTTTCATGAAATTTATTATATAAAAAATCTTCCAAAGTCACTGGAATTTACAACCCCTGTCTTGTAATTGTTTGTCAATTTTGTAATAATATGTGAAAAAATATAGGGTAGCTATATTTGGTATCAGATTAGGGTCTTGTTATTTTTGGGATTAGGAATATAAAACTCTAGAGATTTTATTAGGGATAATAATATGTATTTGAAAATATCCTAAAATTTTTATTATTATAGATCAAGTGGTTTATAAATAAAATACATCCTTTTTTTAATACTACAAGTAGACCCCATTCTGTCATAGTTGTTTCTATGAGTAACAACTCTAAAAATTCGATCTGGGCCTAACTTGGGTAACCTGGTACAAAACAATAAGCCTTAATACATGCATGATTGGACACTCCCTTGGGATATGCTATAGTAAATTCATAATTTCATTACAAAAAATTATTACAGGATTAAGAAAAATACCACAATATTATATGTGAGGAAACAGATCAAGGATAACATAGATTAAAACATATTGAATAATAAATTTAGTTATAATTACCATTTATATGTTTATCCATCTTTGTTAAATGTTTCTTTTCAAATTCTTATTATCTATGTATTGAATCCCACATTTATAATTTATTTTTCCTATTTAATAGATTGTAATAGAAGAATCCATGGAAAAAATCAATATGATAGGAAATTTGATGATTTCCTAAATGATTTTCCAAATATGATGGGAATGGGTGATCAGGAATTTATGATATTACATTCTCAGTTGGATCATGTTATGAGTAACAACATGAATCATATGGAATACAATCCATCTCCAAAGAAAGAGAATGTTTCTATTGAATTCTTTATACTGAAAGGGCCTCCAAAGTTTAATGGATCTCTTTATCCCCTTCACACAGAACAATGTAATAAATCCATTGAGAATATATTATTTGTACTCCTGTTCTCATAAGAAGATAATGTTGTACTTGAAGACTATATTTTTGAGGGGGAAAATGATCGATGGTGGACACTAATCAAGAATAAAAATTCCAATGAGTAAATCGATTCCATGGAATGAGATCATTTATAGGAATTTTTTTTAAATAATATTTTCCCTCAAACCTCAATATCGAAATGGAAAGGGAGTTTGTTACACTAAAAGAGGAGGTTAGGTCTGTTGGGGAATATAAATCAAACATCAAAATGTATGAATGACATACCTCCATATTTTTAGCGAACATAGAAATAAATATGGATCAGTTATTTAGCGGATTAAAGACGATCCTATGAAAATCATTGGTGATTCGATACTTTGACAGATATAAATAAATTATCTGTCATTCGCATATGGTTTAAATAATGATTTGAGAGTCTTCAGGGTCTTTTGGTATTGAGGAAAAGGTATAAAATAGAGTTTAATATGGGTGTGAAATCCCATTATCGAAACAAGACTTTACATACTATATGTCAAAAGCGTGGGAAAAACTATCCATGGATATTCTTGAAGGGAAATAAGATATGTTTCGAATATCAAAGAGAAGGGAATGTGTATAATAACTATCAATAGGAAATGATGAATACAACTAATTAAAAATATTAAATGATGGTTCACATTAACCCTCATCTAGCACTGTAGTGTTTCAACTTAAATTAATACTAGAATTATGGAATACATTTCCATAAGTTGTTAGAGGGAGTTAATAACAACATCCTCCAAGGTAGAAAAAAATGAAATATGTTATCACTACTTCTGAGTTGGATACTAATAATGATGTGATGATTGGTATGAAAATTATTCATTCAATATTAGTGAACATAAAATTGGATTCTAGTTCTATTCATTATTTCATATCATGTATGTTTAGTGGTAATATTCAGTCGCAACAACAATATTTGGAGGGTGAGTTATATGTGAGTATAGTAAATGGGTAAATTATTTCATCTAATGTTTATAAATCCTCCCAGATTAATTTCTCTATACTAAACCACCATAAAAATATTGAAATATTTTTTTTTAGTGCTTTATGATATATTGTGCATGGATTGGATATATAAATATAATTCCAATATCAACTGTTAGGAAATGGATATCAATTTTCACATCCAAAAGAATCCTCCAATTATATAAAAGTTTGTGGAGGAAGTAGAATATACATCAAAATCATCATCTCAATTGTGGATATTATTTCCTTTTGCGAAATCATATCTAGATAAAATACTTGAGACAATGGAGAGAATCATACTTGATGATATAGTCATCATGAATTATTAAACTGATGTATTCCATATGTAATTGTGTAGTCCAAATCCTTATCAAGAGGTTGAGTTCTCGATTTTAGTTATTCCTAGATTTTTTCCTATATCAACCACACCTTATAAAATAACCACCATTGATCTAGAAAAACAAAAAAGGCAGTTAGAAGAGAATTTGGTTATGGGTTTTATATGCTCGAGTACTTCACCATGGGGTGCGCCAGTTCTCTTCATCAAGAAGTATGGATGATTTCCCCTATGAGTTGATTATCATGAGCTCAAAAAAATCACAATATACAAAGATTAACCCCTTCTAGGGATCATTGTCATGTTTTATCAACAATGTGGGTCTAGTAATTTCTCTAAGGGGAAAATTGAATAGAGATATCACTAATTAATGGTGAGGAAGGAATATATACCCAACAATAACTTTCAAAAAATTTATTGGACATTATGAGTTAGTAGTTAGTCCCTTCAGACTCAATAATTATACTGAAAGTTTCTGGGGCGTACTAAATAGATTATTTAGATATTAGCTCAAAAAAATGGGGGTGGTCATTATTTATGAAATTATGATACACTCCAAGAGAAAGGAGGAACATGTGCAGTAATTGAATAATGCACTGAATACATTGCAAAGGGAGAAAATTTAGGAAATGTAAAGTACATGTGAGTTATGTATGGGGAAAGTATCATTCATAGAGAGTTTATTCACCAAAAAAGGGATATTAGTGGACCCTTCTAAGAAAACATAAATTGACATGTTTCCCATTTCAAAATTAGTAACACATATTCAATGAATATTATGTCTTTTTCGGTATTACCGGTGATTTGTGAAGAACATCACAATATTTTAAAAATAATTAACCAATATGTATCTAAATAGATAATTTATTTTGTACTAAATAATTGTAACATTACTTTAAATAGTTTAAAAAGAGTTTTTATCACTACAAAAGTGGTCACCCTACCAACTAGTGTGGAAAATTTTGGGGGTTACAGTGAATCCTAAAAGAATGGATTAGGTCATATGATGATGAAAAATGGTAAATAGATAGCCTAATCTTCATTATAGTTTAAATCCATGAAATATAAAATCCCATGCATGATCTGGAGTTGGTAGTTGTGATCTTTGGGTTGAAAATATGGAAGTACTAAATCTATGGGGAGAAGTGTGAGATATATATTGATCACAAGAGTCTAAAATATGAAATAACATAGAGGGTGCATAATATGAACCATTGATGATGGTTACAAATCATTAAGGATTGTGAATGCTCAATCAACTACTAACCTAGTAAAGGGAAAATGGTGGTAGATGCTGTAAGTTGAATGGATCCTGCATATTTATCAATGATGAGAATTGAGAAGGATCCAATCTTTTTAAAACACCAATTGATGGAGATGAGAACCATTAAAGAATTAAAATCATCAATCAGTTCAAAAATGATTTCCCATTCATCAATTATGTATAAAATAATGGATTCTCAATGAAATGATGTGAAAATTCATAATAAGGTGGAACCCATGACAAAAGGAAAATATATTGAGTTCAAAATTGGTGATGAAGGAGTCATGAGATTTGGGTCAAGACTATGTGTACCAAAAAATCCATAGATAAAGAAGGATATTATGAAGGATGCACATAGCTCATCCTTATCTATTCACAATGGGAACAAAAGTATGTGTCAAGACATTTGCGAGAACTATTAGAGGGACAATATGAAAAAGGAGATAACTAATTATATATTGAAGTGACCAGTATTTCAGATTGTGAAGGATGAAAGGCCATGGTCTAAGGGGATGATGAAACCAAAACCAATAATAGCATGGATGTGGGATAAAACAACCATGTAATTCTTCACTGGACATCCGAAGACATCCATATGGAAGAATGATATATGGGTGGTTGTGGATTGTCTTACAAAGGCTTCCCGATTTATTGAAATTTGTGAGAACTTATCACTGGATCAAAATTCATGAATATATATTAGAGAATTGGGAAGGATAAATGGAGTTCATATATATATTGTATTCTTTAAAGATATGAAATTCACCTCAATGTTATTAAAATGTCTCAAACATTATCTTAGAACTGAGATGAACATTAGTATTGCATGACATCCTCAAATTGATGGCCAATCTGAGAGGATTATTCATATAGTTGAACACATACTAAGAGTGTGTTATATGGGATTCAATGGATCATGGGACCAACATATTACACTAGTGTAATTACCCTACCACAATATATTCCACTCAATTATCCAAATGTCTCCATATGAATCCCTATATATAAAAAGTTGTATAACACTGCCATTTTGTGATGAGGTCAGTGAACGTAAGATTCTAGGACAAGAAATGGTTGAAGAGAATATAAAAAAGGTGAAAAACATTCAGTATAACATTATGGAACCCCAAATTCGACAAAGGAGTTATCTATACAATCATCGACAAGACCTTTAGAATATGGTTCGAAAGAAGATATTAATCCATATATCTCTATGGAAGAGAATCATGAGATTTTTGAAAAAAAGGAAAGCTATGCCCCAACTACATCGTCCCACTCAAGATTCTTGATCGTGTTGGAGTCATGGATTATCTAATAACACGTTCAACTACCATGTATCCTATACATTATGTATTCTATGTATCCCTCTTGAGGAAGTACATACCTGGTCCTTCACATATAATGAATTCAAAGATTGTACAGTAGGAAAATGATCTCTCAAATGATGTGCAGATAGTGAAGATCTTGGTTCCTAGTGATAATGTTCTACTCAAAATATTACTCACCTAGTTAATGTACTATTGGAGAACCATAAGTACAAAGATACAACATGGGAACCAGAGGAGGAATTGAAGGAGATGTATCATCACTTGTTTTCACTATAGTACATAAAATGAAATTTGGAGGGAGAAATTTTATAAGGGGGGAAGAATATAAGGATACAACATTTTTATCAATGTAAATTCACTTTTTATAATTATTTCATAAAATATAAGTCACATTAAATCACATAAAAAACACGATAAATACTTTATGAATAAATAAATAATGAAATAATAGGCATTTATAAATGTTAAGGAACATATTCCGATGATATTGTAAAACAATATTTGAAATATTAATATGACATGTATGAATCATAAACCATTAAATGGAATAGTAAACTAAACCATGAGAGTATAAATAAATTTTATTCATATTATAAATAGTAATATAATAAATTTATATCATAGTATATGGAAACAAATATTGTAGAAATTATTAATTATTTTCATATATTTTTATCCAACAAAATATTTATTCTTTAATTTTATATTTAATATGACTATTTATGAGAAAATTATTTACATAAAATGTACAAATAAATTAATATTTTTTATCTTATAATTATAGGATCATTTTATGAGACCCTAGTTAGTTTTTCAAAGTGTATTAAAATCAGTTATATTTTAAAAATTATTATTTCTTCATGTAAATTATTATTTTAACTAAAAAATAAATTTCAATTATTTATAAAAATATTTTCATAAAATAGAGTTCATTATTGAATTTTACATGCTAAAAAATGGTTATGGTGAATTTTTGTGTCTTTTTTGAAATACCTGAATTTGTGGAAAATAGTAAAATATGGTAATTTACAGTATATATATATATATATTAAATTAAATACATTATTCAATGAGACCTAGAAAATGTAAGAACCATAATTTAGAAATCCACTTAATAATTTAAATATATTTTGGGATAATTATCAAACTATTCACATTCTTGATCCAAAATAATAAACTAATAAATTTAATATTGAGAAAATACCCCTCTCTTCCACTAAAAATACCACCCCTCGCCTCCACTTATCCTCACACCTTCCAAAAATTGAGAATTTTCTAAATTACATACAATAATATTCCTATGTCCCAATACCACATAAAATATTTATTTTTCTCATAAAAATATGAAAACCTTTTCCCTAATGAAGTTTTCAATGAACATTAATTTAGGAAATAAATTCCACTTTCATTTTGTTTTAATTTATTTTCTTATTATTTTCATAATCTATCATATCCTACCCTAATAAAAATATTATGATAACTCCATTAACAATAAAATACTGTAATTTTATTATTATAATGTTATTTTCCATAATTAAACTAATCCCCTTTAACATTAATTCTAAGAATTATAACCCCATTCACGATGTGTTAATTTCTCACCTTCAAGGATAAAAATGTTCTTTTTTTCCATTAATTCCTTCACGGATGGTAATAAAACCATTTTTATGGTTTCAAAAAAATATGATATATTTATTAAAACCAATTATTTGTTCTATAAACATTATATACACGTGGTTTTAATTAACAAAACAAAAATATTTTTTTATGATAAAAAAATTCCCAAAATTAACCTAAATAATTGTCATGAATTATTTATCTAATGATTCATATTTATGACAAATAACCAAATGATTTACACTATAATTTATTCCTATGTATATTCATTAATAACTTAAAACTTCAATTTTGGATTTCAATTCCCATTATACATGTACTTCTATAATCTTACACAAGTGAACTGGTCATGAAAACTACAAAAACAAGCACTCCTAAATGATGAAACTTAAAACAATAAATCATAAAAAAGGCCATAAATAAACATCATAAAATTATACTAAATCAATTACATATAAAATGTGATATATAATTAATAATTAATTAATCCAATTTTATTTTTCCTGAAATTAACATCAAGTGCAGAACCGTTTCAGACATAAGGTAAGGGATTCAAACAGAACCCCCATTTTTTCCTTCGAGTTACACTTTCTATCTCTCTCTCTCTCTACTTAAATATAATGAATATTTATTTTTTAACTCTTATACATTATTTTTATATGATAAAATCTCATATATCCAGACAAGATCATCCTTATTTGATGAGGAAAAATATTTTTTAAAAATATTATCTTCTCAAATATTTATGATAAGTAATCACGATTAAAGGAAATTTCCCAATTTATTACCAATTTCCACTTGTTATACATAATATGTTATAATAAACCATTATTTTTTTTTTAAAATCACATATTTATTCAGGAAATAATATCATGGTTCATTTATGTTTTTTTTAGAAAAAAATATTCCTTTTCTGTTTTAAAGGGTCTTTAATATTTTTCCTTAAAACCACACTAAATTGTCTAATTTATAATTATAAATTCACACTATACTAAAATGATTTCACTTAATTTGGAATCTATTTATCATTATCTATGCTTATTTTTATTTTCGAATGTCCATTTATTTTTTAAATTCATTCTTTCGTGGATTCTATTATGATATTCCCATATATAATGCCTTAGGACATGATTACAATACCTATTTCACTCCAAAGGTATCCCTTCTTTTAGGTTTGAATTATTATGTATGATTCTTCATGTGTCCCACATATTCATGAAAATATTATGATCGGTTTTACTAGATAGTTCTCCGATGCATTGGGTAATGTTAATCTCATGAGATTTCATTTTGGGACCTAGAGTGAACCTGATTCTTTTAAGGGACTTTCATGACTATGATATATAGTCATTGAAATTATTGATGACTCATGTTTATAACATGTTATATGTTGTTTCCAATTTCTTATGATGACTTGATTTTATGTTCCCATGATATATATGTTATTATTTATTAGGTTTATTCATGTTCCATTCCTTTTATTCCATCATGTTATGCCTTCTAACCCAAGTTCTATGTTTTATTCCTATGATTACTTGCATGATGAGATCATTATCTCATACCTCTATTCATGAATTCCCTAGGTTATAATTTTAAAATGTATGAGATCAATAGATGTTAGGAGATCATTTTGGATATTAAATAAAACATTTTTTTAGGTTTCATGATGTTTAATTATGCTTCTAATTTTCAAAATACACTATAATTTATGATCATCTGATTTTAATTATTTTTTTAATTGTGTAATAATATGTGAAAAATGATAGGGTTACTATAGTTTCAAAAAACCTTTTTCCACCTCATGTATCTCCAAAATAGGGCACAAAAATTTCATGGAAATATGCTCTATTTTCCATAACCATGAACCATCCATTCATATCTTTTTGGGCTTGGAAAATTCTATAATTTCACCGAAAACAACCCCAAATATAAACCCCCAAAAAATAAAAGTATAAAAGGGTTAATTAATAAATGAAAATTTATACAAGTTATTTACATAATGTTTAGGATCCTAAATTTATCCTTTATCAAAATTCATTCTACTGTTTCATATAGTTTACTCATCCATAGACTTATATATACATACATCCCCAAACATATTCTCAGAAATATCCCTATGAATATTAATAAAGATTTATCACCATAGTTTCTATTTTTTTTACTAATCAATTACTCTTATATCAAATATAGTGACTAAGAATTATCAGACATAGATATTACATCTTTTAGATTAATATTAAATACATTACATAAACACTTACTTGGGGACCCTAATAGTGTAGTGATTCGGTGACTACATGAAGAAACATCAAATTTTGTGAGAGTTCATTTATGTCTCCCTCAATGTTCATCACTATTAGTAATATTCATAAATTAACCCTACATAAATATTTATTCATAAATAAGGAATGAAAAACATGTGAAAGGGTGAGATTAGATTCATATTATAGGTAAAATAGTGATATACATATGCCTTGCATGAACATATGTGAATGAAAACATGATCCTAAAATATGAAAAATAGTCCGTTCCAATTGAAGATCTCAATATTGAGTGATGGAATATATTTTGGCTGATTATAATACATGAATTAGAAGGAAAAACATAAACATGAGTACTGATATAATTACATTATAATAAGATATGGAATTTTGGAATACACATAGGTATACAAATCATATCCTTAGTAGTCAAGGTTTATTATAATAAATTTTCAGGGAAGTCCATAGGAAGTAACACATCCTTAGAGGTACACACAATTAAAATTATTTGAAATCCTTTCCACATAGTGTCACAGGTTCATTCCCTAAAAAACCATGAAATCAATGTTCACTCCCAAGATGATAAATTTTGGAAAATTCCATAACTAAATCGAGTTAACTCCCCATTTCATTCCTATTTATCTCATGAGATATAAATATTTTCCCAATGAATCATAGGGAGACATTGATCCGACCTAACTTTTTATATAATGTAATATCCATCCTTGTTTATAAACTAACCACCTTCAAATAATGTAAACAAATTTATATGTGCCACAATATTTTAAAATAGTCTTCATTTCAAAAACAATGAAATGAAATTATTTTCATAATAATTTCATAATAAAATGACATAGGAGAATAAAAAGGATTCATAATCATTTCATTATTTCATCAAAGGATATCTAATCGAAAAAGAAATGGGTTTCATAAAAATTTAATCATGGTATAAAATGTAGAAGATAAAAACGTTTCATAAACATCATTCTATCCAAAACATAAACTAATTAGGCAAAAAATAAGAATGTTATCCTTGAATAAAATCACTATAAAATCATAATTAATATAAAATTAGGTCAATATAGATGAAAAATGATTTTGAAAGATAAATAACATGGAACATTTTATGATGGAAATAATATTTATTTAGTAATAATTTTTTGAAAACTAAACATATTAAATAATAAATAATTAATTATCCTAGAAAAGAACATTAAAATATTATAACTAATATTTTAATAATAATTTAAAAAAATTTATTAGTAAAATACCCTTTTAACATTGAAAACAAATTACATCAATATTACAATTTGAAAATAATTTTCATTGAAAATAAACATGAAAAAAATAAAGGACAATGTAATATTTATTTAGTATATTTATTGAGGAACATATCCATTATACATTGAATAAAATTATAAAATAAAATGGTTTGTAAACATTTATAAAAAACATTATTTTGGGAGAAAAATATTTTTCCACTAAAAAATGGTTTTTTTATTAAAAACAATCTTTTTCAACACTAGATTTTCTAATGAGAGGATAATGTAAGGAAAAAATGTATTATTATTACATAAAAAGAGTAAAATAAAAATTAATGACTTTATTGATAGATGGATCATAATAATTTTCCAATGAAAAACATAATCTTAATCAATACCAATATGTAAGGTGATTATAACCTAAAATAGTTACCACTGTTGTAACTTTGAATCATAACCCCAATTAAAGATACATTATAAAATGGATATATAAATACCACCAATTTTAAGTAAATGATTAATAAATTAAATTAATGGGATTCAAATGCACCACAAAAAATAAACACATAGTGAATATGGCCCGTGTCTCACATAAAAATAAAAGTGAGACAACAATACTGTCGCTTTTGTATTCAAATCCAGTCATACAAGTTCAAAACCCCTATATAATAAAGATATTTTTAATATAAAACTATAAAGAAATAATATTTATATATATCATACCATATTTTATTTTTTATTAAATTTTACTACCTTATTATTAACAATTCCATGTTAATGTATCTTTTCATGTAATAACTATTTTGTTTTTTTGTTTATGTTTTGACATATCATTTGTTGTCCTATGAATTAAAGAATGGTTTTATAATCACCATCATGTTAATTATGATTTAAATATCTTATATATTCATTTTATATTTATTTAGAGTAATCCATATTATTTATTGATAAAAAAAATTAATGTACCATTCAAGGAGATGGTAAGATCTATGTTAGTAAGAAGGTTGTCTCCATTTTCACATCGGATTAGAATATATAAAGTAAAATTTTATATTATCATTAAATAATAATTTTTATTTCAATTATATCACATATTTTAATTAAAAACATATTTATTAGCCTCTATGTTCAGCATGAACGAATCATATTGGATCTCAAGGTGTTGGTCTATCATACACACAAGCCACATTATCGTATTCCCATAAAATGGAATACATGATTTTTTTATGTGTTATTCTAATTAAAAAAGAATTATAATATCCAAAATTTATTATATATATATATAATTAATACAACATTATATTCTACTATGATATGTGATATTATAAAAAGTAATGACATCGGTTTATGAGGCGGTAATATGTCGAACACATGAATGATGATTTCGTAACCCATTTGATTGAAGTGGATTAGTATAATTATTATAAAATTTACATAATAACATAAAATTATATGGTATATACATATGATATTATGTTTTATTTTTTAAGACAAAATTTATTGTGAAAAAATATGGAATAAAATAAAATATATTATTAAGATAATCAACTTCTCTGAGGGAAACCACCTTTAGATCTCATATTATTGTCATTAGGAATGGTATTATGAGAGGACCAGAAGCTCTATAATAAGAATAATTTTTATTGGTTGATAATTTTTCAGGGAATGGTTCATCCATAGGTATTGTGATGTGTGAATATGTGAATGGTGGTGGTGGTATTTAATAAGTAGGGTAAAGGTACACACATGGGGACCGTGTGGAAAGTTCCCAAAAGACTCCAAAATAAAAACTTTATTACTAAAAAATCTTAAAAATTACCCTATGATTATTCTTGGGATGGATGGGTTTAAATATTTCAATAAAATAATATTTTGACAATTCGGTAATCCCATTTAACCCTTATCTTATTTTTTAACCTCACCATAAACCCATTTTTACATTAATCAAAATAATTAATTTATATTATTTTCACTATTAATATTTATTAAAAATTATATTTACCATATTAGATAATATAAATTATTATGATTCTATTTATGGATTCTGTTTTTCCAAATTACATTTAGATAAGTGGATAAATTTAATTTAAAAATTAATCCCACAGACGGGACACGAAAGAGGGTTTTAATTAAAAAATGTTAAACAGTTAAAAATGATTTTATATAAAAATTCAACAGAAAATTGTCTCAAATGAAATAAATTGTATTACATGTGTATAATTTATATAATTATACTTTAAAATAAATTTAAAAATTAACTCATCATTCTAAATAAATTAAAATAAAAGGCATTTCTAAATAAAAATTCAAAATGTTTACAATTCAACATAGATTTAATCGTTTCTGAAAAAATACCCTAAATAAATCTTAAGATAATTTTGATATAAAAATTTACAAAAATTAAATTTTATATTTTCCATTAATTTTTAATGTGGTAAATATTATTTTTTAAATATGTATGTTAATGGAAATAAAACGAATTTTTATAAAATAAAGTTGGAAGCATAAAATTTTATTTATTATTATTTAATATATGAAAAAACTAAGATGAATGTAAAAAAAATTATTGAGTATGTGATATATAAATTTCAGGAAAATTTTTCACTAGAACAGAATAATTTCATTTAATGATTAAAACAAAATAATTATTTAAAATTATTTTGTTCAGAAAATGATTCCCTTAGTATTAAAAAGGTTTTAATTTTCTTTTATAATTATTTAGTGACTAATAAATTAAATATATATACATGTGTAATGAATATTTTCATAATTTATTAAATCCTATCCATATTCACTATTCCAATGCCTAAGAGAAAAATATTTCATTGAATAATAATATTTTATTAAAATTTAATGCATTGTTTAAACACAATGTTGTGTCTAATGGAAGATAAACTATATATTTTGTGTAATAATGTCCAAAAGAAGTGTTGTGTGTAAAATAATATTTACTCAATGTTACATATAATTCACGTTACACATAGTGTAACAGGTGATGAAAAATACCAAAAATTATTAGATTCATTTGATTTTTCTTTCACAAAATCCTTGGGTTTTAAACCAATACTCTACTCCTATAAAACTATAGGATCACATAGTCTGACCCATGTCGGACTCATGATATCATGTGGGATTAGTGGAAAAACTCTCTTATGTGGTTGAGTCATCCTCTGTAAATTTTGGATTAAAATGGTCACTGGTTTTCATATATGGCCAATAAAATTTAATAAAGTCCAAACTAAAGTACATAGTAAAAACTATGTAAATTACAATATATAAATTTCATTCCATTTATGAAATAAAAAAATAATTCATCATCTCACATTTATTATCTTCAAAAATAAATAATTCAAATGATGATCAAATATACATGGTCATAAAAAATGATACATATTACACTCTACACTTATTGAAAACATAATTCAAACCCTCATCATAATTAGCATATGTCATAGTAATTAGGAAGAACTCTATAATCATCACATTTTGTAAATATTTAATTTTCATTTCAAAAACATATTAACAACAAATTCAACATAAGAATAGTTCAAAATTTCTATTAATATCATGGGTTCTTCAATCATCACCTTTATTTTTTCCAATACATATGTCATTTTTTATTTTAGTGACTTCTTCTTCTCCTTGATAAGAATAAATCCAAATATATATATTTATGGGAAGGAACTCACATATCAATCCGAAAATATTGATAACAACATCTTAAACTCTTCTGATACATATATTCTAACATACTCTAGGAAAGTATTATATGAAGATAATCTAATAATGATCTAAAATTAACTTAATCTATGTTTATGTGAGACATTATATATATAAAACAAGTGTGACCATTTTAACCATAAATGATTTCAGTTATTCTTCAACATAATATCCAAACACTAAAAACATATTTTAGGGGTTGTTTAAACTAACTTTTCACTAATATCCCACACTAATTTGGAAAAAATATATTATTAATATTGAAGATGAAGAATTACTTCCCCTTTATCACGAAATTTTACATTTTTCATTAAATAATTAGTTTCTCCCCTTGTTACTCATAATTATTTTTAAATTAGTATAATGAGATCATACCTCCTCAATGACAATATTCATTTGAAAAATATCAAAAAAAAATTAAAATATCTTATATAAACTTTACTAGAACATCACGTATTCTTGTGATACCACTTGAGAAATTTATATTTGGTAGTTCATATTATTATCCCCAAGGGTGATTTTCTTGGTCCTTATTTTTCTAAGGGTTGGATTTTTTCAAGAATGATCTCCATGAATAATTTTACCACAAACTGAAATAAATATTTCAATGGTGAATAACTTCAAGAATAATTTATAAATAATCATAGCCACAATTTATTCATGTATCATCCAAGATCTATTCCTCACCATTAATTCACTACATAGAAAATCAACCTAAAATAGACCTAGAAATAAGGTGGTTCATAAATACATTTTAGTTAGAATAGTAGGAATGATATTTATTTCTATGATCAAAAACTCCTTTAAATTCAATACAAGATTTAGGGAAATTATCCATTATTTCACCCAAAATATTACATATACATATTTCTATATGGGGCATGAACTCCTTTACCCCCTCATTATTCTAAGAGACAATACGATTCTTTTCTACTATAAAAAATTAAATTTCATTGTTCCATTCCCACTACATCTTCCCAGATAATCCCAAATACTCATGACATATGACTAAGAATTCTATTATTATTATTATAATATTATTCTCATGTTTATATTCCTTCTTAATAGATTTATTATTTTCACAATAAGTCAATGGTTCTTTCCCCATGTCTTAAATATTTTTTTCCCTAGAATTTATCTCATGAATTTGGAAAAAATATTTCTAATTATACTAACCCATCCACATTTTACTATAACAGTCATTGTATTTTCATTTTTTATAAACTATCCAGAAATGTAATTTTATAATATTCAATTTCATAAACCAAATCCATAATTTTATTTATTTCATAGATTGATTTTTTCATAATCATACACACACTATCACAGGTTCTTATTTATTTTTTTAAATGTCCATAATATAGCCACTTACTTTATAGTAGGATAACCTTTTATTTTCTATTAAATAAATTATATCATTATTTTTTGGTGTAAACATCTTCAAAATATTCATATCTTTCTTCTTGAAGTTATACGAGAAGGAAGAATATTCTATTTTTTCATGGATTTGACATTTTTATGGTCTTTTCATCATATGAAAATATGTATATTACATTTTCGGTACATACTAAGAGTCATAATTGCTATGAAAAATTATGTTATAATAATCACCGAAGGCATCAAGACTCCCAAATCTGTTTTTAATATATATATATATATATATATATATACTTCTTCATTTGAGAATTATGGTTCAGTTATGCTAGATTTTTATTTATATAAATTATGAAAACCCATAAATATGGACTTCTATTATTCTCATTAAAGCGTAAATTATTTCAAAAATCAATCATATGAAGGGAAATTTTCCAAAACTACCAATAAAAGCATGAAAATGTGGTTGTTTATTTTTTTATAATATGGATGGAATTGACATCTTTCTATTTTTTGGATAATATAGTTTTTTATATGATATTTTCAAGAGAAAAATAAATCTATTTATTATTTACATTTTCCTTTTATGATATGGTATGTTTACCATCAGTGTTCATTATAAATGTTTTATCATTAGTGTTCATCACCAATGTTTTCATATAATTATTTTTTGAATTTATACTAGATTATGATATAGTATTAGTACAAATGGAATCCTATGGAATAAGGACTACATGTTTCATTGAGATTGAAATTTATTTATCTTTAGATTATATTTATCTTTTCTTCCACTTGAATGTGAATTTTTTATGTAAGACTCTAATATGGTAAATTATCTAAAGAGTTATTTTTTAGATTTTTATTAATTATTCACCTAGGTTTTTCTCTAGAATTATAAAATTACTTCAAACATTCTAAATTTTAAATTTAGATATTACATTGGGACCTAAGGTGATTACACTATACCTTAATATTAATTATAAGACGAATTTAAATTTTTCCCCCTCAGATTTGTTCAATTTCACTACCATTACTAGAAAGTTAATATTAAGGAATGTTTTCTCATACATTTTAACTTTTAGTTTATTTCCATTGACACATAATTTTTTGATCATGATCGTTGGGTATTTTTTATAATCTATGATATAATTATTCATGTATATAATTCTATTTCTTTTAACCTTCAATTGAGTTTCAATAAAATTCATAGATATTTTGTGTAGTGCTTCCAATTTCGAGATCAATTCAGTAAGAACTTTTTCAATCACATATATTTTTTAAAATTTTCCCTTTTAATTTATCATTAACTAATGTGATTATTTCATCACAATGTTATACATACCATTATTTTGAATATTCATCCATGCTAAATGTATCATCATTGTATTCTATTTATAAATATGATTTATAAACAATCATTGAAGCTTTATAATATTCATCAATCTCTTATATAATCTACTTATAAAACATTTAGTCACTTACGTTTCTCCAGCATTTGTTTAGATCTCTTCTTCAATATGGGAAAATGTTCATGGGACAGTAATATTGTTTTATTGGAACATAAAAAATTTGGGTTATATATTTATTTTATAAACATGTTAAAAAATTATTTCTATATATCATAAGATTATTTTTTTATGTTTCATTATATAGTTATGTGACAAATGAAAATATAAAAGTGATATCCTTGATTGGATCTTTTTTTAGATAATATTTTACTTTAGAGTTAATATAATTGAGTGATTTAATAAACTCTTCATCATTAATTCTTGAACCAATGTTAATAAGTTAAAATTTACCACATATAAAAATGATATAGCACATATACTACCACTATGATGGAATATATTTTTGATGTGCCCTCATTTATTTTCAAACACTTATCATTATTATTTCCTCATTCATCTGTCGGTTGTTCAATGTTTTTTATACAACCCCATTAGTTGTATTGATAGAAATATGAACTAAATTTCACATGAAATGTATTTATAAAACTCCATAAAATTCAAATATTCAAATCATATATGCTGAATATAAAAAAATGGGATAGTAAGATAAATCAAATTAGAGGTGTAAACTTTCCTCTAATATCAATTAAAGTTCCTACTGGATTATATAGGTACACAGAGAGTGTCAGGGAATCAATGTACCCAACTTGTACTAATATATATTCTTTCAATTTATATCATACTTTAATTTGAACCTATACTGTTATTTGAGTTAATTGATCATCTTAATTTACAATCTCAATCATGTCATATGCAAGATTAAAAGTAAATGATCCATATCCCAATTTATTTTTTAAGGGATCACCATCGATATATGTGGCTATTTTCATGTTTCTTTGGGAAAATCCAAGACATAAATTCTCCACTAGTAAAAAAGGTATTATAAAAACAATCAATATAATGAAATATATAATAGAAAAACTCATGAAATTCTTAACCAGTAATGATTATCGTGGGACATCTCCCAATAATATATTTATAATTACATAACACGAGTGTTCTATTTATTGACTCCTTCAAGTTGAGATGTCTACCAATAATATTTGGTTGTTTTCACTAGAATCCAACTATCTATTAAATGTAAGTCAGAAAATCTATCAAAATTCATTCTACTAATTCATATTATTGAAGTAGTGTAGATCATGGCCTTTTTATACATTAAGACCATGCACTCAAATGATATGAAAAATCATTGTTGGGATTTATCATATTCAACTATCAAAATATCTCATCTTATGATAACACACTAATATTACTAGTATACTAAATTTATGGTCTCACTCTCCATAAATAATGATATTATATATTCTCTGATCTACTCTAAAAAAATGGTCGCATAATTTCCTTCTCAAACAACTATAGATATTACTTTAGTTCTTTTTTATTTATCAAATAATGTTACATACATGTATTTAGTGTGTCACACAAACGGAATTTTAACATTAAAATTTTCACAAATAAGATAAGTGACAACCATTGTTTCTTATAATTACTTATATTTTATTATTATATTTATTTTACACTATTATTCTTGAATCCTCAATATTTTTTGTATATTTTTTACAAAGCCTCATGAAATTAGTTTCTTTTCCACTTATCCTCTTCAAAGATTCATCTTCATAGTGATTTCACAAATCCTTCATACATGAATATATCATTCATGAAATAATCAATTTTTTTAAAATTCTCACTACTTCAAGGTATTTATCATATTCAAACACTAGTACTAAACTTTTAAAAACATCAGGATGTACTTTTAAACCTCATGTAATACAGAATATGTAATATCATCATAATCATAATGAAAGTAAACAAGAATTCATTACATCATTCTACATATAATAATGTGAAATTTTTAAAGAACATTATTCTTCTTTATGTATATCAACATATACCAAATCCCCAATGAAATTGTGATAATACATCACATTACTGATCATCTATCTTTTAAATAATTATAGGTATAACAAGTGTAATTTTTTACTTTATATTACTGTTAAAAACATAGGATTCACATAAACAGTTTCTCTATATACCATTCTATATATATCTATGTGCTTCCATTTTTCATTTATATCTTTAAAAAACATGTGGAGGGTTGGAGGGTATTTATAGACAAACATCTAGTGAAATAGTGACATTAAAATCATAAAGAAACTTCTATTGAACTGACTCTAATTCACTAGAGAAATGGCTCACTTTCTCTTCCTCCTAGTGTGAGATGTGGTAGTGATCATGTGTAGGAATGATGATAAACATTTCATGAGAATGAGTTAGATTGGTGTGGAATATAATTTTTTTTGTAAATATTTATGAAATTCTGAGGATATTTGTGATCACCTATGATGGTTGATGCTTGATCTTTTAATAGATTAGTGGATTTATCACAAGAAATTAATTTTTTATTTTACAATATAATTAACATTGATGGATCACTTGTAGTTTGTAAATAAATTTACTTCTTTTAATTGGGTCTACAAAATTCCAAAAAAATCTTCACATTCATTATTGAACCTCACAAAATAATGAAATCCATAAAATAAAAAGGGATCCTTTAGAGGGAGTTTGAATAAGATATTGTATATGTGGTCAGATGGCTCATATGATAAATATTATTAATGTTTATTTTAGTAGTGGGGAAAAGGTAAATTTCACTCACCATCCCACATCTATCTCATTCTCAGTCTACTACAACTCTATAATTAATGCCTTCCATCAACTCATCAGATGCTGGTAAAGTAGTCTGCTCCTCATACCCTATCACCATCGACTATTGATTACATGATTATATATCATAATGTCACCAATTTAATTTTATAGCATCTATTATACCTTTAATATCTATGTGTATATCATTTGTCACATGAATAACTCTTCATCCATAATGGATCAGTGAGTGGGCTTCTCGACATCATTTCTCCCTCCACCCATAATAAATGATTGAACTGGTTCATTTCATGCAAGGTTGTCAATAATTGTTTTAATAAATTGTAAACAAATTTTCTTAGTGAAAACAATGTAAATTTGAATATTTAAATTCAATACCATATAAGAACCCAAAAATTAATTCCCCATCCTCATTTTTTATCCTATAAAATAGTAAATTCAAATAATGATCAAACATCTAGGATCCTAAAAATATAGTCATTCCTAAAATAATGACCTTTTTAGAACATTATGAAGACATCAAACACAATTTTTAAAATCCCTCATAATTATTAGAATATTTTTAAGATTCACACTAAAAAGTAAATAGCTTTTTATTATGAAAACATATTTACAAAAAATATACATCATCATATTTTAAAATTCAATAACCCTCTTGGGTTTATCCAAATACTCTATAAAAAGTATTCTTATTTAACAAGTTCATTCTATATGTTTTTAATAGGTTAATAATGATGAATTTTGTGTTAGAATAATGGATGAAGATCATGATCATGCTAGAAAGAATAAAATTTGGGTTATTTTTTGAGGCTATGTGAAAAAAATATCATTGAAACATAGGTTTTATTCCATAAAAACTCAAATAATACAATATGGTGACACATAAAAAAACATTTGGGGTAATGGGATATTACAAAATTAATAGGATGGATGTTCATGAATAATTTTCCTCCACAAGATATTTGAAAACTATTTTTCTATTCATATAATTACTTGTGAATTTTTAAGGGGTACCAAATGGATATCAAATTTGACTTCTTTTAAAATCTCTTGAAGAAGGAATTATACATCAAAAAACAATTTTTTTATAAATGAATATATGAGTGAATATTATATTTAATGAAATATTTTTATGGTATGATGGAATCCAAAAATGTTTTTTATTAGGGTCTTGATAAATAATTGAGAATTATTTGATTATAGATTTGTGGACTTGGTTATAATATCCACACCATGAAAGAAAGTGATCAATGAATGTAATTTCTCAAAATTTGAAAGAAAAAAATTTGTGTATGGTTGGATGAAGAACTATGAAACAATTTCAAAAAAAATGATTGTGGAATATGTTTGATATTTCCCAGGTCACTGATTCAATATATTTTACTTCGATTTTAGGTTACATATTGAAGGGATGTAATTTTATTTAACAATGAAAAAATAATATTCCATGTCGATTAAAGAAGGGAATATAGATAGATATTGTTATATTCTGTTCATTATGGGGAAAAATTATATATGAAAGAATATAGGTTGATCATTGGAATCCTATTGTACAGAATAATGACATGACCATACATTTTTCTTTCAAATTTTCATGCTCCATGGTGAAAAAGATATCTGGTGGAAAAAAAATTCTATAAAGAATGATATTCATAAATATATTAATTAAATAATGGGTGTTAGACCATTTCATTATGAAATATAATTATTTGAGATTATGGGATACCGGAATATGGATAAGGATGGTTCATAATAATATCTCAAGTGATCCTTGGGAAACACATTTAATCTTGGAGGTTTGTGCATATCATGGAAAAGAAAGAATAAAGAATGGATATTAATAATATAAATAGAAGATGATTACAACATGGATAAAAATGTCTGTAATAAATTTATATGGATAAAGAACCAACATCGATATATTGGAGTTGATGTATAACATCATATTGAAACCAGATGTGATACCTCACATACCATTACTCTAAAAAAATGAATTCCTTCACTCAAAATCCAATAAAATCAAGAAAAATTGTCATTTCATCAGGGATAAGGTTTAAAAAAAGATTGTGGAGATAGATTATTTGTATATACAAAAACATGTATTGGGAATCCCAGTGATTGAACTATCTGGGGTATATTTTGTAAATCAATAGTAAACCCTTGGAGTCTAACCGTTTATATAAACCTACTTGATTTAGATAAGGGAACAATTCTTATATTTTTAGTTTTATTTTAATTTAACGTTATAATGATTCTACATAATTAATTTCTTTGATTTATTACCCAAAATTTTGATCATTTCAAGGCACTCCCTTTTGTATATATAATAATTAGGGAGGAGTTTTTCATTAGTTTCGCTGGAGAAATTTCACATGATTATAGATAAATATAGAGGAGGGTGTTATTTTTTATTGGAAGAGGTAGAAGACATACTATGATAATGGTTAGGATAGGGTAATATTACATTAATTATTATTCATAGGGATACTCATGGAGGATATGTATTGATGAACCAGAATATCATGGGAGAGTTATCTGGATGAACATTTCATTTGACACTTATTTTTTCTCAATATGCATGACTCGTGTGGGATAGGAGTTAATGATTATAAATTAATTGATGATATAAATGATGGGATTAAGTCCATGACTATTTATTCTTATTCTTATTCATGTTTTTAAATGCTTATTTTTGAAATAGTGTCGAAATAGTTGTTAATAATCCCAAATGGAGAGATTCATTAAAAAAATTACTTTGGATGGTTTTTGGTTTCTATTTGTTGACATGACTATTTATGGAACTCTGATAATACAATAAAAAGTTATTAAGATAGATTATAATGTATTAGACAGATCTATAAGGAGCTATATTAGTAATAATTATATGATAGTTCTCATGGAAAGACATCAATGTCCATGCCCTGGCCATTCTATGACAGGGTGACATATTCTTTTGGATGGTTTCAGATGGAGTGGTTCAATCCTTTATGGGGACCCATCGATATTTTTTATAATATATATAATATAAATTGAATTTTTATATCATTTAAGGTAGTTTCTCAATATGAGTGATATTTTATTTTTCTGGGAAAATATAAAATTTAAACACACAAGGCCTTCCATATTCAATTATATATAGTACGAAGAAATGAGAAAAAAATAAAAAAAACACTATGATTTTGAATATAATATTGAAATGTTTTAGGGAGTTGTGAAAGATCAAGTATCACATTTGAATGTTAGTATATACATGATACATTCAATTATATTTAAATAATAAAAGGATTTCATAAACTAAAATCATGACGTATAAGACATTCGTTTACCATTGATATAAATGAAATACATTATAGGACGGAATGTTAGGGGAATTATGTAAATATCCTAATGGAATTTAGGTTAGTTTTAACAGTTATATATATTTTTAGTTGTCCATAAATAGATGTGGAGTCGTTTCATGGTTTACTCATCTATTGGGAATCTATATTCATTTTCAATAATTTTTTATGAGTTATAAGACATAAAAACAATGGATACTAATTAAATTTAATAAATGATTGATTAAAACTATGGAGGTTACTGTGAAGGATATAGTTTGATTTCATTGTTTTATAAATAAATGAGAAATTCAATATGATATTTATTCTCACAATGTGTAGAAGTTGGTTAAGATAATTTCCATATTAAAATATCAATCCCTATATTGGGAAATAAAAAATCATATCTTAGAAATATATAGGATTCAAATAAGTTAATTTTTTGAAATTTTAAATCTTAATATCATCAAATTGAAGATAAAAAATATTGAAATCTATATAATCTCTAGATATTTGAGTGATATATTTATCTTCAATAAAATAATGGATGAATCCCAAATATATTGAAATATCTTGTTAAAAGTAATATCATGATTGAAATTCATGATCTATGATGGAATTACAAACAATAATAAATTGAAGAACCATGAATTAATCTTATTCGAAGCTTCTAGAGATTATATTTTCAGTGATGGTTAAGCTAATTGATGAAACATAATCTATGAAATTCATTCTTTGTTTTAGAAGATCAATCTGAAAACACTGAGAGGGTAATTATCATTATTTAGTGATTAAGAATAAAAAATAATATATTTTGTGAATGATGAAATCCAAGAGGGTTAGGGTAGCCACATTAATTTTCAAATAATAGTATGTATGTATTGTGATTTTGGTACTTCAGTACCACACCATTTCATGCTACTTACATTATCCTAGTTTGGGTGGACATAGTAAATTTTTTTTCATCCATAATTGATTAATATTTTCATTATTTGTACTACAAGGTATCCTACCATTCTTATTAATTATAGAATAACTCTATGAGAAATTATCGTTTTATTAGATCAATGTACCATGATTCCCACTCCCCTCCTCTAATGTTATTTATGTTTTTTGGAATAAATTTAGATAATTAAACATTTGGAGGTTATTAATAAATGTAAAAAATACCATGATATGAAATAATTATAAAATTAAATATATGGATCAATTTATGAATAGTAATCCCCAATATTGAGATGTAAATGAATAATTATCCTATTTGAGAAGAAACTCTCAACAAAAATTCTCTCATTATAGAGAAAATGTGTTGCACTATATTTCAATATATTCATTTTTCTCTTTCAATACATTTAATTAAAATTAATTCTTAAGTTTAGGGTTATATATAAGATGATGTGTATTCCATAAGAATTTAATAATAGTTTATATGCTTCCCTCTTGGATTTATCAACTTTTTAATTTGGATGCATATTTGATGAAGTGATCAACCCTGATAAAGTAAATCTATAGTACATCCCATAAGGTGCAGAAGTTTGAGAAACTTTAAAATCACACATTTAATGAAAATATAGATATATAGAAAATTTATTGGGATGTATATTTGAAAAGGTAAGGATATATATTTGGTCATATTTCCTTCAATGAAAAATTATGAAGTTAATTAGGATATTTTAGATCAACCAATGTCCTGAAAGTGAAGGGGAACAAAAAATTATGATGGCTTATTTCAGAAATCAAATCTATAATTTGTTGAATATTTGGAAACATTTTTTAAGATGAATTTTGGAATTAATCATTAAAAATTCGTTAAAAAATATTCAAAATTTTAGCCTTATTGAAAATTAAATTTAATAAATCATGTGAAGATAATTAGATGTTGGAATCCTAATTTAGATGGTTTATAGAAAACATTATTATCTAAATAGGATCATATTTTCTTATACACCGAGCAAGAAACATATAGACATAGGGAGGAAAAATTTGAGTCCCATTTCATTAAGTGAATTTATATCCTCCCATTTGAGGATTATTTTTAATTATTTTTTGAAACGTAAATAAAGTATAAAATTGATTAACATATATTAACATGAAATTTATATTATAGTATAGGCCATAAATCCATAAGTCGATAGTGTTTAACCCAATTTCTATTGAGATGTATTTTTTCACTGATAATGATTTCAATATTTTTTGAGAAATGTATATAGGATAAACTATCTTGTACCCACAAAAAATAGAATGTCTAATGATGATATTTTTCATACTTCCCAAAAAAGATTGATTTTTTATATTTTTTTATGATCATTGAATGATGATTTAATAAATACCATGGGGCTCTAGAGTGAGTTGTCTTCAATACTCATATGACAACCAAATTAAAATAAAACAATTAGAGATACTCTAGTAGTTCCATTCAAATGGAAATGATACTATTTGTGAAATAAAAATAAAATGTTTCATACTATGTATTATCATATAGTGGTGAAAAATGTCCCATGAAGATGTATGGATGATGTTAAACAATGGGTGAAGCTGACCAAGGATATATAAGAACATTAAAGTACTACAATAGTTTATTATAAAAGGAAATATATATTCAAGAATTTTTGTACAAATAAATAATAAAATTATATGTATTAAGTTTATTTCATATTTTAATAAGATTTAGATTATTGGGAAGGGGTGAATATGGTTTGGGGTGTGAGGTATGAGTTTGGGAAACAACAGATTATATGCTGTTGGAAATTTTAAAAACACATTTATAACTAAGAGTTATTATTAAGGATATGTATTAGTCTCTATAAGTGATAATTCATTAATATTTGATGATATTTGTAGTATTCACCCTATGATTCATGATCTCCCTCAAGGAGTACAAAATATTTTTGAGCTCTGAAGAAAATGGAAATGGTCTAATTAACACATTGATATGTAATATATTATAGAACAATGAGATATTGAAAACAATTGAACCACCTTGGGATAAATAATATTTATATATTATAAAGCAGTGAGAAATTATTTATAATGTTACAATATAATAAATAATATATTTTAGATGATACATGTTATTTTTTAATGTGAATATTTCAAAAAGAATGGTTCATACATTACATTGTGATATGTAATATAGTAATGACAGTATGTATAATTAATCTAGAGAGATTATATGAAAATTTATATAGATTACATTTGATATGTAAGTGTTATTATAATTATACATGTGAGTATAAAAAACATTTGAATAATTTGAATAATTGAGAATCTAGAAAAGTGTTGATATCACCACTGTGATGTGTGTGAAAAATCATACACAAGGGTTTTCATTCTAACTAAATGATATTACATTGGAGGTTTAAATGTAATGAATTTGAGACTCTATTATAATTATAATCATTATTTTTTATGAGTAAACTATGATTCTTGAAAATTATTCTGATTATTTAGGCTAGAGAATATAACTTACCTATATGACATAATGAAAAAGATCATGATACCAAGAAGGTAGATGATGAAAAAAATGATAATGGTGATTCTATAAGCTATGATATGGTCACTTCACATTGATGAGGTGTTTCAATATTGTATGATACTGAGCATGTCATAGGAAAAATTCACTCTTCAATAGTTTCCATATATGTTATCATGTATACAAGGAATTAGGTGATTATGGTCAATGTGGAATAGAAAATCCATGATAATTATGGGCCTACAATGAATATTAGGGAATTACTCATATAGATATATTTTGTGTTTGTGGATTAAAATATATTTCTATCTCAAAAATTATATATAATTGATGTTTTGAGATTTAAGGTTATTACTTTTAAATGAATGATAAAATATATATTTTATACATTGAGAATATAAAAATACAAAAGAATATGAAGAACAAGATTAAGAAGAAGGTATTATTTATTAAAAGATATATGATACATATATGATTTCAAATAACCTTTATTTCAAATAATAGTGAGATCTAATTATACTTTCATAATAAAACTGAATTCATTGATGAATAGGAAGATGAAAATAATCCTATATAACGTATTGTTTACTGAAAATTTGATAATAAAAATAATTGATAATACCACCAATGATGTATCATTGTTATAAAAAATGATAATAAACATTTCAATATCATAATGATAGATCCATATACATTGTGATTGTTTCATATCAAGGGTGCTTGCAAGATCAAATTGTCTTGGAGAGACAGGAGAATACAGTTTTTATTTTTATTTATGAGGAGAAAAGAAAATATTTAATTTTTAACTTAAATCATGATGAGTTAATGAACCTAATGAATTGAAAATTTTATTTTTTTGGATAATGGTAGTTGCCTTATATGATGAGAATCTTGAAATGATATAATAATATTCATAAATATAGTTCTACGGTTAGATAACATGCCATGATGAGACACATAGCATGCAGACCATCAGGTACGAGTACTTGTAAGTAGATGAGACTTTTTTCTCATGAAGTTCACACTTGGTAATCTCTGTGATTAGAGATTATGATAAAAAACCTTCTAGTAGGAATTCTACATATTTTGGTTTCACCAGATATTTTTATCTTGTAGTGTGTGTAATGATCCTTAGATTTTAAGATTATCATTAATAATTGTCAAGACTTATGCACTTTGATTTACTAATGAAAACTGCCACGAAAATAGTTGGAAGGAAGTAGGGTATGCTGGGTGCTTTACAAGTGGAATTTTATTACTGGATAAGTCAAGGAAAGATTTTCCCATCCATTTATGAAAGTTTATATCTCTTCCAATTGATTGAAATAGATTCTCCATTTTAAATTCCACGTCCATGGTGTAACAACGAATTTATTTCAGGTAGTCAAAGAACGACTCATCAAGCATAAAATTTGAGGACACAATCATGAAACATGCTTTATGAGATATTGTGAAAAAGGAATTATATTGAACAGTGAGAATTCGTATGTGGATGTAATTGTTGTGATATTACTTTCTTTTTCTTGGGTTCCTTGACCCATTGCTGGACAGTACTCTTGGACTTTTGGAAAGACCGCCTAATACCAATAAGAAAGAATCCTGGAGGGTCACACACTCAGTGATTTTTGTGACCTCGGTTAAATTAAATTTGAATTTAATTAATGAAATAAATATTATTTTATAGATCATGGAAAATTTCTATTCAAGTAAAAATGATCACATAAATTACATAAAATATATTTATTTATATTATTGAACATTTAATAAATAGTTATTTACTTGTTTGTAAATAAAATATTTATTTAAGAGAATAAATTTTTTATTTATTTATTCAAGTGTTCAATTATTGGAAGTGGAGTTCGAGTGGACCAAGGTCAGTCCAGTAGTAAAATAATTATTTACAGGACTGTAAATAATTATTTAACTTGTTGTCACTAAATAAAATAATGTTACTGTTATTTTGTGATGCATAATTTTATTTATAATTCTGTTTTTCTCAAGTTGGAACACCATAAATAATGACACAGTATTATTATTAAATGAATGGGTTTTATCTAATTTCATGAATTTATTTAATTGTTGCTATGAAATTAAATATTGTAACTGAAATTCCATGTATATAAATTGGATAGTATGCCTATTGTGCAATACACCACAACACATGCCTGGTGAATTAAAAATTGTTGAGCCAAACAATTTCTCTCTCGAATCCTCTTCTCTCTCCTCTCAAGAACTAGGGACATTCTTCCAGACCCAAGAACAATAGATAAAGAGTTACCGATACAAGACACTCATTTCGCCACGCTAAAACCTGGAGAATGAGCGATGTCTATCAGGGGCCATCAGAGCATGTGTGGACCACCACTAGAGAGATTCTTGTTTTGATCCTTACAAGCACAATGAGATAAACTGGAAGGGTCATTATGGATGATTAACATCATCAATGGAGAAAAATACCAATGATACATGTACTATTTTTCTTTATAAAATTAATTAAATTAATTATAAACATGATGCGAAAGATCCTCTCTATGGTATTAGGCCTATTTCTTCTTTATCTAAATCATTTATTATGATCTATAGAGATTGGAGTTCATCATCATATTGATCTAGGAATAATCATTGATCACGGTAAAAATCAAAGTTGGGTCATGTACCAACCATTCTCCTGATGTTCCCGAAACCATCAAGTGGAATCAAAAGGACTACATCATAGTTTATAATTATTTAAATATTTCATTGATGAATTACGCATTTTATAATTTAATTAGATTCAATTCAAGTTAATCATTTTGAAAATCTGAATCTTTAGATCTATTCCACCTCTTTCATTTCTCCTTCAACTAACATAAATGATCTTTTCATTTAATTTTGATTAAAATAAAATATAGGATCTCATCCGGAGGTTCGAAAGCTTCCTAATCATACAACACTAGAACACATGGTGTGTATTTGGCAGTACATTCCATGTAGTCATGATTCAATGCATCATACTGGTCCGTCAAAATGAGTCATGTTTTAGATTCTTTCAAATTCTTAAATTAGTCTGTGTGTTGACTAGGAACTGGTGGCACACGATTTCCAGATTACACACTGTGTGGCCCAATGGACACGGCGTGTAGGCCCTTCGGGGTAGGGTTAGACCGTGTACCGCATACATGGCTTTCCTAACTGGAGACCGTGTAAAGAGGAACTACATGGCATGTGGACCACTGGACATGCCGTGTACTCTGAATATTTCTAAAGTATACTCACACAATGTTTCCCCGGGCATGCACTTCAGATAGAGGGTGAAAAATAATACACGCCCTGTAGTAGGAACTACATGCCATGTACTCATCCAAATTAGGCAGATTTATTAAAATTTATTATTATATTATAAAAACCCTTGAGTCATGTACCATCGTGTGAGCATAAAGCTTATGCACAACACGTGATAGGTGTTTTATATATATCTTTTTAATTTAATATCGGCCTAATGTTCATTTTTACTCATCAGGTTGTTATATATATGAATTCACTGGGTTTCCTCCAAGGTACAAGTTATGTACAAAGATAAATTTAAAATAATTTACTTGTTTAAAATTTTGATGGATGAGAATCTCACGAAAATTATGAAAAGGGTTTAAGGTAAAAGGATTGAATAATTAAAGATGATAATTAATTGATTCAAGCGTGATTTATCTTAAACAAGAATGATTAATGAATTGATTGCTAGTTTTATTTATGCATAAATATTTTTTCATATAAGTATGATCATGAGCTAGACCAAGACCATTTTATGTGGATGGTTTCTTTTAATTTATTTATTTGAATTAAATTTTTTGGCATGTGATCCTTCTCGTATTTAATATGTAAGGCCTGCGTGCCCATGTTTTCTTTTATGTTAAACCCATTTTATCCCTCAGCAACATTTTATTTAAAAAAGGTATATGTAATGGATGTAACTTTCATTCTAGTGGAGGTGGTTCGAGCTGGAGCCGAGACGAAACAAATCCCAGGAGATACAAAAGTGGACTGGTGGAAGTTGTAAACAGAAAAGGTTCATGGTGTTTCTCCCCTAGGTCGGGGTTAGTTTATCAACCACTAGATTAAATAACCATTATATACTCTCATGAAAATTACATTTTCTTTTTTTTATTTCTTTCAGTTGCATGGTTTATCATTATGGTTTTGTTGTGACGATCACATAATTAATGAATTATACAAGCATGAAAGATGGGACTAAAATAATATTGACTTATGCATAAATATTATCAATACATGATTAATCAATAAATTAAGATCCACTTAATATTAACAAGTGTGTGATAATGATAACAATCAATTCACACAAAATAGATAAAAAATCCCACAAATAAAATATTCTGTCAGAACAAGCCGTTTGTTACTTGATTAAGGGAAAAACTCAGTACAAATTTTAGTTTGACCAACCCTTGTTGGGACACATACTTTTATATAGGAAGAACTTATGAAAGTTTTCAGGTTGAATTAACCATATTACATAAAGAAGAGTATCCCTTGTGAGACTGGGTGTAATATTGGAGATAATAGTTGAGGAAATCCAATGTCATGATTTCAGGATTGGGGAGTCCACTCAACCTATCAAGGAGCTGCAAGCCCATAGTTGGAAAAGACCAGACTACTTAAATACTTTCTAATTTCTTAATCAACACTTGTTGGGGTTATACAAAGGGGAATATGGATCCTTGACACTAGAATTTCAAGGAAACTTCATATTCCAAGTTCAATGGTGAGGGCCATTGGGATTTGATAAAATAGTCAGAGACTTAATATATTTTATTATTTCTATAAAATGTAATCAATAAGGTACTAATGATATAGTCTTTTAATTGTAGAATAAAAATGAAAAAATAATCAACCACACTATCCCTATGATCAATTCTAGATAATGGAAACATCCTCAATGGTAGTAACTTCCAGGAATCATTAAGACGCCTTCGGGTTATCCTACACCATACACAGAAGTCTTACATGTTGGAGTCAGCATCACCTAATCCTACTTCCAAAGAGGCGAGTGATGAGGATTTCCTAGTCTATGAGAAACATATGAATGATGTGGTCAATGTTCAATGTTTGATGATATCATAAATGTCTAGTGAGCTCATGAAGTCTCAAGAAAATGTGGACTCTTATAGCATGATCGAGCACCTATGTGGTCTTTACCAGGAGAGAGTAGGACAAGGAGGTTTGGAGATCACTAGGGAACTCTTTCAGTGTAAGCATGGAGAAGGTGCCCCAGCTTGGCCTCATGTATTCAAGATCATTGGATACATTGAGCGCCTAGAGGTTTGAGGGTTTAAACACCCTGACGAACTAGGAACCATTATCATTCTCTCATCACTCCCTCAGAGCATCTCTAACTTTGTTGTCAATTTCAATATGAATAACATTGAGAAGTCTTTATCTAATCTTTTAATCCTCATTCGCCATGTAGACAAAGATATGAAGCACAAAAACCCTTCTGTCTATATGGTGAATAAGAGGAAAGGTAAGGAAAAGAGATTTAAACCCAATGATTCTTCACATGAAAAGGTTGGTCAATGGGGAGGCAAGGGAACATGAGGCTTTTTGTTTCACAAGTGGTAAGAAGGTCCATGGGAAGAAGAAATGCACCCAACCTAAAAAGCATGGGGAAGCTTCTGGTGAGTTTTTTATCGAATTCAATCTATCTGTTTCTACAAATTTCGTCTTAGATATAGCTTATAGTGCTAACATATGTATCCAAATATAGGAACCAAGTAGATTCAAGACGATTTATTGAGGGGAGGTAGATCTATGAGTAGCCAAATATGCCAGAATTGTTGTTGTAGCTATCAGGGACTACCACCTCACATCTCTAACTGAGATGATCTGGGAATTAAAGGGCTGTTATTATGTGCCTTCTGTTACTAAAAACATTATTTATGTATCCATATTTGATACAGATGGATTTTTTTTCAATTTTGAAAATGAATTTTTCTTCTTTTACGAAGATAGCATTTGTTATAGCAGGGCACATTTATACAACATACCTTTTGTGTTGGATTACACAAACCAAGTCATGGTAATTGATAACAATGATACTTCACATTACTCATACCACACCCATTATTGCATCACCAGCAAGGTCATGTAAACGAGAAACGCTTGAAAATTTTACAACAATATGGATACTTAGATTCTTTCGAACTGAAACCACTTCGCGTACATCATGCATGTTTTCAAGGAAAAATGACCAAATACCCATTTAGTGGTAATGGTAAAGGGCTAAAGAACTTATTCTATTTGTTCATACCAATGTGTGTGGACCATTTCCAGTTGAGTCAAGGGGAGGGTACTCGTACTTCATAAATTTTACTGATGATTTTAGTAGATATTGGTATATCTACTATGTGAGGTATATGTCAGATTCTTTTGATAAGTTCAATGAATACATGAATGATGTTGATAACTAACTTGATAAGAAGATTAAGATACTCTACTCAGACTGAGGTAGAGAATATCTTAATCAAGACATCATTGATTACTTACAGGAGTTTAGGATCCTATCCCAACTCACTCCTCCAGAAACGCCCCACTGGAATGGTGTGAGTGAATGGAGAAACTGCACCCTATTGGACTTGGGGATATCAATGATGATTCATGCGAGTCTTACATTCTCCTTTTGGGGATATTCATTACAAATAGTGGCACATATACTAAACCAAGTACCAAATAAATCGATAAATGGTATTCTATACGGGTTCTGGAGTAGACAAGAATCCATGTTATCAAATTTACATGTTTGGGGAAGAGTAGCATATGTTAAGGCCATTTCAGGTATCAAAATCACACCCTAAGGATCAAAGTGTACCTTTAAAGGATACCCCAAGGAAACAAAGGGATATTAACTATACAAACCCTTGGAAAAAAAGGTCATAGTGGAAATACATGCTATATTCTTTCAGAGGGAGCACATCTCCAAAAGGGATAGTGGGAGTGAGATAGACTTCGATGAAGTCGAGGTTCAAGGTACACAATATTTGATATAAGATCAGATTACACAAAGCCCTGTGGAGGAATAATCTATTCCTGAGACACAAGTACTGTGTAAGAGTATATTATATGTTAGAGAACCGGATTGGTATGGATTTTTAGTTACCAAGGATGGTGACACTTTATTAGTTGATAAAAATGATCCTCTAACCTACAATGAAGAAATAAGTAGCATAGACATTGCCAAGTGGCAAGAAGCCTTGAATTATGAAATGGAATCGATGTACCAAAACCATTTCTAGATTTAGGTATATCCTCCAGTTTATGTAAAGCCTATTGGTTGAAAATGGGTATTCAAGAAGAAACTGGACAAGGAAGGAAAATTTGGTACCTATAAGACATGACAAGTTGAAAAAGGTTTTAAACAACGCCAAGGAATAGACTACAAGGAAATGTTCTCATAAGTTGAAACACTGAAATGCATCAAAATTATACTTTTCACTGAGGCTTACCATGACTATGAGATTTGGGTAATGGATGTCAAAATATAATTCCTTAATAGGAACCTTCGTCAAGATGTCTACATGACACAACCGGAATGATTTGTGAATCCAAAGGATACCAATAAGGTATGCAAGTTGCATAAATACATTTATTTATTAAAAATATCATTCAAGTCAGGGAAAATTCGTTTTGATGAATCCATAAAAGAATTTGTTTTTATCAGGAATTAATTTGTTCCATGTGTCTACAAATGTTTTAGTGGGAGTTTAGTCATTTTTCTAATAGTATATGTTGATGAAATATTACTCATTGGAAATGAGATACCAGTATCACAGTCTGTTAAGGAAAGGCTAACTCAATGCTTCTCCCAGAAAGACTTGGGCGAGGCAGCATATATTCTTGGGATCAAGAAACATCATGATAGATACAAGTGATTTCTGGGTCTAAGTTAAAGTACATACATTATAAGACACAAAAGAGATTCCGTAAGGAACAATCCTAGAGGGGATTATTGCCAGCATCACGTGGCATTCATCTTTCCATGAAAATGTGTCCTCAAACACATGAGGAATGAAAGATAATTTGAAGGACTCCACACGCATCAGCTATTGGGTTATTCATCTATGAAATGTTGTGTACTGGGCTGGATGTCACCAACGCATATAGTGTGGTAGGAAAATATCCAGATGACCCAGGTGACTGCCATTGGATGGCAGTCAAGACTATCCTAAAGTATCTGTCGTGTACTATGGATATGTTCCCAGTTTATGGAGGAGATGAGTAACTATCCCTTAGAGGATATGTATATTCTAGTTTCTAGACTGATCAATATGATATAATGTCGCAAACAGGATACATCTTCACTTTGAATGGAGGTAGAGTGAGCTGGAAGAGCTCAAAGTAGAGTGTAGTCACAGATTCTACAGTAAATTCCATGTATATCGCAGCTTCTATGGTAGGTGAAGAAGTAGTTTGGATGCAAATCTTCATCTAGGAGATAGATGTGATACCTAATAGTAAAGATCCCATCACATTTTACAGTGATAATACTGCAATAGTGGCTCTCTCAAAATAGAAAAGGTCACATCAGTGGATGAAGCACGTACTTTGAATGTATCTTCTCTTGAGGGATTTTTCTCAGAGAGGTTATTTTGCAATGACCATTATTTCAACAGAAGACAATGTGGTGGACCCCTTAACTGAAGGCTCGAATCATCAGAAATATGATCACTATGTGAGGCCTAGTAGACTAAAAGTCGTAGTCAGTTGGCTCTAGTACAAGTGGGAGTTTGAAAGAGTTGGTGTCCTAGAACCAACTTGTTTTGATTTGATTACACGGATATTTAATGTATTGTTACATATTGTTCATTGTTCTTCATTATTATAAAGTGATAATGTTCTAGAGTATTTTTTGCATTGATAAGGTCGTGGTAGTTCCCCTCTATGATTTGAACCTTGAAATGCTACAAGAATATTTTTAAATATAGTTCAATAGTTGGATGTCATGCTATGATGGGATACATATCATGTAGACCATCAGGTGGGAGTACTCGTATGAAGATGAGACATCCTCTCATTAAGTTCATACTTGGTAATCTCTAAGACAGAAGATTATGAGAACAGACCCGCTAGTAGAAATTCCACATGTTTTGGTATCACCAGATATTTCTATCTTCGAGCGTTTGTAATGATCCTTAGACTTTAATATTATCATTAATATGTTTCAAAACTTATGAACTATGATTTACTGATGAAAACCGTCACACAGATAGTTGGCGGGATGTTGGGTACGTTGGGTGCGTCACGAGTGGAATGTTATTAATGGGTAGGTCAAGGAAGGATTTGTCCCTTCCATTTATAAATGTTCATATCTCGGCCCTTTGATAGAAATAAAACTGTCACACAAAATTCCTTGGCCATGGTGTAATGATGGGTTTATTTCAGGTAGTCAAAGAACAACGTATCAAGAATAAAATTTGATGACAAAGTCATGAAACATACTTGATGAGATATTGAAACTAAGGGATTATATTATACAGTGAGCATTCGTATGTGGATATCATTGTTTCATCTTTACAATATTTCTCTTGGGTGCCTTGACCCATTTAAAGACAATAGTCTTGGACTTTAGGAAAACCCAACTAATGCCAATGAGAAAGAATAATAGAGGGTCACACATGAAGTGTTTTTGGTGTTCTCGATTAAATTCTATTTGAATTTAATTAATGAAATAAATATTATACTCATGACCATGGAAAAATTTTATTCAATTTAAAATGATTGCATAAATAAAATAAAATTTATTTATTTATTTTATTGAACATTTAATAAATACTTATTTACTAGTTTGTGAAAAAATTATTTAAGAGAATAAATTAATTATTTATTTATTCGGGTGTTCAATAAATGGATGTATATTTTGAACAGACCAAGGTCAGTCTAGTAGTAAAATAATTATTTTCATGGTATTAAATAATTATTTAACCTGTTGGCACAAATTAAAATAACGCTGCTATTATTTTGGGACACATAATTTTATTTATAATTATGTATTTCACATGTTGGTGAACCATAAATAATGACACGGTATTGTTATTAAATTCATCTGTTTCCTCTAATTTCATGAATTTATATAATTTTTTCTATGCGATTAAATATTTAAACTAAAATTCCATGTATATAAATAGGCAGGTACACATATTGTGCCATACACCACACCACACGCCTGGTGAATTTAGAATTATTGAGCCAAACAATTTCTCTCTCGAATCCTCTTCTCTCCCCTCTCAAGAATAAGATACATTCTTCAAGGCTGAAGAACATTCAATAAAGAATGAATGACATAAGACACTCGATTCGCTGCACTAGAACCCATAGAATGAGAACTATCGATTGAAGGCCATCAGAGAAAGTGTGGATCACCGCTAAAGGGATTCTAGTTTGTATCCTTACCAGTGTAGCGAGAAAATCCAGAAGGGTCATTCCTAATGATCAACATCATCAATGGAGAAAAATACCAAAGATAGAAATATTATTTTTCTTTAAGAAATTAATTAAATTAAATATAAACATGATGTGAAAGATCCTCTATAAGGTTTCAGACCTCTTTCTTATTTATCTAAATCTTTTATTATATTCTGTGGAAAAAGGCGTTCATCATTGTATTGATCCCAGAATAATCAATGATCATTTTATAAATCAATTTTGGGTCTCATACAAACCTCGCTTCAGTTGCACATGGAACCTTTAGTTATAATGTATATAAAGAATTAGTTGGTTGTGGTTAATGTGGAATAGAAAATCCATGATAATTATTGATATACGATAAATATTAGGGTATGAATATTATAGATATATTTTTTGTTTGTGTCTTGAAAAAAATTTCTATCTCAAAATTATATAGAATTAATGTTTTGATATTTAAGGTTATTCCTTTTGAAAGTATGATAAAATTTATTTTTGATATGTTGAGAATATAAATATACAAAAAAAATTATGAACAAGATTAAGAAGATGGTATTATTTATTGAAAGATATATAATACTTCTATGAATTAATATAATCTTTCTTTCAAATAAAAGTGAGACCTAGTTATACTTTCATAATAAAACTTCATCCATTGATGAATATGAAGATGAAAATAATCCTGGATAATGTATTGTTTACTGACTATTAGATAAGAAAAATAAATGAGAATACCACCCAAAAATGTATCTTTATTATAAAAACTATGACAATAAACATCTCTATATCATAATGATAGATCCATATACTTTTTGATTGCTTCATATTAAGGATTCCAGCCAGTTGAAATTGAGTAAGAGAGACTAGATCATACTCTTTTGATGTTTCATTATGAGGAGAAAATAAAATATTTAATTTATTACTTAAATCATGCTTAATGAATGACCCTAAATAATTAAAAATTGGTACTTAAATTTTATCTTGTGGGTTAATGAAGTAGATGTTTAATAATATACCCTTTCACAAGCCTATAATTGATAATAAAATTCTACTTGGTTTTGGGGGAGATAACAACCACTATACAGATGAGATATTTTAATATACATTAGTTGTGAACCTTGTTATTGAATCCATTTCTTCCTTATTATTTTCCATTTTTATACTCCATTTCATACCAAAAAACATATAGTTACTGGATAAAACTATATATATATATATCTAATCAACAAAAAAGTGTACAGGTAAGTGTTAGGAAAATATTTTAATTGGTAAGAATTATATCATTTGATTCAACCACCTCACCGTGTAGTAAAATTATTATAGTATAATATTCGAAATATTCTAGCCTATTTCATATTGTAAAGAGGTTGGGAAATCTTCTAGACAATTATATTTAGGTTTAACAAAATAACTCTTCCTGTAGGAAGGTATTGGTGGATAAATGATTCAGGACATTATCCTATCCTTTGGGAAATTAGAAGGCACTTATAATGTTTATGGGCTTGAAAGACCATCAAAAAATCAGGATCTAAATGATTTTATAAGTACATAAATATTATATAATAATAAAAAATAACAATTTATATCTATTTTATCAGAAAAGAAATTAATTTTAACTCTACTTAATAGGTAAAACTGCTTTCTATTTTAATAATTAAACATACACACAATTTACATACTCTCAATCTATCATAAAAGTATCCATGTAAATAAAACAATGAGAAAACTATTTAATAATTATATTGAAAGTGAAAACATTCTATTAATATCCTAAAATATATATAATATTTGAATTAAAATAGTAATAATATAATTCAAGAATAAAATTAAGAAATATGGATTATAGGAAAAGTGTTTTATTGTATAATATCGAAATAAATAGTAATAATCATGGAGATTTCAAAAAAATTAGGACATAAAAATGATACCATAGGAGTATGATAAAAAATACCCTTATGGGTTACTAGGGAGGTACATGTTAAGGTTATAAATGCTACATTATATTTATTTTTACAAATAATATTTTAAGAAAACCTTGTTCTAGGCAATGTAATGACCCAAAAATTTAATGTATGAACATTATATTCAATAGTGTGTCTGACATTAAACACAAAAAATGAAAGGGAATATAATAGTCTGAGATTATAAAATACAATTTTTACATAAATTAAAACTATTTTATGACCTTTAATTCATGTGATGCATGGTTAGCTTGGGTTACATGCAACGAATACTTTCATCGATAGTTTGTGTTACAGGCAAGACTGAGTTTTACAGAATATTGCTAATATTATTTAATTTAATAAGATGTAAAATATATATTAAATTAGTTTTTATGAATATTATTAAATATAGTATATAAATTTACTGTTTAAATAAATATAAAATGAACAAATTGGTAATAAATTAATTATATATTAATATAATTAAAAATTAAATATTATGGAAATGTTTTTATACTTTCAAAGATGTTTTATCCAAAAAGATTAAATTAATTAATATTTATGTATAATATTAATGTTGTATATTTATTATATTTAGTAACATAGTATATATATTAATCCAATAGGTTTGATAATAATGAGATAAGGATAAACATGGTTTTATGGATTAAATTTTTAATTTTCTAAAAAGATAATGTTACCCCCTTTTTAGGAGAACCAATTCTAAATCGAAAGATAGGTAATTATATATATTAACATATCTATATAATATTAATTTTTTTATTAAAATAATAATTTTATAATGGTGAATTTTCTGTATTTTTACTCTAAAGTTTAATTTTTTAATCAATATGGAAAAAATGAATTTTAATTGAAAACTGTCTTTTCATCTAATTTATTTATAAGGTTAATGTATTATTTTTTATTTTTAAAGTTAATTTATATCAATAATAAATAATTTAACATAATTTATTTCTTTGGAATAAATTTCCTAATTAAATTGTATATAAAAACATTTCTATCTTTTGAACATTTTTACTTTAAAAAACAAGCATTGTCATCCCATCTACATGATTAATTTGAAATCAATTTCATCCACTTCAATGAAATGAATTTATAAAAATGGATTCCATAATTTTAATCATCATAATTTTTAATATCGAATAATTTGAAATTATTTTATTAAAAAATATTAGTTAGTTTAATTAAAATTAATTATAATGATGAAGAGAAAAATTAGATTAATATGATACTAAACCATAATCCTAACCAGAAAAATGAACTAGAAAATTGTAAAAAATAAATTTTACGAAAATATTAATACAATATACTTACTTTTATCTGATTTGAATAATTTTTGGAGCCAAATTTCTTGGAAAAAACTTTTGTTGAATCCATTATAAAAAATTTACAAGAATACCACTCCTCCTCCACTAAAAAATGTCACTCACCACACATACTTATTCACACACGTATAACACTTTGTCTCATTAGTAAAGTTCCCCATTAAGACCCAAAAATATTTCCCCTCATCCTATAATCCTTAATTATTGATGAAATACAACAAATCATGGATCTTGTTATAAAACAGATAGAGTTACCCAGATAAGAGGTAACATTCTTCAATGCTCAGTTTAGATTTCTTTCGTTCCATAATAATTATATTATAATTGTTAAATTATTATACAATAACATAAATATACTAAGTAATGTAATATGTTTTTATGTGATGGTTTCAACCTACACATGCACACAGTTTCATAAAATGGGTAACAAACTTACTATTCGTGTGTACAAAGAACTACCACCTCATTAATCAGTGTCCTTCATTTCTTCCTATACCACAATTCATGGTTGATAATTACAATGGAAAACCCAAATATATTTGATATATTTTATATTTATGTTTTCTTAATCAAATAAATTTATATAATACATACGATAATTCTTTCCATTTTTTGGGAATATGATAACTTTGTTTGTTGATGTGTGGACCACAGACTCCTTAAGGCCATGTGATTCGTTCATGTGATACATGGAGTGTATTAAGGATAGTTTCAATAAAATAATGCTATAAATATGAAATAAATATTTTATTTTAATTATTATATATATATATATCTTTTAATTTTCATTATATTTATATATGACAATGAAATGTAAGTAGTGTTCATGCATACATATGATTTACTATCTCCTGGAATTGTGCATTTCATTTCGTATCTCCAAATATTATGGATTAAAATAAATATATATAAACCAATTATATATAACATTTAAATAATGTTGTTCAAATTCATGAGAAAGTAAAATCATGATCTATGTTATATTAACAAAAAATAACAAGTAAAAACATACTCGAGAAACTAGGCTCTTAACACCCAAATATTGAAAACAATGAAGGATTTATGACAAATAGTTAGTAAGATATTTTTGAAAGATAATATATGACATAATAAATATTACAATGTTTTATAGTAAGATATTAACTTTTTGACAACTGTTATGCATGATGTTATAGGATGTTCACCCAAAAGAAACCCCATGTTAAGGGGCCTTGTCTCAATGTCCATTCCATGAGACTTGTTTTACCACTATGAACCCAATTTATTATATTTGTTTCACACACTACCAATTTGACATGAAATATCATTAATAATACATTATTCATGGTATTTTGAGTTTTAATTTGAATTATTTCCCGCATGAGGATTTGAACAAAGTGTTACTATGTGTAAATGAAATTTCATAACTCAACTCCATTCCTAGGAAAATATTACATCCTCATTTTCATTCATATTATATGATTATATGTATAATTAGTTTAACTATCCACTAATGTAATTAAAATTCTAATATTTATATTTATATTTGACACACATTATCAATTAATTGGTTGAGTCTAAATTCAATTTTTTGGTCTCTTAAAGGGTTTACTTCGTAATCTTATTTTATTCAATATTGTTTACAATTGAATTTATATTCAAGGTAATTATTTGATAGTTTTATAAAAAACTAGTTATTTTTCATCTCATGTAGTTATTAATGACCATTTTCATGTAATATTATCATTTTCCAACTTTTTGGTTCTGAAAATGTTTAATAAAATGTTTTTATGAAAATCTTATATTCATTCTATATTTAGTCAGAGAACTAAATTTCTTATAAAACCCACATTTTATAAAATGCTTCCAATTTTTTTTCCATTTCAAAATGATTTATTATAAAAAATTACCCTTTTTCGTTTAATTATTTTTTCAATGTAATTTTATTTTATCATTCCTTAAAAGGCACATTTCTAACCTTTTACCTTTCAACATAAATGTTCTTCTTACCTAGAACGGCTTGTAACGATTTACCCATAGTCTATTCTTCAATGAATCTAGTTCATGTTTAAAAGGATTATTTTTTTAAAAAAAATTTAAAAACTGATTTTCAAAGAAAATGAGTTTTAGAATTTTTTTCAAAATAATGAGGTTATTTTACAAAAGAATGTTTCTAAACGATGTTTTTTAATATTTCCATTCATCAATGAAAACAACCTTTAATGTTTACTCCAAATTGAATAAGTTTTATTTATACCATCCATATACATCCTATAGATTATTTTTGATTAATTTAAACATGGATATTATTAAATTCAACTCCCTGATCCATTTTTGATATCCCCTTGAAATATTCAATTTCCAGTGATCGTTCACCATTAATTTTTCTATAACTATGAAAATAATTTATAATGGGTATAGAATTTCCTAAACCATAATCCTTTTTTACATATGGTGTTTTCATTGAATGATATTTTATTTATTGGGTAAATATTGGTAAATTTGTATCCTCTAATCAATATGGATATTTGATAATGATTTGTTTTTAATTAAATCGATTATTTTATATTTGATTAATATTTTGGATATTCAAAACATATGTTAATGACCATTTTTAGTAAGCCACTTGATGCATTGGTGTGTCATGAGATGAAATCAGTTGGTGAAAAAACTATTTTATTTTGTTTCCAAACAAAATTGAAGGGTTTCTACGCAAATATTTAAACAGTCTTATGAATAGTCTTGAATGAAGTATGTAGAACCGTCTTGTGAGATGTATTAATGGAAATGGAATTATGTTCTATGGAAATATGACATCTGATAAATAATAATTTGAATAATTTAGTATTCATTTATTTGTATCCATCATATTTTTTCATTGGCATTATCTGGGGATTTATTTTATTCACATATCAATGATTAAATTGAATGTGTTTAGTTCTTTTCCATTTCATATTTATTATTCCTTATAAAATTATTTAAAATGAATTTTTTAGGTTTAAATATTTCAATATTGTATGTGTACACCCATCTCAGTTTATAAATTACATGTAATTTTTATTCATTTATTACCATGACATATTTATTAATCTTATTGATTCATTATTTCGTCAATAATACTCGAACCTTACTATTCATTTGAGCACACCATTTTTTTAATTCCATTTACAATGAATACATGAATATCACTAAGAATGATATGAAAGAATATGATAAATGGGAATAATGTTATCTTCAAAATAAAACACTCATGTTTTAATTATTTTATTCATTAGTAATTCAATAGCCATTTATGTATTTAGTTTTCCAAGACTATTAACTCGTCCTCCTTCAAGATATAATTACGTGTAATTATTCCATTATAATTATATAGGGAACTCACTCTAGGATTCTGGGGTTAGGTTTCTATAGTTGAAATCAAAATAAGATCTATAGAAACCCTGGGAAATAGATTTTGGAAAATATATAATAGATAACACAACCCTGAAGTAGACTTTGAAGATGAATATAGAATAACATCCTATAATTTTAATATGTTTGAGATTTTGTGGGTCTTCCTAAAAATACATCCCCATATGGATTCGACATCTGTATGTGGTTCTGTCACAGATATAACTACAGGTAAAAACTCAAAAAAGGTGTGTTGGGCCTAACTCAAGCATAACATGGAACACAACAATGGACCTTACCATGTGGTTGGTTTGTCACACCCACATGACATGATTATGATAATTCACACATTATTTACCAACCATTATGAAATATTTGAATTAATAATTACAATGAATGAAATCGTTTATTCATAAGGTGTTTTAAATTTAAGATAATGTGTCATGATTTAGAAATCCTATAATGTATATTATAGAAAAATAGTAGACCATGTAAGGGGTTCTGTGGAAACAAAATAGTGGATATATTTCGGTATTGTTTTTCTATTTAAATAATTTATTAAAAGGACATTTAATGATTAAATTTCAAATATTTAATCATATATATTTTGAATTTATATTAAGATGATTTAAAAATATAACTTGTATTATAGGTAAAACCTCCTAAAATAAAGCATTACGGGGGGGCTTAAAATCATGACAGAAGGGTGTTAAGGGTTTCATGCCTATCTCTAGCCTACATGATGTTCTTCTTAAGGTATCATTTCATTTAGATAAAAATTTTATGATTAAATGTTAATGATTAACTAGTGGTATCACTTGTTTAGGTTAAGATATTAGTTTATTGACATTATTAGATCTGTAAAATAGTTAGAGTCAAATGTAAAGACATGTTTTATGGATCTTATGATCTGTAAGAAGTAAATTTTTAGTACTTCAAGAACCATAGTTTATTTTAGGATATCCATTTCTTGATGTAATGGATGATATAGTAATCAAATCACAACCAAAGGATGAACTTGTGTTTATAAAAATATATCATGTAAGTGTATTTAGTTATATTATTGGATAATAAATATAATTTCTCAACATTAGGAAAGGTATCTTAAAATAAAAATGTTATCCTAATATATTATGGTTTTTTAACAATTGTTACTTCAAATTATAATAGATTTATGTCTTTAGGACTGTCAAATTTCAAATGATTATTCTCTTGTTTATAATCAATGACCCCAATAAGCCCTGTAGATATTTACCCTTTTCTCTAAGTCCATATATTTAGTTTCTAAAAATTTTATCATACGTAGAAACCTAATTATATGTTATTTTATGTGACCATTGTACTTCTTATTTTACCTAATTAAGAGAATATTTAATTAACTCTTCTCATGAAGTGGAATTTCAATTATTGAATTTCCGAATATAAAACCCTATATTTTAGAGATCAATTTAATATTGTGCGGAGAAAATTTAAATAAGTTGGAATGAATGTAACACCCAAAATTTTTCCAATATGTGCATTGTATTTGATACTTTTTATGACACGCGTTACCATGTGTGTTTGGTAAAATAATATCCTGAGGCCTGAAAAAAATATTTATTATATTAAATAAATGTAATCTATGATATATCTTGTAATTCACATGATACCGAGTTAACATTACTTACATGCACGAAAGACTTCCTTTGATAAGATTAACTAACACATTGAAATATATTCTTTACACATATGCAAAAATAATTCCTTGGTAATTGGATTATTAGAATAATTATATGAACCAAATAAATATAAATGACATGTCTTTATGCATAAAAAGTTGTCTTATACCAATAAGTTTAATTAAATACTATTAGTTAATTATATTAATGAAATATATATTATATATTCAATCAAATATTTTTTATATTCTTCTAATATGTTTTATGAGAATAAGATAATAATAAATCAAGTTTTATACATCAAAATGTAATTTTTTTCAAAGGAAATTTAATAAATTTTTAATAGAGAACCTAATTTAAATGAAATTACTGGAACATTTAAAAATTATATATATCTAAATAAACATAATATTTTAAATTGGAACAAAAAAATATATTTGGGTGAATTTTTGATATTTTTCTATAAAATTAATTTTTTGGAATAATGATAATATTGAATATTATTACAAAAATGTATTTAAATAAATTTATTTATAAGGGTAAATTATATTTTTGATTATTTATCATCGTTATGTTATAAATTATACATCAATTAATCAAATTTAGTTCATTTAAATAATTTCCAATTTAAATATTATTTAAAAACATTTGAAACAGTTGAAATTTTTTACTTTAAAACCCTTCTTTATCCTCCAATCTACGAGATTAATTTTCAATTAAATTTTTACACATTTGTAATTTGATTTTGTAAAAATTGATAAAATATTTTTAATATTCATAATTTATAATTTATATTATGTTCAACTATATTTTTTTATTAAAAATACCATTAAATGTAATGAAAATTAATTAAAGTGATGAAGAGAAAAAATAACTTAACATGGGAGTAAACATTAATCAAAAATACCAAATGACCTATAAAAATAACCAATAGAATTTTTATGGAAACATGTATTCCCTATATTACCTTATATCCACTTTTTTATTATTGGATCTACTTGACATGGGTAAAACGTGGGTGGAATTGCCTTTTCAAAAATCTAAAATAATTCCCCCCTCCACCACTATAAAAAGGATCTCACACGTCATTTTTTTGATAGATATGAAACCCTTTGGCTCACCCGTATTCTATCTATATTGGATCCCAAAATACATTCCCTCATAATAGAAGCATAATTTGGTTCATAAATCAATCCATGGAAGGATTTAGGTATAAATCAAAAGGTGGTACCAAAATCTGAGGTAACATTCTATAATGATCACTTTAGTTTTATTTCATTATACCCTCCTTAAGTTCTAGTTATTGGATTATTATAAAATAAAATAAGTTTCCTTAATATATTTTCATATTTTTTTAACATTATTGATCTACAACTATAAAAACATCCATCAAATGGGTAACGAACTTACCATTTGTCTGTACAGTGAACTACAACCTCACGAAATGATGTCTTTTGTTTTTTCCTTTACCACATATCATGGTTCATAATTTTTATGGAGACCTTATTTAAATTTTATATAGGTTGAATTTATTTTTAATTCATATTTATATATTTTATATAGAAAACATACATCAATTTTTTCAAATATTTGGGAATATTACAACTTCATTTGTGGACGTGTGGACTACTGCCTTCTCCAAGCGAAGTGATTCATTCACGCAATAAATGGAATCTATTAAGTATGGTTTTAGTTAAAATATAAAAATATGTTACATAAATATAAAAATATAAATATATTATACATATATATGATTTAAATTTTGTTATTTTGAAATACGATAAAGAAATGGATGTAGCGTTCATGGGTACATTCAACATACCATCTCCATGAATGGTGCATTTCATTTTATATCTCCTAATATTATAGATTAGTATAATCACATATATACTTAATATATATAACATTAAAATCTTGTTCAAATTATTGAGATTATGAAATAAGGATGTAAGTAATAACCACAAAAATGAAATGTCAATACTTACTTGAGAAACTAAGAAATTAACGCCTAAAATAGTGATAATAGTGAATGATAACTAACAAAGAGGTAATCAGATATTATTAAAATATCATATATGATATAATAAATATTAATTTATTACTATAATAATCTATTAAAATTTGTAATACCATTATACAAGAGTTAGATGACATTCACCAAAAAAGAAAACATAAGTTAAGGTACATCATCTCAATTTTCATTCTTTATGGAATCTATTATCATTTTAAACCTAAATTATTATATATGTTATTAATACATACACTTTTTCATCTTATATCATGATTAATACATTTTTAGTGGTATATTTAGTTTTAATTTTGGTTATTTAATCTAATTGGATTTGAACTTAATGTTACCAAGTGGTAAAGATTTTTCATTACTCAATTCCTTTTGTCGAATTATATTTTTTTCACATTATGGTTAAAATTATGTGATTATGTGTATAATTACTATGATTATAGATTGATGTAATTCCACTTCTTGTATTTGGATTTATTTTTTATATATATAATCTATTAATTTCATGAGTCTCACTTCAATGTTATGGTATTTTAATGGGTTTACATTACAATATCATTTTATTCGGGATTGATTACAATTAAATTTCAATTCGAGGAAATTATTTGATAATTTTATAAAAAAAAATTTACTTTTATTATCATATGGTTATTAATGATCTTTTCATGTAATAGATCCATTATTTATACTCATTGGTACTCAGGAATTATTATAAAATGTTTTTTAGAAAACAATCCTTCAATTACCGATTTAGTTAAAGAACCTATTTCTCATAAAAACATATTTTCAAAAAAGGTTATCAATTGTTTTATCATTTAAAAAATGATTTATTAATTTCATTAGTTCAATTTTTTTTTCTTTCAATTTATTTTTCAAAAATAATCTTCATGTATGTTTCCCAAAAAATGTAATTTTCTATATTTTTTACCCTGAAAAAAGAATGTTCATTTCACCTTGTTCGGCCAGTATGGATTTTTTCATTTTTTTTAATTCTCTAAAGATTAATTGTACTTTTTTAAAGGTTACTTTTAAAAAAAATATATTATTAAATGTTATTTTCTACAAAAAGTATTTTTTTAAAATAATAGGATGTTTTCCTCAATAATGATTTAAAAATATATTTTTATTATATTTTTATTCATTAACTTAAACCCATTATTTTTACTCTGGATAGGGTATATTGTATTAATAACATTATTATACATCATCTATATAGTTTTTTTATTTATTTTTCCAAGGATGGTATTGACATTCATTTCCCTGATTTATTTTTGTATTCCCCTTGAAATATTAAATTTTTTTTAATCATTGAATAATGAATTTCACCAAATTATAAATATTATATATCAGGGATGTTTTCATTAATTAAACCATATAACATTTTAAAATATGGTGTTTAAATTTAATGTTATTTTAATTACTAGGAAAATATTGATAAACCATCATTCATTACTCAAATAAATATCTTTGATAGGGAACGTTGTTTTTGAATTAAAGCGATTACTTCATATGTGTATAATTATTTAGACCTGAATTTCATGGGTTGATAACCATTTAATGTAATCCCTTGGATGAATTGGTAGTATAAGGAGGCAAAATCTATTATCCACAAAACCTTCATGTTTTTTTCCAAGTATAATATATGATTTTATAACCATAGATTTGATCTTCCTTGGGAAATGACTTTATAGTAGTATGTTAAACTTTCTTTTAATAAGTATTTATGGTAACGGTATCACATTCCCAGGAAATAATGACATTATATAATTCTAAATTCCCATCATTCAGTATTCAGTTATTATTATCCATGATATTTCATTCTTTAACATTAACTATGGTTGCATTTAATTATTATTTCATTAATTAAATAGAATATATTTTGTTTGTTTCCTTACCATATTGATTTTTCATTATAACTTTATTGAAAAAGATTTTTTATAGTTATTTACCGAGAAATATTTTTTAGGAACTTCATTCTATGTTTATTGACTACTTGACATATGTCTGAATTTATTACCTTTACATATTGACAAAACTCATTGATTCTAAATTTACCTTACTATACTTGACCTTTAATGATCATTTGAGATCACCCTTATTTTGATTCCTTTTTCTAGGAATCCATGAAATTTACTAATAAATATATGGAATGATATGCTAATTGAGAATTAATTTATCCTTAAAAGAAAAAAAATTGTAATTAGTGAAATCATATGTAACAAAAGACTCATGTATGTATCTACTTTACCAAGAAAACTAATACCTATAGTCCTTTTTGGGATTTTATTCCTTTTAATAATATCAATTTAATATTATTGGATACCCATTCTAGGATTCTAGGGTCTAGTCGCTATAATTAAGGTTCATATGTGGTGGTGCACATGGTAACATGTGATGGAATAACCAATAACTTGGTACTTATATTGATAAGAGACTATCCAATTAAATAATTTAGGTTGAAATACAAATTGATAATGTCAATTTTCATTAATTATCTAAAACCAACACATGATATGACTAAGAATTATTTAGGTAATCATGTCTTATAAGTAGAATTTTTCATTCCCCTATATTAATATTATATTAAACCATTAAGTGACAAAGGAAGAAGAAGAAAATGAAATTAATTTAGAATACATTTTCAGAAAGGATACCTTTCAAAATTATATGTTATTCTATATGGGTTTGGGTATTCTCTCTTCTATTGGTTAGAGTTGGAAGCATTAATTCTAGATGTTTTGTAGGTGATCTTGGGTTTTCATAAATTTTTATAGATTTTTTTAGTAGTATAACCCATAGAGGGAAGATGATATAGTATCGGGATACATGATATTGTATTTTCTAGCATGATGTGGTAAATGGGATAGGAGGATGATTTTATGAACTTCTGAAATATTTGGAATAATTGGTCAATAGTCCCTAGGTTGCATTATATTTCAGAGGAGGTATGATATTCGGTGCTAATACCATTGTTCAAAGGACTATGTCATTGGGAAAGGGATGTGGTGTATGCACTAAATTCAGGTTATCCCAATGCCATATATAGATATATTATATGTAAGGGATTGGGGTGGATTTGGTTAGTTTATCCAAATCAGGCACCCATGTAGTGTGGTGTTTTGAGATATAACATAGAGTCTATTTGGTAAAAGAGGATTTCTGGCATGTGAAGGGACAAGGATTTAGAAAATGGATTTAACTGAAGTCTCATGACATGGTGGGATAGACCAATTTTCCAATATGGGGGATGTGGTATGGGCCAAACAATATCATTTTGGTCCTATTTTTTAATTTATGTCTAAAAATAGAAAAAACCCTATGTATAACCTCTTTTAAATCATTATCCCATAGTCTTTGGTTTTCATTGAAATATCGCTGAAGTCATTTAAATCCATTATTTTTTGGATTCAAACATGGGATTTAAGTGATAAATCATTTGTATTACTCTTTCTTCTTCGGGTAGGAATCTGTATAAAAAGGTTATAGTTCTCGAATAAAGTGATGTTATTGTGGATCTTTTATAACTTCCTTTGTATTTCCTTATGAAAATTATGGATAAGATATTAAAATTTATTTTCATTATTAAATAAATGATTTAATGTTAATTTTCTAAAAGTGAATATGGATATGATATGTGTTATTAAAATTTCATTATGGGTGATTTTGATTCTAAAATTATGTTTCAGTAATGGAATATGGTATGCTTCAATGTTATTTTATTATTAATTCTGATCATGGATATAAAATTATTTAGAAATAACAGCTCTTTAGGACCCTTGTGTTCATTGGGTCTTGGATATATGTTGACTTAGTTTGTGGGACACCATATTATGTTTTTTTAATATCAACAGATTGTAGTAGAGTCAATATTTGTAGGGTTAGTGTTACTCAATGACTATAGATTAGTGTTATTTCGCATGTAATAGTATGTATTCTAATAGTATATAGACCAAATTTAGTACATTTTCATTTATGATTATTTCTTCACATAATTTTATATTTCATGGTTGTATTATTAACATGTATATCTTATGTTGTTTTTATGGATGTTTTTCCTTATTCTCGCTTGTGTTATTATAAATAATTATTATAATGTTTGTTTTTTTAATATGAAAGGCTTTTTATTAAAACTAATTAATGTTTTAACAAATGGGTTTATCTTATTATAATGTATTAAATTATAGATTGTTTCTATAAACTATAGCTAAAAATTTAATGATACATGATTTTTCATCATTCATTGGTAAAATACAATGTGACAATAAGGTCACATAATAATTTTCCCTTCAGGTGTATATATATGTGGTTTAGTATGAAATAGGTTGTGGGATGGGAATCCTGTATTTTTTAAACTTCTTCCAAATGTCGTTGCCTTAATTTGATAGGATGGTTTGGTGGCGATAGATGGTTTCATGAAGGCTCATTATTCTGTATGTCTTGTATTAATTTCGTGTCTATAAATTTGGCATAAAATTTTATATCTCATGATTATATACCCTTTCAACTACTATATAAATTCTTAGATTATTGAGTTATATATGAGACATGTTTTGGTTATTTTGATTTTACTCTTATTGTGGTCAACCTTCATGGATTACTTTTCTAGTTGACCTAAGATTGTTTCTTTCATTAAGGATTCTTGAAATATTTTTAATCCCATAAAAAAAATATGGTATATGTCATGTTTAAATTTTTTGGAAAACATTAATTTTACTTCTTTTGACAGATAATCACTTCTTCCAACTTCTTAAACCCATTAAATAAGACACTAGTATATAAATCTTTAAAAAATGGGTTATATATGGCTGTTTACTTATAAATAATTCTAGAATAAGTGGGAAAACTGTGATTTGAAGTTTATGATTTTGGTTAATACTCATGGACGTGAACCTTAAAAAATAATTGCCACATAAAAAGGTTTTTTTCTTTTTTCATTAGCTTACATGTTATCCACTAGATTGTTTAAGAATATTTTCGACCCATAGGTTTTTATTTCATCCCCTACCTATTGAAAAAAAGTCATAAATAGATTTCCATAATTGGGTTCAATAAAAATTATATAACAATGGATTCCTAAATCAATGAATAAAGAGGTGAACATCAAAAATGTTTATTACGAAAAAGTAAATCTTATTTAAAAATTAGTTTAAAGGAATTTCTAATTTAAACAAGAGGTAATGAGTTTTTTCGTATGTAATTCTAGATAATAATCCATGAAAATAATTAATTAATCACATAAACATTTGAATTTAAACCACTAATTTCTGTGATATAAATATTGATATGCTAACTTTTAAAATTATAAAAAATAAATGGATATATGTTATAGTAATATCTTTAAAATTAATCAATTAGTTAAGACCAAATAAAAATATTAATGGTGAGGAATAACAATTTCCAAAATTCTTGAGAATAACCAAATAATCACCCCAACAAAATTGGAGACTTTTTAAACACATTATATTATATCTCTATATTAATATCATACTAAAACCTATAAATAACAATGAAACAAATAATAATAAATTCAATAAAAAATTGAAAACATTATTACCTTGTTAATATATTTGAAACCCACCATCAATTTCATAATAAAAATTAGAAATCACTAGAGTGAAATATACCTCAGTTAAATTATATCGAAATAGTTCTGAATGATGAATATATATATATATATATTTATTTATAAGAAAATAATTCATTGAAACAAGTTCTAGGTGAATTGAATACTTTTATGGTGGAATTTAATATAGAATACCATTACCTAACAAGGATATCATAAGAATAATAAAGAATAAGTATGATGAGATAATTAATGGAATTTAAAATACATTTATATAATATAATACTTATAGATAAACCATGAATCAATTGGAGAGAATATAGAGTGAAAAGAGAATCACACGATTCTACAAAGGGGAACAAATTCGTTTATTAAAAATTAGAATTGAGTGGGATGAAGAAAATGGTGTAAAATTTGGAAATAGATAAAATTATACAGAAAGTCCCAATTTGAGAACTCCTTGAAGGTAAAATTAGAAATTTTCCTTGACCATTAATAACCCAATGGAACCAATATGACACCTATAATACTTCTCAAGCTATTCAGTTCATAGTGCCATACCATTGGGTACACAGTGATACATATAGGTACAACCTATCATCCTCATGAATGATGTAATTCATTTCTCTTTCTATATATTTTCTTAATGACTCAAAAAATTATCTAATTAGTATATATGACATTTATATCATTATTAAAGATATAGAGATTAGGGAACCACTATATTAATGATTTTATCAAAACCACTAAACCAAAAAATACATGATAACCGATGAAGATGTCACCCTAAATAGTGATATTAATAAAGTAGTTTTAACAAAAGATGATAAAATAGTTATAATAAAATCATATATGGTATGATATAAATGATTATGGTTCATTAATATATATATAGATATATATATAATTAATATTTATTATATAGGAGGTTCCAACACATAAAAAGTATATAAGATCCAAGGTAAGGGATTTTTTACTCGATTTTATTTATGTGGGACACATGTCCCTTTTTTATTTTGTTTCTATTATGTGGATTATATATATACCATGATTATTTTTTTTTTGATTCATATTATGATATTAATTTTCATTTAAAAATCCATATAATTTTCCAATCATTGGGATGATGATTTAAAATTTTCCAATGTGGTAAGGGTTTTATTTAACAGTATTGTTGTTTATAGGGATTACTTATGATAAATAATCAATGATGAAATTTTATGGTCTATATCTCAAGAAAATCATGAATTTTAATATCCTCTATTTATCACATAATAATTCATGTTTATTTTTATTTTCCACACATGAAGTAATAAAAATTCTGATAAAATATTTTTAATGAAAATTGATTGTATTTATCTCTTTGGTTGAAAATACATTTTTTTGTATACATGTTTTCTAAAAATTTATTAAAAAAGGATTTAATAATTCTCCTATGATTTTTAAAATTAATTTTTTCACATTAATGAAATTTAAAAAATGGTTTCAAATGGAATAATATTTTCATTTCATTAATGATTTAGATTTTTGAATTTTAACAAATTTTTGAAAGAAAACCTTTTCGTAAAATTTTTATATTAATTTAATTTATAACCACCAAGATAGGTGAATGTTTTTAAGTTATATTAATATTGTTACATTGGAATTTTAAATATAATAGTTTTCCATAATGGTATCAATTTGTTATGAATTTGTAGAAGTGATTTCAAAATCAAGAGGGTATTTTCCTCAAGAATGTTTAATGATATTTTATTTGTATTTATATTCATAAAAGTTAGAAATAATTTTTTTCAATTAATATTTACAAGGGATACAATCCTAGGATACCATCATTAGTATTTATGTATATTATTTTCGTTTATAATGAATATATTTGTATCAAATCAATTCCCTTTCCATGGGTTACTCTATTTTGAAATGATTTAATGTTTATGAAACCCAAATAATCCCATGGGTTAGGAAATGAGGAATTTTTTATGAAACACATTAGTTTTACATAGTCTCGTCAATGTTGAAATTATAAGAAAACCAATTAATTTTATATGGAATATTTTTTATGAAATGTTTAAGAAACCCATTTGATCTCATGGGTCCTCATATGATGATTGATTTATGATCTTATGGCTCACATATGTAAAATTTTAATTATGATATGGATGGGAGATTCATATACATTTATTGTAATATTAAATATATATATCTCATTAGATAAATAAGACTAGAATGTGGAGTGATCGAGTTAAGTAAGGGTCTTTTTTCACTACAATAGTCTAGGGAGTGAACCTTGACTGCAATGATGGTTTGAGGGGTGAACCAATTTCACTATTATAGTCTTGGAAACTATAATTGAATCATAATAAAAAATATCTGGTTTTTTCTATGAAAAATTTCTATTTATTATGCCAATTTTATGCATCCATGGATTATTTTCATTGATTCCATTATGAATCATTCCAGGTGAATGGATAATATTTATAACTTGACTCATAATTATGATATATGATATTGAGGGAATTGAATTTTAATGTTATAATCATGTTGTAAAATCCTTATTATGATTATAATCTTATATAGTCACCGATATATCTCTTTTTTCATTAATGGAAAACTAATCTAACTCACTATTATGTTACCTTTTAACTGGTCATGAATAATGATTTTAGGAATGATATGTCTAAGAAGGGTTCTACCTAAACAGAATGTAGTGGGATATTTTTAATATATTTTATGAACCAATTTTTTTGTGTAAATTTTTCAAAAATATATAGACCTATGCAGTTCTTTTGTGGATCGTTATGTTACGAGATGAATATTTATCTACCTATGTGTGATGTTAATTTATGAAAAGTATGGGTATCTATAGTTGGGATCAAAGCATGGTTTATTTGTGATTTGTAATCTAGGATTTGAATACATTAGTAAGAATCCTTAGGATTATTCATTATATTTTATAACAACCTAATGTTTTTGTAAGAATCAATAATTACATATGATAAACCTAAGGGGTCATTGAATAAGGTGTTATAATTTGGATATCCTATAAAATATTTTTTTGGATTTAATGTCTTTCTAATATGGTTATTATTTATAACACTTTTATTTTTAGTATGAGTCAACTGATGTATTCTGCAAAAGTCATAATAATAAAAAATGTCAAAAAAATGAAATAATTTTCCTCATGATAAATCTAATGTAATATGGGATCTAATGAAAAAATATTGTTTCTATAATCCCATAACATTCTCAAGATATGAATCATAATGAGATTCCATGTGAGAAAATGAGATAACTTGTCTCTATTGAGTCCACCATGAGGTAATGTCAACATTCTTTTAGTCGGTCTAATAATCCACTGGTTTCTAAAAATAGATCAGTACCATTGAAATGATATTTTATATTTTCTAGTGTTCAAAACATGAGAATACTATTATTGATATTAATCAATTAGATGGTAATGAAAATAAATGGTGGACTCTATTCAATACCAAATAAATAACATGAATACATTGACTCCATGGAGTATGATAAGTTTAAAATATTAATATTCAATCTGTTATTTCATAATATTATTTTCGCAAAAATAAATAAAGAATTTCCTATGACCAAATAGAAGGATGTTGAATATAATTTATCATTTGATGTAAATTTTAAAATTCATGTAAGATATGATTCTAAATTTATTATCCATAATGAATATAAGGTTGACTGATTCCTTAGTGGATTAAAAATGTTATCAATAAGTTGTTATCCATAAGACAATTTAATAGATATGTTGAAATAATTCAATGTTCCATCAAGGATGTGATGAATATTATAGGAACCCATCAATATGAATATTTTCATAAGAAAATAATGTTTTACCTCAATAGAAATTCTAAAACACATTGATATAAGAATAAGAGACTTAAATTATTCTCATTTGTGGAAGGAAACACATAGGATGTTATTTTAATGGAATTGAACAAAGTCTCATATGTATAAAGGAAGGTAATTAGGGAATTGAATGTTGAATTATATTGTTGAAGTTAGTTAATAACATGACGATAGATAAATATATGCATAGAGTTCTACTTGAACTCTAGTGTTTTAAATGCTTTATGTATGTGAACTATGCAAACTAACTACCAAATTTGATGGTCAATGATGTACATCGACTTGTAAAACATCTTAAACATATTGATAATGGGAAATATCTTGTGATGTCTATTTTTAATGAGTATCAAAATAACCACAATTTTAAATGTAAAATTACCATCCACTCTATAATTACAATTGATTAAATTGATTCAAGATTTAACCACTTTGTAATATCCAAATAATTTCCAAGGGTGTTACTATTCTATCCAATTAATTTGATGTTGATCTAGTAGTAAAATAACCTAAAGTTGTGATGATCTCATATCAAGTATATGATTCTTCACTAGTTGATGTTTATAGGAATTCTCTTCCTATAAATATATATTTTTCATTTCGATTTGGTTTTATGTTATCTTAGGAATGTATTCTATTTATTTACATAAATACACCATTAATTTACAAGGAAATGAAGTCACATTTGGTATTCTGAATGAACATGTGATTGTATATCATTTTAATGAATAATATTAACATATTATGGAAATGAAATCCTTTGTATGGGTCTTAATTCTTATATAAGGTGGGTATTTATCTCAGTTTGTTTCGGAGAAACTCTATAGAATGATGTTATAATTTTGTGGGAGTTATTTGATGTCGTTGTATAAGAATTTTTTTAGAATAAAATAAATATAATTGATCATTTCCTGATAGAAATAATAGGTGGTTTTACACATATTTCAATGAATCCATATATAATGGCCTTGACTATGTTTTAGTAATTGAATAAGAAATTGTATGTTAATCTTGGAAAGTTATTAATACATCTATGTGCTTTACCCGGGGGTGTACCAATTTTTTTTATGAATTTTAAACATGAATCAATGATACTTTTCATTAATTATTTAGAACCTAAAAAATCACTATAAATATTAAATATCCTCACGCTCTTTTTGATAATTTATTATCTCAATTGAGGGGAGCTTAATACTTTTTTAGATTGGTCTAAATTATGGATATAATTAATTCATGAAATAGTACGACAATATTCTAATGACATCATTACGTACATCGTATGGGCACTATAAATTTATAGTGAATCCATTTGGTCTTATTGATTACCTTTATATATTTATAGATTTAATTATTAGTGTTTTTAGATATTTCCTTTATTATATTTTCATAGTCATTATAGATGATATTATTTTATTTTTAGAAAGAATGTAAGAGAATGATGATCTCTTGAGAATTTTAATGAAGAACATTAGTAATGGGAATCATTATAAAATATTTTCAATGATACAATTATATTTTGTAAAGATTAAATATTTCATAATATAATTTTATGTTATAGTATATAATATTTCTATCCAAGACATAATTTATTAAACGTTTTACCATATAAGAATTATTATTTTGATCAGTTGTTTTCTTGGTTTGGAATGATATTTTTGATTCATTGGGGTGAATATCTCAGGAAAATATAATCAACTCCCTATGTTAATTTCGATGGGATAAAAGTTCCATTTGACATATCAATGTGAAAAAAATCCAAGAAATTGAAAAGAAGGTTAATTAATTCACCAATTATTACATTATCCTACAGAGGATAAGGGGTTATAATCTACAGTGATTCATTAGTGAAAGTATTGTGATGCGTTCTCATGAAGAATGATACAGTGATAGCTTTTACTCACACTAATTGAATTTTCATGAGAAAAATAAACCAAATAATGATTTGAAATTAGTTATGGAAATTGTTTCACTAATGAAATATAAGCATTATCCTTATAGATAATGGATTGAAAAATATAATGATCCTAAATTTTTAATGTATATTTTCACAAAAAAAGAGTTGAATATGAACCATAGAATATTGTTAATTATATCAAATGATTATTACTTCTCAAAACTTTACCACACTTGGAAAGAGAATAAGTTCGCAGATTTTAGGATTTTAAATGATTTTTCTATCTAATCAATGATGAGAATCACAAAACATACAATATTTTTGGATTTGAAAAGGATGGGTCCTGAAATATTAAAAGAAGGGTAGAAAAATTATCTTTCTCAAATGAGTGTTCAACCATCTATCCATGTGATGAATGAAGATTTATAAAAATAATATATTGATCTATAAACGAAGGTGAGAAATATTCCTAAATATAACTATCATTTTGATATAATTATATTGTTTAGAAACCACATATGTGTTCTATCCATGCCATATTTAAAGGTAGTGTTATTTCATGAGGCTCAAATCTCACAATTATATACGATTTATTGAAGAAAAATGATGTACAAATATATAAAATAGTATTTATAGTTTTACTAACACCCTAAGTAATGATACAAACATTACCTATACTATAATTGTGTTGGGGAAACATCACTATATATTTTGTCATTAGACTCGCTAAAATAACTACATGGAATAATGATATATGCATTATATCAAATTTCCATTTGAATTCCTCATATATCATTTCCATTAGAAGATATTTAATTATAGATCATCTTGAAATAATCTTTATTATATAAGTGTTAGGGTTTCAGGTATTACTAAAATATATTATATCCGATCGAGAACCAAGTTCCACCTCAAATTGTTGGTGATGTCTTTAATAGGTTCTATATACAGAGTTGAGTTTATGTAAAAAATATAATAATCATACATATGGTCAATATAAAGGATCAATTCAGACCCTTTATGTTATTATATGATCTATTAATGTGGATTTGAAAATGATGTTTAGATCCACAATGTCTTCTAGATGCATTTTCCTACAATAATGTCTTTCCCTCGAGCATTTAGATGGATCCTTATGATGTATCCAATGGAATGACATAAAGAATACTAACATGAAGAGATGATTTATTTGGAATGAAATATATTAGGACCTGATATGGCTATGTAAATGATATAGTATGTTAGATCTATTTAGTTGAAAATCATGATAGCTCATAGTCACAAGAAATATTATGAAAATAATCATTGACATAACCTGTATTTTGAGAATAGTGATTAATTTTTTCAGATAATTTCTCTTTGGAATAATTTTTTGAGACTCATGAATTATATAAAGTCGATCCCCTGATATATTAGACATTTTGAGATTAATTATTGATTAGGGATAGTAGTTTATCGCATGGAACTTCCACTAACCCTATCTTAATTTCTTGATGTGTTAAATGTATCTTTTATAAGGAAGTACATACCTAATCCATCGAATCTACTAAAATCATAAGTTTTACCAATTGAAAATGTTATTTCTAATGAAGAAAAACTAGTTTGATATTAATCAACATAGAGATATTGTACTATAGAGCAAGATAACTCTTCTAGTGAATCCTCTCTGAAAAAATTCAAAATTTGAAGAAGCTACATGGGAACATGGGGATGTAATGAAATATTAATATCCTCTTTTTTGAATCAGAATGAAAAATGTAAAGGTATGAATTTTTTTTGGGGGGGGGGGGTACAATTATAAACCCTAATATTTTTAGAAGTACATATGTTTTCAAATTTTTTTAATTTTTTCAACATATTGTTTTACACAAAACACCATATTTAAATAAATAGTGGTATAGTATTAAATTATATTTATCACTAAGAAATATGATAAAAAGTTATAAATAAGACTAAGTAAAGAATAAAAATTACGGTTACACAAGTATAAATGAATTATTTTGGTATCAATAAATTTAAAATTAAATTTAAAATCATTTTAAAGTTAAAGAGATATTTTTTCAAAAAACACTATTTTTATGTGAACAATGTAATTTTATAATAATTAATTAAATTAATAACTATTATTGTATTATTTTCTAGAAAAATTATATATTATATAGAATGTTTTAACATGCATTAAATATTTCTTCTAGGACTAGTATAAGAATGAGCCACATTTTATACATAAAAATACACATTTTTGAAAACTTATCGTTATCACATGTCTCAAGATTATTTTAAAATTAATGTGTTCCCCATATATATATATTTAATATGATAAAATTGATTTAATATTTTTTATTATGATTATTAATTTTTTTTAAAAAATTACCATTAATTCTTTATCAATTTGAATAATAATCATGGTAAAAAATTTTACTAGGATTGAGGGTATATCGGGTTAATATATTTTAAAATTAAGTGTTAAGGTAATAATTTTTTATTATAATTATTAATATATAAATATATTTTTACCTTTATTATATTATTCATGAAATTTAGTTTTTAAGGGACATTATTCCTTGAAAATGGCTTCTATAGTACTTAAAATAAAGAATGTTAGAAAATGTCACTCTCTAAGTTTTAAACATCTCTATTGTGTCCACATAGAGAAAATGAAATTAATGAGTTAATAGAAATTTCCATTTTGGGGTGAATGAAATTAATTTTATGATTTCAATTTTTAATTGTTGGTAATTGGATAATGGGATTAAATTATAATACAATAGTAATACAATATTTATCTTATTAATAATAGAATATAACATACTATAATGAAAATAATAAATTAAATATAAATTTTGAGATTTTATCTATGACATGATTTTTATAGATGAATAAAAAATATTGTTTTTGTGTTAAAAATTAATATACAAATTCAATAATTTTATTTATTTTTTTAATTAAAATTAAATGAAATGTTTTTAAATTTACAATAGTTTTATTTTATTAAAATCAAACAGTATTAAATTACATAAAAACAAAAAACTATTAAAATTAAAAATATATTTCAAATATGGTATAAATTTTATTCCATTCCCCATTTATATTCTATTTGAAAATGAAATAATAATAATGGATTTTATATATTTAAATATTTTATTAAATTCTAAGGGTTCTCTCCCCTATATTATATAAGGGCACCCTATCATTCTCTTCAACAAACCTCATAATTCAATATATCTTTGGAAAAAATATAAATTTATCTTATATGCTTGCATATCCACATTATAGAGGCATTGGTGTTCCCAAACGACCAACCTTACAACCATTTGGTGGTTATCTAAAGGAGTTATTTCAAATAAATGGTAATCACCGAAATCCATCAATTTCAACTTAATTATTCATTTGATGCATATAAATATGTTATAATCAATATGGAATAATAATTTAAGTAATGTAAATATACTTAACTATTATTTTTATTGTGATATAGCCTATATTCACCCTCATTCTATCAAATTGGATTTGAAAATATGATTTCTGCGTACATACACCTTTACATTTGGACAAATTGATACAATTTATTTCTCATCACCACATTTTAAAAATTACTATTATAATTTGATTAATTTTTATATTTGATAATTATTAAACAAATATCTTATTCAATTATGAAATAATATCAAAATTCATACCTTCCCAACTGTTGAAAAAAATTAATGTTGATCATGTGTAAGTGTGGACTAGCACCTTCATGAAGAGACCTAATGTGTCTTCCATTTCTATTTAAAAGGGTGGTTATAAGAATGAATTTAATGAATATATAGGATATATATAATATTATAATTATTATTTAAATTTGATTTATTATTTGTATTTATTCTATTTCCCCATCGTGAAGTGGAAATACTGCTCTTACATACATACGACCTACCGTCTCCATAAACAGTGAAATTCATTTTCATTTATATATCATTTATGAATTACTTAAAACATGTATATAATGAATATATAGTATATTTATATTATTATTAACATTTTTAGGTAATAGAACAAAGAAAAAAAAACAAAGACCAAAACTATCAAACCCATACAAACATAAAAAGGGATGAAGATATCACAAAAAATAGTGATTTTAATAAATAAGTGTTAATAAAATAGTGACTAACGGTTATATATAAATAATTTATTTTATGAAACATATAATAATGGCACATTAATATATTTATAATTAATCTATATTTACTATACAAGAGGTTTCAAAGTGTATTAATGATTTCTGATATAAGGATAATGATTTTCATTACAGATTTATTTCAGTGGAACACATATCATATTCCACACATTTTTCTTTTGTATGGTATATATAATTCCCAATACCTTAATTTAGGATTAATTTTATCATTTTTTTGTATATAAATATCAGTATATTTTTTTCATTCATGGGGAATACAATTTAAATGTTACCAATGTGGTAAGGGCTTCATGTCCCAATCTCAATCATTATTGTGGTTTTTTATTACATATTTTTTAGCCAAATACTATTATAAATATATCATTAAACTCATTAATCATTCTATGCTATATTTATCTCATAATAATACATGTTTTACCTTCATTTTTTTCACCAAATGTAATTACTGTTTGGAAAATAATGTTTTATCAAAAAAAATTTATTTCTCTCTTTAGTGGAAAATAATTTTTCTTCCATGTACATTTTTTTTCTAAAAATGTGATAATAGAGGTTCATAATAATTTACTATTGTTGTTTCATGTCAATTTTACACATTATTTTCCATTTTATGAATTCTTTTAAATGTAATATTCTTATTATTTTTCAAACAATGAAATTTTTTTCATTTTAAAAAATTATGAAAATAATTTTTTTATCTATTAAAGAAATAAAAGAATTTCTCACCATCAAAACAGATCAATCATCTCAAGTCCCCATTTAAATTTTACATGGTTATGCATAGGGGTCTTTTTCTATAATATTATATAATTTTTTCTATTTCAAATAACTAATTTAAAATTTCAAAGTATATTTTTCTATATAATGTTTCATGGTATAGTTATTAATTAAAGATTACTACCCTTTATTTCAAATATGTTAGACTGCTACGTGATCCAAGGATAGCATGATTATTATTTTTCTTCATGGTTTATAATAATGATTAAAATATTTTTTAGAGATCAATTCATTTTACATGAGTTTTATAATGACTAATGTTTTTAAATGATTTATGTCTCAGGATAAAATGTGTGTTAAATTATATTATATTATACACATAAAAAATATGGAGGAACCAAAAAAATGATTATAACATTATTATTAATCTTGACATTCGTTATTTATGAAACCAATTAAAATGAATAAAATATTAATGGACAAAAAATATAAAATATAAAACAAAAAACGAAAATATATGGATCTCCCAAAAATATTAAAATCATCACCCCCAAAGAAAATAATATATAAATGAAGAAACTATTAGTAAATTAATGAACATCGTATGAAATTAAAATATATAACTTTTGGGAAACTTTTAGTGAAATTTGAGTAAAATAATGTAGTTCAATTAATAAGGTATTGATAGAAATGTGACCACAGGGATTTTACCATTATATGACTGTTGGATAATATAATAATTGTTTAACATGAACATAGGGAACTATATCAATTCTATAGAATTTTAAAATCACAATTATTGTATATATGTAGTAATGAAAAAGGATAAATGATGAAAAATGTGGAATAGTTCCCCTAACTAGTAGAGTCATGTCGTTTGTTTCCCATTTGTATAAACATTAGAGGGAGGTAGAATCATTATGGTCCTCCATTGACTAAGCCCATGTTGAGTATTGACAATAATAATTGAATACAATTTTTTATCGGATATGTTCATCTTAGTAGCGATTACAACTCAATTAATGTTATCCAATCCACCCCATTAAATAACCAACATAACACCCCCTTGCCTTTAAGGAGTATGCATGTGTTATTAGGGGTATGTTTCCAGGACATAGTTACAAAAACTGTAATTAATTGTTATAAATATCATTTTTGTCACATAAATTATATTTTACAAATAAGTGTTCTTTATAAAATATATTTTAAATTGAGAAAAATTTGATAAATTATTTTTTTGATATAAATAAAACATAACTGATTTTTTTGAAAAATAGATTTACATTTTTTTTTAAAAAATATGGTATTATAAATAATATTTTTTTAATTAAATATTATTTTAATAAGTTATTATTAAAATATAATTTAAATAATATTTTTATGTATTATGAAATTTTTTTAATTTTCATTAAATTTATTATTCCTTAATATCAATTTTTTTTGAAATATAATGTTTTTATATTTAAATATTTACATTATAATATTTTTTGATTTTTTATGATAAAATAAAAATTATATTTTAAATCATAAAATCTCAATTTGGTTAGGGTAAATTTATGAGAATTTTGAAAAAAAACATTTTTTTGTTAATAGAAAAAATAAACTTTTGTGTTTTTTGACTGTTTTGTGACTTCATATTTATTTCATAATGAATTAATATAAAATTAACCAAAATAACCAACCTAATATATTTAATTTTACTAATATAATATATTTTAATAGATTTTAATCAGTTTGAATATCTATAAGTGACATTCTGAAGCCTAAAATAAAAATTTTGATTTCATAAACATTATACTGTAGAAAATTTACATTTCCATGCCAAAATAAGTATATATAATTTTTATCCGTTCTAGTGGTTTAAAATTTCAAAACATGTGGCTCAAATGTTCAAAACTATGATAAAAAATCATGAGAAAGCCAATGGTTTTTCATTTTCCACAACCGTGATTCTATGAACTATATTTGGAAATTATAATACAATTCCTCGACTATTAATATAAATACCCACTAATTTCACCATTCTCCTTCACTCCAAATTCAACCCCCATGAATTTATACTCAATTTTATGCCCCAATAGTCCCCCCATGGATTCCATAATCCCTAATAGTTTGAAACAAAATGGTTTTTGGAACAAATCTCCAAGGAAAGAGAAATCTAAAATTTTGGTTTTAAAAAAAATTAATTTTTTTAATATGTATTCTATTTTCAAAAAATAATATATTTTTATAAAATTATATTATCGCATTAATATAAGAATATTTTTTTATCAATGGGAGACCCTTATCCCATCCCATTTTTCCTTTCCTTAACATTGGTTTTATACCAATCATGCTACTAAATATAGTTTATACTTTTAGTTTATAAATTATCATTTATAACTTTTTCTGGATACCCAAACCTCTTCCTTTTAAATGGTTATTCATTTACATTTAAACTAATTAATTGATTTTAAGATTCACATATATTTGACGAACAATCTCTTTTTTCGTTAATAATGATGCAATTTTCCAACCTTTATTTAAATTTCTATGACTAGATTTCGATAAAAAATTCATTCTATTTTTCAACGAGTTATTAATGAAATTGTTTATTATAATATATATAACACTCTAAAATTTTCCTAACTTTTTTTCCAAATTAATTTAATCTTTTGATATTTTCCAATTAAAAAACGGAAAATAAAATTTTACTATGTCAAATATTGCTTTCATACTAAAATGACTTGTTGTACATTGCAAAAAACACCGAGTTGGCTTATTATAGAAGAAACATTGAGTTGGTGTATAATTCATCAAACAATAAGTTTCCACAAAACATCTCTTTTTTAGTGTATTAATCTAGAAACCGGGTCTCGGTGACAACAAAGACACTCTGCCTTAACATGGCCTTCGGTTCCTAGCATGCCAAGTACCTAAAGTTGCCTCACAGACACATTCTCCCCACCATAGGGCCCACCCACATGCATTAATGGGTTATATGACTAATGATTATCCCCACAGGCCACTACATGTTCTTTCAAGGTAAGGTAAATATCTACTTTTCGTTTTCAAACCAAATTTCATTTTTGTAAAATGTATTCTATTTTCCAAAATAATACCTTATTATAAAATTATATTATCTCATTATTATAAGAATATGGATTTATAAATGGGATACCCTTGTCCCCTTAAATTTTCCCATTCCTTTATAAATGTTTTATACCCATCATGCTACTGAATTTATTTCTTTTTTTTACTTTATAAATTATCATTTAATTCTTTTTTGTGAATACCCAAACATCTTCATTTTAAATGGTAATTCATTTAGATTTAAACTGATCAATTTATTGGGAGATTCAGATATATATATCCCACAATTAATTTTTTTGGTTAAAAATGATGTAATTATCAAGACTTTAATTACTTTTTATTGACAAGATTTAGATAATAAATTCATTCTTTTTTTCATGAGTTATTAGTTAAATTATTTATTATAATCTCTATAACCCCCCAAGATTGGGCTATTTTTTTAATTAATTATTCTCTTGATATTTATCATTTGAAAAAACACTAAAAATAACTATTCCCTAAGACAAATATTCCTTTAAGACTTAACTAAATTGTCATACATTACACATAGCACCAAGTTGGAGTATGATGCCTGAACCACTAATTTATCATACAATTCATGGAACAATGATTTTCTAAAAAACATCTGTTTTTAGGGTATTAATATTACAATTGGGACATGGTAACAGTACAGACACCCCGCCATAACATGGTCGTTCGGTCTTGGCCCACCAGGTACAACCCATTGCCCCAGAGAAAGTGGCCACTCCCTGGGGCCCACCCATGTGCCGAAATGGGTTATCTGACTAAGGAATGTCCCCATAGGCCAAAACATATTCTTTTGAGTATGTTTTGTCCTCCCTCACACACACCATATGAAGCGTCCTAAAAAGACACCCATCGTGATCACTACTCCAGGCCAAGCACATTAAACATGGAATTCTAATCATGTCGTCTCCAAAAAAATAAGGTGCACCTTGTTGAAATGAGTCATATCAATTAGTCATTTAACCATTTATCATTCTGGGGTGTTAAATTAACCCCCTCCCCTAATATCACAACATCCTCATTGTAGACCCCCTTAAAATTGTCATTTGGTCTTGGTCCACTAGGTACCACCAATTGCACCGCAGAAAATGGCCCCCACCCCAGGGCTCACCCACATGCCAAAACGGGTCATCTGACTATTTATTTTCTCCACAATCCAACACATATTCTTTTCATTGTGCTTTGTACTCCCTCGCAAACACCCTAGGACACTTTCTAAAAGGAAACACATCCTGATCACTACTCCATGCCAAGCACGCTTAATTTTGGAGTTCTAATCAGGTAGGCTCCTGAAAAGGAAGGTGCACCTTGTTGACATGATTTTTATCATTTATTCATTTAAAAATTTATCATTAGGCAGTGTTATATTCACCCCCCCCCCTTATAGCACAACATCCTCATTGTGAGCCCTACATCACAACCCTAGTAGTGCACTGCACTTATGGTTGGGTGCCACCTCTAATACCAACTGTAACAACTTGGTACTGGTGACAGTATAGGCACCCCAAATTAAAATGTTCATCAGTTCTGGGCCTGCCGGTCACCACAAGTTTCCCCCGCAGACATGTGGTTCCCTCCCGCATGACCAAATGGGTCATCTAACTAATTACTGTCCCCACAGGCCAACACATGTTCTTTCTAGTGTACTTTTTCCTCACTCGCAAACACCCTGGGAATGTTCCCAAAAGTTCACACATCATGATCACTACTCTAGGCCAATAATTCTTAACTATGGTGTTCTCATGAGGTAGGCTCCTGAAAAACTAGGTGCACCTTGTTTACATGAGTCATACTGTTTAGTCATTTAACCCTTTATCATTCTAGGGCGTTACAATTAATTATTTAAATAAGATTATAACAACCTAGTAATTAAACATAGTCATATTAATAGTAAAAACTAATTTTAAAGTATTAATTTTAATTTTTTACATAAATAAAACATGTTGATAATACAAGATATGATTCTTAGTAAAATCATTCTATGTTTAAAAATAGAATTTTTTTTGAATGAACCACTTTTAATGTACTTTTAATGAAGATAATTTTAGACACTCATGAATATATATTTTATTAAAATGGAATTTATTTTTGAATTCTTAATATCAAAAATTTCATAGGGTGGATTTTTGGTATTTTTCTAAAAACATTCAATTTTTGATGAATAGTGAAAAACCCAACATTAATGTTAAAAAATGGACTTCTTCATTTAAATAAATATTTTACTTGAATTTTTCTAAAATTAAAAATAGGTAAATTATACATATATTAACCCAATTTATGTAATTGTAATTATTTTTATAATATAATTTTATATAAAAAATTATTGAACTTTTTTTAACGTCTTTTTATCTAACTTCTAGCCACATTTTTTTATTAGAAATAAATTTAATTTTACTAATTCTATGAGTTAAATTTATAAAAATAGACATATATGTTTGTAATCAGTACGGAAAATGTGGTTCAATATGATGAAAATAATTTTGGTAGAATTGCAAATTTTTTTTTATTTACCACAGTCAAAGGTAAATAGAGTAAATAAAGGTAAAAATAATATTATAATAACATTAAATTACCCTAACACTTGTCCTAATTTCATTATATACGTTTTTTTTGACCCAAATCATCCTAAGGTCAAAAATATTATCCTTTTTAACCAACTTTTGTAAGAATAAGTTATTTATTATATTTTATTTAAAGAAGTGTTAAAAGATTCATAAACAAAAATTAATATCTAAATATTTTTTATATAGGGTTATACATAATATAAATTTGACTATAATTATTCATTTTAATTATACAAAAATAATCTTCATCTTGACAATTAATTTTTAATTTTTATATAAGAAATAACGTAATTAATGACTTGTACCATAATGATGTAGTAATTGTTTAATTAATTGAGATATCAAATAAATGATATTAAATTTTTTAAAAGAACTATAATTTTAATTAATTAATGACATCCACAAATTTTATATTTAACTTATACATTTTATTAACATATTTTTTTGTTATTTTGATGTTATCATGTTGGTTTTATATTTTTTTAAATGAAATATTGAATAGTGTGAAAATTGACATAAATGATACTTTAAAATAAATAGTATTTAATCAGATGTTATAAAATTAATAAAAATCAATGGTTTCGAAAACAAATATTAATAGTGTTAAATATGTCAAAACTGATCCATTTGGCATTCTTTTTACAATTTATAGTAACTATATTAACCCTATAGTGTAAAAAGTCAAGTTATCACTGTAAGAGTTAAATTGTCAACCTAAAGGTTAATGACAAAATATAATGTTATTTCTAAGACCTAAACATGTCTAAAATTCATTGGTTGGGAGTATTTCGACTCATCCTCATCAAAAATAGAAATAAATCACCATGGATCTATTTTAAATCAAAAATAAACTTATAATAATTTAATAGTTTTGGATTTTCCTAATGTGCCCATCCTCCCCCTTATAAAAGAGAACTTCTCATTCTCATTAATTCACAACTGAAATTCTCATTTGATCAGAAAATCCCTGCACATTTTATCTCCCAACATACATCACTACTTCCCAAAGGATATACTTTTGGACGAAATCCATCCTATGAAGTTGTTTTATGAAAACCAAAAGAAGATCCCTGAAAAGGAGGTAATTGTGTTATCACCTCTTACAAAGTTATTTTCTTTTACTACTTCCACATTCAAGGTTGTTTCCAAACCCATGTATTAAATCAATAATATAATATATTCTAAAAGGATTTTATGATTTTGTTAAAACCATATTCCTATTTTTACTCATCCTATGAAAAACTATATCAGAATGTCTGTGTACATATGACTTATTGTCTCCACGTTGTGCTACAAACTATTTTTCAAGTAAAATTTATTTCTATGTGTATAAAGATAAATATAAAAGATATAAATAATAAATATGACAAAATATTTTTTTTTGAATAATTAAAATTCCATACAATTCACTGCCCATCAGTAATATAGAATGATATTATCAGTTGTGTGTATGAATGACTTACCATCTTTAGGACGTGATGAGATTCATCATCCACATTCACCATTAAAGGATGATTAAAAAATATATATTATTAATAAGAGTGAAATTTATGATATAATAATGATACTAGAATAATGATTTATTTATATACATAAATATTTATATATATTAATATTTCATTTAAATACTTTCATTCTACATGGCAGTTAGAAATGAAACAGTGTTCATGTGTACATACGACTTATCATCTCCATGAACGGTGTATTCCATTTCATACTTCATTATGCTACATATTATTAAAATATACATATACTATATATACAACATATTTATATAATTATATACATTCTTTAATCATGATATATGTATATAGACCATTTGTATAACAAATTATGACACATGTGAAGAACAAAGAGAATATTACCTGAAGTAAAACCTTATCAAAATATCCTTAACAAGTAGGTAATATAAGGTAATAATCAAACCATATATGGTATTATGTATATAAATATTATTATAAAAAATATGTATAATAAAAATATATTTATTATATAGGAATCTTGTGTGAGTATGAATAGATTCAATACACAAGGTAAGGGATAAATTTTCAATCTCATTATTAATCGAGATTGTTTATACTTAAATATTTTATATGGTATATTATCCTCCACATCCATTTTTTATAAAAATAATTTCATAAAATGTTTATTATTATCATATGGATGTGTAAAGTCATGTTTATGCTTTTTTTTTACTTTTTACTACATCGTTTGAAAGGAATCATTCTTTCATTTTCTAAACAGTGTACTTATTGAAATTTCATGTAAGAGTACAAGAAGAATATTTTATTTTAACTTATATAAAAGGAATAGATTTTTATGATTTCATAACACCTAATTTCCTTGAATATTCCCTTAAAATTTTTCAAGGTTATTTTCTAATAAAATTTTTACTTTTAAAATTGCGTGGAATTTTAATAAAATAAAAGGTTTTTGAATAAGAATGGATATTTTCCACAAGAATTAATTCCAAGTGTTTTATCAAAACTATATCCATATAATACAACATCCATCGTTTTTACTCATACCTTTATAGGAAAATTATTCATTGTTTCCATTCGTATTATTTCTCTAAATGGATTCTATTTTTATGACATGGTGTTTATGAGGCTCATTTCTATTTTATGGGTTATATGCTTTTGAAACCATCTTCTTTTCATGGGTTATGTTTATAAGTAAATTACTATTAAACTTTTTTCTTTCCACAGGTTATGATATGTTTACATGTTTATGATACCATTATCATTTCATTAGTTATGTTATGATTTATAATGTTCTTGTGGAACATGCATGAGTAATTTAATTATGAAATGGGTGGGACCTATATCTACCTCTAATGCATTAGGTAATGTTTTATATCTCATGAGATAAACTAATATGGGCATGGGAGTGATCCTTGACTAATATTATGTCCATGGGAGTGAGAAATCCCTATTAAATGGTAAGATGGTTAAAATCATGCTACTATGAAGGTATGGGAAGTGATCCCATACTTCTAAGATGGTCTTGGAAGTGATTCCATAGCTACTATGGAAATCATCATATGCATAGGTGTTTTCCACAATTGCTTGTATAATTCGTATGTTATTATTTCATGAATATGATCTTTATTTCATATGATTCTTTTATTATGAACTATCAATCCTTATTCCTTTATTTTGATTATGATATTTGATATGTAGGGTATGATCTTCTATTTATAACATCATGTTCTTATAACCATATACTAATGTTTATGTTATTGGACTCCCTTCTTTACCCTTATTTAGAATTCAAGATCACCCTTTTACATTTCCTTTCCCCCATGTGAAGATGATATGTATTATGTCTAATATGTCTAAGAAGGGTACTGGTCAAGAAGAACCTAGTGGGAGATGATGTATCTCGCATATGTACCATTGTTTTTATTTCCATGTTTCCAAAGGCCCTATAAAAACTATGGTATTTGGGAATCGATTTGAATAATTTTTATACATTCTGCAAAAGTTATGTAATGTTCATGTTTTGAAAATAGATGGTTTCTATAGTCTATATCAGAGAAAAGGTATAGTTTCCCTTTGGAATCTAGGATGATAAAACCTTAGTGAGATTCATAAGGGCATGACTAATGATAATTATAAGGGTAAGTAAAAGTCTAGGAATATTTCGTTGAATTTTGTTTAAGGGTAGAGTGAGTGGTTTCTATGAAGAACATCCCGGTCTGGATACCAAAAGTAAGTGTGGCTCTGGCACAAATGTACGTAGGGGTAAAAAATCTAACAATACGTAATGGTCTTGGCTCGAGATAATATTGTATATGATAATGAGCCTTTCTACACACTTGGATTGAAACTCTTAGGGATATGCTTTGGGAATTCACAATCTCTTCACAAACCATCATGAAGGATTTAGATATAAGTTATCTATGAATAAACTAGGATAAACCAAAGGTTTCATTTATTATTGAAGATGTCATGATTTAGAAATATTATAAGTAATTATTTTAATGACAAGGTGGTTTTCTACTTTGATAAGTAATGATCACAATATGCTTCTAGTTTTAGTCAATGACAGGAAGCAAAAGTTACAAGAATAAAATTGAATGTGAAGGACGATTTTCTGACGAGATGACAAGTGGGATGATCAATGGAGTGAAATATATTGTGATCAAGCCTATATAGTTTTCATATTACATGATTAATATTATTTCTGTTAACCAATTCCTGGAGTCAACAAGGAAGATAAAAAATGATTTCACTGATATTTTTGGTAATGGAGACCATAAAGGAAGGAATAATCGATTTCCTTTGTGTTAAGAATGTGGAAAGAATCAGCTAAGTGAATGTATTAAAGGAACATGAATATTTTTTCACTGTGTAAAAGAATGAAACCAAGTTTGTGACTGTAAGGGTAAATTGAAGAGTTCAGTTAATGAATGGGATGGTAATTTGGGCCTCCCTAAGTAATCATCGAATGTTTTGTGTTTTAAGTGTGAATTAAATAGTCATTATGCAACCCAATTTCCCAAGAGGAATGTTCCTGAAGAGAATCAGCAAGGTGGTACGAGTAATGGTTACATTATGGATGATGGAGAGACTATGAATGAAATATGAAAGGAAAGATGTTTTATTATTAATGGGTTAGGGATGAAGTAATAAAAGTATTTATGTATTTGGAATCAAAAGTTATCAATGATGAATTATACAAGGATTTTTCTACTTATTCTTTTTCACTTAGTATTTAAAAAATTATGTTGTTTGGGAGATGTTATTTAATGGAAAGGTGATATTTTGACTAAGGAAAGGTAACCCTAGATATGTTATTTCTATTAAGATAATCTTATATGGATAAATATAAATGGGATATGAATAAGTAAATTCGATAGTATTTTTAACCTTTTACTATGTAAGGAATTATTGATAGATGGTTTATGTTATAATTGATGAAGTTTACAACATTTTTGGATTTAATTAATTCATCCAAAAGTCATTAGAATAATGAAGAATTCCAGTTTTCAAAAATAATTTATGGTAATCCCGGAAATTACCATGTTTCAAGAGAATATATAGTAAGGGTATTCACATGATTATAATGTTACAACCAAGATATAATGTGTGATAGACAAGGGGATAATTGTTGAGTTGATTTAATGACTCTCTTTCTAAAGTATTTGATTTTCACCTCTGAGAACAGTTATAAGGATAATTATTCATGAAAATTTTATGTTAAACATTGGAGGAAGTATTTGTGCACTGGGTTTTTGTTGAAAACCTTGGTTAAAAGAATAATTAGTGATTAAAATTATTTAAAGGATGTCTTTCCTATATTATATTAGTGTTATTTTTTTAAAAAAAATACATCATGTATGTCAAGTGACAACCAATCAAGCATGGAAAGGCCACAAATCTTGAACCCATGACCAATGGATGATAAGGGTTCCGCACCCACAACTAGCCTACACAATTTTCTTGTTATTATTTTGGTACTTTAATTGAATAAATATTTATGATGAACTGGTAGGATTACATTTTATTTTTATAGATTAATGTGTGTGGATTTTCTTAAATGATGAATAGTTATACTTTTTATTCAATTATGGGCCTTAAGATCCGTTAAAAGAATATGTTAGTTATTTATTCATTAAAGGTAATTTTTAGAAATTCACTCCATAAGGTAACTGATATATTGAAATTTTTTAAAAAAACACAACCCATGATTGAAAATTTTTTATAGAAATTTATCAATAATTACTCAGCATTATTGCGGTGATCAATATTTTTGTCCTAAAACCATAATTTTTGTAGAGCTCGTGACCTTTTAAATAATCATAGATTTTTGACTTTGGGGCCATCAAATTTTACATTTATCATTCACATTTTTTTATTTTAACCTCAATCACTCCATATAAATATTTACACTTTTCCTTAATGTCCAATCATTACTACAAACAAATGTTCTCCTATGAGGAATCCCGATTATATGTCACTTTGGGTAACCGTTATATATATAAATTTCCATTTTTAAGGGATGTTTTAGAATCCATTTTCAAAATTTGGGTTTCTATGAATGAAACTTTCAAGTATTAACCCTTTGATAACCCAAATGAATTTTTAGGGTGAAATTCATTTTAAGGGTGGTAGAATGTAATACTAGGATATTTTGGTGAATTTGTTTTTTAAATAATTTAATCTTTTGATATTTATAACTTCACTAAACATTGATAATATATTTCCACTAGTTCAGTATTCCATTCACACTATAACAAATTTTTTTAACGTTATACATAACACCGATTTGGCATACAATGAACACAACACTGAGTTGGCATACAATACACGCAACACAGAGTTTCTACAGAACATATCTTTTTAATTTTTTAATTTTTTAAATATGATAATTATAACATAGTCTTTAGAAATAGTTATATAAATGGTAATAAATAATTTTCAAATAATTTTTATTATTTTTTTGTATAAATATAACAGATTGATAATAAAAGATATGGTTCTTAGTAAAATCCTTCTATGTTTAAACATACCGTTTTTCGAATGAACCACTTTTAATATCCTTCTAATAAAGATATTTATGAAATTCATGGAAATTAATTTTGGAAAAATAGTCTTAATTTTTCAAATCATAATATCAAATTTATCTTTCAAGGAATTTTTGGTATTTTTCTAAAAACATTCAGTTATAGATGAATAGTGAAAAGACAACATTATTGTAAAAAAAAAATTCATTTAAATAATTATATGATATTAAATTATTTTAACATCATTATAGATAAATCATAAATATTTTAACCCAATTTTAGTAGTTTTAATAATTTGTATAACATAATTAGATTTAAAAATTCATTGATCCTTTTTAATGCCTTTTTATCCACATTCAAGCAAAATTTTCATATTAGTATTAAACAAAATTATACCACTTCTGTGAATTGAATTTTAAAAACCAGTAATACATGGTTATAATCAGTGCGAAAAATTTGATTCAATATGATCAAAATAATTTTTTAGTGAATAGTTACTTTTTAATTTTGTTTACCATGGGTAAAGGTAAATACGGTTATTAAAGGTAGAAATAATATTATAATAATATCAAATTATCCTAAAACTTTGACTAATTTCATTGGATAAATTTTTCTAGAAACAAATAAACCTTGGGTCAAAAATATTACCCACTTAAATCCACTTGTGTAAGATTAATACATTTATTATATTTTTTTAAGAATAGTTAAAAGTGACATTATCAAAATTTAATAACTAAGAATTTTTTATATGGTTATAAATAATATAAATTCAACTATAATTTTTCATTTAGAGGATAATAAATATATCTTTATCATGATAATTTATGTTTTTTCTTTTATAAGAAATAACATAATTATATCATTGTACAATAATGATGCAATAATTGTTTAATTCATTTTGATATCATATAATTGATATTAAAAATGTTAAAATGACAATAATTTGACATTATTAATGACCAAAACTAATTTAATAGGTAACTTAGACATGTTAGTGACACATTGGAAGTATTTTTTTGAATTTATAACATATTTTTGATATTTTTTAAAAATGAAAATGTTGAATAGAATCAAAATTGACATAAATGTTACATTAAAATAAATAATATTTTATGAAATTTTTTAAAATTCAAAAAAAAGTATACGACAAATAAATTTAGTAGTGTTAAATATGTCATTAATGATACAATTTTGGTTTGTTTTAAATTTTATATTTACTATATTAACCATACAGTGTAAAAATACAAGTTGTCATAGTAAGATTAAAATTGATTAACAAAAGGATAAATACAAATGATAAGGTTATTTATATTACCTAAACATGTCTAAAATTCATTGGTTGAGAGAATTTAGACCCATACTCATTTAAATTATAAATTAATCACTTTGGAGATATTTGAAATTGAAATTCAATTTAGAATAAATTAATATTTTCTGAGTTTCCTAAAGTGCCCTTTTTCCCCTTATAAAAGTGTACTTTTCCTTCTCTTTAATTCACACATAAAACCACTTTGGCTCAACCAACCCCCCACTCCATTTTCCTCTCCCCAATTCTCTCAATACATCTTATAGGTCATAAAATGGGAGGAATACCATCTTATAAAGACATTTTCTAAACATGTCAAGGTGATCCCCAAAAAGTGGTAATTGTTTTGTCACCTCATTTAAAGTTTTTTTCTTCTTCTATATCTGTTTTCTATGTTTTTTCAATAAAATAGTAATAAATAGTGATTATAATATATTATGAATTTTTTTTGATTAGTATAAAACCATTTTTCTATTTTTACCCACCCTATGAAAAACAATATCACTATACATGCATACATATGGCTTATTATATCCACGTTGTGGTGAAAACTATATTTCATTTATACTTTATTTATATGAGTATGAATATTAATATGAAAGATGTAAATAATAAATATGAAATATCATTATTTCTGTATAATTCATATTCCATAAAATTTCCTACCTTTTACCAATATGGAATGATATCGTCACTTGTGCAAACATACTTCTTACCGTCTCCATGACCCTATGAGATTCATCTTCCACATTTACAATTCAAGGATGATTATAAAAATATATATTATTAATAAGTGAAAAATTTAGGACATAATCATGAAATTGAATTAATTATATATTTATATACACACATATATATACATATGTCATCTACATACTATCATTCAACATGATAGTTAAAAATGGAGAGAACGTTCATGCATAAGTATGGCTTTCTATCTCCATGAATGGTGTAATCTATTCATTACTTCTTTATGCTATAGATTATTAAAAAATAAAAATAATTTATATATAAGATATTTAAATCATGTTATACATTTTGGAATCATGATATAAGTATAAATACCCAAAATATAACCAATTAATACAAATGATAAGAAGAAAACAAATATTACCCTAAGTAAAACCTTAACATAGGATCGTTAACAATATGGTAACATATGGTCATAACAAAACCATAAATTATATTATGTATAAGAATATTATTCTATAAAAGATGTATAATAAACTTATATTTATTATATTTGACGTTAGTGAAAGTATGAAGAAATTCAAGAAACAAGTTAAGGGATAATTTCATAATCTCATTATTATTCGATATTGTTTATACGTAAATATTTACTATGGTATCATATCCTCCACATCCATGTTTTCTAAAAAAAATAATAAAATGATTACTATTCTCATATGGATGTATAAGGTAATTTTTACCCATTTTTTACTTTTTACTACAATGTTTGAATGGATTCATTCATTAGTTTTTGAACCGAAGTATGTTTTGTCTTTTCTGGTAAATGAACTGGAATAATGTTTTCCTTTATCTTATATGGTACGAATGTATTTTTATGCTTACATAACACCTTATTTACAAGAATATTACCTTACTATTTTTCACGTTTATTTTCAAATAAAACTTTTAATTTTAAAATTTCATTGCATTTAATGAAAATATAACTTTTTTTGAAGAAGAAAAGATATTTTCCTCAAGAACTAATTTCAAGTGTTTTATAAAAATTACCTTCTATATAATATAATATCCATTGGTGTTATTCATGCCATTATAGGTAAATTATTTAATGTTTCTATTCATATTCTTTCACTTAATGGATTGTGTTTCATGTAATGATGTTCATCAATCTTTTTTCTCATTCATAGGTTATATGCCTTCAAAACATACTTCTTTTCACAAGTTATGTTTATGATGAAATGATTGTGAAAACTGCCTCTTTTTACATGTTATGAAATGTTTACATGTTTATGATACCCATTTCATTTCATTGGTTATATTACTATTTTTAATTATCTTTCATTCCGTTTATGTATGATTTCATTATGGGATAGGTGGGACATATATCTCCCTCCAATGCATTGGGAAATTTTTTGATATACATTATTTTCTTACTGATATTCATCATGATCCCTTTATAAATGTATCCCTTTCATATTATATTACTGTACTCAGCTCACCCATTCCATTGATGTATGTCCCCAATATATGATTTTTAGTTAATGTAAACTAGGATAAACCCATTAAGAATCATTTCACATTTATTAGATGATTTTTTTATGTTTTCATGTATTATGTTCCTAATTTCCAAGAAATTAAACATTAACAGATCCTTTATTTTATTCCATGTGATGAAAATTTTATGTAATAAAAAGGAATAATTCCTTAGTTGGTATCATGGATGGTATATTTATTTGTCTAAATTAGTTTTTGGAAGCATTAGTAAGAACCCAAAGGAAATGTATAAATATATGAAAACATCATAGTCTTTTGGTGACTATTAAGAAGGTGGTTTCTAACAAAATACATCAGTATCTATATAATACAAATGGATGTGTCTCCAGAACAATTTTACCAAGAGGTAACAACAAAAATCACAACATGGAGTTAGAATCAATCAAAAAATGGTGAATGATATTGGGTTTTACTACATACTTGGTTGAAACTCCCATGGGATATGTTTGGTTAGTCACATGTTTTTTGTGATCCATTATAAAGGAAATAAAGAAATGAAATTAGTATTATAGGAGACTAATAAAATATTTAAACATGTTATTTTAGTACATAACATTATTATAAGAATATCTGATTCCTAAAAGAAACACATTTCTCACTAAGGATTTATTTATTCTAAAAAAATAAATGAAATAGGAGGCACCATTTAAATGAAGAGTATAACATAGGATTCACTGATGAAATTATATTGTAAGTAAGAATGGGAATATTCATGAGTATGATGAATCAACTAACATGAGTTATGAATATTAAATTGAATCATGTTGAGAGACCATAGCCACCTTAATGGGAAAACATATTATTGAGAACTTCATGCTACAATAGTCAACTTATTTTCATATATCTACACACTAATTTATTGATGAAATACATATTTTCTCTATAGAAAATATCATTTATTTACACAATTATTTAGAGCTATAGAATTTCACCACTGTAGTACACCACATGGAAGGATAAGAAGATTAGTGGTGGATGATTATTAAAAACAAAAATCCATGATGGGATATTGATTATATAGAGGAGGATGTATTTAGTGGAATATTTCTCAATAAATATTGTTCTCGTTCGATGTGAACAAAAATTGAGAAGGAATCCCTTGATATGAATCATATAGAAATCGAATTAGTGGGAAACTCTGAAATAAACATTACAATACATTATTGATTCACCTATTTCATTGTTATTGATCACAAGGGAAATCTATATATAGTTTTTGGGGTACTAAGACTCCATAAGTGTTGGAATTTGAAAAAAAATCATTGAAATCTATGAGAAGATAGAGAGGATTGTTATATAGGTTGAAATGGTGTTTGGAAAAATGAAATGATCACATAGGTGGACTGAAAATAAGATAAAAATATATCCAAATTAACAAATGAATTTTAATCATATAAGAATAGGAAATAAAGTGAAAATTCCCACATGTAACCAATGTTTTGATAAGAATACTAGGAACTACTTTTATGGGAGAGGAAAGTACATCAAGTATCATATTGATGATATTATTGTATGGAAATTCCATAGTGATGAGAAGCTTGAAGTTCTCAACCCTAATGAAAACTAAAAAAATAGTGTAGGCCCATAATGATGTTAAATGTTTTAGGAGTGAACATATTGGGAACAATTCCATCCAATGACTAAATTAGATGATATTTGAGCAAAACCACCATCAACAATAACAAAATTCAAGGGATAATTATTAGGAATTTTCTATCACTATGGATTAAGTAGAGGCTCCAAATGATGTGTTGGTAAATACACTCATTATTTTATCAATTATTGAATGTAAATACTTTGATACTAGTTATACAAAATAAATTATTTCATCCATGCATTAAAAAAATATAGAATCAATGCACAAGCTACTAGAAGTAGAGTAATCATTTAAGACTCATGGATGGATTATCCGAGTATCAATAGTGTATAAAAACTCTAGTATTAAAATTTTAATGTATAATCTCATCATAAATCTAGTCGTAATTCCCACAGTGTAATTGAAATCTATACTAGGGATGGAATTCATACCATGGAATAATGTTAAGATCAACTATAGGTGAAAGAAAATTATAGTAGTATTTAATGGAAAACCAATAGAAATTTTCAAATGTGAGATACCCCGAACTGATATTTTTCTAGAAGCACCTCCCATAGCCTTGATTATGGAAATGATCAATAAAGAGGGTGAAATAAATGAATATATATGTATAGAAAATGTCACCATTATTCTGGAATACATTGATGTATTTATGGAAGTGCTACATGTAAATCCCTTAGAAAAAGAGGTAGAGTTCTATATTCATGTCATACCTAGATCAATAATGTAATCAAAGACACCATGTATAATAGAAAATTTATATTTATATGAATTAAATAAAAAACATGAAGATCTTGTAGAGAATGTATTTATCAGACAACGTGTGTCTCCTTGAGGAGAAGTTGTCCTATTTATAATGATTATTGATGGATAAATGTTCCTCTTCATTGATTATAGATAACATAGAAATATCACAATAAATAACAAGTAAAATCTCCCAAGTATTGATCATTTTTTGACAAGTTTTATGGGGATCAATTCTTCTCTATGATTTACCACTAATATGGGTATCATAAAATGAGGGTAAAGAATGATGATATTTTAAAGAATACCTTTCAAAAGTGATTTGGTCATTATGAGTTTGTTATTATTCCGATTGAATTGAATAATTATAATACTATATTTATGTATGTGATGAATAGGTTCTTCAAGGATTATATTTATATATTCATGATAGTTTTTTTATGATATTCTCATATACTAAAAATGTCATGTAGAGTATGAGGATCATTTAATGTTTATATAGAAAACATTGTTAAAGTATAATATATTTGAAAAATATTGAATATGTTAATTATACTTATAAAAAGATTAATTATATTGGTAAATTATTAGCAACCTAAGAAAATCAGTTGACCCTACCAAGAAAAAGTATATAGTGGATTGGACTCGTCCAAAAACAGTAACTATGATTCTTAGTTTCCATTGTTTAACTTTATATTATAAGAGGTATGTAGAAAAAATATCATGAAATTAATATCCATTGAACAAGTTAACTTGAAACAAACTAATTATCATCTAGAAAAAGGAGAGTGAAGAATGTTTCACATTAGTGAAAAATAGTTTGGCTATTGAACCTATGTTAACTCTACCTTCTGTTGGAGAAGTATTTGTTATTTATTGTGATGAATCTCTATAAGTTCATGGGTTTTTCTTCCTTAAAATGTAAAAGATGATCTCTATTTCATCTTGAAAGTTAATTCCTCATCAGTATAATAATTCTACGCATCATGTGGAGTTAGCTGCAGTTATTTAACCTCTCATGATATGTAAGTGCCATCTTTATCGTTAAAATTTAGTTATATATACATAACACAAATGTTTTATTTATGTATAAATCAAAAAGTATTGAACATGAGATAGAGGAGATGGTTGGTGATTACAATAGTCTATAACTATTAATTTCATTATCACCTCATTATAGAAAAAATTCACTAACACATTATATTGGAAAGACCATGTTTTTTAGAAATGATTAGAATTTAAGTAGATATATTGGTCAAGGACCTAGTAAGGAAGGTCTTGTGAATTATAAGGGAATGAAATTCATCAATCCGTTACCAAATTATTTATCAACAATCATTACTATATATGAACTAGAGAGATAAAATCTAATATATGTGGATATAAATAAAGATAGAGGCTATGAAGAATGGGATTTTTCTGGAGTTTAATATTGATCAAGAGGATGTACTAAAATTGTGTACAAGTATTTGTGTCCCTTATATACTAGAGATTAATAAGGATATGATGGATAAAGATATAATACATTTTTTCTCTATACTTCATGGGATCACTAAAATGAATAGGGACCATTATGATCATTATTAATGGGATAATATTAAAAGAAACATTCCTAACTACAATGTAAGGTACTTGGTCTGTCAATAAGTGAAGATGGATCAATAAAATCCTAAAGTGTTATCGAAACCACTGCCCATACCAACATAGAAGTGAGAAAATATCAATATCTATTTAACCATCGGTCTCCCATGAACATCCAAAGGTAAAAATGTGATATAGGTTTTAGTTGATCAACTCACCGTGACATTCCATTTCATCGATATTTGGGAGGATTTACCTCATGACCATAATTCAATGATATATATAATGGATGTGGTGAGGTCATATAGGGAACCATATTCATTCATTTCGGATAATGATCCAAGGATTACATAACTTTTGGAGATGTCTTCAATATTTTCTGAATACAAAATAGAATTTCCGTGCGAACTATCATCCCCAAACATGTGTCCAATACAACAGGACTAATCAGACACTCCAAGACATTATTAGAACATAAACTATAGAATTTAATGGTGGATGATATCTACACCTCCTAATATAATATTTCTCATGAAAAAACTTCTAATCATATGTTCAAATTGGTCCCCATAAAAACAATATATGGGAAATGATGTAAAAAATCATACTTGGGATGATGATGGCAGTATAGTATTACTCGGAATAAATGAGATGAAATAGATGATATAAATAGTTCATTCAATCCAACATTATATAAATGATTCTCAAATTCAGTAAAAGTGTTATTCTGATAATCATAGAAGGGACATGGAATTTGATGTTGGAAAAAAATATCCTTGAAATTTTACAATGGAAGAGAGTAATGTGACTTTAAAAGAAAGGTAAGATTAACCAAAATTAAATTGGACCCTTTCAAATCATTGATCACATAATAGTAGTGGTATATCAACAATAACTTCAACTAAATACAGCTCACGATCACGATGTATTCATGTTATCTCTCTTGAGTAAGTAAATACTTCATTTTTTGCACCCCCAGTTTCTGGTATATATCCCTGCCATGATGATTTTTATATGTTTAAATGTTATTTGGGAAGTTGGGGGAGTAACTATAGTATTTTTATAGTTTTTGAAAAAAAGGGGGGGCTCAAGGTCAGCACACAGTTTGGCCAAACAATGTAGCCAAACTGTGCAAGGCCAAAACGGATTCCCTGTCATGGTGGATCAAATTAGTTATTTCCATATATTTAATATATATAAACCTAAATCATCCCTATAACGATTTTTTTCACCCCAAAGTCTGAAAGTGCTTCTCCCGTTGATATGGAAGTGATCCGAACACATTCATTAGTGAATAAATGACAGATTCTTGTAGTAAGTTCCTATTCTTCATTGTTTTCTTCACGATTTCTTAGATCTACTCTTTTTTTGATATTTTTTTCATAGATATATGCCCCAAATGGGTATATCAAAGCTTTTTGGGTCTAGATAATATTAGATCTAGTGTTTTCATGATAGGTGAGGAGATATTGGGTGGTTTCTCGGATTCTTGACCCAGATTATTGAGCATTTAGTGTTCGTTGTCAAATTTTGTCGAAAAGAGTGAGTTATGTGGATTAAATCACGTCTCCCCTAACTATAATTGATTGTAATGAATTATAATTTAGTTTTTTTATGAAAATAATTTTTTTTTCTTTTGTATGATTGGTAAAAACTCTTTAGTAATGGGTGTTAGAGAGTGTGCAAAATTGGGGGTTTTGTGAAAACACCTAGGTTCTGATTTTAAATGGTGATTTTTAAATTAAGGATATTATAGAATTTTTTAAAATTGATTTATTTATAATTTTTATAATAGATATATGGGATTCTTAAATTCTTTAATGTTTTGAAATTTAATGGTTGGAATGTTTTCAGTAAAAGGGAATTTTTATTGAAACAGGTGAAATTAAATTAAATTGATTTTAGTTTTTGGAAATCATGGAGTGCATTTCATATTTCCAGACTAGTCATTATTTAAATATGATCATGTTATCTATTAAAAAGGATAAATGGAAAAAGGGAAAGAATAACCTTGTGATGACTTTGTAGATCGATGAGATTCTGCAAATGAGTGTTGAACTATCATAACAATGAATTAATTTTTGGTAGATGTTGTTGTGTAGAGTTTATTGGTTTTACAAAGTTTTTTTTATAATGTGTTTCAAATATTTATTAAATTTTTTTATAGTATATATTTTGGGAAAATTTTTTCACATGGTTGTAGTTTATATTTATTTATAATCTATTTTGAGATGTGTTTATATTTAGCAAAAATTATTTTCATATAATTTTTTATATAAATTTTTTTATATAAATGTTGATAACTCTTAAGTCCTAGTTTCATGAGTATGAAAGTCATCGGGAAAAGACCTATTTATAAATTTAAATCTTTTGTAGATGTCATCTTGCAGGACATGGGTAAAGGTAGGGTGCAACAGGTTTTTAACAGTACTTCTTCTATAGTTGAGCTATTTGGTGATGGTGGAGCATGGGGATATTAAAGCCTAGATCCTTTTTTTTATTTGGTGTCTTGTTGAGTTATCTTCATTGGTTAGGTTTTTGTATAGTTTTCTTCTATTGTATAACATTTAGTTGGGATCACATTGGTATAAAAGATTTTCTGAATTGTCATTATTGTGTTCATCTATCATATAGCTATTGTGGGTTGTGGTTGGTTGGTTTAAAAATGATATTTAATAGTATAAATCATAACCCACCGGTCTTTGAAAAACATTAAAATTTATTTTCAACCTTTTGAATATTGGTGAAGTTTCCTACATCCATTTAATGACTCGTTCTACTCCCTACCAAATGAGAATTAGTGATTCATTTCAAAATGAATCATCTTAGTCCCTTCCCTATGGAACAAGATTCCATTATTTTTCTTAGTATTGGAGTTTAAATCCTTGTTATATATTCCTTGGTTTGTATTCTTAGAAAATAGTAGGATTGTAGGTACTTGAAATGGATAGCATAAAAAGACGTCGCTATGATTTTTATGTTGAGCTTCAAGATACTAGAGAGTTGGGTATGTAAGTGTTATAGAAACACTAGAGGGATAGTGGAGTCTCACTATAATGGATATAGAAAATGATACCGTAATCCTAATAATTGTAAAAAAATAATTAAATTAAATAACAATGACTATAACTCTTTCAAGGTAGTTATCACTTTCTTCTTTTTTAGGACATAAAAACAAAAGGAAGGGAGAATGTAGCACCCTCGGTTTCTGGTATATAACCCTTACATGATTATTTTCATATGTTTAAAATATATTCGGTATGTTGGGGGTTACATTAGTGTAATTCTGGACGGTTTTTGACCAAAAAATGGTGGCCCAATTAGCATAATGTTTGGCCAAACCATGTGGCCAAACTATGTAAGGCCAAAACTAATTCCATGTCTCTGTGAACCTAATTAGGTTGGACATATATTAGATCTATTTAGATCAAAATAAACCCTAAAATGATTTTTTCCTCCCTAAAATTCCATATTAGGTTCTCCCATTGATCAATAAGTGATCTAAACACGTTCCATGGTAAATTGAAGGCTGATTCTTGTGGCAAGCGCACGTTCTTCGTCATTTTCTTCAAGGTTTCTTAGATATACTCCTCCTTGCATCCCTTTTTCTTAGATCTACAGCCCATGTGGGTAAAAAAGAGTTTTTATGCCAATTAAGTTTATAAATGGTGTTTTTAAAGATTGGGGAGGACATATTGGGTAGATTATTGGAATCATAACCCATATTCTTGAGGATTCTCCATCTCTTGTTAGTTTTCCTCGAAACGAGCTTGGTGGGTTCCTTCAAACTCATCACCCATTTCAAGAATATAAGGGAATGAGTTAAAATTTATTTTTGGATTCATATTAAAAAAATTTCTTCTGTACAATTATTAAAACCACTTTAGTGATAGGTGGCGGAAAACATGGAAAATTCGGGTTTTTAAAAAAACCATAGGTTTTCATTTTAAATGATAATTTTTAAAATATGGATCATATAAAATTTTATAAAATTGATTTATTAATAACATTTTTAGCAGATATATGGGTTGTTGAAATTATTTAATGTTTTTAAATATTATGTTTGGATATTTTTTAATAAACTGTTGTTTTTATAGAAACAGGTGAAATTGATTGAAATTGGTTTTGGTTTTTGGTAATCATGTTGTGGAATCATGTTACATTACTAGGAATGGTTGAATAATGATCATGTCCATAGTTCCAAAGGTTAAATTAAAAATTATAATAACTAACATTTGATGACTTGGTAGATCGATGAGAAACCGCTCAAGAGTATTGAACTATCTTAATAAGGCATGCATTTTTAGAAATTGTTATTGTGTGTAGGTTATTGGTTTGACAAAGTAGTTTTTAAAAACTGTTTTAAATATTTATTTACATGTTTTCCAGGATTATAGATTGATTTAAAATTGGTTCACATGGTTTTAGATTATATATTAGATATAAACTATTTTTATAAGTGTTTATATTTAGTTATAAACTGTTTACATGAATTTTTTTATATGAAATGTTTTATATAAATGTTGTTAACACTTATATCCTAGTGGCATAAGTATGGGACTCATTGGGGAAATTTTAGTTAGTTATATAATCATCCCTAATTTTTCACATTAGTTATTTTATAGATTTCATCTTCTTGGATGTGGGTAAAGGAAGGGTGCATCAGGGTTTTACCACTACTTCTTGAGTTGTTGTGTTGTCTAGTAGTGGTGGGACACAGAGCTGTAGGAGCCTAGAGTCTTTTGGTGATTTTGGTGTCTTCTGGAGTTATCTTCCTCTATTAGGTTGGTGTATATTTTTCTTCCGCTATAGCACCTTTTTTATGGATTACTTTTGTATAAATGAATTTATGAATCTTTATTATTTTGTTTAATAATCATATAGATAATGTGGGTTATGGTTGGTTGGTTTATAGTTTATCATTAAATGAGTAAATTAACCCCCACTAGTCTTTGAAACCCGTCATCATTTATTTCCTACCATTAGCATCTTTGGTATGTTGGCTAAGGATAGGTAATGACTCATTGTAATCTCAATCCAATGAGAATTTGCGGGTCATTACATTATCCCTCACATGTACAAAATATTAAGGTAGTACAAAAAATAACATGACCTCTCTTAAGAGTTGAATAAGGTGGATATCTTTTACCATCGTGAAAAGGTTCTATGAAATAACACTACCCACTTGGTAAAAGTGTTATGTGGAGGAACAATAATTATAGAGAGGAGACATTGGACCTAGTGGAATTATGAAACAAAAGTAACCTCACCAATTCCCAACCATGAATATGAGTAGAAATATCATGGATAAAATTTTTAAAGGGGAAAGAATGTAATGTCACAGGGTTTTTCAAAAGATATTTAATTCTTGAGAAACTGTGTGTTATATTAAATTATATTATACAACTAAAAATATATACAGCATCCAAGAATACTTATGACATTAATAATTAACAATACATTAATATGTTATGAATCCTATTCAAAATTTCAAAAAATTAAAACATGGAAAAATATTTATTATTGAAAAAATAAAATGGTCAAATATGGATCACCACAATCCATTAGAATCATCATCCCCTTGACCAATACTATATAAATGAAATAAAATATAAGTAAACTAATCAATATCAAAGAAAATGAAAATATGTATCATTGGGATAAATTGTAGTGAATATTGACTGAAATAATGAAGTGGAATTTATAAGGTATAAAGGGAATTGTGGCCATTGGTATTTAACCTTTTTAAAACTATTGGCCAATTATGAAAATTGGTAAATATAACCATTGGTCAATTTTATCAGTGGGTACTATAGCCATTGGTCTTAATTTTATAATTAAATTTACATTTTAAAAATTGAAATGAGAAATAATATTTAGTTTAGATGGGAAAAAAGATTTCCCAAAATAAACTTTAATGTCCATTTTCGAAAACATATGAGGGGTTAACATCAATGTGGTTCACCCTTGACCATTCCCATGCTTTGATACATCAATTTAAGCTTGAATAATCTCTCTTATGGGAGTAGATCAATTTACTGGATATAACCACCCAGCAAATGTTAGCTAAGCCACATCATTTTGCTAGAACTATCACACGCCTTACCTGCATGGTGTACGCAAATGTTATAAGGGGTAACATGTCTATGAATTAGTTATATATAGTTTGATTCATTTTTAAAATTAAAAATTTTCCCCATAAGTACTATTTTTATAACTTTTTTTTCATAATAAATATAATTTTAATTTAGACGAATTTGATAAATTTATTTCTTTACAAAAATAGGACATAATTTTATTTTTTAAAAAAGGATGTGAAATTTTTAAATAGACAAGAATATTCTGAATAATAATTTTTAAAATATATATTCATTAAAAACAAGAATTTTAAAATATGAATGATAAATTATATTTATAACATTGTAGGAAAATTTTATAAGTGTCCAAAATTTGACTATTTTTTGAAAAATATTATATTTCAGTAAATAAATATTTTTATATTTAAAAGTTAATATTAACTTATTTAGAGAAAAACTATGATCATATTAACATTTATTTTAACGATCACATCAAAATTTGGTTAGGTATAATTTATGTGAAATATCTAAAATACATTATTTTTTAATGAATTTTAAAAACAGAAATTTATGTTTTCAATATGTTTTATTACAATGTATTTAGTTAATAGTGATTTAATACATTATTAAACACTACCCATGACCTAAAATGTGTTAATTTTTAATATAAATTATTTTAATATATTTTAATCACTTTAAAAACCTATAAGTGATATTCCAAGGTAACTAAGGGAAATTTTGATTTTAAAAACATTACTTTGTGGAAATTTTACTTTTCTATAAAAAAAGAATTATTAAAAATTGTGTTCATCTATCATGGATTAAAATATTATAAAATGTGACCAAATTTACTAAAACAATGAGAACAAACCATGAGTATGAAAATGTTTTCTCATTTTTTACAAGTTATATTTCTAAGACCAATATTTTGAAATTATTATATAATTTCTCTAATTTTACAATAAATACCCACCAATTTCACCATTCTCCATTACTAAAAATCCATTCTCTATGACATTATGCACATTTTCCTCCCAAATACCCCCTTAAGGATTCTTTAAGCCCACATGGTTCCTTCCACAGTTTTTAGGAGTAGCTCTTCAAATTAAAGGAAATCTCAACTTATCTTTTCCATTCAAGTTCCCTTTTGTGGTATGTATTATATTTTACAATATAATTCATTTTTTAAAACATATTATTATCCAGTTACTATATTAATAGAATTATATAAATTTTATAATCTTTTACCCTCTACCATTCCCTTTCCTTAATCAATGTGTTATACCTATCAAGTTGCTAAATGTATTTATCCCTTTTACTTTGAAAATTCAAATTAATTTTCTTTTTTTGGATACCAATACCTATTTATATTAAATGGGTATTCACCTAGATGTAAAATTAATTATTGATTCACTAATTTATATATATTTAACCCTTATTAACTTTTCTTGGGTTAATAATAATGTAATAATGTTTCCATTAAGCACTTATCTATGCCACGATTTCGATAAAAAATCTGTTATATATTTTCTAATGGTTATGAATTATGTTACTTATTAAAAAATATATGGCTCATATAAAATTAAGACATATGATGGGTGTTCCGGTATAGCACTCCAATTAACTAAGTAATGAATTTAATCTCTAAATTTGACTTGTTTTATGATACCTTGGTAAATAAAATTGTTAAATTTCATTTGTGACACCATGGGGATAAACCATGGTAATATTCTCATAAATGCCTCATTTTTATATTTTAGATACATTACCATTTTATGTATCATATTAATTTTTTATGATATGCCTTATGCTCTATTGACAGTGTTTTATTGTTATACCTCATATTCTAACTGATATGCCTCATGAAAACATAGATTAATGTCACCCTTGATTATTCCCATATTGGGATCACACTCACCCCCATCATTTGATGTATGTCCCCCATGATATGTGATGTATTAAAGGTTACTTGAGGTGAATCCATGAATAATCATTTCCTATTTAGTTGAATATTTTTTTTGTGTTTACATATATTGTGTTCCTAATTTCAAAGAAACTAAACTATAAATGTTCATTTATTTTGATCTATATGGTAAATGGTCTATGTAATGAAAATGAAATATACCATCGGCTATGAAATGATAAAATTATGTAATGTTAATGAAATATATTTAATCTAAATGGATTATTCTATGATTAAATGTTTATGAATCTAATTTCTTTCCCAAGGGTTATAGAGTGATCAAATTTTTTTGAAACCCATTTCTTTTACATGGTAGATGTTATAAATAAATGTTTTAAAACACCTTGTTAATAATGGGTATTGATATAATTAATGTTTTATTATGTTACTGAACTCATATTAATGATTAGTATTATGTGATGTATCAGAACTATTATTCCATCAAATGCTTTGGGTAATGATAAATGACAGTTCAGATAAACATGAATTTAATAGTGAGTATGAGCAGTTCAGTATTGGACTATGTCCATTAGTATAGTCTTGGAAGTGAACCATTACTACTACAATGGGTTGGGGACTGAACTAATTCCATTACAATATTATTAGAAATTTTCCTTGACTACTAAGGAAGTGATGTTATATACTAATGAGAATTCCATAATTCCATGTCTTACTCCAAAGTTATGCTTCCTTGTATTATGGTATTTTATTCATTTACAATTCATTTCTTATCACAATTATTATTTGTGATATTACATAATATTATGATCTATGATATGAATGGTTTGGATTTATTCAATTATTATCTTGTTCTAATTTCTATATACTCATTTTTTACTTATGGGGTCACTGATATCTACCTTTTATACCCTTACAAAGCATCTAGGATCACCCTTTTTTACATTTAATATCTCTTCTTTGTGAAGAAATGTTTTAGGAATGATATGTCAATAAAGGGTGGTAGTTACAATGAACTGAGTAGGAGAAGGTGTACATCATTTATGAACCAATAGTTTATGTGTCCATGTGGGAAATGGATGGTATTATACAAAGGAGTTTTCCAATATTAGTTCATGAAATCTATAGGATATTAAGCAAAAATTTTAGGATGTACATAGGTCGGTAAGGAAAATGGAAAATTCATGATTTTCACATACCAGTACTACTTGAACTTGACTTGAAGTATGTGGTTTTTGAATGAAAAATGATTCAAATGACATAAACAGTTTATAGGAATTTTCCTACTATATTGAAGGAAAATGGTTCACGGGATGATTTGTTGTTGGTGAAAATGAGGCATATATCTGTTCACTGAAGATACGGTTCATAGGATGGAATATCATTCACAAAAATGGGGAAGAGAGGTTCATAGAAGAGATAGTTTGTATGTCGTAATTTCATTGGTGAATGTGAGGCAGAGATTGGTTTGTAGAAGAGTTTCCCCGCCATGAAGGAAAAGGTGGTATACCGATTTCGTAGGGGAGAAAGGTTAGTGGGGGAATGGTATGTAGTGATTATTATGTAAATCTCAGTAAAGAGGACTTTGGGGATATATTTTCCTATATAAGGAGTGTTGATACCTTCATTAGGGGGAAACACTAAGATTATAAATCTGGGAGGAATTAGGTGAAGAATAGAATTGGCCCAATGGTAGATATGCCCATGAAAGAGAATTGGATCACAATGGGGATTCCATTAAAATATAATTTTTCTTCCAAGACAGTTTGTAAAAGGCATTTCATGGAGTATTGAATCCTGCCAAAGAAAATGTTTTCATAAAGACATCTCCTGAAAGATGGTTTGTGGAAGAGGAGTTGGTCAACGAATAAGAAGTAATACACAAAAGTAGTACACAAAGGTGGTTTTCAGAGGAATTTCACAGAGGAGGTACATGGAGCAGCGTGTTTTACAAAGGAAGAACTCAGAGTACGTAGTGTAGTGTGGTACATGGAGGAAGAAGGCCAGTTCAAGGAGAACATGTTCACAAATGAACAGTATACAGAAAAGGAGATTACATCATCCCTGAAAATGGGGCATCAATTGATATTCTATATATATTTGAGGATGAATGAATTAATACCAACCCATTTAAGTTACCTTTAGCTTAATAAACTAAGATAAAAAAAATTCCATCATAGTGTGGAAGGGGGATTTAACGGAAGTGATCTGACAGAAGTAGTGTGTTCTCCCAAAAACCACGGAAAGGAAGTGCACCTTGAACAGGGTGACAATGCTAAAAAATATAATCCAAAATTGATGAAGAATAGTGTAATTTAGTATGACCAAAAACATATTGGTGTATGATCCATGGACAATCCCATAGTGTTTAACTAGGTAAAATAGTTTTGTTGTCCTTCTGCATTTGAATGTTTAAATTATAGCACATTACTAACAGATATATTTAACAAGTTCCTACCAATGTGGGAACATGATCTTTCACATTAAAATAACTTTTTGAGACCCTGATTCATCCCTCCGCTCTCAGGGTGATCTGCGGTCCTTTAAGTGGTATTAGAGGGTAAAGGTTGTTGGAGATAAAACATCCCTATATTTCTATCGGGGATAGTAAACTTAATTTCAGGAATGTCCCACTTGTTGATGGAATGCACTTTTAGATATGGAAGAATAATATGATATCTTATCTAAAATCTCTTTAAATGGTACTCTTGTTTCCCACTACATAAGGAATATAGGTCACTGATCCAATAAGGTTTTCTATGAATGATACAGATAAGTAAAATGCTTGATGCATGTGATAAAGCACATAATTCCCTCACTATTTCTCTTTCAGATCAAATATATCTAAAGGTGATGATTTGTACTTTTGTAAAGTCTATGTTGGAAAAAATAGAGAATATATATATATGAAAGAGAAAAAAATGTGAAAAATGAGACACTTAATGTTTTTCACAATAGGTTTGATGATCTGAAAATGAATCCTGGTTAAAATGTAAATACCTTTTTCAATCGAATTACTAAAGTTGTTATAACAATATGAGTACTTGGGGAATAAATAAAATACATTGATATTGTAAAGAAAATATTGGGAAGGATTTCCCCTCTTTACAATGAAAAGGTGTGATACCTTGAGGAAATGGATCTCTCTAAACATTATTTGGATTATATGCAGAGTAGTCTAGTGTCATATGAAATGAGAGTCTAACATGAAGATGAAATAACATGAGTAAATAAGGAAATAGAATTCAATTACATGGACAAATGTGAAATTTCAGGAGATAGTATTGATGATGAAAATTTTAAAAAACCAAATTTCTCCCATTTCCATGAAATTCAAGAAGGGAAAATAGAAATTTGATGTCATGTAACATATATATTGTTTTCATTATGGAATAGTAAGGAAGATTGACTCTCAGTGCACAATAAAGTTTGATGATAAAGGAATTGAAGATGAAGACATGAAGAAGACTTATAATTTTTTTTCAAAAGATAGAGTTCATGTATAGTAAGAAATTATGGATAAAGACTTTTTATATAAAGAATAAGAAGATGTTATTAAATTCTTTGATGAAGAAGAACCTGGATTTAAATCTGGAAGCCATACGTCAATAATGGCTACCATTGAAATGTCAGAAACAATGGGATATAAATCTGTAGATAAAAAGTTACTCATAGATATTGATGTCAATTTTCAACTTAAATATGCAATTGGTAATCCGGAGAATCAATACAATAGATGCAATTTTGGAAGAGTAATCAGAAAATATTGATATACTATAAGCTGAAATTAATCAACTTGAGGAAGTAGTAATGGAATAATCAAAAACATTCGAAATAACAGAAGATATAGTTCAACTAAAGCTCAGGAATCAAGAATAGGATAATGGTCATTAATGGTCATACATCTAAACTAGAGGATACATTCAAAACAATTGTGATACTTTAGTAAGATGTTTTTACTCTTATGAGTAAACTTGAAATTGAATCATGTTCAAAAGAAATAAAGTAGATAATTTTGTTCAGAAAATTTTCAGATATTAAGAAAATAGAGAGAGATATTCATTGTTCTAATGGTGTTGAAAAGGATCCAAATGTTCAAAGACCCTCATGAAAAGGAAACATATGAGGTATTTATTTTGAACCTCAAATGTTAGAAGTAAAATGGGACAAATTAAATGCAAGATTAATGTCATACATATCACAAAGACAACAAAATTTCAAACAATAAACGTATCATATCATAATGAAAGGAGTACTAAAAACCATCCTTGAGTTTCATGATATGATAGACAGTCAAACAATCCAACAATGGATGTTGACATGAAGAGGAATAGAAGTGAAAAAATATTTATAATTATAAATTGTCAATTCTATGCCTATTTGGGACATACCATGTCATACTATGAAGAGGAAAGGAACAATTTTAATGGTGAAGTGCTAGGAAATCAATAATGGAGGGAAAATTCATATCATAACTATTATATAAGAATCAATTTCAATGCATATTGTTTTCATTGTTCTAGATTTGGAAATAAATCTATTGGTTTCAGGGAGTGTAATCATATGAACAATTCATACAGGACTCAAAGACAACACAATACTCCCCAATCAGACGGTGTTGTTCTTAAAAATAGGTTTTGTCCTCTAGAAGAAGAGTGTGAGTATTATGAACCTATGCCCATGTAAAAAATATTTCAAAATACATCTATATCATTCACTCAAACTAATATTTAATGGAAGGAAAATAAGAATATTGAAAAACCCATCCATGTAGAAGTTTCTCTGAAAGATACCAATAGTAGCATAACCTGGATTCTGGATAGTAGATTCAAATCCCATGTGGTGGTAAATGAATACCTGTTAATTAATTTCATGAAAAAGGTTGATAAGATAGTGATATTCAGTAATGATGGTTCGTTGAAGATCAAACATAGTTGAATTATTGAACTATCCAATGACGAGCTATAAAAGATCAAATTTCATTATGTGTATTTGTTATTTCACAATCTCTTGAGTGTGAGTCAAATCTATGAATCAGGACTTATATTGACATTCAATAAAAAGGGGTGCACTATAAAAGGAATAACAAGGAATTCTATTATGAAATGATTAAGAACAAATTGTAACTTATATCTGGTTGACAGTAAAGAGAACATTTTTCATGTAACTGTTGAAGAAGAGAACAAATTATGAAACTATAGGTTGCGTAACATCAATCAATAATATATGGAAAAGATATCTGAACTGAATATTATCATGGATATCTCAAATCTGAAGTGTGAATGGGAAAAGACTTATGATACATTCATTTGAGGAATGTTGGCATGCAGTACATCTCATCCAAAGAATAAATGACAATGAAATATTTTTAATCTCATTCATATAGATATATGTAGTCCAATGAATGTTTTTGGAACATATGGATAAAGGTACTTCATCCTTTTTAATTGATTATTATTATAGAATGGATTCTATGAAGGCAATACATAAGAAATGACAAGTTCTTGACTAAATGAAAAGTTTTTTCCAAATAGATGGGAATGATACTGGATAGAAAACCAGTGTTCTATGGTCTGACAATAAAGGGGAATACACATCTATGGAATTTGGAAATCACCTAGAGAAACATGGAATACAACATGAGGTCACTATTGTGAGAACTCCACAGAAAAATGAAGTTGTTGAGAACCAGAACTGATATGTGAAAAGTATGACCCGAATTATGATGATTGAGAGTCATATCACTCACCATTAATGTAAATATTCTATTAAAGATTAAATTTATATTCAAAGATGAACATGGATTTACTTGGTGGAAAAAAAGACACCCTTTGAGTTATGGCCTAGAATGAAGAAATATTTGCTATATTTTCATGCTTTCAGAAGTAAATTATTAATCTAAAACCAATAATGAAATCAGGAAAGTATAGTGATGCTTCAGATGAAGGAATATTCCTATGATATTCAATGAATATATAAACCTACAAATGATTCAATAAACATCTTCTAAAAATTGTGGAACACAGTTATTTGAAGATAATTTAAGATAAAGCCATCAATGACTTGAGAAATTTGTTTGTTATGTGATAGAATACAAGGAAGAATGTCTAATGGGAAATTATCAAAATATAAATGTAGAGGAAGGTGTGGCAAACACTCATGAATCACATTATTATGTTGAGTTAGATGAAGAATCATAAGATGAAACCATGGCTAATGAAAATTATTTTAAACCTCATAGGCGAAATTAAAGACTATAAATTTATCAATCCATCATCATTGTGGATTTGACAACTCCCACATAGGAAATGAAAATGAGGAATAATGAACAATTTGGTTTCCTATCAGTCGTGGAACCATCTTCATTTGAATAAGTTACAAAGGATAAATCATGGGTCAAGGATAGGAACGAGGAGTTGGATCAAATCGATTTGAACCAAATATGGGATTTTGTTAAGAGACTTGATAACCCCAATGTGATTGGTACGAAGTGTATTTATAAAAATAAATTTGAGGATCATGGAAATGTGATTGTAAATAAAGAATCATTTGTGTGTAAAGGATATTTAAAAATTGAAGTTGTTGATGTTGAAGAAACATTTACTCTAGTGTCTAGACTAGAGTCAATCAGACTGTTTCATTACATAGAAATTAAAAGGGGATAAAAAGTGTATAAAATTGATTTCAATACATCTTTTATAAGCATTGTTATTCAATAATAATTCTATACTAAATAAATAGTTGTATTTCTTCTTGTAAATGCTGAAATGAAGGTTTCTAGATTAAAGAATACTCTATGTATTCTGAAATAGGCACTATGTGTGTGGTACTCATGGATATATTCTTATCTAAAGAATAATGAATTTAATAGAGGATTTTATTACAATATCTATGTAACGAATTCTTAGAAATACCAGTTCATAATACAAGTTCATGTAGATGATGTTATATTTTGTGGAAACATGAAGGGATCATGTAAAGACCCAAACATTCATTAATGGAAATCCCTCTTGTTCTAATTAAATGTATCTTTATTTAAATTGTTTATATAAAATTTCATCTTCTTTGGTTTTATGTTATGAATTGTGATCATTGCTAATATAGTCGTTGAACAGTGATGACATGTTTAGTATAAATATAGGGCTTTAACGAATCAATTTTACTCAGAAAAAGGAAGCGATGGACTCATCTAGTAGATGTGCCCCATAGGAATCCCATTTATTGGAAAGTGGAAAGTAGGTGGCGCCATTGGGCTTCACTCTTGATGAAGCCCAAGTTGAGCTTCAACAGGTTAAGCTCGAGCGGGACCACCTACGAGAGAAGTGGAAGTTGATAGAGATTACCACCCGAGCAATGTTATTTGAGCCACGCCAGAGTCTGTCACCATCGCACACCCTATTATTCGGTCTTATGCGTGTGTTATAAGGGGTTATATAACAAGACCATATCACTATGGATTTGTAAATTATTTTTGTATATAATAATGAATATATTTTCATGTTATTTTTTTTACTTTTTAAATAGTTTTTAAAGCTCTAATAGAGTTTTTAGATCATATTCAACTAAGAAATAACTTTTTATGAATTAATGGATTTTTGCATTAAATAATATTTTAATAAAATATTATTATTATTATTAAATTAATTGTTATTAAATAAAAATTATCGTATAATTTTGTGAATGAAATTGTAATTTTTATTATGGTTTGAAAGCCATTTTTGTCAAAACCCATTAATTTTCGATAAATGTCAGTTTTTATTTTAAAAATGGACATTAACATACTTAGAAAATTATTTAGATAAAATAAATATTATATCTAGAATCAGGATGTTGAAATTATCAAACGGTGAATTTTTTATAATATTCTGAGACAGTTGAATTTTTGGGTAAAAATTAAATATCGTTTAAATATATAATGTGTTTTATGACATCATAATGACCCAATAGTGATGTAATAATATACTATAAGCCTTATGTTCGGACAATATATGTTTTACCATTAAAATATTTTGTTTTTGGGTTTTGGTGACTTATTTTACAAAACATAAATGGACCCTTCACGAATTATTAAACATCTTGTCTTTTTAAATTGTTTTCCTTGGGAGTGTGACTCCCCTATACATATAAAACCCCATTATTTTAAGAAGTTAGGACTTTGGCCATATAAAATATTTTTTTCCACACCCATTTTATAAAAACCATGGGCAAAACCATCGGCTGGTTTGTGGTTTGAATTAGTTTAATGTGAGGTGTCCCAACCATAAATAATAAATAATTCCCTCACCTTTCCTATATAAACCCACCCAAGATCCGAGTTTCTCCTCACTCAAAGCCTTTTGAGTTCATCCAAACTCTTTCCTAGTCTCTCTCGGATCCTACCATGGTGCCCCAAGCACCCAAGAAGCCTCTCTCAAGCCTCTCACAAGCCTTCAGATGCACACTTCCAAGTAAGGGTTTTTTCTTCCTTTCTCATTTTTGTCTAATTTTCTTAATGTTGTTATGCCCTTTAAATTTCAATTATAAATGGTTAGGTATGGGTTTTCACCTCCCCCATAATTCCCTCTTTATTTTTGAATTATGGGAGACCCCTTTATCTCACATTAAATGCCTCCTATGTACACCCATTACTATGCTGAAATTCCGAATGGAATTTATCTCTCCTCACATACAATCAAGAAATTATTTTGTATCATGAATCTAGAGTCCATGAAATTTGTTGGGACATGTATCTATTGGACCCCCTTACATTCTATGTCATGTAAATATGATGAGACACCCCTTTCTCTCTCATCAACTATTTTTATGAGTTCTAATGTCATGCCATTATGCTGCCGAAATTGCACCATGTTTTTCCAAGCCAAAGTCACTGTGTAGTGAATACCATGAACATTTCTATATCAAGGGTATTCACCTTTATGCACATTTAATTATTTTATAAAAAGTCTAATGTATGTATTACAGATTCATTTATCATGTAATAAATTGTTATATTTAATTATTCAATGTTTTATGATCCATGTGGCACACTTATGCATGAAATGAAATGTTTAAGAATGGTGTGCCCTGATAGAGCTCAAATTCATTGGGGAAAGTATAGTATCATGATACGTTAGTTGAATTGGGTGATGACTCATGCTAATTCAAGTGCAACAAGGTTTTACTCGTGCTACATGTTCAATGAGGATTTACTCATGCTCCATATGCAGGGATCCTTGGATCATGCTAATTCCATGTTAAGTGTTGTTGCCACATTTCCATGTTATGATTATCATGATTTATCATTACTTTATTATTATTATTCTCTTGTGATCTATTGATATATCTATTTTCTAACATGTGTTGTATTCCTCATGTCATTCCATGATTATTCCCTTACTAGGATTTATAGCTGACCCTTTTCATATGCATGTCCTAAGGTTATCCCATGTAATGATATGTATGAGGGAATATAGTGGTCATGTAAAGGGATTTTTCAATAAAGATGTTGTATTTCATGTTTTAAGTTGTTATGTAATGTTCTAATCCCCAAAGACAGTAGACCTCTCAATCTTCTATATTGTATCAGGTGAAGGTTTTAGGTAATAAATCATGTTTAAGTTTAAAATAAAAAGAAGGGTGGTCATAGATTAGTGGATAAATTTTCCAATCACATGAAATAGTAATTTTTAATATCTATGATTGGTGAACACACATACTTCATAAAGATGTAAGTGATTCATATAAAAAATTACACTTTTATATATCAAGATATCTATACAAGAGTGTTTCTGAATAAGTTTGCAATATATGAATCCAAACCAATGTGCACTCTGATTATAGTCAGTACTAAACTAGGAAAAAACGAGGATGGGACTTTTGTAGATCCAACCATGTAAACAATAATAATAATAAGCCTATTGTACTTAACTGTTACACTGATATATATTGTATTTTCAACATTATTAGCATCCCACTTTAAAAGTAATCTGAAGGAAGAATGTATGGAAGTAATTAATTGAAACATGAGGTACACTCAAGGTACTCACAAGTATGGATTATATATTGTTGTAGGAGAATATAATGAACAATATGCATTTTATGATGCAATTATGTATGGGGATTTGGTTGATAGAAAATCCACAAGTGGAGAAGCATTATTCATTTTCATGAAATGTGTGGGATAGTTGAGTAAGAAATAGGAAATAACTTCCCTCGGTACGACTAAAACTGATTATATATCTGCTATAAATGACTAGACTCAAATACATTGGATGAAGAAAAAATTGACTAATATCAGTGATTAGGTGAAATAGACAATGTTGATTCGTTGTTATAACAAGATGGAAATTGATATTATGAAAAATCCTATTAAAAATTATTGTATAAAACACATTGAAATAAGATATCAAATAATTGAGGAAATGTTGAACCAATTAATGATTAAAATGGATCATTTTATAACTGATGATCAAGTAGATGATATAATGTCCAAGCCATTATTATTCCATGTGTTTGAGAAACATCGGTTGAACCTTGGTGTCCAACCACCTCTCAATAAATTACGAGTTCTTTGTTTTTCTACTCTCCCAAGAAATATTTTCTATGTTATTATGTTTGTGAATGTGAGGAAGGTTTATGTGGGAGATACGATCCATGAGGTGTTTGTTTTGAGCTCCACATTCTCAATAATACTTTCCTTGGTTTTATTGAAAAAAGGGGGAGATGAATGGATAAATTCAATTCAATGAGATAAATTCAATTCCATAGGGTTTGAGGAGAAAGTAGAAGCTGCAGGTTTTTGAAAAATATATTGGACATCCTTAAGATTTTCGAGACACAAGAACCCAATTTATTATTAATATATTGTTTTATACAATGATAAATAATCACATATACAGAATGTGTTGGCCAAGTTGTTTTTTGTGTATCAGGTTCTAATGGATGCAGGTGCCTTTTTGAATATATCTGTTAATTGAAAACAAAACCAAAGGGGGAGATTGTGGGAACCATGGTTGTTCATTATTGGGACAGGATTGTGTAATTTTTTTGTTGCCTATCCAAATTAGGTTTAATAATGTGTTTTGTGATAATGATTATTATTGTAAATTTCATTATAGGTGTTTAAGGTGGAACATTTTGAAAATGTTTTCCATATTTATGGGCCTCAAAATTGGTTGTTTGTTATTTTCAAAAAGGAATGTTTTAGGTAGAGGAGTTCTCCAAAATCGGTTCATGGAGCATAAATGATTGTTCACAAACTACAAAGGAGGTATATGGTTCGGTGATGAAAAACAAAAAACGAATGACTTCATCATAGTGGTGTTACATGGTCATGAAGGGAAGTAAAAAGTTTGTGAACCAAAAACAGTTCACAAAATGGATATGGTTCAGAGGATGGTTCAAAGTATGCAGAAGTAAAATGGTTCATATGATGGTTTTTCATTGTAGAAAATGAGGCCCATATCGGTTTTTGAATGATATGGTTCATGGGATGGCATTTATTTTATGAAAATGAGGTGGAGAGGTTTTCAAAAGAGAAGGTTTGTGGGATAGCCCATCATTAGTGAAAACGAGGTTCAGATCGGTTCATCGAAGATTTTATCCATTGTGAAAGAAAAGGTGGTACATAGACCTCGTAGGGAAGAATGGATTGTGAGGTCATGGTACATGGTGATGATTTTGAAAATCTAGGTTTAGTGGAATATGAAGATATATTTTCTATATAAGGGGAACTAACCCCTTTATTATGGGTGACATTGAGATTATATATCCAAGAGGAATTTACTGAAGTCCAGATGTGGTTCATGGGAAGAAAACCCCGTGAACGAGAAGTGGTTCCCAAGGAGGATTCCATAAAAGCATAGTTGGTCTTTGCATACAGTCAATGGAAGGGGATTTACAAAAGATTGTAAATGAAAACAATTTGTGGAATACAGTTCCCATAAGATGGTTAACAGAAGAGGGGTTGGTCCATAGAGAATAAGGGGTACGTGGAGGTGGTTTGTGGAGGTAGTACACAGAGGTTGTATGTGGAGTAGCACAGTTTAAAAAAGAAGAACTCACACTATGTGGTGTAGTGAGTTAAGTGGAGGAAGAAAGTCAGTTTATGGAGAAAAAGTTCTCAAATAAACAATATTGTGAAAAGTAAATTAAAACCATAGCGGAAAATGGTACTTCGGGAGTGCATAGATCTATTAGAGAGGATATATGATTTAAAGAAAACCCATTTAAGCATCCTTCAAGTTATAAAAGTGAATTTAGATTATTCCCAATATAGTGAGAAATGGGTAGTCACTAGAATTTATCCCATGGATGCAATGAGCTATCCCTCAAACATGTAATGGATTTCCGCCTGACATAGATTGACTATACTGAAATTATGAAATTCAAAACTGGTGAAGGTTAGTGGAATTTGGTGTGATTGAAAACCTCTTAGCGTATACTCTTTGTTTTATCCTATAGTGGTGAACCGTGTAAAATTATAGTTTGGGCTTTCTTCATTTGATTGTTTAAATTACCCTACATTATCAATAGATATATTTAACAAGTTCTTACCAAACTGGGAACAAGATCCATCAATTTTTAATAAAAAATTTACACCCAGATTAACCCCTCCCATCTTAGGGTGATCCAGGTTCCTTGAAATATAACCAATGGACACCAAACATTGGAAATAATCTATATGATTCAATTATTATTTCCTTGGAATTTGTTTTTCGGAAGGATTATGATGCTAAATATCATTATGGTGACTTAATCACACTACCATATCTCATGTATTCAATTTATATGTATCCATGGCCCTAATTATTTAGTTTTGAATCGTATTCTACAGATGTTTTCTTCAATCCATTTTGATACGTATCTCTTTACAAATTTCATATCTTGTGTTAGAAAACCATATTGAAATTTAACTATACTAAAAAAATATCTTAACGAGTCACATGAATAATGTACATGAGACCATTTAATTTAACAGATTATATTCAAATTAAATCAATAATTCCAAAAAGAATAACTTTTGAGTGATAGATAGACGGCCACTATTTTTTTAGTAAATGATTAATGCTCAGGTCTAGAGAGTAGTTCAGCTCAAATTCCCCTTACTCTGAGATATTTTACTCAAATGAAATTTTATTCACATCACTATTATAAAACCTAATATTTATAAAGTATAATTAATTTATTAACTGTAGACTATGAACTAGGTTAAACCAACGTCGGTGTAAAATAAAATTAAATAAACTATTAAACCAGTAATTTAAATCAATATATTCTTGTGTTATAATTTATATAAGGATTTTGGAACATAAAACTAATGCATTAAAAAATTAATAATATAGAAATTATATTCTTGAATAAATATGGAAATAAACTAAATATATTAAATATACATAAATTTAAAAATAATATAAATAATTCATATAAACTTTGTAAATAAATTAGTTCTAAACAATATTTCCTTTAATAATTCACTATAAATATTCTATAATTTTATAAATCTAAAAAAATTATTTTTATGTAATGTATGATCTTACTTCATATTATCCTCTAATATGGAATTGTACATAAATTATGATATTAAATAAAATGTAAACATGTTATATTCCTTAAATATTATATAAAAAAATATTTAACCAAAATATCATATTTTTATTACTATGTAAAAACTGATCATATCAATTATCAAAAAAACATTTAGAATAATTTATATATTTTCTTAAATTATGCTATTAAAATTTAACAAATAAAATTAATGATTACCAATGGATTGTAAATTTGGATATAAACATCATTATATTTTTCTTTATATTCTAATTTTACAAAAACAATAATATTTCAATATTAACCTATTATATCCTTAATATATTTTATTCTATATAATTTTAAAAATATATTTAATCTATATATTTTATATTAGGGATGATTATTTCTTAAATTCTACATAAACATTTAATATCTATTTATTAATATTCAATAATTAATTATTTAATAACCACATTATTAATTATATAAATATCAAAACATTTATTTTTTTATAATACATAAGGATTTTATAAAGTATTTCATTTAATTCATAAATAAAAATGTATAAAAATTAAAATTTATTTGAATTGATATTTAACGAAATACCAATATTGTACATCATGGAATGAATTATTATCTACCATATTTTATGATAAATAATTATTTGGCTACAATATCAATCCATGATGTTTTTATTTCTTATCATATAATATAACTTATATCATAAGGATAATTTATACCTCTGGGTTTTTGTAACATGGGATCAATGCTATCACCTATAACTATTCCTTATATCATACACTATGGAAAATAATAATAACATTTTACTATATAGGAAATATCAATTTGAAAATTTTAAAATAAAATGAACATATTTAGTTTCATATTTTTCATGGAAGAAACTATCCCAAATTAATTATAGAATTTTCAACATATGTGGAATTCTAATTGTAACGCCCCGACCCCAGCTACCCAGAGTCGGTGCATTAATTACATAACATTGGCATGATCACAAGAAAGATCAAATCTCGAAAGACCGATAGGTTTAGTAGCCTTGGAAACACTAGATATAATCATAAAGTTTTATATTACATTTTAAAATGAAAAACTACTACAACAACATAATGTTTCCAACGTCCACACTATAAACCCATAATATCCCTGCAAGTCAATCATAATTTACTTCTTCACTACCTGGGAAAAATAAAACATAAAAAAGGGGTGAGCTCAAATGCCCAGTAAGGATAACAATAAGGTGGAAACTTTCAAAAATAAGCATAAACATTTAAGGCAATGTATAACTAAAACAAAAGCCTTTTAAATACGAACTTTCAACATGGTATGGCATAAATAAAATGAAATAATGCCATTTACTTATTCACATGGATATTCTACTAAACGAATAATCACATGCAAAAATCAATAACCACTTTCATAATGTTGGAATGCATAATGATAAACGTTAATTTCTTTGTCTAGGCCTCATCCCAAGACCTAGGGGTTACTTCTAACCGGAACCCAACCCGGAGTGCCTCTAATAACCGGACACCAACCCGGAGTGCCTCTAATAACCGGACACCAACCCGGAGTGCCTCTAATAACCGGACACCAACCCGGAGGGCATACTTTTACCAGTCCCTAACCTGGAGGGCTTACTTTAACCAGTCCCCAACCTGGAGGGCTTACTTTTACCAGTCCCCAACCTGGAGGGCTTACTTTTACCGGTCCCCAACCCGGAACATACTTGTTTAGCACATTCATCTGAAGAAAAGTTTGAAATATAACATAAACATTCGGATTAAAACTAGCATACGAAATGTCAATAGTTTCACCATAAACTATGAATGGTATAAAATAGCACATCCACAGTCAAACATATCACAAAACCTTCAATACAATATAGAAGTTTTGTATTATAATAAATCAACTTCAAATAAGCTTAAAATCCATTAAAGGATGTTGACATAGATGAAATCAAAACACTTTTTAGAGAAATATCTCTTTCTATTTTTGAAATCATTTAAGAGCCATATAAAATAAAACATTTTCTTGAAAATATTCTTGTAAGCTTGTATGGAAAGCTTCAACGACTTTATAACGGTGGAAATTAACCGCACCCTCCGTATAAGTTAAAAAAAACATTCTTACCTCAATTCTGTCGAAAAGGTTAAAAAGGACCATGTTTTGAAAACGACGGAATGATTCCTTTATAAACCTCTTATAAAAAGTCAAAAAAAGGTATAAATGACTTTAACCCATATTCTTGTAAATAGTAAAAATGTTTTGAAATACATTTTTAAGAAACTTGGATGTGGATGATAAAGAGATCCCAGTAGATTATTACATATAAACAACCTCGGATAATGAAGAGATTGTGAAATAACCCTTACCTTGTACTTTTCCTTGGTTGGAGTAGGTTAACCTCCTCTTCTTCGGGTTCTTCCTTTTGATTTGATCAAAAGGGCTCCTTAGGTTGGCTTTCTGATCAAACTAAGGCCCCTAGGTTTTAGTGAGGGATGTTGGGAGAGTATATGGGCAGAGTTTGGCCGAACCAAAAGGCTTTAGAGGTGTGAAGAAATGAGAAGGAGGAGTACCCTTTTATAAGAGGGGTGAGGGGCACCTTTGGAAAAACTAGAAATATTAATTTATAATAAATTCATATTCGGTTTCTAATGGCTCCAAAGTTGACTATTCAAAGGTTAAGGTGGGGATAGGTCGAAAACCACTCAACCAATAGAATTTAGACAGGTTTGGGTACTTATATTAACCTTATCTTTAAGTATTAACTCTAAGTTAATTAGTTTCAATTTTACAATGTCTCTTTGTATTTTTATATAATATGGTTAATAAACTTACTATATACATCCAAGAGACCCCCAAGTGGTCCATTAATGAGGAACCTATCATAATATAACTCTCTTGGCCGAACCTTAGATTTTTAGGAATTTAATATCAATTAATAATATAATATTTTTTTTAAGAACTCTTTTATGTCAATTTTGACACTATTCTATAGTTGATTTTTTTGAAACTCCTAACAGATTGATTACTTCGAACAAAGTCAATTAAATCAATCCTAATATATCATATTATCATATAAAATTAGTTTAATTCATTAAAAGTTTCATATTATAATTATTTGTGTATTTACAATATCAATTAGTTTAATTTTTCACTATTATAGTAATTACTGCATCATCATTGTGTCATAAATAAAATAAATTATTCAATGTCTAAAAATTATAAATAAAATATAATTATGTAGGAAATCTTTTTATCTTTCTAATGAATATTTATAATCTAAAATCCAACTTATATAACTCTATGTAACAATTGTTTTTCTAAAAGATATATGCTTGTGTCATTTTTGTATTCATTTTGACTTAATTAAAATAAAGTGTCATTATCACTTACAAGTGGATCCATGGGGTCCCAAAATAGACCCAAAGATGCCCATGGTCGACCATGTATCAACCAATAGGGTTAAGACACGTTTTAGGGTAATTTAGTATTATTATAATATTATTTGTTTAACCCTTATTTACCGGATTTACCCTTTAACCATGGTAAATAAAATATTTACCGCAGTAATTATTCAAAATGTCTAAAAATAAAAGTTACCTATTTACACAATTTGAACATCCTGATTCCAAATATGGAATCCATTTTCCTAAATTCTAAACACAGAAGTGGCAGAAATTAATTTAAAATTAATTCCTGCTGTCAAAACAAAAAGCGTGTTTTTAAGAGATAATAACTATCAAAAGATTGACACTTGTTTATGTTCGGTTTAATTGTAAAATTATGTCCAATGACCAACATTATATTAAATAGTAAAAATATATTCTAAATATACTTTAAAACCACTCAAATTCATAATTTATCACTATTAATTATTTTGATTAAAAAAGTTGTTTTTAATTATAATTTAGTAATTTTCACTATTCATCAAAATATGAAAGTTATCCGAAAAGTACCAAAATTTCACCTTAGGCTAAATTTGATATTCTGAATCCAAAAATGAAGTCCATTTTAAAATATAAAATATATATAACTTCAAAAAGTAGGTATTACTATTCATAACAACTAGTTTGATTGGTTACGGTGTGTTAGAACTCGAAGTTGCGTACAACACACGCTACTGTTTTATCCAAAGGAAAGCGTACCGTGGACGCTTGGGATGTTTCATTTTAAATTTTTTTGATGTCTCCATTTAGTCAAAAAGTTTAAAATATTGTATTTAAAAAGGTTTCACTATTAGAAGTTGATAAAAGTGAAATACTGAAAATGAATTTGTTCTTGCATTATGACTAAGAAACTCATAATAGGGATTCTAAAATTATAAGGATTATATAAAGTTCAAAATGTAGTTAATACTATTCATGACCTCTTTTAATGGTGTGATTGAACTCGGTGTTGCGTGTAGTGCAAGTTATTGAATTATTTTTAAGAAATAACACACTCTGAAATCCTGGGGTGTTACATTCTCCCCTCCTTCAATAAATTGCGTCCTCGCAATTTGAAATTGTTCTTCGAAGATAAAAGGTTGAAAGTAGAAAATATATTTGTGGGAAAACCCACATTGGAAATTGGGTTACTAAAATTTAGTCTTAATATGAGGAAAAGAGAAATTAAAGGGTCACCACCAAATTATGATCTCGATTAGGAGAACATTGGTGGCAATTAGAGACATATAATCGGAGGAAAAACGTAAATATTTATAGGTAGTGATTGAGGTCATCAATCACAAACAAGTGTATAATTGAGGTCCTTAAACTCATCAATCTATGATGATTTGAAGTACCATCGGTTCAACAAAATATAGGGTATTGGGATAACACATTTTTGACGTTTCAAAATATCTTAGTTGAAATCCCACATCGAAAAATGAATTAACGAGGCCTCTATTTAAAATAAAGAGTCGAAAGTATGAAGATTACCGAAAATAACACATACTAGGGTTCCATGTAAGAAAATATGGATATGGAAGAAAAATCTAGTCATCAATTATCTGATGGAGAGTGGTAGAGAACATGGCTATGAAAAGGCCAACAATCCCAAAGCCATAAATTTGTGATGATTTAAGGTACCATCTAGGACAACATTTTTGTTCTAAGTTTCTATTATTAATGTTGAGGAATTTATTTATGAGATTGGATAAGATAATAAGGAGATATACTTAGTTTATAATTAGAGTTTTATCCATTAATAAATTTCTACCAAAACTCATCATTCACTAGTAAAAAAAATTCTATTTATACTATTCATAGAGGGTTCCAAAATAAATGAATTTATAATTCATCTACCAGATCTTTTAAAAAACTACTTTATTTAATCCAGGACATCTCGTGGGATAGTGGTAGGTGATACACCCTTGTCGCCCTTTGGTTGCGGGTTCAAGTCTCGCAGCCTTGCCGGACGCGACGGGTTGCCGCCCGACCTCCGGGTTGTCCTTTTATGGCAATCCAAAATAATCCAAACTAGAACTATCCAAAATACTTCTGTCCAAACTCACAGTCCAACATTCATAAGGAAGGTAAACATAATATAGATCCTTTTTACCCCGTAATAGCATATGAATACCTTCATCATGTATTACCATATTCCTTATTGATTACATTCATGCTCCCTTATTCCATATAGAATGCTGGATATACTTCATTAATCCAAAAATGTTTTAAACCCCAACAATGATGGAATATACAAATCATTAATCAGTTCCAAGGTAGTCAAGAATATCCAATATAATTTATCCAAAACAATCACATATTATTCCAAAATCACTACCTCAGTATCAGAACTATATTATGGTTTATCATTCTCTCAACCATATATTTTCCAAAAATTTATCCTTCTATTGAGTCACTTTTCTTTGTTCCACAAAATCTCAAGTCCTTAATGAAATAGTACTGCAGTACAATCCTTATATACTCCATAATTCTTATAACAAGTACATTGTTGATGCAACACTCAATTGACATAATCAACATAAGAACTCTAATCATTCCTCTTCATCTGTGGTAGTATCATAACTTGATTATTATCCAATAGCATCATTTGCGTCATAGACTGATGACTGGGACATAGGTTCGCGTAGTGTCCAAACTCCTTGCAAATGAAGCATTGTACATTTGAAACCATTTTCTTACCCTTGCAGTCACGTACTTTGTGCCCTTTTCATCCGCACTTATAACAAACTCCCATTCCTTTCAGGCAAGTTCCAGGGTGTTTCTTTCCACAGTTACCACATATGGGAAAATTCTTCTTTTCCCTCTTCCCTTTATCCATATTTCTCTCTTCCATCCTTTTCTTCTCTTGCTTCCCTTCAAAGCCATAGGACTCAGTAAACTCTTTACTTATCTTATCAATACATGATATTATTTCATCATATGATGATAATACATGGGAGACTATTTCTCTTATAAATTCTAGCTTAAGACCATGAAAGATATGATCCTTCCTTCTCTTTGGATCATGTGCATTTCTGGAGTTCTCATTCCTTCTACTGGGCGCCATTTCTAAACAATGGCATAAACTAGATCAGTTTATGAATCAAAATACATAATCCCATACTTATAAAACACCTAACATAAATTGAACTATTTATGGATATAATCCATAACCATAAGAATGTTTTCTTTGAGGAAGTATATACTCATAATCCCTTCAAAATGATTTGTAAAGAAAATGAGAGTTATCCTAAGCATATCCCCCGGGAGTGTCGTAACCAAGAGTGCAGCAAGGCCCGTTGTTGTGCACCAGTTCCCGTTCGAGTCTAGCTCAAAGCGGTGTTTTCGGGTTTTACCCCTAGGTACATCTGTGCCAGAGCCGCCTCTACCTGCTCGTATCCAGACAGGGATGTATTGCTCGGAAAACTCACAAAATCTCTACAATACCAAAATTCTAGGAAATTCTTCTATACTAATCTTCAAAGTTCATCTTAGGTCTACGTGCTCTAATCAGAGTTTATCTAAATCTAGCTTCCAAGGTTTGTACTAAACTTCCTCTGATACCAACTGTAACGCCCCGACCCCAGCTACCCAGAGTCGGTGCATTAATTACATAACATTGGCATGATCACAAGAAAGATCAAATCTCGAAAGACCGATTGGTTTAGTATCCTTGGGAACACTAGATATAATCATAAAGTTTTATATTACATTTTAAAATGAAAAACTACTACAACAACATAATGTTTCCAACGTCCACACTATAAACCCATAATATCCCTGCAAGTCAATCATAATTTACTTCTTCACTACCTGGGAAAAATAAAACATAAAAAAGGGGTGAGCTCAAATGCCCAGTAAGGATAACAATAAGGTGGAAACTTTCAAAAATAAGCATAAACATTTAAGGCAATGTATAACTAAAACAAAAGCCTTTTAAATACGAACTTTCAACATGGTATGGCATAAATAAAATGAAATAATGCCATTTACTTATTCACATGGATATTCTACTAAACGAATAATCACATGCAAAAATCAATAACCACTTTCATAATGTTGGAATGCATAATGATAAACGTTAATTTCTTTGTCTAGGCCTCATCCCAAGACCTAGGGGTTACTTCTAACCGGAACCCAACCCGGAGTGCCTCTAATAACCGGACACCAACCCGGAGTGCCTCTAATAACCGGACACCAACCCGGAGTGCCTCTAATAACCGGACACCAACCCGGAGGGCATACTTTTACCAGTCCCTAACCTGGAGGGCTTACTTTAACCAGTCCCCAACCTGGAGGGCTTACTTTTACCAGTCCCCAACCTGGAGGGCTTACTTTTACCGGTCCCCAACCCGGAACATACTTGTTTAGCACATTCATCTGAAGAAAAGTTTGAAATATAACATAAACATTCGGATTAAAACTAGCATTCGAAATGTCAATAGTTTCACCATAAACTATGAATGGTATAAAATAGCACATCCACAGTCAAACATATCACAAAACCTTCAATACAATATAGAAGTTTTGTATTATAATAAATCAACTTCAAATAAGCATAAAATCCATTAAAGGATGTTGACATAGATGAAATCAAAACACTTTTTAGAGAAATATCTCTTTCTATTTTTGAAATCATTTAAGAGCCATATAAAATAAAACATTTTCTTGAAAATATTCTTGTAAGCTTGTATGGAAAGCTTCAATGACTTTATAACGGTGGAAAATAACCGCACCCGCCGTATAAGTTAAAAAAAACATTCTTACCTCAATTCTGTCGAAAAGGTTAAAAAGGACCATGTTTTGAAAACGACGGAAAGATTCCTTTATAAACCACTTATAAAAAGTCAAAAAAAGGTATAAATGACTTTAACCCATATTCTTGTAAATAGTAAAAATGTTTTGAAATACATTTTTAAGAAACATGGATGTGGATGATAAAGAGATCCCAGTGGATTATTACATATAAATAACCTCGGATAATGAAGAGATTGTGAAATAACCCTTACCTTGTACTTTTCCTTGGTTGGAGTAGGTTAACCTCCTCTTCTTCGGGTTCTTCCTTTTGATTTGATCAAAAGGGCTCCTTAGGTTGGCTTTCTGATCAAACTAAGGCCCCTAGGTTGTAGTGAGGGATGTTGGGAGAGTATATGGGCAGAGTTTGGCCGAACCAAAAGGCTTTAGAGGTGTGAAGAAATGAGAAGGAGGAGTGCCCTTTTATAAGAGGGGTGAGGGGCACCTTTGGAAAAGCTAGAAATATTAATTTATAATAAATTCATATTCGGTTTCTAATGCCTCCAAAGTTGACTATTCAAAGGTTAAGGTGGGGATAGGTCGAAAACCACTCAACCAATAGAATTTAGACAGGTTTGGGTACTTATATTAACCTTATCTTTAAGTATTAACTCTAAGTTAATTAGTTTCACTTTTACAATGTCTCTTTGTATTTTTATATAATATGGTTAATAAACTTACTATATACATCCAAGCGACCCCCAAGTGGTCCATTAATGAGGAACCTATCATAATATAACTCTCTTGGCCGAACCTTAGATTTTTAGGAATTTAATATCAATTAATAATATAATATTTGTTTTAAGAACTCTTTTATGTCAATTTTGACACTATTCAATAGTTGATTTTTTTGAAACTCCTAACAGATTGATTACTTCGAACAAAGTCAATTAAATCAATCCTAATATATCATATTATCATATAAAATTAGTTTAATTCATTAAAAGTTTCATATTATAATTATTTGTGTATTTACAATATCAATTAGTTTAATTTTTCACTATTATAGTAATTACTGCATCATCATTGTGTCATAAATAAAATAAATTATTCAATGTCTAAAAATTATAAATAAAATATAATTATGTAGGAAATCTTTTTATCTTTCTAATGAATATTTATAATCTAAAATCCAACTTATATAACTCTATGTAACAATTGTTTTTCTAAAAGATATATGCTTGTGTCATTTTTGTATTCATTTTGACTTAATTAAAATAAAGTGTCATTATCACTTACAAGTGGATCCATGGGGTCCCAAAATAGACCCAAAGATGCCCATGGTCGACCATGTATCAACCAATAGGGTTAAGACACGTTTTAGGGTAATTTAGTATTATTATAATATTATTTTTTTAACCCTTATTTACCGGATTTACCCTTTAACCATGGTAAATAAAATATTTACCGCAGTAATTATTCAAAATGTCTAAAAATAAAAGTTACCTATTTACACAATTTGAACATCCTGATTCCAAATATGGAATCCATTTTCCTAAATTCTAAACACAGAAGTGGCAGAAATTAATTTAAAATTAATTCCCGCTGTCAAAACAAAAAGCGTGTTTTTAAGAGATAATAACTATCAAAAGATTGACACTTGTTTATGTTCGGTTTAATTGTAAAATTATGTCCAATGACCAACATTATATAAAATAGTAAAAATATATTCTAAATATACTTTAAAACCACTCAAATTCATAATTTATCACTATTAATTATTTTGATTAAAAAAGTTGTTTTTAATTAAAATTTAGTAATTTTCACTATTCATCAAAATATGAAAGTTATCCGAAAAGTACCAAAATTTCACCTTAGGCTAAATTTGATATTATGAATCCAAAAATGAAGTCCATTTTAAAATATAAAATATATATAACTTCAAAAAGTAGGTATTACTATTCATAACAACTAGTTTGATTGGTTACGGTGTGTTAGAACTCGAAGTTGCGTACAACACACGCTACTGTTCTATCCAAAGGAAAGCGTACCGTGGACGCTTGGGATGTTTCATTTTAAATTTTTTTGATGTCTCCATTTAGTCAAAAAGTTTAAAATATTGTATTTAAAAAGGTTTCACTATTAGAAGTTGATAAAAGTGAAATACTGAAAATGAATTTGTTCTTGCATTATGACTAAGAAACTCATAATAGGGATTCTAAAATTATAAGGATTATATAAAGTTCAAAATGTAGTTAATACTATTCATGACCTCTTTTAATGGTGTGATTGAACTCGGTGTTGCGTGTAGTGCAAGTTATTGAATTATTTTTAAGAAATAACACACTCTGAAATCCTGGGGTGTTACACTAATTCAGTTAGTGTCTATTATATCCTATATCATAGGGGTCAAAAATATCCCAAAATATTTTAACTTATATCATATATCCTTCCACTGAAAAAAAATTTCTATAATTTTATGACAAAAAATGCGATAAATAAAACCATATAAAATTATAATTTTTTGGACATGATTTAAAGAATCAAGAAGTATGGTTAATCTTTGATAACATGTAAGGGTTTCTAAATATCAAAAAACACTTGATGAACATAATATAAGATAACATAAACCTCATTCCTATGATAAAAAAGAATGGAATAGCTGGAATAATATAAAAATTAATTGACAACCATGTAGATTACTCTGAGGATAGTCATAACTCATGATCAAAAAAATTTTATTCTTATGTCAGATTAATTGGGAATAGAGAATGAACTCTTCTCTACATGTTCAATTTATTTTTATTTTGAATCACCTAATTATTGAATGGGAACCTCCTTAAAACTATTATATTCTTCTATATCTCTTATACTAAAGAAGGAAGAGATATAGAAATAAAAATATATATCAATAGGATTATATTTAATTACATTCACTCAAATAAAAAAATAAATGGTAAGTACCTTTTATATACCCTTTGAAGATTATTCCTAGGTATTTGTAGCATTAAATAATAAATTATGAAATTTTAAAGTGTTTCAATTGGTTACAAACCATTTGTAATAATCATCCAGGGTAAGTTATCTGAATATTTCATCATATGAAATGTTAGTTATTGAGTATATATTATTTTAATGATTATTTGAACATTAATATATAATGTTTGGTGGCTTTATCAATCTTACAGTGTTTATTTAAATCATATTACAAAATTAATTAAACTATGATATTGCTAGAATAAAAAGTATAATATCTCTAAACTCTAATAAAACAAATATATATAACCCATATTCAATTCATAGATATTATAAAATTAGATATACTCATATCATTAAATATGAAATTAAAAATATACCTCATACGTATATGTGATTTAAGGAATATCTATAATATTCTAAATAATAACAGGGAAAATAACAAGTATCCTACTCCTATTTAATCCAAATTTAATTAATGAAATTTAAAAAGGGAGGATAAACCTATGGGATTTTTTTGTATAAGATATGGTCACCATATATTAAAAAAGATGACTTTTAGACTTAAAAAATAACACGTTATTTTCTAGTATTTGATGAATTGTGTCTTTAGAGAGAGCCTTAAAAAATTTAGAGAAGTATTTACGTGTTTCATTATCATATAAAAAATTCTATAATTTAATTTTTTGTTATAGATCTAATTTTTTGGTTATATGATTGCTAGTAATGATATATTTATTTATCAATTAAACAGTAATTTAATTGAATAATGGTCCCTACAGAAACATCCCAAAATCTAAAATCACAGATCAAGTAGATATATTTCATTTTAAATACATAATATAAATTTTTTAAAATATCCAATAATTTTTTAGTCCTAGATGGCTATATACATGCATAAAAAAAATTTCAAGAACATTAGATACAGAATTAACATAATGTGAAAATATATTATCCCATTTTTTATATTCTTCAAAATTACACATATTATTACTTTAGGCTTCCTAGGAATGAAAACATAATAGTGGTGAGCTCAACATTTCAGTATGGAGTAGCATAACATAGAAGGTTACATAATATAAAAATGGTAGAAGTGATTTTTCCAAAATTAATGGAAATCATGAATGCCATAATCCGAAAAAACTGGGGGAATTTTATATCCAGGAAAATAAATTAAGAAATGGATTTCAATATTCATTGAGCACATATGGATGCATACAAAATGGTAGACATCAAAACTTCTTGTAATAGTATTTATATAAGACCCTCATACAATCATGGGAAGGAAAATAAACCAATAACCAACATATTTAATCTTATGATACATGTCAATGAATCGATGTAATTTATTTTTTAGGGACCCACCCATGACCTCATTAATTCTAATGTATTCACCATAAGTTCCATAGATACATTTCATACCATTTTGAAAGGAAAAAAATTACTAAATAAAACATGGATATACATATGATGATGAAAAATAAAATAAAATACTTCCCAAACCTACTGAATAAAGAGGATTTCTAGAATCACAAACCATAATAAACTTGACAGTCTTGGGGTTTAATAATTTTAATGTGAAATATTCTTATAAATTAAATACAGTAATAGGGTTTCATAGATTGGAATGTGTTTTCCATTGATGAAAGTAATCTGATATAATGTATTTCCATTAAAGGATACCAAAAAAATTATAGGAAAAATCATATATCATGATTCATTAACGGAATGTTAATATTAAAAAATATATTTACTAGTATCACCTCACTATGTTTATAGTATTAGAACCACTAGTCGTGAATCATGGCGATGACTTATTCAATTTCCAACTAACCCTTTTAGGTGATTACCTAATAGTGAATCTTTTTCTCAACCAAATCCAATTTAGAATAGCATGAATGGGGTTTATTTAATATGAAATTATAGCCACCTCTACATTAAAAAAATATATAATGGTTTTCAACCTTTTAAATTCTAACACATTGTGAAAAATAATATGATAGAGGCATAATAAAAATAATTTAATGGTTGTAAAATCTCATTAGTAGCATCAAAAAGTCGTTCATTATAGTGTATGAACCAAAAAAATAGGTCGTTTTTATAACATGAGTCCAATTTATTAAAATTGAGATAGAAAAAAACCCCAATAATGGCTTGTGTAAAAATTCAATATTAAAATAGTAAAATAGTGGTATTCAAAATTATCATAAAATAATTGAATAAATGAATTTACTAATGAAATGAGTTGATTTATTGTAAATAAGACAACCACTATGAATCAACCATGTTAATGGAAAACATAATATTACATAATTTTTTTTAACTTGATTAAAATTCAAAAAAAGAGTTTTTTATTAAAGTAGCATTTTAAGTAGTATTAAAAATATTGGATAGAAAATTTATATTGTAAAATAATAATATAATTTTAATATAATTATTAATTAAATTAGTATTTTATTATATAAATTATTTTATATACATCTAGATCATTTATATATAATGATAAAATCAAATAAATTAATAGTGTTTCTGGGAAACTGTATGTTTCGACTAAAAATATGACCTTTTGAAAAAAGATCAAAAATTAATTCAAAGTTAATTTTGACATGTTGAATAATAAAATTGTTATTTTATTCAATATTAAATTATAAAATTAATATATTAAATAAATTTATGAATAAAGGCTCTTTAGAGGGTGTATTGTCCAATATATTTTGGATGTTGAATTTACCTTCTATAGTAGTATATAAGGAATCTCATTCCCCTAACACCTTAAATTAATTAATCCTAAATATTAGGGTATATATTAGATATTGAACATGTGGGGATATTCATTCCTCTTAGATTATTTTGGATCCATTTTTTCCTCTTTTATCTTGGGATTCCTCCAAAGTACTTTAACAAATCGAGTTCTTCAATTTAACAAGACATTCTATATTGTGTCATGAATCTGGACAAGTTATCAATTTTAATTCAATTTTTTCTCCAAATATAATACCGAAATAAGAGATATTTTTCATTTGACATATATTTCCACATTTAATTTTTTTTAAGAAACGTTAAATTTAAAAGGATATGGAGCTTAACCAATCGACATGCAACAACCTGACTTCATTTTAGAATTTAAAAATGTTAATTGTACATAGGTACTATCTTCCCATTTTACCATATTTTAAAAATACATTTTATGGTTAAACATTTAATAACTCATGATCTCTAAAATATATTTCAATTTAATTCCTTTAATTATTATCATATCTCTTTTTTCATTTATTGGGATTGTTTAATGTGATAATAAATAGTCCATTCTTAAACAGTTATTTCTTTTGCATGCTTTGGTATAAATTAAATTAATTCCAATACATCTTTGAAATAGGATAGAGTATAACACATCATCCATATATTCATCTTATGGTTCTATATATATGTTGAGACAATTTGTTTCATTTGATTTTAACTCATCCATATATGTTGGTGAGTGAAGATTAAGTGATGATGATTTGATTCACATAATATAAAATTTGACGTCATCAATGATATTACATCCATATAATTCAATATATTGGTTTATATACTAACATTATAGATTTAAAATGAAATATATATATATATATATTAAATAATTCTATTAGATGATTTCAAGATAGTTTAGTAATGGAAATATGATATTCACTAAGGAGTGATTCCCCTAGACATGTTACATCTTAGTATACTACTAGCATAAATGATACCACCATGAGTGCTACAACTATGAATGATACCACCTATTATGCTTCCTCTAATATATTTCTACTATATGATATCACTAGAAGTGAAGAGTAAATATATTTTTTCCACTTGGTAACACTATAGGAGTCATACCGTGATATTCAATGTGCTACTAGTGAGATGCAATATCCATGGGCTACTTCCAGTTTTTCTACCTCCTGGTGATATAATTAAAGTTATAAAATTGATATGGTACCCCAGATGATAACATTTTTTGTGGTACTAGGATATATTACCATTTTCTTGATACTATAGGGGTTCTAAAATTATATTTAGTGAAGTGGAAAAATAGATCAACTGAGTTCTTTTGTGTGAATCATGTCAATAAGTTTTCATGCCAGGAGGTTGTTTGGAATGTTTTTTTAACTAGGGAATACATCAACATATGATGAAATTATAATGTGTAATTATTTTTATTGTGAGTTAATATGGATATTAAATTTATTAATGATGAGTAATATTATTAATTAATAATAATAATTGATGAGGAGATGGTGAACTAAATAATATTATTGGAAAATGTTGTGTTTTAGATTAATAATCTCATGATTCAGGAACCAATATTCAAGATTAAGTCACAAAAAATATTAATTTTTTTTAAAACCTAAATTAATATCTATAATTAAGGAGTAAATAATTAGGCTACATTGATTGAAAATAATAAATAAATAACACATTGAATTTATATTCATTTTTGAGGAATAAATCATGTGAGATTGTAGTTAATCATGGAATATTATAGTTATTATTTAGAAATCATGGGATAATTTATCCAAATATTTTGGGATTTAATATGATTATTTTAACATTTTATTTTGATTTTGATTAATGATAATATATATATATATATATATATACATAGAATATATATCATTATCTTTAAAATGAAAATATGAATATGATCAAGGATTAAAAGTTGAGAGTATTTGGTCAATATTGTCCATTTGTTAATTTTTATTATTAGAGTAAGAGATGATTTGAATCCATTAGTACAAAAATGAGATATACCTTCGTATTTTAATAAGAAGATGGGAATTAAAAATGCACCAGATCATGGAAAAGTTTTATGACATATAACATTTATTTTCTTAAAGAGGAATACATGAAGAAATTTTGATCCATATAATTATCAAGAAATGTCCTATTTTTATGTGGTGAATAATATTTCAAGGATAAGAATAATATATTTCAAAACCGAGTCATCATTAAAGAATAAAATTGTATATTCTAGTTAGTGATGGATGTGTAGGAACAAAATTGAATCTATGTTGAGCAGAACAAGATTCTCTATTTGTTTAATCACATGATTGAAAGTGAAGAATTCGTGTTCGGTGGTATTACTAACACATCATGGATTAGGATTTCATGTAAAACCTTGTAAATATTTTTTTTCTAATCATATTTTTACACCATATTTAGGAGAGGTTGTGTGCCATCATTGAGTAGAATGTGAAATCTTATAGTTTCAAAAGGTTGAATTAAAAATAAATTTAATTTGTAAAAAGTGACCAAGGATTAACCCCCCCCCCCCCATCAGTGGTCCATCCATCCTCAGACTCTACAACTGGTATCATATCAAAAATCACATAGAATGACGAAAGATTCAATAAGAGAGTTACCAAATTTTGATTCTATTAGTAGTCAAGGTGCTACCACTTTTTGGGATGGATTATCAATGTTATAGGAATATTATATTACCATAACTCTATTCCCATGGGTTAGAAATGAGAGATAAAAACAGGGGGTTTTACCACTAATAAAATGATATTATTTGAGATAATATGATTGAAATAACATAGAGTTATATATAATGGATCATGTTTATATCTTGATTCATTTATCATTTGTAAGATACCAAACATATAAAGTGTTTTGTTCTTGTTTATGATATGGTTTAACCCTATTTAAATAGGATAATAAAACTTGTACTATGTGGATTTGTAGTCTTAGTGGTGTACCAGGATTATAGGGAATGAAAATGAAGATAAAGAGGCTATCTGGTGCATGTTTCAGGGATCAATCTTGTTTATTTCTTATCATTCCCCAGAACTGATATCCTTGGTGAGAGGTGGTGAATGGTTGGTAAAACAATTCTCTATGGGGACCAAATAATATGATGTTTGCCATAGACACCTTGCATGATCACCAGAAGGGTTTTTAAAACCATTTGGTTAACTCGGGAGCCAATGCAACCCTGGAACCCTTATAACAGAGGGTGGTGAATTTTTGGCACATGGTTTGGATTATGCTTCAAAATTTTGGGCCTCATTTAACATGGAAACTGTTTCCATTTTTTTATTTGGGTCTCAAGAAATAATAGTAAATTTTCTAACCCTTTATTCCCACACAATCCAATTGTGATTAACCCCTACTCCTTAACATACCAAGGATTGATCACCATCATTTCTTATATTTTTTAAGTTCATTTGGTTGTCGATTAAAAATATAGTTGAGTTCAACAATCTTGTTCTATGATTTATTGGATTATGGAACTGTGGATTTGTTCTTCAAATTAATAATATCCAAAACACTCTTTTTATCATATCTTGGGGTTTGTATTTGAGGGTGGTTTGAGTTATAATCAAGGGAGGAGTTTAAGAATATCTTTGTCTATGGACTCAAGGAAGGTAGTTTATATGTTATATTCTATAGTCTTGACGTTGCATTATGTGTATCTGGTTGTGTATGGGTGTTGATGTGTTTCCCATGTGGTTCCTTTGGCAGTAAATTTTAAATGGGATAATTTAATGAAGAATTGAAACCCCCATAATCCTCATGGGATGCGTTGAGGTTTATTTGACTATTTTAAGGGTCACTAATGGGGTGTACCATCTCTTCATTATGGAATTGATTTTTTACATATTTAATTGAATTTTTATGTGACTAAAACCAATGACATGTTTCATTAGCCTTTTAATAATATATAATGGAGTGTTTCTCTTAACATGACCATTGGGAATGATTTCTGGCTTCAATTGATAAAGGTGGAAAATTGTAAATGAAGAATTATTGTGTGAATTATTGGGTGAGTGGGAATGGACCGACTCTTCCTCACATAGGGTCATGTTGGATTGGGGCTCTAACCCACACCTTTATTATATGTGTAAGGGTGTCGGACTAAGGCTCTATTCCCCCTACGGATGAGCATGGTGTGTTTACATGGAAGGAGGCTCCATGGTATTGTTTTTATTGATATTGATTGATAAAGTTGAATATTATTTCACCATTGCGTGATTCACATGATGTGTGGTGTTACTGTTTTATGATATTTTACACATGGTACGAAGTGAAACAATATCATCTATACATGAATCATTCTAGGAAGAAAGAGATACTTATAACATACATCATATTAGGTACACAAAAGAAAATATTTCATGGTTGGGAATTGGAATTAGAATGAATTTTAAATTCTGTTTATTTTTAAATAAAACTTTCATAATATATGTGTTTTGATTACATTAATAATTGAAATATGATTTTAAAATTGTTAAATTTATGATACGAATTAAAAAGGATGTATAATGAAAGATGGATTCCTATGAATTTTTAGGTTTAAATACATGTTACACATGGTTTGGGATAGGAGTAGTTGAAGATAGTGGTAGATATGTGATTTTGACTGATTTAGTTATGTTAATAGGAATTGGTTGTTTACAGTTGGTAGTGAATCATTCTGTAAATTGTGAAAAAAAATATATTATGTGTTATAAGATATGCTTGTGTCACTCTAGTGAAATTACAACATGTATAAAAATACATCGTGGTTGGAAATAGTAAATCAATGAGAATTTACATCAATTTTTGGAGTATGGGACCCCGATGGTTATGGGAAATAGAGGGGAAAACCTGTTCTATGAGAACATTGCTCATTTTATAAAGATGATGGAATTAAGGCCCAAGGTGGGTTGTGTTGAGTATTATTGTCCTATGTAAAGCATCACATCTAATACCACATAGAAAATTTTCTAAAAAATTAGGAAGATTATTTGTAGATATAATCCATCCAGCAGATTCTAGATCATTTGGATACTCTTCCCAATAATAGATTCATGCTAGGGGCTTCTGTTTTTGAGGACCAGTGATGCGCTGTTGGGATATCCTAATTCATAGTGAGCTAGTAGATATTATGTAGTGGAAATATTTCCACGAAATGATTCTGGATCAACTTTATCATGATAATGAGAGATAGGAGAAATCTTTAGAGTTTATGAGGATGAATTGGGGGATTATATCTATGATGGGTTATGCTATCCACTTTTTCACCATATATATCATTATTCCAGCATTTTTATAGGATGTGGAAACTATAGAGAATCATTATCATGATGGGATTATGAGTGATATCTTATCCCTAGTTAATATCTTTTATTTAAAGATATTTTTCGAGGTGGTGGATCAGGCCCTTAATTCAAAAGTGAATATAAAAGAGTCTTCTAGTGGTGGGTGTTTTATTTTAGTTGGACAATCTATTAGTATTGTTTCTGATGGTAAGGAGGACTATTTTGAGGGTGTTCACTATGGATACAGTAGGAATAGTGTGTATTAAATGGGGATGAACACTCTATGAGGTGAACGATTATTCTATTAACTTTACTACAGGTTGGGACACATGTGTGGTTAGTGTCCCTGAACACCTATCAAATGTTGAGTGTGAAGAAGGATGGGGAATTTACATAGCTTCTTCCAGGTCCCATGGTCGGTGGGTAGTGATGAAGGATCAAAGAAGATGTAGATTTAAGTAAGGGGGCCTATTACCCCATTCTCTACTGGCAGTTATAGTTCTACTAGTCGTACCGAAAAAGTTAGTAGATGTAGTGATTCAGGACATGGGAGACTTTGACAGTAGGGTGGTGTATAACTAGAGACTTAGACTAGGACCCTTTTAATGGGTATAGGTCATCTTCCTACAGTTCAGCCTCCACCCATTTCTGTCGTGGATTTACCGTCGACTATTCAAGTTTCAATCCATGTACCATCCACTATTTCTGGTGTATTATTTGATACAAGGACTCACATTCAATTATATCTTCTTAATCTATAAATGTTTTGGTCCTAGTGGTGTAAAATATGTGATGATTTATATCGATCGATACACATTTTGGGGTATGATCAGATAACATTCATAATTTAAATGACAATGTTATTGTTGTTTGTGGGTACAGTTTCCTTAGGGACTTGTATGAGCTTGATATTTAAGGTTTTGAAAGGATTTTTTGAATTGATTAGATAGTGTTCAATTGGGAACAAATTGACTATTATCCTCAAATAGTAACATTCGAGTCTTTTGATGGGGCACTTTTGTGCTCCAAAGGGAATGGAATATATAGGTAGGCCATGCAGGTCCAGTTTTTCATTAGGTGGGTGACCTTACAATCCATGTGGAAAGACATGTTCTCAATGAATACAGAGTAATAAAACATTTCATTCCTCTTGTTTTGGATCAATTGAATTATGTGTTTCTGATGGAATTTTCAGTTTTACATTCTAAGAGAGATATTGTGTTTACAATTGAACAGATTCTTAGAGTTGAGCATGTATCCATTCAGGTGTATAGAATGGAATCGGTATAACTTGAAGAACTCATGACATAGATATTTTAATTAGAGAATAAAGGGTTGATTATCCCAACTAGATCACCTTGGTGATCTTTGTTTTTGTTTTCAAATAAGTCTAAAAAACATCCCCATTATTTGTTGACTATCACATGTTGAATCAGATGACAGTCAAAAACTGATATCCTCTTCCACATACCGATGATATTTTTGACCTGATTAATAGTGATACTATGTTCTCCTAAATTGATATGGGGTCTGTGCATCATCAACCGATGGTCAGACCTTATGATATTCCATGGAAAAGATTTTTGAGTTGGTATGGTTTTTAGGATTTTGTCATAATTCCATTTGGTTTGAGGAACACACCTAATGTGTTTATGGCTATAATGAACTGAATCATCCACCCATACCTAGATCATTTTTTTTGGTGCATGACATCTTGGTGTACTCTTAGAATCATGCCGATCATGCCAATAGTATTTTCATCATATTGGTTACACTAAACAGGAATCAACATTGAACTATACTACCTAAGTGTCAGTTCTGGATCAATAGTGAATATTTCATGGGTCACATCATCTCTAAGGAAGTTGTTTTAGTTGAACTAGAGAATGTGAATGCAATTGTATCATGGGAGAATCCCAAGAACATTTTTCATATCATGATTTTTGGGGTTTTGTTAAGATATTAATGTAGGTTCATCGTGTAATTTTCTCATTTGGAAGTACCACATTATAGATTAACCAATATGCTTGTGAAGTTCGAGTTGTCACGAGCATGTGGGAATGATTTCTAGACGCTAATTAAATGCATGAACATTGCATCGATTTTGATCATACCTGATATGAGTAAGGAGTATAATTGTTTTATTCTTCTATTACATGGATGGGGGAAGTATTGATGTTGGGTGATCGGGAAGTGGAATATGTATCATGATCATTGATTCTACATTAACTAAAGCACACTATTCATGATCTCTAGTTAGCTGCAGTGATTTACTCCCTAAAATGGTAGTACTACTACCATGTATGTTAAATTTTTCATCAGTATACTGATCATTACAGACATTAAAATGTCTTATCCTATCTTGATTAAAATCTCTATAAATATACAGGGGTTAAGTATATGCGGTATTTCGATATTGATTTTTCCTACACGCTAGGAAAATTTATCAGTGTTACAGATTACATAAATAAAATGACAAAGACTCATGTAGTTTATGAGTCTATTTTTTTTATAGAAAAATCATTTCCTTGTTTGTTGTGATATATATACAGGTCCAATAGGAAGAGGGGTTGGGGACCCTTTCAACTATTACGGTTGAGTGAAAACTTCTATTCCAATAGTGAAAGATAATCTAAGGATATATAGTGTTTATAATGAAGGGAAATCCATAATGGTGGGGATTCACCTTCAGATTGTAATATCGATGATGAATATGTCTTTTACATTTATGACCATGTTGTTTTTCATACTTGTATATGAGAATATTTAGTATTTTATTTTCAATCCTTGATGTGAGGGGTGAATCCTGGTTTAACCAAAATGTATCATGACCTTTATAGACAGAATTGGGGAATAGGTTTGAATAAGGAGGTTGATGGTTTTGTGACATGATAAAACACATGTAATAAGGTGTATCTCTATCATCAACTATTCGGTGGGTTTCTATAGTTTTTTCCCATTATGGAATGGAAGTATGATGATTTCATAATAGATTTTTTAGTGGGTGTCCTATGGAATCCTTATATGAATGACACAATACGTATATTTTTTGATAGGTTTACCAAGGAGGACCATTTCCAACCAAATCTAGGGAATTTTACCATGAATTGGATGGGTGACGTATATGCCTATGGTATAGTGAGTTTTCATTGGGTACCTCAGATTACTTTTTTGGATTGGGATATATGTTTTCATAGGGATTATGGATGTTCATTTAGAAGGGGATTGGATCCTATGTGTTTTTTGAGTGGATTTTTACCCACATAAAAATGAGAAGTATGAGAATACTATTCAATTTCTTGAGAAAATTTTGAGGGAATGAAACCTAGAATTTGGTAGATCATGTGGATATAATTTTGTTGTTGTTGAGTTTTCCTAAAATAGAATTTATTAGTTGGACATTCATATAGAATTTATATGAGGTTCTCTATGATAGATAATATCAATTTCAGTTATGTTGTATGGGGTTAAGGAATCATAGTTATTGGGGATATGTCTCATGATAGAGAAATCAGAGAAAGTTCAGTGGATTCAAAAATGTATAGATACATCCCAGAGTAGGCAAGAGACATATAGTGATTGGAATTGTCAGCCTCTTGAGTTTCATGTTCGTGATCATGTGATCCTTTATGTTTCTACATGACTTGTATCTATTATATTTGTAAATAGTGTAAGTTTATGACAAGGTATGTGGGGTCATTTGAGATTGTGTAGAGGATCAGATAGGTTTCATACAATTGAATATTCCACGGTGCTATAGTGTCCTGCTTGATGTTTTACATGTGTCACAACTTCATCAGTATCACACCAACTGATATAATGCGATTTTTGTTGGTGATGTAGATTTTGAGTCTAATTCACCATTATAGAGCAGGTTATTCATATTGTGGATCATAGAGATAATGTTTTATGAGGTAATACTATATTGGTGTATTGAGTGTTGCGTCTTCATGGTAATTTTCAAGAAAAAACAAGGTAGATGGATATGTATATATAATCTATAACGACCCATAAATTAAATAGATTTTTAAAACATCAAAATTTAAGTAAACTTATTACAACATATAACAAAACCATGAAAGGACCGTATAGGTATAGTGTCTTTAGAAACTGGGAAACATAAAAAACTGGTTCATAAAGCACTTACATTGTCTCCCATTTATTTCATCATATCTAGAGTCCCTTTTTGGCATATATTACTTAATAACCTTCTTCCTGACCTGGGGAAAGAGAACATACAAAAGGGTGAGCTCAAGTTCTCATTGTGGGTAAACAAAAGAAATATCAATTACATCATATTCATAAGAACCTAACATTTTGGAAATCTTAACCTGCAAAAGATATCATAATTTCATAACATGGGATAAATAATAGTAGTGAATTGTAATCCCAATAATCATAACATAAAACATGAATCTTTGTGGCACACACACATAATCATAGAACATCATTTCTTAGTAGTCAAGACTCATTTCCAAGACTATCTTAGTGGATAATGTCCATTTCTGAACCGAGTTCACTCCTCATTTCAGTCCTGTTTCACTAAATCGGTTTAACCTGCTGTTCCAGCCATGTCTATCTCATGAGATATAAATATTTACCCAATTCATTGGAGGGAGATATAGGTCCCACCCATCTCATAATGATACCATTCTTATGTGTGCCACAAAATCATAAACCATACATCATAGCATAACCCATGTAATAAAAATGGGATTCTTAAACATCACGTCATCATAACATAATCCATAAAAGGATATCGTAAAAATAATTCCATCATAACATAATAAAATCAATGTAAAATTTGGGATATAAACAGAACCTTATATTATCTATGATGGAAAGTAATTTTGATAAAACACTTGAACTCCATTTTTGAGGAAAATATCATTTCTACTTCAAATACATTTTTCCTTTCTTAACATGTCATATAATTTTGAACTAAATGAAGTTGATTAAAAATAAACTTGAAAACATGTAAAAGAAGATTCATGGAAATAATGTTCTAAATATCCATTCATGCCGTATAAGTCAAAAAAACATTCTTCCCGTACTTTGGCTGGAAAAGTCAAAAGTACCTCGTACGAAAAACGACAAAATATTCCAATCATATATTTTACTAAAAACTCACCTAAGGGTTAAATTAGATTTAGGCAATTTTTTTTCGATTAAAATAATATTATATATTGAATAAACATGGATGTGGATGATAAAACATACCCCAGTAAGTACCAAAGTATAAACAATCTCGGATAAAAATGAGATTGTGAGATTTACCCTTACTTTAGGTCTGATTTGATTCTTAAGTGTCTGAACAACCCGTATAATGATTTAAATAATGTCATTGACTTATTCTAGAATCATACTTATTTTTATGATATCATATATGGCTATATTCTTAGCTTCTTATTTGTAATATTTCATTGTTACTTGTTATTCGAGTGTTTATTTCTTTTTGTTCTAATGCGTGTTTTGTCGAATAAATTCTTATTATTCTTTTTAGGTTATAGATACCTCATTTCCAGAATGGTATTAGTGTAATATATATCATATTCATTCATTCAATTCATTTATATAATTATTATGCAATAAAGATCATGTAGAACGAGTCGCATCACATCGTGGAGATGGTATTCCGTACATACGCACGAGTGATGATATCGTTCCCATGATCGTGGAATTGTATTAGAGTGTATGTATAATATTTCAGAAACAATATCACTTTACAATAAACATATATATTTATTCTTTACACCATTATACCCATCCAAGTAAGGTGGTGGTGGAAAATAGATTACACCACGGTGTGGAGACGGTATTCCGTACGTACGCACGCGTGGTGATTTCATTTTCCATCGGATGGATAGACGGTGAAATAGGATTGTTTCATACATATAATAACATATCAGTATATGAGTGATACATTTGTTATTACTTCGTAATTAAACAACTAAATAAGAAAAAATTGATGAAGAAATAAAGTTGATAGAATCGGTAACGGACATTACCTCTTCTTTGAAGTGCCTCTTTGAGACCTCCACTTAGGGAACTAAAATTGGTCTTTGAAGAAGACCATGACCTCTAGGATGTTTCTAGGGATGTGGAGAAGATAACTTTTCAGGGTTTGGACGAGATTTAAGGCTCAAAGTGGTGTGAGTAAGAGAGGGAGGAGGTGCCCTTTAATAAGGGATGAGAGGGGCACCTTTGGAAAAACTAAAAATATTATTTTATTATAAAGTCATATTCGGTTTTTAATACCTCCAAATTGGTTTATTTCGAAGATAAGGTGGGGAAAGGTAGTAATACTCTCATCCAATAGAATTTAGACTTGTTTATGTCATTATATTAACCTTATCTTTTAGTTTTAACACTTTGTTAATTAGATTGACATTTACCATGTCACTTTGTATTTTTATATTATATAGTTAATAAACTTACCATATACATCCAAGAGACCCCCAAGTGGACTTTAATGATACAACTATCATGATATAAGTACTTTGACAATCCTTAGATTTTTAGGAATATAATAACAATTAATAATATAATATTTGTTTTAAAAACTATTTTATGTCAATTATGACACTATTTGGTAATTGATTTTTGTGGAAATCATAAAAGAATGATTAGTTTGAAAACATTTAATTAAATCAATACTAACATGTCATATTAACATTGATAATTATTTTAATTCATAAAAAGTCTCAAATTACATTTATTTGTGTATTTATAACATCAATTATGTCAATATTTCATTAATAAGATAATTATTACATCATCATTGTGTTGTAAATAAATTAAATTATATTAAGTATAAAAATTAAAAATAAAATACCATTATGTAGGAAATATTTTTATATTTATAATGAATATTTATAGTCTAGTTTATCTTATGTATAACCCTATATTAAAAATTATTTAGTTATTAATATTTGATTTTAACTATTTTAACCCTTCTTTAAATAAATTTATAATAAATGTCCTAATCTAATCCAAGTGGTCCTAAATGGTCATATATTATATCTAAGGTTGTTTTAGGTCGAATTACACTTATCCAATAGAATTAGGACATGTTTTAGGGTAATAATAATAACACTTTTACCCTTAATTACCCTATTTACTTTTAACCGTGGTTGAAAAAAGTAAAAAGGTACTATTCCCCAAAAATTATTTTCATCTCATTGAACCACATTTTAGTCGTTGATATTAACCGCGTCTCTCAGATTTTCGAAATTCACCTCACATAAGCGGAAAAATTAAGTTTTATGTGAATTTGAAATTTCTCCTAGGAGGTGTGTAAAAGACGGTGAAATGTTCAATATAATTTTTATATATCTAAAATTATTAAAAAATGACTCCAATGAATTTCATTGAACATATATAGGTATTAAGTATCAATTTTGACCTAAAATAAATTTAAATAAAATAAATTATTATTTAAATAAAACGTCGGTTTTTAAATAGTAACCCTGTGTTTTCACTATTCATCAAAAATTGAAAGTTTTCAGAAAAAATACCAAAATTTCAGCCTAGGATAATTTCGATATTCTGAATCCAAAAATGAAGTCCATTTTGAAAAATAAAATTTACAAAATTTCAAAAAGTTGGTATTACTATTCATAACGGTTAGTTTTAATAATATTTTAATAGCATATCGTTGTTTAGTGAAACTCGGTATTGCGTACGACGCAAACTATAGAGGAAGGTCACGATGGAGTATAAAGCAAGCCAAGCTAGTGTTGTGTGTAGTGAAAGATTCCTTTGATGATTTATATAACATAAAAACAAAATATTTCTCATAAAAGACTCGGGTGTTACATTATCCCAGTGGCCCTATACATTTACTTGGGTTTATCAATTATTCTTGTAAGGGTGGCTCGAGGACAATCTTTTATATTGTTGGGATGTTGTAAGATACTATAATTCTTATAAGATATAATCTTGTTTAAATTTTTTATGTTCATTATATTGGTTATGAAAACATTTCCCAGGAGTATGTGGGGTCTTAGTGGAGTCCTAGGGATTTGGGGCATGAAAGGGATGGGAAAGAGGCCTTCAAGTGAAGTTCTCATGCATGGTGTATCATTAGGGAAAATTATGTTCCATAACCATATTCCCTAAAGAGGGGTGGTTCATGGTTGGTAAAATCAAGAATGGTGGGGGAATAAACCATAATATATTAGACAGATACATCCGTCAGGGACACCATATGTTTTTTCATACAGTGTGGCTCCTCAGGAGCCAGTGTGACTCATGACCCCTCCTAAAAATGGTAGGAACATGGTTGGCTCATGTTTTGTCTAAATGTGAGGCCAAACCATGAACCACATTATTCATGGGGTACATTTCCCATTACCCCATTTAGGAAATAATTACTCATACACTATATTCTCAACATTTCTTCCCACAACAGCCATGGGTGATGAACCCTTCTTCCAAAATTCCCAAATGATCTATCTCATTTATTAGATATTTGGAGTTCTATTTGGTGTGGATTGATGCTCTAGGTGACTGTAATAATATATTTCCATCTTTTATTGGATTAATTCTTGTGTAATTTTCCATCTACTTCTAATTCTTTAATGCCATATTTTTTTGCATAATATCCTTGGTTGGGGAATTGAATGCAGTTTATGTTTGAATTAACGGTGTTTTTTAAGAGAACATTTTTCTATGAAATTGAGGTAGGTGGTATTCAAGTTTTACCACATAGTCTGGATGTTGCAATATGTGTATGTGGTTTCTCTTGTGTGTTGATATGATGTCCATATGGATCCGATGGATGTAAATGAGAAATGAGTTAGTTGAAAGAATAAGTAAACCACTCATAATCCCCATGGGATGTGTTGTGTTTGATTATATTAGGTTAAGGGTCACCCATGTTGTGGAGCACTATCATAATGATTGAATTGAATTTTTAAGGGTTTAATTTAATACTTATATGATAAAAACCAATGGTCTGTGTGTTTATCAGGTTAATAAGACATAAAGGAGTATACTGATTAATCCGAATCTTTTAATGAACTTTTAATTTTATTGGAAAACGAGGTAAATAGTAAATAAATCATGATCATCTAAATAAGTGGGTGAGAGAGATGTGAACATAGGATCCCTCCCAAAGGGTCATGTTGGACTATGTATCTAAATATTCCCGTATAGTGCATGGGTTAGGGTGTCAGACAGAGTCTCTATGCCGATAACAGATTCAAACGGTGTGTTTACCTTGATATAGGATTTAAGTTACATTGATATATATTATATTTGTGAAATTATTATCCATGTGATTTTGGGAACTCTAATCCCATAATGCCTAGACATATGGATAAAATTAATGTAGTATACATGATGAATATAAGCAACTCATGGAAATAATGAAGAAAATGGATCATGTGACTATATTAATGAATATACAATGGTGTATTCATTTTTTTTATCTTGCTGTGCCATACATATCCATAAGAATTTTATTTAAACAAGATGTTCTGTAGACACTCTTAGTTGTGACCTACAGAATTATACTCACACCATACTTAGGCCACTATTGGTTAACTTGGTAGACTTCATGGTTCAATTCATAATAAGGGAAAATGACCTTTTCTAGATTCATGATTTTGGGTATTATTAATTTATACAAATGAGGGAATCAAACATGTTGTCATGACCCATTTTTTTATTCTATATATTATCTTAATTTTGTTTTTTTCTTCTCAATTGAAACTATATGACATAACATGGTACATATTATTTTTGGTTATGGTCATATAATATTATTTTGGAAACAGATTATGATGATTGTTTATTATTTTTATGTTTTATTTATTTCAAACCTTACATTTTGTGGATTAATATGATAAAAAATGTATAATCTACCCACATGTCCTTTTTACGCACCATGATATTCAGAATCCTCTTGGTATGGGAATAAATGAATGGGGTCATGTTGTGGACCAACCCAAGGAACCAGTTTAGTTGATCTTGGGTCAATGTGTTACATTATAGAAGGTCTAAAAAAGCTCATGAGTCTCCAGACTAGAAAGGAAATGTGTGAAATGCTGAGAAGAAGAAATGATGGAAATATCAAAGTCAATGTATCCAAACATCATGATTATGTGACCCAAATTTATGATATAATGATAAATTATGATTGTACTATTGATTAATAATTTATTCGAATTGATTATATTTTTGGGGACAGTTTGCTGATTTCTTGTGAATCTTATGGATTTTATCATTGAAAAAAACATAAGAGGGACTCTCAAAATTGGTTTCTTTCAAAAACATTCATCCCTTGAAGGGAGAGAAAATTTTAAAATTGGCGATCTACACAACATATGCATATCTTATGAGATGATAAAAGAACTCACATTCAAAAAGATTGAAAATATGGAACTCAGTATTTAAACCATGAGAAATAGAAAATTTATGGACGTAACTATCGATGAATCAAGTGACTAAAAAAGTTCTGAGGATGATAAATACTTTAATAAAATAATTTCTCTAACGTTAAAAGGATTATGAAGGGGTAAAATGAATGGAAACAGTACAGAAACAAAAAAATTATTCAAATATGGTGACTCTAGTCATTTATCCAAAAACATTCTATAGAATAATGTTAGAAATTTAGTATGATAATCAAAATTAGAATCATACCATGGGATAATATAGAAACAAAAATGGGGTAGGAATAAGAATAAAAATTTTCCATACATAAGGTAAACCTTATAAGAAAACATTATCAAATTTCATTGTCAAAAAGATTAATGGATAAGAAAATTTGGGACCATTTATACTATATATAGAGGATATAATTAATCGTGTACTATTAAATATATAGAAAAAAATAAAAAACATGATTGGATGTATAATGATAAAATAGAATTCGTTATGTATAAAATTCAATACCTCATCTATGAAAAGAAGAAACCTGAGAATGAAAATAAAATATTGGAATTTGCGATTAATGGGCTATGAAACAAGGAATAAAAATATAATGATGAGTTTAAATAGGATATTCTTAAGTAAATTGAGCGTGAAAATAAGGTGAGTGGTCTTATAGAAGATATTAATGTCAAATTAGTAGAGTCATTTGAAATAAAATACATATATATCACCATTAATAATGAGTTGAACAAGTCCATAGAAAAATTTAGTAATGATTACAATGTTAATAAATAATCTTCTCAAGTTTTTGAGATTAAGGGTTCCAACTACTGTGTAAAATATTTTAATTTTAATTCACAAGATAAATATGTTTTAAATGACAGTGAATGTATTAGAAACAACATAGTACTGATTTGGGGAAAGTAAATTGAGAGGAAATAGTCCGCTTTTAATGAAGGGAAGAAATATTCATGGAGTATTACCCTCTATGAAAACAAAGGCATTATTTGTTAGAAAATAGTGGGAAAATATATACACAATATGGTATAATAATGTTTCAATGGTTTTACTTGTGTTTTTTCTGTATGGAGACACAACCTATATTTAATGGTTTAAAATTAATTTTATAGGAAAAATTCTGGAACCAAGATGGAATTTTAAAAAACATCAGAGGAAAATATAAAAGAAAACATCCTATGAATAGATTTGAGTCAAAACTATCTATACACAAAAAATATATTTTTGAACACATTTTTTATACAAGAATGTTAGAATGTACCATGTTTGTGGTTTTCATGACAAGGTTGGGAGGAATGGTTCCCTATAATGTGATTGGGATGTTGATTCAAAAGAAACATAGTGTTAAGTCACACAGATATTCTCCATAGATTTTGATTTTTAAGAAGTGTCTATATTTTATAAAAATAAAATAATATTAGATGAAAAGATAAATAAATTTAAAAATGAAGGAGTAAAACAGAAAACAAGTTTCTTTGTTATGTGTGGTGAATGTTTATGACATGTTTTAAACAAATTGAAACATAAATATTTATAATACCCAAGTAGTAAAAGGAATTACATATTACAAATATATTAGAGGGAATGTAGAATATAATCAAATATAAAAGACTATATGAAAACAAAAGAGTGACAATAAATATTATCATATTGTTATTGGAACAAAACAATTGGTTAGGTTGAATGGAAGGCATCATATAGAATTTTTTTCTAAAAGAAACAAGAGGTACGTCCATATTATTTTTTATTTTTGTTTATGTTTTATAACATATATATAATTTAAGGAGTTTAATGATGGTTTTCATACACTATACAGAAAAGGAAAACATACTAACACTTCTATAATGAGAAAACATGAAGATATATTCCTTCTTAAATTCTAATGACCGACATTCAATGGAATAAGGGAAGCACACCACTATATTGGGAAAATCCTTGAGAAAAAATCGACCTTGATTCTGAATACTAGTAAATATAGAATTTCTATATATATTTATAACTTGATGTTTCTAGTATGATTGTTACTCAAAACCCTTTCCAATAAATTTATTGTTTAATTAGGATAATTTATTATCAAAATATTTGAAAAATGAGTAATCATATATCATAAAATTGAACATTCTGATGTGTTAGCTGATGTGTGTGTGCCTACATGTATCGTCATAAATCTATTTTTCTACAACATCTATATATGAAATTATTATTTTCTGAGCATGATTTTACTATCATGATATTTTGTGGATATAATGGAAAACCGTGGTTGTATATCTCTTTTTTTGATACTAGGGTTTCCCACATTGGCTTAGGGTAGACAACGTAAAGGCTATTTTCAATGGGACCATGTGGTATCATCCTTCTCTCAAAAAATATCTAAGGAAATCCATAGTGACTTGAAAGGAAAAATATATACGATAATACCTCTAAATTTCCCTCTTTAATTTACTATCATTAAATGTTGAAGGATATAATTCTTCCATTTTTTTTTATTTTTATGATTATTATTAACAACAAATTTAAATTGAATGAGTATTTAGACCAAGTTTTGTATTTTTATTAATGATACAATATGTATTAGTGAGTGAAGATGAAGTGATGAGTCTTAGATTCATAGAATAATGAATTGGATGTTATGACTGATAATACATCAATATATTTCCACAAGTTTGTTGAGTTACTACCATAGTAGATGTAAAATGATCCCTGGGATTCTATAACTTGATGAAGTCTGGTCGATAATTTCAAGAGAACATGGTAATGTAAATTTGATATTATCTAAGAATATATATCTCCAAGAAGGATACCACTAGGCATTCTATGTTAAGGAATACTACCCCTAGAGTGCTAACTATAGGAGATTTATCTATAGGAATGAAAAGTATAGGTGCTACTATATGGGTGCTATTGTGCTATCAAATGTGATATCATTGAGATGCTACCGCGAAGTGAAACCGTTTGAGTTATGTTTCTGATGTTTTACCAAGAGTGAAACCATTGATTTGGTAGTGTATGATACTACATTTTGGGTGATACTTTTGATGTTCACTGTTGATATGTGAAAGAATCAAAAAAGGGAATTAGTGTTTTTTTTGTAGTTCAAGGTGTAAATAAGGAGACGTTCCCTGAGGATGTTGGGCATGAATTTTAACCAAGGCATAAAAAATATCTAATGAGGTGAAGCTATCTTATTTTGTGGATGATGAGATATTATTGTGCTTTTAGGGATTAAATATTAGGTATGTTGTTTATTTACCACATGAGGTGATGAAGATTTAATGAATTAAATATGATGATGTAATTAAATAGTGTTTTACATGATGAATGTCAGGATACTTGTATCATGATTCATGATTCATTACGAAGGAATGGTTCTTGGATATTGAATATAAATCGATATGAAAAATTAGTGAGAAAATAAAGAAGTTACATTAACATAAATTAATGATAAATAACCGATTGTAGTTATATACTTTTATGATGACGAAATTGTGTGGGATTGTTTGAAATCAATGAAGTATCATGTTAAGAATATTTATTCACAAGAGACTTGATCTGAATCATACGAGGTTTAATGAGTTATTTTATATCTATTTTTTATTGTTTTTACAGATTAGAATATTTAAATAAATAGGATATATATTTATTTATTTATTTGAAATTATACTATAAAGCGTATCAATATTCAATAATTGAGAGTATTATGATAATTGTATGTTCTTAATAACTTCCATTGTTTATGTAAGAGAAATGATGAATCTTGGATTCCCTGATGGTGATATATATTAGTATTAAAATTATTTTAGGATAATTCAGATCATACCAGGTTCAGAGAAGATTTTCAAGACTCTAGGTGGTGAATTTCATAAAGGGGGAAACAAGTACATAATATGATCCATATTCTCATGGATGAAGTTCGTATTTTTTAGTTGCGTAGAAGAATCCAAGGAGAGTAATAAAATAATTTAATGTCAGATCATCAATTGATATGATAATTGTATCTTATTCCTATAGTTGTTAGTGGGGGAATATAGTGGTACTCATTCTTTATGAGACCTATGGGATGTAATAACTTGTTTAATAGTAAAGAATATCTGTTGGAAGGGGTCTAACCAATAGAGTAAGGTGTTTATTTTTTTATGAACATTGATAACTATTTATTTTAATCATCATTTTTATGCACATGAAGGTAAATAAATGAGGAATATTTGAGTGGAATGTGAATATTAATTAGTTCAAGATTAATAATTGAAAAGTGATAGAATTTGTAATAGGAGACAACTGATTCACTCCCCCTCATATTGGTCTATCCAAAATGGGAATATACACTAGAAGATGAAATGAAATCTTTTCTTGTATGAAAATTCAACCAATGGAATTTTATAACCCCACATACCGTGGAAATCAATTGAAAATGATCTCAACATATCTTCAATTAACTGGATAGTCTTTTCAAATTAATTATTTCTCTACGGATGGTAGAATTTTATTAAATTTATCTATGTGAAATGTTAACATTGATGATTCTTTATGGATTTTAATTTTAAATTAGGGTCATGATCAGATAAAATAAATTGAGGTTCCCCATAAAACATTCTCATTTAATTAATATATAGTATTGAAGGTGACCAAGTGATATATCTTCTCATATCACTATGAAATAAAATTAATTTATAATATGATCAATGATGGCCCAAATAGAATCATTCTAACTTGGAGTCATTATAAGTTTAGTTAAAATTTTCAGAGTAATAATCTCCAACTGCTTCACAAGTATGGAAAGAGGTTTCATGACACCCCTAGAATGTTTTCATTCATTATTTACCTATTGTAAAACAAAAAATCTAAATACATAGTTCATAATTTTCTTCTTCAAAGAATCACACTCGAAATGTTCTCTTAAATCCATATACAATTATGTATAACCATGGTGTAAAGTGACATTAATGTTATGTGCTTCATTTCATTGTTCCCATTTCAACTACAGTTTTCATGAAAAACATAATTTATTTGTAAAAATTAATTATCCATAATTATAGATGATGTTTATAAATTTCCTAATAATAATTTTATTAATCTCCCTTTCTATGTTCTCATCAACCTTCTAGGAATTCACTACCATTTCTATTATTGATGGTTCATAAAATTATCAAAAATGGATTTATGGATCCAATTTCCTAAATATAATTCTATCTGTATTTTCAATATCCATTTATATATTATCTTTATCAATCCTCATCGTGGTTATAACTCTGTAGAACCTCTTATTCAATGCATCAAAAACCATGATTTCCATCCCAGAGAGGTAGTTTATCAAGTAATCATAGTCCATGAGTAGTTGTAAACATCTTTATTATCTAATCAAAATATTCTTATTAGATAATATTTACTTCAAAATCTTATGATATTTATATATAACATCATTCAATATATGGGTAGTTTCTCTAAATATTCAAATTTAATATTGTGAATTTCATTTGAATTTCATCACCTGGTTTGTTATATTGATGGATTTTCAATAGCCTTGATTCCTATGAAATCACTATATAACTCTAAATAAGGAAATAACCACGCCTAATCATTAATTCATATAATAAAATTAATAATCCTTCCTCACATGATGTCAAATTCAAAACTAGTTCATTGATCATTTTTCTCATCAACTCTTCAATACATTCCCTACACTCCCGTGTTCATGTAAATATCACCATATTTCAAGTAGGATAGGAAACTTGAAAAAAGCACGAACGAATCATTGATAGTGACTTACCAATCCCATGAAGCATTGGATATTAATTATATGTGTTAGGGTAGTCCATTCATCACATACATTTTCCTTTTGAGAGAAAACTTTTATTCAATTTTTAGAGACAACATGGCCCTGAAATGAAACATCATTGAGAAGAAATTCATACTTACTATATATAACATGTAATTACTATTTACATTATTTAGAATTATTTGATAATGATTTTCCTGATCATCATTGATCAGAGAGTATATCAATATATAATAAATTAATATCATCACAATGTGTTCAAGATACTCCTTGATCAATATATTCATTAAATCTATAAAGACATGAGTTTCATTAATCTATAAAAAAATGTATTACCATAAAATATTATTCTCCACACATTCTCAAATTATCTACTTTGGTACGTCATCCTTATTCATCCATAAAAAATTATTACCACTACAAATATAGAACATTTCAAAGTATTAGTGTCCTTGAAGATCATCAAATAAGTCGACATTTCATGGTAAATGGTAGGATATCATTATAGTGATTGAATTTATCTCTATTTAATGGATGCACAATACTATAGAACCATACTTATTTATCATGAATAAAATAGTGGCTTCCCAAATTAGAACACTATTTTATATAAATAAATTATGACACATATCATGAAAATATTTCTTCATCTCCACTAACTCAAATGTTTCCATTTTATTAATAATTCTAGATATTTTCCTTGTATTAGGAATGAGTTCAATTGAGAACTAAACACCATGATCTAGTTTATGAATATGTAATTCTTCTAGAAAACTAATAATTATTTTTTTACCGTATATACACAATCTATTCTTTGGATATAATATCTATACATAGATCACAATCTATCATCATATATTTATGTAATTTCATTAATTCGAACTACCAATAGAGAAACCAGAAATGATTGTGATGATGAAGAGTCCCCTATAAAGAAAAAAGGTTCCACATAAAAATAAAAATAAAAATATCATTCTCTTGGGAATTTTTTTCATTATATATCGAACTCCAATATATTATAAGGATTATATCAATGTAAAAAATATGTATGATAACAAAATATGAAAATTGGGTACACCGAAGAATCATAATTAAAACTTCTTGGAACAAATTTGTTGTAATAAGACTCCCACTTGGTGTATTAATTGATAATTCCATTAATAGGGTTCTAGGGTATTAGTTTTTCTTTTATCAAACATGGAATATATAAAATAGTATCAATATCTATAATAAAATAAGACAATAGCTAACACTAAAGAAATAATCAATGTACCCACACATATGTCCTTAGGAACATCGACTTCAAGTGGGAGAATTTCATAATATTATCCATGCTTCCAATGCTTTTTTTGAGGAAAATTTTCATGAAATGTGGGTAATTCTTTCATAAAAAATCCTTAATCCATACTATTAAATAATTTAAAATAAATATTTTCATATTAACAAGGGTTTTGAAATCTTGATTTCCCACTTCAATATACATGATGTAAAATCTTATTCCCCTAATTTATTACCATGGGTTTTTCTTATCACAATTATGACATGTGGGTAATCCCATGCGAAATTTTTTCCTATTATCCTTGTTTTTCATCCAATGATTCTCATGTGACAACTTCTTATATGGTCTTCCATTGAGTATATACATCTTTTATAACTCCTATTCATTCTTAATGGTGCATTAGACTATATTCCATTTTGATGAAAAGTATTAATGAAAAATTCCAACTGAAGTATCATTATTAAAATATAAAAAAGTGGATAAAACTTGATTTCCAAACAATTATTATAGTCCACGTTGTTCCTCGATAACCTTTTATTGTAAGACTCATATTAAACAACTTTTTTAACATACTTTTGTCTAATATTTAGTAATTTACTTTTCATTTCCAATCTATATTCATGAGTGCAGTAATAATGAACTATTTCCTTCTTAAATGCCTCATATTACAAGAGAATTATATGATCATCTACTTTATTTTTTTTAATTAGTTTCCATAGTTTTTCCACTTCCCTTTTCAGGTGGTAGACATCCATGATGACTTCTCCATCTTCACTACATCCCATAGACAAAAATATCTTCTATAGTGAAATTATTTATTTTCCACCACTAATGGATTTATATATCCCATGGATGTTGTAGGATTTTTTTAATGAAATTTTCTAACATAGTTACAAAATTTTTTGGATTATTTTGTTTCATTTTATGGGAGATATTAGTTATCATTTCCTTGGAAAACAGTCCAAATTTTGTTATGAACTCATTGTCTTCAACCCCTTCAAAATTTACTTTCTCTTGGAGTATATACCTTACTTGATTATCTGTGATGATAAAGTTACAATACCTCTAGTTATTCATTATCAATAATTATTTTAATTCACTTACTTGTCTTTTGATATTTAATTGCAATATAAAATTACTAGTATAATTTATAGGGTGTTCCTTTGGAATGTTGTGGGTTATCATAGTTCTTATTCTATATTTCTTGGTCAGTCTAAATCTAAATTCCAATGTTTCTACTTAAAATCCATGGAAATAAAATTTATCTTTTTAAAATCTAGAAACCCTAATATGGTTGTTATATTACATTATTCGTATAAAATAGAATAATTCTCGTAGGATCCATGTAGAGACCCCAAACATGATGTACATGGACATTACATTACTTTTGCGGGATACTCAATGCATAACAAAAACCAACACTCAAGGATCGTAATAGTTTATTGTCTTTGGAAACTTAGAACATAATCTTCTAATCATGGAAAAATATCTTTAATATCTCCCATAAAGATCTTCCCCATTTGTTTTCTTACCTAAAACCATTCTTTATAACCTGGGGAGAAGAAAACATATAATGGGTGAGCTCAAATTCGTAGTAAGTGTAATAATGGAGAAAATAAAACAAACCATATACATTTGAACTTAAAAACATGAACATAATGTTTAAACATCAAAATATTGATCAATGACATAATGCATGGCAATACATAAGGCATAGATCATAATGTAACATCAATCATAATAAAATAGCATGGGAATAAAACATGTAATAATTGAAAACCCTTATGCACAGGATATGTTTTCCATAGTAGCCAAGGAATTGCTTCCAAGACCATCTTAGTGGACAAAGTCCCTTTCTGAATCGAGTTCACTCCTCGTTCCAGTCCTGTATCACTTAACCGGATTATCTTGTCGTTCCAGCCTTGTTTATCTCATGAGATATAAATATTTACCCAATTAATTGGAGGGAGATATAGGTTCCACCCATCTCATAATTAAATCATTCTTATGTGTTCCACAACATAAACATAAATCATTCATCATAACCCAAAGAATAAAATGGATTTCATAAAAATCATCCCATCATAACATAATCCATATAAAAAATGGATATCATTTCATCATAAGAAAAGAGAAACCATTTGAATCATAGAGACATTATACTTTAAAAATAATCATACTAAATAATTTCATCATAGATGGAAAATAGTTTTGACAAAACTCATGAAGTGAATTCTTGAGGAAAATATCCTTTCTTCTTCAAAATCATTTTATTTTCACAAAATTACATGAAATTTTAGAAGAAAAGGATTTTTTCGAAAATAATTATAAAATATTGTGGAGTAAGATTCGTGAAAATAAGGCTTTATGAAACCGTAAAAATCCATTCATGTTGTATAAGTTAAAAAAACATTATTCTCATACTTTTGCTGAAAAAGTCAAAAAGTACCTCGTATGGTAAACAAAAGAAAGATTCCTTACATACCATGTAGTAAAAGTAAAAAATTGGTAAAAAGGACTCTAAAAATATATGAAAACAGTTTTTGAAAATAGTGATATGAATGATAAATATAACCCTAGTAAATACTTAGGAATAAACAATTTCGGATAAAAATGGGATTGGATAAGTTATCCCTTACCTTATGTCTGATATTCTTCGTATGTATCTGAACTTCCTGTATAATGATTTAAATAATGTCATTGACTTATTAAAAAATTATACTCATTGTTATGATATCATATATGGTTCACTTATGACTTTATATTACCCGTTATTTTTTAAATTCATGATAAAGTAGCGTTTTGTGTAAAATTGTTTCATTTATCGTAAGTGTTTGGACTTGTTGTTATTGATATTATTATTAATTATATCATCATTTAATTACTTTGAGAATTTAAAACAAGAATTATATAAAATATATATTAATAATATACATATATATATATAATAGATCGATAAATGGAATGAAATACACCGTTTATGGAGACGGTAGGCCGTACGTACGCATGAACACTGTTTTTGTTTCCCTATTAAATTTATTGGAAGTAAGTAAATAATATATACATAAGTCCAGTATCATTAATATGTCATATATTTCATGATTATTTAATTTATATACTTTATAATCATTCTTGAATGGTTAACTTGGAGAATAAATCTCATATCGTCATGGAGACGGTAATTCGTATGTACGCACGAGCGATGATATCGTTCACATAATTATTGAATGGAATTAGAGTGGATGATATAATATCGTATAATTAGTATCATTCTATAACAACCATATATATATTTATTCTTTACACCATTATACCCATCAATGTAAGGTGGTGGTGGAAAAATAGATTACACCACGGCGTGGAGACGGTATTCCGTACATTCGAACGCGCAGTGACTTCGTTTTCCGTAGGATGGATAGAAGGTGAAATGGGGTTGTTTAATATTTATAATAACATATAATTATATTAGATATTCTTACATTATTACATTATAATTAAAAAACTAAAGAATAATAAGTTTAAGAAAAATGAAACTTGAAAGAATCGGTAGAAGAGATTAACTCTTCTTCGACACACCTCCTCTTAACCTCCTCTTAGGGCACTAAAGTTGAACTTTGAAGAATACCAGGACCTATAGTAGGTTTCTATGGAACTGGATAAGTTAAATTAGTATGGCTTTTCTGAGCTTGAAGGCTCAATGTTGTGTGAAGAGGAGATGGAGGAGGTGCCCTTTTATAAGGGAGGAGAGGGGCACCTTTGGAATCCTCGAAAATATTAATTTATAAAAAATTCAAAACCCGCATAAAAATTTCCAAAATGTCTCAAATCCGAATATTAGATGAGATAGGGTTGTAATATCAACAACCAATAAAATTTAGACATGTTGGGAATTTATTTTAAACATTATCAACTTGATTTATCCATATTTATTCTCTTTAATTTTATTTGTGGTAATAAGATTATAAATTTTAAATTGTTATAAATAATTACTTATGTGATGTGTATTGTCCATAATTGGATAATTTATGAAATTTGGGACCATATAAATTTTAATTTATAATTATTAAATATTTTTTGTGATTTTTAAACAAATTTATATTATGTTATTTTTATAAAATAACAATAGTGTCAATTTTGACAATATTTATTTATTTGAATTTAAATAAAATACACACAGAAGATATGTTCGAACTAAAATATTTAATAGATTCATAACATGTCATATTTATCTATAAAATTATGGAGAACATTAAATAGTTCATATAATATTTATTTTAAAATTATTAAAACCATTTATTTGATTTTTCAATCAATAAAATAATTTCAACATCACTATTTTGTCACCTTTAATTATAATTATTTAATCCCTAAAAATTATAAATAAATTAACATTCTTTAGATAATTTTATTATATTTTTGGATACTATTCAGGTTCTATGTTTTATGAATTTTATCACTAAATTAAAATTATTAGACTTATAAGATTTTAGAGAGTGACATGTTGTCACTTTCTTTGGTTTTAATAATAATTAATTTATTTTCATGGTCAAAAGTCCATAAAATGAATACATTCCAACCCTTAGGTGATATGGATCTACTTCTAGTCATCCAATATAATTTTGGAAGGTTTTAGGGTAATTTTATAATCTTATTTTTACTCTTAATTACCCTATTTACCATTAACTGTAGTAAATAAAAATTACCGTAGTTATAATTCATAATATCAAAAAAAAGTACCCTATTAACATAATTTGTACCCACTGAATTCAAATATGGAATCCATTTTTCAAAATTAAAAACAAAGAAGTTTCATTTATTAGTTTAAAATTAATCCAGTTGTTAATAAAACGGGTTTTAAAAGTTAAAACATTTCCAAAGATTGAAATGTTTTTACTTATGAATTCAGTGTAAAATTAATGCTAATGACTTAAATTAAAATAAATGGTAAAAATATATTCTATTTATACATTAAAACCATTCAATATAATAATTTATCCATATAAATTATCTTGATGAAAAAAGATGTTTTCAATTAAAATTTAGCGTATTTTTACTATTCATCAAAATTAGAAACTTATCAGAAAAATATCAAAAATTTATCCAAAGTAAATTTTTATATCATGATTCAAAAGAAGAATTTTATTTTGTCAAATTGAACTTATAAACATGTCAATAACTAAATTTTATGTGGGTGCGCCATCAAAAGGCGGTAAAACTACAATTTTTGAAAAATACATATTTTACCCAAAAAAATTATTTTGTTCTCATACCATGTTCTATAAAATGTGTGAGATGAATTATAATGTTATAAAATACAAAATTTAGATACTAATATTCCTAATGTCTAGTTCATAATAATATTATAACAATATATCGTCGTTTAGTGAAACCCGGTATTGCGTACAACACAAGCTATCGAGGAAGGTCGTGATTGCGTGTAATGCAAGCCAAGTCAGGGTTGCGTGTAGTGCAAGACTCCTTTGTTGTTGCGTATAGAAAAATACAATCATATTTCATTTATACATTTAATATATATATATACACTCAATATTGCGTAGAATAACAACTATCAATCAAACATGAAATTTTGTGTAACACGATCCAAGAATAGTGTTGTGTATACTGCAAGCTAATAAGATGTTGCATATAGCACAAGATAGTCTTGGGGCAGCGTACAACAAAAGATTTGAATGAAATAAAAAATAATTTATCTCCTAAAATCTTGGGGTGTTACATTCTACCCCCCTTAAAATTAATTTCTCCCTTGAAATTTGTCGGGGTTATAAATGGTTTAATACTTGAGAGTTTCTTTCATAGAAACCCACATCATAAAAAGGAATACTAAAACTTAATTTTAAAATGGAATGTTAGAAACAAAATGGATACCCAAAGTAACTCATCACATGGGTTTCCACAGACAAGTATATAGGTGAAAATATGGATATGGAAGAGAAATCTAACCGTCAAGTTCTGATGGAGAGTGGTAGAGAACATGGCTATGAAAAAGCCAACAGTCACATAGTCATAAATTTGGGATGATATAAGGTACCATCTAATTCATCATATATGAGGGCACTAGGAAAACATTTTTGGTTTTCAAGATCATTTCCCTAATGTTGAAGAATTTTCAAATTAAAATAAATACTTACTTGATTTTGGTAAAATCTCACTGTTGTTTGTGCCTTGAACAATTTCCACATCATCTCTTAAAGAAATGAAGTTGAATTTGTCTTCCATGAAGTGTTAGCAGATCATGCGATAGAATGATAGTTCATTCCATCTGTCTCAAACATAAGGTTAGAAAAAGTTATATACATAAGTTCATTGTATGGTGAGATTAATCATATATTGTTCCAAAAATGGACTTATACATCATCTATCAAACCGTTTAATAAAATAAAACTAGTTTATACTAACCAGGGGCTTCATATAGGCCAATGGTAGGGGATAAATGCATTTCTCACTTCGGTTGTGGGTTAGATTCCCACAATATTGTCCGACGTGATGGGTTGTCGCTCGTCCAGGAGGTTGTCATTTTTTCTAAAACTACACTATTATAACATTCCACAAATAATATCGAAAAAAGGTTTTATCCTTAAACAATATTAACTTATGTCTAATATAATCAATTCCAATCATTAGGCTTATCCAAAATACTTCTGTCCAAGCTCATAGTATAAAGAAAACAATTACTAGAAATGTCATCTATCGAGCATGTTAATACCATCATTTATCCCCCATATATCATACGATATATCTTTTTGGTCATATTCCAAACATGTGAATACCTTAATCATGTATTATCTTGAAAAATGAATACCCATTGAACCTTAGTGAAAACATGAATGTTGTCAAAAGTTAACTTTTTCCACATACCAAAATCCCAAAATTTCTATATACTCATACCATGATATAACTTTGTCCTTATATCAGTCATGAGCTCATTAATACTATCAAACATATTATTTTCCCATTATCCATTAATTATTCACATATCATCTTCTTTTCCAAAATTATCTGAATAACCTTTCATGGTTACTCATATAATTCAACATATACTTCCAAAAACGTATGGCAAAACAATAGTGTAACAACCATTAGATGTCTCTTTATTCCATAGTATAATGAGATTTATTATACAACATTACTCTTAATAAACATATAATCATTCCACTACCTTCCTAAACCATTGACCGATCTTGAACAATTGTTTCATCTCACAGATCATTTGTAGTCTCTTCATCATCATTAACATAAATACAAACCATACGACTATGCTGATTCTCTTCATGAGACTTTCCCTTAGGGCATTGTTTTGTATAATTCCCGTAAATTCTACATTTAAAACATTTAACCATTGTTGATGTCTTAGAAATACCATTATCCTTGTCCATGGTGGTAAATGAACCTTTTCCTTTACAATTACTGGCTTTTGTGTACACCCAAAGCATCTTCCAGTTCCTTTGAAACATTCTCCTTGATGCCTCTTACCACATGATTTACATGATGGAAATTGAACTTTCTTTCCTCTATGATCATCATGAAACTCCATAGTTCTCTTATTGGCTGAGTCGGGAAACTTACCAAAGTTGAGATTATTGAACATATTATGAGATTACTGATTAGGCATAACAATGATTTTTGGACTTCCAATTCCCATTTCATTTGTTTTCTAATGAATAATATCATTCCATTTTCCATCATATCCCCCATTATCGCGAATCTTCATATTTCCATCCATTTTCTAAAACCCAGAAATAATAGTGGGAGACATAAAAATTATACTAGGAAAACAACATAATTAAGGGGAGTACTTTCAATCTCTAACATATTAGGTTTAATCCTAGGTTATTCATGACCGTTATCATAATTCTAGGATTTTAACCTATAATTATACATAACTATAGGAACATCCCTATACATACAATAGAAATAACTCTAGGTATCTCAATAAAGTTTTCCTATCCTAGTTTCCAAAGGTTAACTAAACCTTTCCTCTGATACCAACTGTAGAGACCCCAAACATGACAACATGGACATTACATTACTTTTTTGGGATACTTAATACATAAAAACCAACACTCAAAGATCGTAATAGTTTAGTGTCTTTGGAAACTCGGAACATATTCTTCTAATCATGGTGAAAGATCTTCAATATATCCCATAATGATCTTCCGCTTTTGTTTTCTTACCTAAACACTTTTTTATATTATAGGGATAAGAAAGTATATAAAGGGTGAGCTAAAATGCTCAGTAAGGGTAAGCATGAAGAAAATACAACAAACCAGAAACATTTGAACTTAAAAACATGAACATAATGTTTAAACATCAAAATCTTGAGCAATGACATAAAGCATGGAAATACATAAGGAATAGATCATAATGGTACATAAATCATGATAAAATAAAATGGGAATAAAACATTTAATTCTGGAAAACCATTAAGCACATGATATGATTTCAATAGTAGCCAAGGCATTGCTGCCAAGACCATCTTAGTGGACAAATTCCCATTCTGAATCGAGTTCACTCCTCGTTCCAGTCCTGTATCACAGAACCGTATTATCTTGACATTCCAGCCATGTCTATCTCATGAGATATAAATCTTTACCCGATGCATTGTAGGGAGATATATGTCCCACCCATCTCATAATGAAATCATTCTTACATGTTCCACAATATAAACATAAATCATTCATCATAACCCCAAGAATAAAATGGGGTTCATAAACATCATCCCATCATAACATAATCCATATAAAACAAATGGATATAATTTCATCATAAGAAAAGTGAAACCATTTAAATCATAGAGACATTATACATTAAACATAATCATACTAAATAATGTCATCTTAGATGGAAAATAGTTTTGACAAAACACATGAAATGAATTCTTGATCAAAATATCATTTCTTCATTAAAATCATTTTCTTTTCAAACAATTCCCTGCAATTTTAAAATAAAATGATTTTTTTGAAAATAATCATGAAATCATGTGGAGTAAGCTTCATGAAAATAAGGCTTTATGAAACCGTAAAAATCTTTTCTTGCCGTATAAGTTAAAAAACATTCTTCTCGTACATTTGTCGAAAAAGTCAAAAAATACCTCGTATGGTAAAAAAAGAAAGATTCCTTACATACCATGTATTAAAAGTCAAAAATGGGTAAAAAGGACTCTAAACAAACATGAAACCATTTTTATAAAATAGGGATATGGATGACAAATATAACCCCAGTAAATACTTACGAATAAACAATCTTGGATAAAAATGAGATTGGATAAGTTATCCCTTACCTTATGTCCGATATTCTTAGTATGTATCCAAACCTCCTGTATAATGATTTAAATAATGTCATTTACTTATTAAATAATTATATTCGTTGTTATGATATCATATATGGTTCACTTATGACATTATATAACCCGTTCTTTTGTAAAATCATGTTAAAGTAGCGTTTTGTGTAAAATTGTTTCATTTATCATAGGTGTTTGGACTTATTGTTCTGAATATTATTATTACTTATATCATGATTTACTTACTTCAATAATGTAAAACATGATTTATATATAATATATATTCATAATATACATATATATAATAGATCGATAAATGGAAAGAAATACACTGTTCATGGAGACGGTAGGTCGTACGTACGCATGAACGTTGTTTTTGTTTCCTTATTAAATTTAATGGAAGTAAGTAGATAATATAAAAATAATTCTAGTATCATTAATATGTCATGAATTTCATGATAATTTAATTTATATACTTTATAATCATTCTTGAATGGTTATCATGGGGAATGAATCTCATCGCGTCGTGGAGACGGTAATCCGTACGTACGCACGAGCGATGATATCATTCCTATAAATATTGAATGGAATTAGATTGGATTATATAATATCTTAGAATTAATATTATTTTTTAATAACCATATATATAGTTATTCTTTACTCCATTATACCCATCCAAGTAAGGTGGTGGTGGAAAAACAGATTACACCACAGCGTGGAGACGGTATTCCGTACATACGCACGTACGGTGACTTCATTTTCTGTAGGATGTATATAAGGTGAAATGGGGTTTTTTCATATTTATAATAACTTATCAGTATATTAGTGATACTGATGTTATTACTTTATAATGAAACAACTAAAGAAGAAAAAGTTGAAGAAGAAATAAATTTGAAAGAATCGGTAGAAGAGATTACCTCTTCTTCGACTCGCCTCCTCTTATCCTCCTCTTAGGGCACTAAATTTGGTCTTTGAAGAATTATAGGACCTCTAGAAGGTTTTTATGGAATTTTAGAAGTGAAATTATCAGGGTTTTTCCAATATTGAGTGCTCAAATTTGGTTGAAGAGGAGAGGGAGGAGGTTCCCTTTTATAAGGAAGGAGAGGGGCACCTTTGGAAACCTCAAAAATATTAATTTATAATAAATTTAAACCCCACATAAAAACTTCAAAAATGACTCAAGTCCAAATATTATATGAGATAGGTTTGTAATATCATCCACCAATAATATTTATACATGTTTGGAATTTATTATAAACATTATCAAATTGATTTATTCTTATTTATTCTATTTAATTTTATGTGTGGTAATAAGATTCTAAATTTTAAATTGTTATAAATAATTACTTATGTGTTTTTAATTTTCCATAATTAGAACATTTATGAAATTTTAGACCATATAAATTTTAATTTTTAATTTTTAAATATTTTTGTGATTTTTAAACAATTTTATATTATGTTATTTTTATAAAATAACAATAGTGTCAATTTTGACACTATTCATTTATTTGAATTTAAAAAAATTCCACATAGAATATATATTCGAAATAAAAGATTTAATAGATTAATAAAATGTCATATTAGTCTATAAAATTAGTGGATCACATTAAATTGTTCATATAATATTTATTTTAATATTTTTAAAACCATTTATTTGATATTTCAATCAATAAAATAATTTCAACATCACTATTGTGTCACCATTTATGATAATTATTTTATCCCTAAAAATTATAAATAAATTCACATGATGTATATATCTTTATTTTATTTCTTTAGAATATTAATTTTCTATGTTTCATAAATTTTATCACTAAATTAAAATTTTTATACTTATAAGCTTTAAGAGAGTGACATGTTGTCACTTTCTTTGGTTTTAATAATAATTAAATTATTTTAATTGTAAAAAGTCCATAAATTGAATCTATTCCTACCCTTAGGTTATATGGGTCGACTTTTTGTCATCCAATAGTATTTTTTTAGGTGATAGGGTAATTTTATAATCTAATTTTTACTCTTAATTATCCTATTTACCTTTAACGTTAGTAAATAAAAATTACCATAGTTACTATTCATAATATGAAAAAAATAAAAGTAACCTATTAAAATAATTTGGACCCACTGAATTAAAATATGGAATCCATTTTTCAATATTCAAATCACATAAGTTGCAGTAATTAATTTAACATTATTCCAGTTTTTAAGAAAACATGTTTTAAAAGTTAAAACATTGCCAAAGATTGAAATGTTTTTACTTATGAATTTAGTGTAAAATTAATGATAATGACTTAAATTATATTAAATGGTAATTATATATATTATATTTATACTTTAAAACCATTCAATATTATAATTTATCTATATAAATTATCTCGATGGGAAAAGTTGTTTTTAATTAAAATTTCGCGTATTTTTACTATTCATCAAAATAAGAAACTTATCTGAAAAATATCGAAAATGTATCCAAAGTAAATTTTTATATCCTGATACAAAAGAAGAATTTTATTTTTTCAAATTGAACTTATAAACATTTAAAAACTAAATTTAATGTGGGTGCGCCATCAAAAGGCGGAAAAACTTTAATTTTTGAAAAATGTATATTTTACTCGAAAAATTTATTTTGTTTTCATACCATGTCCAATAAAATGTGTAAGATTAATTACAATGTTATAAAATTAAAAATGTAGATTCTAATATTAATAATGGCTAGTTTATAATAATATTATAACAATATATCATCATTTAGTGAAACCCGGTATTGTGTACAACACACACTATCGAGGAAGGTCGTGATTGCATGTAATGAAAGGCAAGTCAGGGTTACGTGCAGTGAAAGACTCATTTGTTGTTGTGTATAACAAAATACAACCATATTTCATTTTTAAATAGAATATATATATATACATACACTCAATGTTTTGTAGAATAAAAACTTTCAAACAAACTTGAAATTGTGTGTAACATGATACAAGAATAGTGTTGCGTATACTGCAAGCTAATACAGTGATGCATATTGCGCAAGATAATCTTTGTGTAGCATAAAACAAAATATTTGAAAGAAATTAAAAAGAATATATCTTACAAAATCTCGGGGTGTTACAATCCAACAATTTAGTAGCTCTGAAAGATATGTGTGACAACCCATTTCCTTAATAAAATGTTATTTTTGATTTATTACATAAATACACACACTATAATATTCTTAAAGATCATGAGACCTTTTGTATTTTCATAATTAGATACATAAATCAATTACAATATATAAGGATAAAATGAAATAATTTTAATACTCCTCAACACGCCTTCAAAATAAATTGATCTTGAAATATTGCATGAGATAACCTGGAGAAATATACAGGAAAATGGTGACTTGTGAATCTCTATAAGGGAATAATAAAAAATATCATATGTTAAAATAAGTATAAGTGAGTAAAGGGAAATTAACTGAGGACATAGAAATGTGATAGTCATAATCATCAGCATTTAAGCATGTTATAATATGATAACATCAAGGAAATATATATGTAATGTGGAAAAAACATAAAATAGGACATCATAAGAACAATTAAAGGATAGATACTCTGAAATGAAAACATAGTCTGCTTAAAATTACTAAAAATACACCATATGTGTCATATTATGAGCAAAAAAAAATTCAAATTCCTTTTATAGTAATATAATCCACAGACCACCCATCAAATTCATATCATATACAAGAAATTCTGTTCCAAATAAATCTTATAACATAATAATGAATTTATTTAATTATAATATCAAGATTAAAGATTTTTTTAACATAAGTTTAATAAACAAATTAATGAAGTATATTCCTATCTATGTGATTAAAATAGAGTTTTATTGGTATTGGGAATTCACTAGAGAAATGTTGGGAAAAAGAAAATAACTTTTTTATAATTTTTGAAGTATAAAATATGTACATATGTTTTCATATAAAGGTTTAATGAGAGTTAAAGGTTTCCTATAGTTAATTAATCATCTATAGGAAAAAATAGAATATGTTATAAACAAAATTAATACATGGAAATTAGAAATATGTATGATTAGTACAAAAAAAATACTCTAAATAAAAAGGATGAGTAAGGGATCCCTTACCATGAGTGGGAACATCAAAAAGCATGATAGGAGATTCTTAAGAGTAGTAAAAAATTTATAGAGGTCTTTAGATAGGGATAGGGAGATTAAATAATTGATTAATTTCTTTTTAGTGAAGCAGGGTAAGAGTATTAGAAGTTTTCTATTGAAAATTGAGGATGATTCTTTATTATGTACTAAACTATGGTTTTTGACTATATATGATGAAATGATCAAAATAAAAAACCATCCCTTGGTTTTTTCTAAGGTTTCTATAAAATATTATTGGTTTTATATATTTTATATGTCCATGTATAGCTCATATTAAAATAATACCAATGATGATGTGGATGTTAGTCATGTTCGAAACAATTGATTTTAAAAACATAAAAATAAGTATTCATTTTGGATGATTCATTAATGGATTATAAAATTAATAAAATACCATTAAAAATAAATTATTTTAATTTTGTAACATATAATTTGTTTTTTATACTCTTTAAATCATTGATTACATCAACTTTAGGCAAGAATGATGGCATAATATAGATAGCATATTTATAATGTATTTAATTTTAATCCCAAAAAGTTTCATTCTCACAAAATTATGAAAATTTAACCATTGGATAATTTAGACATCAAGATTTCAGAATTAGACATTTTTTTTATCAATATAATTTTTTAAAAAATTAATTTTCAATTTTAAAACAAAAAATTTATATTTTCTAGAAAATACTTTTTTATGGTATTAATAACATTCTGAACCATATAAAAATTACATTGGAGTTATTTAAATTATATTATCAATTATATTTGCATAATTATTATTTTTTAGTAATATTTTTATAAAATAACTTTTATTTGAAAAACTAATTATTTTATCAAAATTGTATCTTAATTGAAATGATATAATTATCAAAAATACTAATTTTACTTTTTACATCTAAATATACTTTTCATTGAACTAATTTTATTATAATTGATATAGTGATTATAAATTGGGATATATTTAATAATTATTTCAATAAATTAATATATAATAAAAATATATTTTTAGGGTCTGTATACATTAGCCATTATTATACCCACAGGCACCCTAAGGGTAAGGTTTGTGATGGGGGATCTTTCTTACAGAGGTTCAATAAACATGGTTTGGGATATTATCATGACAAAATAGAAAATATACTATAAATATTTTTTATATGATTTATTAATTCAATATTATCTCTATATTAGTAAAGGGAAAATAACATTGAATCCAACTCCCTCAGAATATCTAAAAAATCTGATTCATAGTGTCCAATCTAACTAGCTGAAGCCATCAATTATTTCTTTTACATCAATTGGACTCTATAGTAAACCTTAATATACAAATATTAATGAAAAATATAAAAATAATATTTTATCTACATTAAATATTCTTAATGGTCTTATAAATATGAAAAGATTCATTTTATAATGCTAAAAAATAACCAATTTAGTGTCTCTATTTTCAATAAAAACATTAATACATATGAAATATATTCCATAAAAAATTACATTTTTAAATGTTTGGTTAATTTCATTTTTCCGCCAATCTCAAATATCACTATCAAAATTTAATTTCATACACAATAACATTTTATGGTACTTTTTTCATCACTTATTATAGTTCCCATGTTGATTCCTCAAACTTCTGGTTCTACTACCGTACATTGACCAGGTGGGTTATCTTGTTTCATATAAAAATATCGTAATAATCTGTGATCTTCACCAGCAACACTTCATATGAATTCCCATTCTCTAAGGGTTCCACCTCGTGACTCATTTCAAGTCAAGGGTCTGGTATATACTCCCTCAATAGGGATACAGAGAAACCATCATATACTTGAGAAAGGTTATGTGGGAGTTCTAGTCGACAGGCCACCACTTGAATGTGAATAAGGATCTTAAAATGGACAATTTTATAGGGATGTTCATTCACTTCATCCCAAAATTCATTATTCTTTTCTATGGATATATATTAAAAAAATCTTATCTCTTAACTCAAACTCTACACTACTAGAATAACCACCAATAGCGACCGCCAAAAGCGGTCGCTAAAGGTTTTTAGCGACCGCCTTGCGACCGCTTTTGGCGGTCGCAATTTCTCCGTCTGTAAAAACCAATAGCAACCGCTAATGGCGACCGCTAAAGGTCCTTTAAAAAAAAAACAGGTTTCATGTCCGCGGGATAGTGTGGGTGCGACACCGGACACGCGGGGGCACGAGGGGGAACCAGAGACCTCGAGTGGTCGGCCATGGCGGATCTACGGCGGCAGAGGGAGGGGCGGGTGTGACGGCATGTGAAGGAGGGGTGGCCGGAGGGTGGTAGGGCGATGGCATGTGAGGGAGGGGTGACTGGATGGCGGTGACCGAGGGAGGTAGCGCGACGGCGCGGCGCGACGGCGCGCCGCGATGGCGGGGCGCGACGGCGGGCCGCGATGGCGGGGCACGACGGCGGGGCACCACGGTGGAAATATTGAGGAAGAGAGCAACTATGGGGCGGGAAAAATCCCGCCCATTTATTTCCGTATTAGCGACCGCCTTTGGCGGTCGCTAATACTTTCAGTAGCGACCGCCAATGGCGGTCGCCCGTACCCAGAGGCGCAGAAGCCAATTTTTGTAGTAGTGTTAGGATCATCAATGACAATCTACACAGCCTTTTTGTAACATTTGTTTATATTTCATATGATATTTAATAGTTTGAAACATCTTGATCATCTATTGGATAATATTAGATACCATAATATTAGTTTTTCCATCACCATCCTTGAAGGTTGGAGTCCAATATCTCTTCTCATATAGAGCCTACTAATGAACCATTTAAATGCTAGAATGAAAAATTATTTTTTATAAGAAAACAATTATGGGAATTTGAGGATATGAAAATCGATTGAAATATATTCTATATGATTTCATAATATCCTATAAAGTTTTTATGTCTCTTTGAGATTTACCATATATTTTAGCGTGATAATTAGTACAAAATATGATCATTGTATACAATTATTTAAGAAGTATTTATATAAACCCCTAGGTAAAACATATTTTCCTATCAAATACAATAGATATTTGTACTCCACAATGTCTAACCAATTCACATATGTATATCATCATGAGTTGGTTATGAGTTAAATATTACTTGATAGAGATGAAATACATTGGATTTGTAAGTTGATCGACTACCAACTAGATGGCGTTATTTCATATTGATTTTCTATGGATTCCTATAATTAAATCTATGGTTATATATACCCATTTCCATAATGGCATGGGAATGGTTGCATAACAATAATAAAATTCCCTCATTCATCCATGAAAAAAAGGAGTAAATGAAGTTATTTAAATACTCAATAACTATCCCTTGAAATCCATTGATCGTCAAATATTCCAAAAGATAACTTGATGATGTACATAAGAATGAGATGACATATAAATTTGAATAATTAAATAGTTATAGAATATAATGAGGTAATGTTGTATAAGTGAGTCAAAAATCATTCTCTGATGACAATGAATAGTGAGAATCATATTCATGAAAATTGAATCATGTGTAAGATGATAACATCCAGGATATATACAGATTTTTTAAACAACATAAAACATTTTATCATAATAATAGGTCAAGGATAAATGATAATAACTCATGAAATTGTGTTCTTAGGGTTACCTCTAATGCATTGGATAGTTATATAAATTTGGTCATGCCATTACACTCATGTCATATACATGCATTTGCCTTCCGAAAAGATCAAGAAACATAATAACATATTTCATAACTTTTAATTAAATCATTAAGGAGTGTGAGAAAAATGCATTGAATTCCCCAATAAATCGGGTATATATCCATCTAGGTGAACCCCATTGAGTGTAAATGCATATGGGTTTTCATTAAAAACATGTATGGAATGGAAAAATAGTTGATAATTTCAATAGAATAATGTATGTATATAATGATTCATATAAATGTTTAATAATTGATAAAGGTAATATAAAATTTACAGTAAATCATGAATATACTAAAAGGTATTTCATAATGATATCTTCAAAATATGTTGGTAACATATAGGTAAGGATTTAAATCGGAATATTGAGTGGAATTTCATGTTTAGTGTGTTTTGAATGAAGTGGAGTTGGAGTATTTATGGGTATTCATAGAAAAAGTGAGGGGAATTCATTAAATTTTTTATTTTTTTAATCTATATTATATAATAATCAGAACCAAAAACATTCCATTGGGTTTTTACATGTTTTCTTTCAAAGAGGATTTTTTATAAATATTTTTATGGCTATGAAGTAAAAGGTATTAAAAGAAAACTATTGGTGATGTATAAGGGAGTAATGTTAAAAATATAATCATTTTAAAACATTAAAATATTTTATAGGATTTTGAGGATTCATTAAAGGATTATAAAAATAATAAAATAATATAAAATCATTTTATAAAGGTAAAAGATAATTTTTTTCAAGGAATCCCTTTAAATAATTTTTTTACATCACTTTTGGGTTATTATGATGTAAAAATATAAACTATGTATTTATACTGTATATAATTTTTACCCAAAAAAATCCAACAACATAGAAATTATAATTAAGTATTTTTTGGAATATTTTTTTGTGCTAATTTCAAAAAAAAATCATTTAGTTAGGAAAATAATTTTTTAAAAAATGATAATTTTTTAAATTAAAATGATTATATACTGGAAAACAGTAGTTATTATGATATGAACGACTTTATAAACCATATAAAAATACATTAGTCTAATTTAAATTATGTGATAATTTATATTTATGTAAAAATTTTATATTAAAATGAATTTATTAAATTATAATAAAAAATGATTTTATCAAAAGTGTGTCTTGATTGAAACTATATATTTAACAAAAACACAATTTCAATTTCATTATGTCAAAATCTAGTTTTTATCAAACTCTTTATATAATCATATAAAAAATAAAAATAAAAAGGGGTAACAGTTATCCTTATTTTATTAGACTAAAATATACAAATTTAATTTACCCATGTATTGATATATACCTATATATTATACTAGAGTATGCCCTAGGGGTAAAGTGTGTAATGTTGGTTCTTTTTTGTGGTTTTTATGAGAACATGATTTGGGGTGTTAACTAGATAATATTGATCTTCTCCAATAAATGTTTTCACTAGAGATTTAGAAGTTAAATCTCATATTGAGCTTAGTTAAGGGAAAAACCAAGTGATGTCATATCCCTTCGAAGCTCTAATAAATGGGATTGATTGGGTACGATCCTACTTGTTGAGGAATCACTTCATCCATCTCTATCAAAATGACTATATCATAACCATTAATATTAAAATATTATTTAATTGAAAAGTCACTTCATTTTATATTATTAGAGTAATATATTATTAAAACACTCAGGTATTTCTATATAATGTTTCATTTCCTTCTTTGTATGGGTGCATATTAGGACACCATAGGATGTGGAGTATTTTTGGGGGAAAAGGATATAAATTTAAGGGAATTATGTGTGTTTAAATTAATGGAGTCCTATAAAAATTTGTTAAATTCATTACAAGGTTCTTTCCATGTTTGGAGAAATGTGGAGATTTTTTTGTGTTTTTAGGTGACTGTTGAATTTTTTAAGACTATAGGTGAAATACTTTTCTATTTTGTTTATACATTATGAAATGTGTTTAAAGTCCATTTAAAATATTCATGACATGTAATTGATTCCAGGTGGACATCGAGAACTACTACATGGTGTGGTAAATACATGCTACGAATGTATTACATGATGTGTAAGGGTAATATCAGGATTTGTAACTGAATGTAATGGAATTTTTTGTGTATTTGGGGTTTGTGGATTACATTAAATGAAAAGGGATTAAAATCCATGTAATATAAATGATTTATATTTTTATAGTGAAACGAAGTTGTTATAATTTTCATTCAATGGAAGGCCACATGCCACCCATCCTCTGATCTCTCCCAGGAGATTTTGGGGAAATCTTCTATATCCATGATTCTATTCATGGTGATTGATCTTAAAGGTTGTTGTGTGGAATATATATAAGTAAGTGGTATTCCTATTTCTACATATTATTTGATTGAGGAAATTTCTTTCCATTTTATTCAAATATTATTTTATATGTGGTATTGATTATTGTTATTATTTTCCAAATCCTTCATTTGTTATTCCTCCAAAGGCTGACCCTTGGGTCGGTTGTGGTGTGGAATACTATTTTCCAAATGTATGTTTTTATTGTATTATTTGTTGGACATTTTTATTTTCAAATTAACTCTTGTATTTGATGATTAATTATAAGGCCTTCATTGATGTGTTTACATTCTTTTGTATTATTGTATCCCTTACATGAATATGAGACTTGAGTATGAGGTATATAGTTCTTCATCTATCCTATGTTGGATGAAATTACTTACATTGCTAAAGATAGATTGTTTCATAAATGAATCTTCCGGATTTGTCGATCGACTTGGGTGTGTGAAAATGGTGATTTTAGAAAAGATGGTTTTTCCCTGGTTTTGGTAAATGAGAATTTGTTTAAAAATTATTTTGTAATGGATTTCTAAAATTTTATTAAAAGAATTTTTTTGAAAAAGTGGTTTGTGAAATGTAGCGCATTTGGATAATTAAGTACATAGGTGGAAGGTGTCTCTTAGATTAATTGTCTATATATTATTATTGGGTTCACTCATGGGGTGTTCCTCTATTCTATTGGCTTATTTTTTTAGGGAATTGTTATTGACATTGTTGGGAGATTTAGTAATTATGTGTTTCTCTACTCCTTTTGCATGTCTGCTAAGGATAATAGTGCACACTAGTCATTGATTATGGAATGAGTATAATATTATCATATACTATGGTGATCCTTAGTGTGATTATACCTATGATTTGTATATATTTCATTGGATATGATTTCTGATACATGATATTCTTATATATGATTTTACTACTAGATGTATATGAGATTATTTAAAATTGTTTTACATGGATTTTTTTAAAATGTGGAAAATGGGGGATTTAAAATTTTTCGGATTTTTTAATATAAAAATTGTTAATCTTTATACAATTAGATTTTTTATTTAATTATTAGAATTATTTAGATTGTTATATAGATAAATTTTAATGAACACCTAAGTGGGATCCTGCTGAGACTACATAGCTGAAAACCTACACACCCTTTCTGTAATGTGTGTTACATTGTATGTATTTTAATTCGGGGAAATGAAAAAAATCCCCACTATGAGGAGGTTAGGTTTCTATAAGTTATTTTTAGGTGTCTAGTAATGAAATGTTGGGGTTTTCCCAATATATAACATGGGTAGTGACTTTTTTTTATTTTGTAGTTATTTCATATTAGAATTTTTCTTAGGGTTGTCATAAATATATTTTACATACACCATTTCTTCTAGGTCCTTATTATTATGATATATATATATATATACTAGTTTTTCTTTCAATTATATTAGTATATAAATTTCATGTTTCAAGATTTTTTGGGGAGAAATTGTTTCCTCATGATGTTGGTGATTCCCATTTTCCATTTTTCAGCCCATGGGTATTAGGAAAATCCTTTAGATATATAAAATTTTAGGTAATATACATGTTAAAGAGGGTAAATAGGTTGGGGTGATCACAATTTTGTATCAATGATGTCATGTCATCTATATTCGTTTTCTGTGGAATTTGATTAGAGTAAAGATAAGATTTTTAAAACATGATATGTAGGTTGCAAGGAGTTCATGATCAGCTCTTGTTGTGATTATACTCATGTTATATTGGGATTCGTGGATTTGTATCTCTTTTTTTGATTTCTTGATCATAATATATGTTTTTTATTAGGGGTTCTTGGTTTGAACTATGATTATTATTTTTAATAATTTCTTATGTTTCACTGTGTCGTGGTATACCTCCAAGATGTCTTCAATGGGTTCATTAAGACGGTGAATTGGATTCTCCTCAAGGGAGTTTTCCAGTGGATCAAAATTTTATTGATGTTATCATGTACAAAGTTCGTGTTTTAAATTATATTATACAATATGTATGTAATATAGTTTCTTAGGTACATCCATGAGATATAGAGAAAAGTGATCGATCATGGGATTTCATACATTAGATGCCATCATACATTAAGGGTATTAAAGGAATCTAATAATCAGAGGACTGACTAGAAACGATCGATCAAATATATGACTTCCATGATACACATGAAAATATCCACATAAAATATGAATCATTCAGATTTGATATTCCCATCATATGATGTGGGATTCTATGGTACATGCATACATGCATGCGTCTTGGACTGGAAGAGTTTCAATATACTCTTATTCCAATAGTTTTTTCTAGATTCATCAATGATGGGAAGTATCCAGATTTCCTCTTACAAAAAAGAGAGAGCCTTCGACATAAGTGCACACTAATCAGTTTGTGGGGATAGTTTCTTTTTCTCCAATGATGTGAAAGAACGGCCAACTGAATGATCATAAGTACCAATTAGTTTTGTGATCGGATATCATATCCCATGTGTTTATAAAGAAAATTTCTACTGATGTGGAAACAATTATGATAAAAAAAATGGTTGAGTGGGATATTAAATTTCATGTTGGTTATCCTTCCCCTTCTATTCCATAGTGGTAGATTCAATGGGACATAAGGGAAAATTATGAAGTGGAAAGATCATCACAACAGTGGTGGGGTGATTCTAAGTGTCATCCCTCCTCATAACCTATAACAATAGGTAGTAGTGCATCCCATACTTGAAATTGGTGTGTAAATATCAGTTACAACCTAAATTCATGTCCTAGAACTATGAAGATTTTTAAAAGTTTTGGAAATTGTTGTTATTTTCATCATTTATGTGAGGATGTTTTTATGCCTCATTTTGGTTATATATTGACAGCTTAAGAAGTTACTACAACATAGTAAGATGATTCAAATAATATAATACTCCATACATAGGCATTAGGAGTAAAACACCTTCACACAATATATGTGTATTTGGTTTATGTAGATGTGAGTCCAACAACAATTAGAGGTACTATATTAATTTCATCATTAGTGGAGATTTTTGTATTTGATTCTATTTCTTCCCACTAATTTATATCTAGATATTTTATTTATATCATTTACCTTCCAATGCAACTCATGATCTTTTTTATGGTGTTATAGACTCCTCTTAGGGAGAGATAATACTTGGTGTTTTGGTTCACTTCTTGTTCTCTATCGATAGATACTAATAATTTAATATTGGATTTTTTTGTTCTTCATTGGGGATCTATTTACCATCTTCACTATGATGGATATGATTACTTATCATCATAAAGAGGTTGATTTTTTATAATTATTTTTTTTCGTTTATTTTGGAATATAGGTGCTCTCATGTATTTAAGGGAGAGTGGGATATGAGGTCCTTTCTTGTAAGACCATCTTTCCTGGATAATAGGATTTGATTGTCTTAAATAGTAGTTGATCATGATGAAATATTTTATTTTATCGATACATTCTCTGTTTTTTGGTATTTTTTGTATATTTCCATGATAATTTCCCTAGTATTCCACCAGATTGGTAGGTAGATTTTATGATTCATCAAGTTCCAAGTACACATTAAATTATTATAAAATATAATATCATGGTACCATGAGAGCAGATGGAGATCAATATTCGTTCAGGTGATCTAATATGGAATTGTATTTTCTCCCTACAATTTCATCTTGGGAAGACTATATTTTCATTTCCATGAAAGAAATTGGGTCACTCCAATTGTGTGTAAACCATCAGAATCTGAAACATGTAATGGTTAAGAAAAATTATCCTTTTACACATGTGTAGGGACAATTTTATTAGTTAAAGGATGGAAGATGTTTTTCAAAGATTGATATATGGTTGGATTATAATCATATCATTTTTCAGGATTCTCCTGTATTGAAGACATTTTTTAGGAGTATGTATTGAGATTATGAATATATTCGGGTGTTTTTTTGTCTCTATAATGCTCCAACAATTTTTATGGATTTTATGAATTAGATGTTACATAAATATCTCATCCAATTGGTGGATCCGTATGAAGATGGTATTTTTTGTTCATTAGAGATCTGATCGTGAGCACAAGCACCATTTCATATTGTTTCTGAAAAGTCACAATATTTATTGAATTAATCAAAATAAAAATCTTTGATCCAAGAAGTATTTTTTAGTGGGATACTGATTTGTAAGAATAGATTTTATGTCATCCTGATAAGTTCATGGTTGTCTTACCATGGGAAGAACCACATCATTTTTTTGAGATTCAGATCATTTATAGGTTTTCTATAGATTATCAATGGTTCATTATCAATTTCAAAATTATGGGATAACCTTTTAATTATACTAAAATGAATTGGGTTAAATTAATATAGGATGCAGTGTTTCAGTATCCTTCCAAAGGGACGATATGACTTCTAGAATTTTATCTTATTCTAATATAACCTGAGATCAGTAAGGGGTTTTTAGTTAACTATGATCCTCATGGAATTAATTTTGGCCGCATTATAATGAAGGATGACCTTGTTATACCATATGTCTCTCATCAACTTGAAATACTTGAAAATAATTACCCCAATTGTTATTTAGAGGATGAAAAAACTTTTTCATGCACATAAATATAGGTTATTTTATATTAATGGTGAGAGGTTCATGAAATTTTCTAGACATAATATTATGAGATAAATCATTTACCATAAATAATTAAATAATAGACGGAGGTGGTGGGAGGAATTCTATAAGATGTTTGAATTCAACATCGCCTATACCCCATAATGGGGGAATTTCATTGAAGATGCTCCCAGTAAGAAAGATCCATCATGTGTTGTTTTGGAATCAATGGAATATTGGAACCATATAAATATGTACACTTGGTTTCACATGGATTATCATGACGATGATTCCAATATGGTTTGGGATCATGTTCATTTATCATCATCTCTCTTTGTGTCTATTCTACAGGTTCAGTAGTAGGATGGCGAGTTCATAAGAATTAGAGAAACCATATATGGTAGGTAGACCATTTCTAGTTATTATATATATTCATATGTTATTCTACATTTTGGGAATAATTTTTTCATCCAAGAATTTGTGAGGACCTTATTTTTATTTTATTACCGTGTTTCATAATGGGAGATTCATCTAAAAACTATAATGATGTATTATGACATGAGATTATGATTCTAGTGGCCATGTGTGAAGCATGAAATTATAGATTATGTGTCACACTGTTACACATTCTAGTGATAAAGTAAGAACATCCATAAAACTTAATGTTTTCACCAACCTCTTTAAGTTTTTGTTTAGAAATGAGAGGAGTTTCCACATAATCATTTGGCGGAATTTTCTCTATTCCATGAGTGATCATTTAAAAACTTCAACTCGCATAGTTTTAAACATGGACATCACAATTAATGAATATTTGTGGAAGTTGTATGTGCAAGAGATCATTGGGTTACATGGGGTACTTACTACCATTGATTCATATAGGGATCGTAGGATTAATTGGATGTTCTTTGGGGATCCCCAAAAGTTGATGGGGCTCAGGTCAGTAAGAGTACAAATTACCATCAAAAGATGGAAAAACTAATATAGAATTATATTTATATCCTTGAGGATATGATCCAAACCCCCATATTGTATTTTTTAGGATCATTGGAAAATAATCTGGGATTCATTGTATTTTCTTATAAGAATAGTTTTCAGGTGCTCATCATAATTTCTCCCTTTGAGGATTTTTATGGTCACCCATGTAGATCAACTCTATAAAGGATAGAGTTTAGATAGGAATCTTTGGTTGGACTGACTCTTGTTCAAGAGGTGAAATAAAATATTTATAATATAATTTAGTGTCTGGTTATAGTTAATTTTTGATTGAAATATTTAACAGATTGGTGTTATCATCCTTTAGAGTTTTCTTTAGGTGACCCATTTTTATTGAATGTTTCTCATAGTTTGAGTTAAAATTAGCATGTAAAATTGATAATGTTGGCCTCATGATATGTTGTACCCTATTATACTACTGAACGACTTGGGATGGTTGCTTATTGTTTATAATTAGTGGTTCATTAATTATATATTCATGAAGTTTTACTAATATTATATATTATGAAATACTATTCTGATCCCTGTCACATTTTGAGTTGGGAAGATATTGAGTTACAACCTGAAGTTTATGGTATGGAAAATATAATAGGGATATTTTTCTCTCATGAATAATTATTTCATGGGAAGTTTATTTTGATGATTCGGGTGTTTTGGAGACACAGATAAGATTTACAAGATACATGTAGATATGATTCATTTATGAGGGTTCAATGGCCTCATATATTTTCAAGAAATTATTCTTCCTTGTGACATCCATTGTATGTAAAGTATTATAGTTCGGATTTTTTATCTTACCATTTTCACTTTGAGGTATTTATCTGCTAAATATTCATTTCACTCTTAATTTGGGTGTGTGCTGGGACTCAAATTAATGTAGATCATTTACATGGGGAAATTAACTAATGTATGTGGAGTTTTTTTATATTTAATTATTGGAGTTTGCTAATAAATATTTGAAGTATTTGTGTGGTTATTCATAATATTATATAAATCTGGATTCAGTTTGGGGTTTTCAGGGGAATTAGGGATATTTTATGTCTATTAGGGAAATTCATGTTGTGTAATGTTCACACATCCTGAAATGGTTTTAAAAACCATGTAAAAAATTCATTTCATGCATTGGGTTTTGGGAGGACATCCTGAACCAGTATAAATCATCAATATTAGACGTTGTGTCATGATAATAGTGTGATTTCTAACACAAGGAGATGGGTTTTTTAGTGAATTTGGGTTTCAGGTATTACATGATGTGAAATGGGATTGCAATTATTTTGATACTCATGGGTTGTATTTTAATAGTGTTTCACAACTGATATGTTTTTTATTCAGCCATAAGATTCATATGTATTGACCTGTAGGCCTTCCAAGGATATTTTGGGGACCTTAAATCCTTCCATATTTCTTTTTTTATTGATAATTAGGTTTTTTTTTGTTTCTCTATGGGTATCTGATAGTAATGTTTCTTCATCGAACATGATCACATAATTTTTAGTTAATTTTTTATATGTTGATATATAGTGATAAATATTCTTAATAATTTCAAGATCCTTCATTTGATATTCCTATAGAAGTTGTCCCTATTATTTTTTGTGGTATGTGCGATTTTTAATGTATGTGTTTCTTGAATTATCTAGAGATTATATTGATTTATACAACAATACTGATAATAAAGGATTGATTCAAGAGACATTGTATTGTTATTGTGTTCTTCCATGTTAGTGGATCCCATTCCGGGCATCTACCGCATGAGTTTGATGATGGTGGTTCATTCTTTATCTTATTTTGGATGATATCTATGGATCTAGTTTTGATAAATTAGTTTATAAATAAAATGGAATGATTTAATGATTGATATGTGCATATGGAAATGATTTTTTGTGAATAGTGGGTTTCTGCATATTTTGGTAAAATAAAAGGTTTTTTTGAAGAATTTTAGTAGGTTTTCTTGAAATGTTTTTCATAGAATGGTTCAAATGATTTTGGTGGAGAGTATAGATTATGACCATCATAATTTTATTTTTAGGTGATTTACTTTTGGGATTTTCCATTGTTCTCTAATATCTTTTTTTAATTGAATTGATAATCACATTATGATGGATTAAACCATGGGTTGTTTCCCTACACCTTAGGCCTATGTTCAATGGACATGAGTGAACAGTAATCATTTATTGTGATTCTATTAGTCTTTTATCATTACCTATAGTGATCATTTTATTGATTATACATATTATTATCTTGTATTAGATTTTATATGATATGTGATACATTATTTTCATTTATCTGGTTTGACTGCTTGATGTATATGAAATGAATTGTTACTGGTTTACCTAATTTATTTTTTAAATTTAGAATAAAAGGAACTAAATGTTTTCCTATCATATAATATAAAAAAATTAAAGTTCATTTCATGTATTAATTTCAATAATTTTAATTATTGCTCATATTTTTTTAAAATGAACTGTTATAGATGACCGGTATGGGATCCTACTAAGAAAATTTATCTCATGCCTCTCACATACATCTGGCTATTCATAGGTATTTTGGGATTTTTTTTGTCTCACCGATACTCTTTACTTCATGATGATTTTGATGTTTACAAAACCCCATATTTGTTTCCCAAAAAAAATTCTGTAATTTTTATAGGAATTTCGTGATATGGGAATGATTCTAAAAACACTATTTTCATCCATATATTATGCTCAAAAACATAAATTTTCATATGTAACCAACACTCTGTTATGATAAAGAGTTTACATTTGTATCTTCATCCGTACATTTGGAAAATGGATATGTGTATAGATAAAAAAGCCTATGTTAGAGTCTAGATTTACTGATTTGAATCCAATATTTGGGAAAATTGAACATATAGTTAATCAGTGATTCTTTTTGGATTTTATGTTAACAAGGATGAACATATTGGAAGGGAACCTACTGATAGGCCAAGGAACCTTATGCAACATAAAGGAACCCTACGCTACATATGGGAACCATATGCTATGTAATGGATCCCTAAGCTACGTAGCTCAGCCCTGGGTTGTGTTATCAACAACGATTTTCTTCAAGTCATGTTTTCAATCCAAGATTACTACAATGGTCATGTAAAAAACTATTATGAATTCAAGGATCATTTTAATTTTTTCAAAAAACAATCTTCTTGGTAGAAAATCACTTCTATTACTAAGGGAATTTATGACTCTCCAAGTTAATTCAAATTTTAATTTCTGCAACCTATTTGGATATAGTTCTGAATTTGGAACACCAAATAAATTCTTTTTTGTACTATATATTCCTTTACCAATTATCTTAAAAACACATGTTAAAAATGATTCACATAGAATACATAATTATTTAAATTATTTTTACATTGCTGTGGAAAATGAAAAACTTTGTTAAAGGGATACATTTTTTATATATACACAGTCTATCTTGTTCTACTATAAGTTTGTAACTATTCTATTCTGTTTATTCTTTTAAATTGATGATCTATATATTATTTATACTGCATCATACTCATTCTCTCTTTAATACTATTATTTATGAATAATAATATCTATCTACTATCAATTGTGTTCTTCTACGATTTTGAAGTTTAACCTGTTTCAAAAAATCAAACTCTTTTGATTTATTTGAGTTTTTACTGATCATACTCAGTTGTGGTGGAGTAATAGCTTCTCGATATAATCTGTGGATAACCAATTCTATTCAATATAACTAGAAGGATTTTCAATTTTTATTGTTTGTATGGAGTCAACTGCATGCACTTAGTTTTTCAATCTTGGTCTAGAGATAAGTGAACCATTCATGTGAAATTTACCGAACTCACTAATAGAGTGATTGGTAGAGTATACTAGAGGATCTTTTTCCCCAAACCTCTATAAAAAACCATCTTATTTTTAACTATTTTCTCGCTACCAATTTCTATATCTAATAATACCACATCATATTTTCATAAATTATAGTGGGTGTCAAAATCCAAAATTTTGAAAGATTTTGAAAAGACACAATTCACCCCCTCTTAAGTATTAATTTGTATATTCCAACCTAAAAATTGGTATCAGAGGTGAGACTTTGGATAAATATATAAATATATAATAATATCAATACAATGATAGAACAGGATGATCCAAGAGAAGGAATGTCAATGGTTTGAGCTCCATACTTCAAATGAGAAAATTATGGGTGTTGGAAATCCAGGATGATTATTTATCTTAAAAATCATGGATTCAATGTTTACTCAAATATCATTACCCTATATAAGATTCATGAGAAATAAGAAATAAGGGATGTTAAAATAGATTATGAGTATGACATGAATTCAAAAGCTGTAAATGCTATTATTTTTGGTCTTGTACCAGATGAGGTCAATCATGTTTCACAATGTTCTACTACATAGGAAATGTAGTAAACTATTATATTTTTTTATGAAGGAATAGATAATGTAAGACATATGAGCTATTCAAAAACAAAAACTTATGTTTGACGCATATAGAATGTTCTATGGAGAAAGCATCACACAAATGAATGGAATGATTACAGACATTATCAACAATATTACAGACTTAGTTGAACACATCACACAATCTTATCAATCCTTAAATGTGATAAGTGTACTAACTTTAAAATATAATGAAATATTTGCTGATATTCGATAATAATCACCTATTAATTATAGGAAAATGAAAGAACTAATTGGGACACTCATGATGTATGAAGTCGAAATACAATATGAATCTATATATTATAATACTCTAATAATGAAAGGAAATACTTCTCTAAATATAATAGCTCAGAAAAATAGAAAAAGAACAATGAAATAATTCAAAGATGAAAGAATTCATATTCATCAGATTTAGAAATTAAATTGGCTAAACAATCCTTGAATTTAAAAATGTTCTACATGAAGAAAATTGGATTTCTAAAATCCTTTAGGAAGGATGATAAAGAACTAAGATAAGTAAAATTTTATGAATTAAATAAATTGGGTTACATCACACATGATTTTCACCAACTAAAAGATGAAATAAAAAGGATATAAAAGAGATATCAGAAAAATATTGATGAAGAGAACAAAGGAAAAATATTATTGAAATCTCTAAAAATTGAATCTAAATACCTCAGTAGGCCTTCAATGTCTGATTTAGAGAAGATGAAATCAAATATAAATGACAACATGTGATTTATGGCCAATTAATAATAATAAAATCTAAAAAATTATTATTTATATTTTCCTGATACTAGTATTTTCACAAATGATAAAATAGTTTCCTATAATTCAATGTTAGAAGAAAAATATGATTCTTTCATAAAGAATAATAAGTATTTAAAATGTAATCATAATGTAGTTTTAGGTGAAAGAGTTACCTTTATTAAACAATATCAAGAGTTGATGGAAAAATTCAATTCATCCACAACATATTGTGTTGATCACGATCAAAAGATCAAATCATCACAAGATAATGTTGAATCTTATAAAATTGATCCTATTTTTCGTAAAAATGGAGAAAATATATTTAATTAAATTCTTGGAAATAATGTCATTAAAATGTAAATATATAGAATAGGAAGAAAGGGTGAGAAATCAAATTTTTATAAAAACAAATTTTAGCCCAATTCTACAAATGCAACCTGTAATCATTTTGGAAAACAATTCCATGTCACTAATAACTATTATTTGAAAAACCTCAAATTATTGGTATTAAAAAAAAATTATTTCTAAAATTTAGGCTGAATAAAATAATATAAAATCCAAGAATTTCTGGATTCCCAGATCATTTCGAGCTAACACTAATGGATCAATGAAAATATGGGTACCAAATGAATCATTTGTTTAAATAATTTTGTTCGTATCATTCCATAGAAAAAAATCCATATGGTATATGGATAGTGGTTTCTCCTAGAATATGAGTGGAGATCCATCCAATTTTTAGACTCTGATACAAATTGATGGAGGTCTTGTCACTTTTGCTGATAGTGCCAACTGAAAAATAATTAGTTCTAGAACTTTTGGAGATCCAAAGACTATCTAAATTAAAATAGAATTTTATGTTCAATAATTAAAGCACAATATGGTAAGTATTTATCATTTTTGTGATGATGGATTTTATTTTTATTTTTCTAAAAAAATTATTATGTGTATAAATATAAGTTACTTAAATTTAGAGCACCTAGAACAGAAAATTTTTATACTCTAGATTTAAATTCATTAAGTAAACAGTTAGTGAATTTTTTAACAACTAGGACAAATTGATCATGGATTTGGCATAAACTACATGGTCAATGTTATATTTATGGTTTAAATAAATTATCAAATAAATAGTTAGATTCTAATTTTCCATGTCTTCAATTTAACAACAGATTCTGTGATGCATGCCAAATTTGCAAGCATCACAAATCATCATTCCAATCTATTAACAAAATTTATACATCAAAACCTATAAATATTATCCATATGGATTTTTCTAGACCCTCATGGATTGAAATATTAGATGTTAAATTATAGGTATATTTTTTAGTAGATGATTGTACTATATTTACTTGGTATTATTTTCTAAAACTCAAATGTGTTGTTTTCTATATTTTTTAATTTTTTTGTAAAATTGTTCACAATGAAAAAATGTTTTAATATAATATTATTAGAAAGTTATCATGGTAGAGAATTTTTATAATCATGAATTCAATTTTTTTACTCAAATCTAGCCATTAAACACACCTTATCTGCTCCAATAACCCGAAAAAAAATATAATTTTTGAATGGATAAATAGAGCTATTCCAGAAATCGCAAGGACGATACTAAATTAATACAGTATTCCTACCTATTTGTGGTAAAAATCTATAAAAATATCCTTATATATAATGAGTATTCTTTTAGTTAGTTCTATTTTCAAAAATAGACCTTATGAACTTTTGTATAACAAAAAACCAAAATTAATTTATTTTATAGTTTTTTTATGAAAGGTGTATATCTTGAATAATATGTAATAACTTGGTATGTTTGACCCAAAATCTAATGAACTAATATTTTTGGGATATTCTACTACCTCTAAATCATAAAGAGTGTTCATGAAAATGACAAGGATTGTTGATGAATAATTTCATGAGAAGATTGATGAAACTAGTTGTTTCATTAAAGTGAAAGATCAAACTGATGAATTCATTGAATCTTTTGATAACATGAGACTTAATACCCATAAAAAATATTTTGAAAATGGCATTGATAAAACTCAATCTTGATCAAAATAACGTGATACTGAAGAACCTTATTGTGTCTTCCCTAGACAATTTAGAAGGCTGAAGAACCATTATTTATAAATTATAATAGGAGATCTAGAAATAGAAATTAGAACTAGAAGAAATAAAGGATGCCTAGAATAATTTTATACTTTTCTATATCAGTGAAAACCTAAGACTATTGATGAAATTTTAGAAGATGATATTTTTTTATCCATTTACGATGAGCTAAACTAGTTGAAATGAAATGAAGTTTAACAACTAGAGGAGAGACCAACCAATTATCTAGTTATACTAACAAAATAGGCCTTTAGAAATAAACTAGATGATCAAAGGATCATATCCCAAAATAAGTCCATATTAGTTTCTTAAGGATATAATCAGGAAGAAGGTATAGATTATTATGAAACATTTTCCCCTATAATAATATTGGAATACATTATAATTATATTAGTATATTCCTCTCATATAATTTTAATTTATATCATATGGTTATTAAATCTGATTTTTTGAATGTTTATTTAATAGTGGAAGTTTATGCTGAACAACCCATGGTTTTGAAAATCCCCAAAAACCAAATTTTGTTTCTAAACATACCAAAGGTATATATGGCCTTAAATAAGAACCTAGAGCATGGTATGAAATATTATGTTATTTTATTTTGAAAAATGGATTTATTATTGGTTTGGAAGGTCCAAACAATTTCAAGAAAACCATTTCTTATAACATTTTATTAGTCCATGTTAATGTTGATGGTGTAATTTGTTTTCTAAACAAATAAAAATCGTAGCCATGATTTTTCAAATTTAATGCATAAACAATTGTAAAAGAGTTTGATGGGAGAACTAAATTTATTTTTAAGATTTTCAATTTAACCAAATTATTTTTGAAATTTTTTAAATCAATGAAAGTTTATTATTGAATTATTGAAGAATTTCGGACTTGATAATAGCAATACATATACAACTCTTATGTGTACCAACATAAAACTTGATTTGGATTAAGCTAGAAAACATGTTGACAAAAAGTTATATATTGCTATAATTAGAATATTGTTATATCATACTGCTACAAGAACATTATTTATATTTTTTGTATGTCTTTGTGATATATTTTAGTCTAAATGAAAATAATCCAATCTTTCTGTTGTTAAAATAAAATTTATATATTTAAGGGGAACTGTTTTTAATCTCTTCTTTACCCCAAAACGTTAGATTCTAATTCAATATCATATTCATATGATGAAATTGGAGGTTGTATATTATATACGAAAAGCACCTCAAGAACCATTCAGTTGTTAGGAAAATCATTTCTTTCATTGTCTTATAAGAAATAAAAATTAGTTTCCCTATCAACCGCAAAAGCAGAATATGTGACTATTGGTAGCTGATGTGCACAAGTATTGTGGATGAAAACACCCTACTAGACATTAGAATAAAAATTAATATTATTCCTATTTTATGTGATAATATTATTTCAATTAATATTAATAAAAATAATATAAGTTATTATAGGACTAATCACATTGATATATAGAATCATTTTCTAATAGATTGTGTCCTTAAAAATTATATTTCTTTAGAATTTGTTAATACTGAATATCAATTAGCCGATATTTTTCCAAAACAATTTACCACTTCTAGTTTTTATTTTATTTAAAGGGAGTTATGAATATTTTAGATGAATTGATTTTATATTAATTTATTTTCAGTTTCTCTAATTTTATTAAGTAAGTTTTATTTATTTTGTTTTGTTTGATTTCAATTTAATTAATTTTGAAAATAATTTAATTTTGATTTTATTTTAGTTGTCTTTTCAAAAATAATATCGTAATGAGTAAATCCTCGTTATGATTGATAATGTTGTTTCCCTTCCCTTGTTCTCATACCACTCTCTATTTGACTCACAAAGCACCTCTCTCTTTCGACTCACATATACTTAATACCCTAAAAATTCAATCCCTTCAATCCAGAAATCTTTTGAGGTGAAAACATCAAAAATATCGATGGATTCTAAGTTGGATAACAATGTATATGCCTCAGGAAAATATTTTAAGGTGTTTCAAGGAAAGGTAATACATTTTGGTTATCTAGATCCAAAAATATGCTACTCAACGAAGTGATGCATTTTCAAGGTCTGGTTTACGATTTTATTTAAGATATTATTTAAATGGTTTATAAAAAAGAAGTTACTAAGTTTTGTAAAAATACTTATTTTAGTCTTGGTTTTGATTAAGGGAGTATTATATCTTCGATTGATAATAAGGGTTTTCTTTTTTCCTCTGTTGAAATGGTTGAGATTCTTTTTTCCCCCGTGAGGGGGAGTTTCAATTTTTCTATAGAATATCAATAATGAAAGGAATATGGCTGAGGATATTATATTTTCAATGTTTGGTACATGAACTATAAATAAGTATTTAAAAAATATTATTCAATAGAATTCCACTTAATGATGATGTTTATTCAATCTTTGATTTTTCCTAGGACCACTGAGCATGATATGTTTCTCTATTTAGACATTTAAATCATGTTTATGTTTATGAACAATGTTATTTTTAATTTTTATTATTTTATGATAATTTATCTAAATCATTATGGCCATGAGGACATGAAGATCGGATATTATCCCTATGGTAGTGTTATTTTTTTCTTTCTACAATGAAAAGGAAATATTTTTTATATGCTTTTTGGGAAAAGAAGTCACCACTACAACATGTTGAATGTTGGAATGATGAAAAATATTGGTTTTTTATGATGTAACTCATGAATATATTTTCTTACTATTGTTGTAGAGGAAAAATAAGGGTTTTTAGCAGAGCTCTAGGGGGAAAAGGGTTATCGATTCAGTTTTATTAATTCATCATATTCTTGATGACGAAGGTACATCAAGGCCAAAGATATATTTTATTCAGAAAATAATAATATAATCATTTAATGTTTCATAATTTGTTGTTGAAGCTACTATTGGAGGTGTGGATGCCACTCCACTTCGTGAGTAAAGAGAAGATGGAGGTGAGGCACAAGTGGTTAAGCAAGATAAAAAGGAGGCTCAAATTCAAGAACATCACATGAGAGATATAAATAAACTCTGAAATCAAATTGTAACAGATCCTAGTGTTTTGGGAGTATATAATTTGGGAAATTGATCAAAATGAGTTGTTCATACAATCATGGCATTAATTGAAGTTGATCCAGTAGGAGATAATTCTCCTGGATATCCATATTTAGAGGTGAATGTCAAAGTTATAAATATAAATTTTTTGGAGGCTCAGAATTAATTTTAATGGAATTTTAGGAATTTGAGAAGATAAACTTTAAAGATTACTAGGTTGTTTCTATACCAATATTTGTGTTTGAAGCTCAGAAGCTTCATTTAAGATAATTCAAAGAAAATATAATTTCAATTGGAGGTGTTAAGGAGACTATGGAAAATATTTCATGAGAATTTTTTTGTTAGAGGATTTTTTTTTGAAGAAGATAGAGTTTAATGAATTTAAGTGGATGATTGGGAGGGAGTTTTGATCTCTAAGAGAAATAAATCCATCATGTACTTCTTCCCAACAAACACCACCTGAATTTATTGGGAAGTTTGAAGAAATTACCTCTGTGTTTGCAGATTTTATTGATAGGATAAACACTATTTAGTGTGATATCATACCATTAAATGTACTATTGGACAATAATAGATATCTATTGATTCAACTAACATTGAATGAATCATGTATTAAAACTAGTGATTAATCAAGAATAATACAAGTTGATATCTTTCATCAAATCAAAAAAAGTTGTGAATGACATTGTGAAGATCAATTTGGTTGAATGTTTGAAGGGAGGAAATGATTCAGGGATGCTACTTAAACACTGTACAAAATATTAAACAACCACTTTCAGAGCCTGTTGCTGAAGCTGGTTGATCTTAGTAGTATAGTTCAAGGAATACCTTATCCAGAGGAACCCTCAGTCCCTATTAAAACTGAAATATCACCCTTTCATTTTGATGACCTTTAACTATGGATTATAGGTAATATTTTTCAAAAATTTCAATGTATATTTCCCTTTAGTTTATTAATATTTATATTTATTTATTTATGTTCAATACTTTACTTCCACTCTTCTATTTTTTTTCTTATACCAGAATTCATAACAATTCATTTATAGTTATGTTAAATATTATTTGTGGTTTATTTCCCTTATTATTTCACAACCTTCTATTTGATATCAGAAAAAGGGGATAAGTTTTAAGTTATGAGGAGAATATTTATAACCCCAATCATTTTATTTTTTCAAATTTCTCTTTATCTAAATAATTCTCTGAAGTCATAATATTAAAAAGAGATATTTTCTTTTTTTATTTTTAAAATAATTTATTTTATTTAATTTTTGTAAAGTATTATGTTATGGGTTTTGTGATCCTCAAAAAGGGGGATATTATTGGGAATTTATTGTCAAAACAATACTCTATATTTTATGATGACTTTCTTGTTTAGAGAAACACTTGTTTTTTATTAATGTTTTGTTATATGAATTTTACATGAATTTATATTCAATTTTCAAGGAATTTAGCACTACATGAATGATTTTGAAAACAATATTTTCATCCCAATATTTGGATGGAAAACTTTCATTTTCCTATGGTATCAACCATATATTATGGTAAAGAGTTTGCATTTGTATCATCATCCTTGCATTCGGAAAATTGACATGTGTATGGATTAATAATCATACGCTGTAGTCTAGATTAACTGTTTGAAACCCTAAGTTTGGGAAAATTCAATGTATGTTTAATCAATTCTTTGTTATGGATTTTATCCTAACAAGGAAAAATGTATGAAAAATGAACCCTACGCTATAAAAAGGTACTTTATGCTACACAAATGAACCCTACACTACATAGCTCAACCATATGTTGTGTTCTCAATGGAAAAGTTCATTAATCCATGTTATTAATCTTAGATTACTATAATGATAAAGTTAGAAATAAAGAAAAATTCAAGGATCATTTTTATTTTCTCAAATAATCTGTTTATTGGAGAAAATCTGTCCTATTTATAAGGAAATTTAGGACTCTCTTAGTTAATTGAAATTTTTATTTTTATAAACAATTAGGTTATTTTTTGGATCCGGAACACAAAAGAAAGTATTTTTTGTTCTATATATTACTTAGAAATATATCTTAAAAATAAATGTGATACGTGATTCAGAAACAAGAATGATTTATTGAATTTTTTTTATAGTTCTATAACAAATGAATAACTCTGTTAGGGGACTAAATTTTGGAGATATGCATGTTCTATCTTATTTTATTATATGTTTGTTACTACTCTATTTTTATTTGATGATTTTAAATTGAAGAATTATATAAAACCATAATCTCTTTAGATTCATTATTTCTTAAAGACTATTATTTCTAAAGAATAACATCCATCTACTTTCAATTGTGTGATGTTGTAATTTTAATGTTTTACATTTTACAACAATTCAATATCTTTTGATTTATTTGAGTTTCAGCTGCTCGTACATTGTTGTGTTGGGGTATTAGCTTCACAATCGAAGATGTGGATAAATGGTACTCTAATATAGAACCAAAAGGATTTTAAATTTTTCTTATTTGTATGGTGTCTACTTCCTACACTCAATTATGGATTCTTGGTCTTGTGATACAAGAACTATTCTTCGGAAATTTACCAATATCGCTAAGTGAATGATTGGTAGAGTGGAATAGGGGATATATGTTCCCAAACCACTATAAAAAGTGGAGTTCATTTATTATATTTATCAGCTACATATTTTTATATAGAAGAAAAACACTGCAGATTCACATTAATTATAGTGGGAGTGAGAATCCATAATTGTGAATGATTTTGAAAAGAAAGAATTCAGCCCCACTTGTGTATTACTTGGTATATTCCTACCTAAAAAGGACCATCTATGTAATTTTATTTAGGGAAATGAATTGTTTAAAATGGAATTGGTGATGTTTTTTAGTAATTTCTAGGTTTTTAGTGTGGAGATGGCTAGGGTTTTCCCATTTTATCCCATGGGTAGTATGTTTTTTAGTAGTTCTTTGTTGTTTGACTTGTACATTGGGATGTTTTTACTTCTTTTTAGTTATATTTCATGTGTTGTTTCTTTATTTTTATATCATATATATTTTTCTATCATCGTTATCTTCTTCCATTCATATATATATATACATATATTTCATTATTTCTACTTCAGGTTAAGAGAAATCTTTCTATATAGTTTTTTGATGCATCAGTGATAGTGGTATGTATATAGGGATCATGAACTCCCTTCTTGTATGTGGAAATTCAGTTTGAGTACTTGTTTGAGAAGGTATCTAATTCCGATACATCATAATTAATATGAATAAAAGTATTTTCAATCCAAAAAACTATATTTTATAATGGACCAAAATATGAAATATAGTGTATGTGTTTTGTAACCCCCCCACCTCAAATACCAAGTATCCCAGAGCTAGTGTATACTTTATTACATTGAGATGAGATATAAATGAATTTATAATTTAGTTGGATTGATAATATATATATACACTAGATTATGATATCACATTTGAAAACAAAAATTAAAAACAAATTTATTTCTTTGAGATTATAATTATTCCATCAATCATATCCCTGCATATAATTCATTGTAAAAATCATTTATTCATTGGAAATAAAATAGAATAAGGGTATACTAAAATTCATAGAAAGGATTATATACTGTTAATGATACCATCAATCAATATGCCTAATAAACATGGAAATGTATATAACTGAATTAAATTTATATTTATATAAATCTATAATTATGACTAGGTAAATAATAATAAATATGTATATATAAATATCTAAACAAATAACAATTAAAAATAACATAACTTTCATGAATATATATGGAATAATCAATACAGAAATGTATATCACTAAACATACATTCCATTTAATCAATAAAATGAAAATCAAATGAATCTAGGGATAATATCAATGGAAAATTATCATAGTTAATAATCAATGAATTCTTAATTATGTAAATAATTTATTATTGGTTGTTAAGATCATAGGAATTATGATACCACTACTATTAAGACCACTCACATGATGGATTATAACTGATGGTTAGGTAAAAATTCAAAACCCATTTTTGTAAGCCTATCGAAATTATTTTCCACCCATATCAGTGTGTCTAAATCATTCCTCATGTACATAATAATATATTTTATTCATAAAACAATGTGACTTACCACAAAATTTTAGAATTGTGTAAGGGATACAAATTTATCACTATTTCTGTAGTTAATAAAAACAATCAATTTAAAACATCATATAAATTAATGCATATATTAAAATAAATTAGAATAACTATGATAAATAATATGGGTTTTTAGGGGAAATATAATTTCTAATGATCATAAAAAATTTAATATTTCAAGGAAATATTAATGACAATAAAACTGAATAGAGAAAGTGTATATGAATAATTTTTTTCTTCAAAAAAATCATAAACCATCCATAAAAATTATAATTATGGTATTAAAAAAAATATCTCATTTTTATTATACATAATAGAATGGGGTTTTCATGTTGATGAAAAAAAATAAAATAATAAATAATAAAAACATTATTTAATAACATATACTTTTAACATTGAAAATATTTTGAAAACCAGAAGTTTATAAAATATATTGGAAATAATTTTTTTTGAAAATTTCCTTTGAAAATTAAAAATGAATCACTAAAATATTGAGTTGTCATGATGATGGTGAATTTGTACTTATCATACATGCTGGGAAAAATATTTCATTCACATTCTTAGTAAAAGAAAAAATTTCCTTGTTTCGAAAAAATGTTGATATTCCATTAAAATTGGTAAAAATTCAAAATGGGTAAAATTTTATTTAATAAATAATTTTTAGAATGTTAAAAATAGTTTTAAAATAAAAATTAAAAAATAAGGTTTGTGATGAAAAAAGGAATTTTCATCATAGAGAGAAATGAAGTCGTATTTTATTCAAATTTTTATTCAATATTTTTAAGTTTCGAAGAGTTGTAAAATGGTAAAATTAATTGAAAAAGTAATTAATGACCATAGGATTAAAAAATTAAAGGTTTCTATTATTAAATGATCAAATAATTTTCTCTAACAGAAATTCAACAATAATACATCCTAATTAAATTGATATTGTAAAATAAACCCCTAAAAAGATCATAAAATTTGAGTGATAATTTACCAATGAAAAGATCATAGGCATAAAATGTCAATACACATAAAAATTATAAATAAAATATAATATAATAAAACAATTACAGAAATAATATTAGAATATGAAATACAATAAAGAATTTATATAACCCAATGAATGGAAATTAATTTACAAAATTTTATTGAACTTAGTAACTTTTATGTCAAATCCCCATGGATTAATTATATCAAATTAAAAATTAAAATACCATTAAATATAATATTTAAATTATATAAAAGGTAAAAATTTCAATATAATCACTATAAATAGTGAATTTTGGGCATAACATTACAATATGCCAAGAAATTTTGATGAAGTATCTTACCTCACACTTCTATTAGGCTAAACATTATTTAACATCCAGTATAATGGTTTCTGTTAGGATATTATTTTATAAAAAAATATTCTTAATTATAATATCCTAAATTAACCTATTATGACATTTTAGCACCGTTTTTTAATTATATTTCATTATCTTCATTTTTTAGTGTGACTGGAATTGTTTTCTCATATGTGTTTTCTAATGACAGTTATGATTATTGTCCATTGGATTTATAAAAAAACATCTATTGAATCATAATAATGTTATTAATGTAATATTTAATCATAATATATATTTTTTGATTCATTCTTGAATGTTTTACATGGAAGATGAATTGTATCTCTTCGTGGTGATGGCAGGTCATACATAAGCATGAATGAAGATAAAATTATTTTAATTGGTGAAAGGATAACGAATTTAAAGGTATATTAATTTTTTGGATTCACTATCAGGATATATATATATCACATTTGTTTCATTAAATTTATCCCAATTACATTCCATTTCATGAATATGTGAAAGATTAATGACATCGCTTCACGATGCGATAGTCCATTGTACACATGAGGGACATTATAATATTATAAATGACATAGAAAGTAATAAGATAAAAAATATATTATAATTCCAAAAGTATAATAATATAAGAATTATTATATATATAAATTAAATTCTTCATTATATACAATCCTAAAATGTGCATATAAAAAATTACTTACATCGTTTCGTGAGGATGTAATTCTTTATATACCCGAGTGACGATTTCTCTTCCAATTTGATGGTTGTGGAGATGGATAAATATAATTAAATTAATATAATAACATATCACCATATTTGATACACAGTTTTATTTATATTTTATGTATCAACATATAATTAATGGGGGAAAATGATGAAATAAAATCAAATATCATTATTGAGACTATTACCTTATCCTAGAGAAACCTCCATCAGATATCCTCTTATGAACCCTAAAATTTAAATTTTAGTAATACAAGTAGACCTAAAATGTCTATATTGATATTGAGAATTGTTTTTCAGTTTTTGGTCAATCCATTTTTCTTTAGAGGTGTATGGGAGTAATGGGAGGTAGTCCCATTTTATATGTTGTGGAGAGGACTCAAATGAATGTATGGAAAAGAATAAAGTGTACCCACATTAGTCACATGCTACAAGGATCAAAATTTTGAAATTATCCAACCATAGATGATAAGTTCTATATGTGGATAGAAAATAGGTATTGAATTCCATTTAGGCAATTTTAACCATTATCTTCGTAGTTCAACCCCTAGAAAACTAATTTTCACCACAACCATAGTAATTAATATTTATATTTTATACTATTAATTAATTTAATAAATTATGTTGAAATTATTAGATAATATAAATTATTTTTATTCTAAATATGGAATTCATTTTTTGAAATTCAATTTATATATATTTCAAAATTTATTTTAAAATTGAATCTATAGATGAGATGAAAAAGTGATTTTGCAATCTAAAGACATTCTAAACATAAAATACATTTTAAATGAGTATTAAATTGTTAAATTATTTCTAATGGAATAAAATAGATAAATACAAATATAATATATCAAATATTTTAGTTAATACCAATTTAAAAATAAATTATTCTAGTAAATTCTTTAAATGATTATGCACTTTTTCTAATATTCATTAATTTTCATTAATAATTGAAAATGGTTACTTTTAAGAAAAATGATAAAAAATTACCTTAATAATAAATTTCTATGATGAATTTTTAAATTATGTTAATTATAGTAAATAATGTTTTTATAACTATTGAAAATTAATTGTATAATAAGTGTCGAAGTGGTGATGAAACTATTTTCCTTGAAAAAAACATTTTTTTCAAAAAAAGTACATAATTTTATTTAAACCAATTCATTTTTTATATCTAATTAAAATATATCCATTGAAATGTTATAAACATCTATAAATAGAATAAATTTTTTATTTTATTCATTCCAATTCATACCCTCAAACAGAACATCTATTTTATAACCATTATAATTATGTAATAATATTTTAATAGAGTGTTTTTTACATTGAAATATTTTTTTCAAACATTGTACACTATGGAAGTGACTAAATATATTTAAAATGAAATATGTAAAAAAATCATAGGGTGTTACATTCTCACCTCTGTTTAGTTTTTCATGTCATATATGATATGGATCCCAGTTTTTTAATTTCTATATATAATGTTCTTATAGTGTTCTCCTTGTAAATAAATTCTCTCCCCCCAATTTAATCTTGATCTCTATAATAAAGGGCTTGTAATTTTCAAATACCGTTATTTTAAATACAAAATTTAAAATGGATTTTTAAAAAATACAAAAAATAATATTGTAAGATAACTATAATAGTCTTCTAAAAACACATATCTAGTTTCTAAATAAGAGAACGTTAATGGAATGTGAAGATATTGAAAATGAGAAAAATTAAAAATAATTATAGGGAGTGATTATGATCATTGATCATAAGAAATTTAATGATCAATGGAAAGTTAATGACCTCAAAAACATAAATCTATGAAGATTAAAAATACCATTTATTAATCAAATATAAATATAAGAGGATAATTTTTTTTATTTCAATATTTTTTTTCATAAAGATGAGGAATTCCTTTACCATACTCACTATAGACATAAAGAAATATACATGCATGATATATTTCTATTTCATATTCCCAATTTCATCCTTTTTATTCTTTGATGTATTTCCACTTTATCTCTTAAACAATGAAATGTCTATTCAAAATTGAATGTTTTTCAATGTACTATAAAAATTAAAATTTAAAAGATCTTAAAATACATAAAAGAGTGAAAATTTCTTCCTTATACCTGTAAATAGTTTCCAACATTGATATGGTTTTCATGGGTTATCTAATAAAATACAATAATATAAAAACCTCAACAGTATCCCAAACTAATATTTATTAATTTTTTTTTCCAATTTCAAAATATAAGAACAATGAAATATTAATAAGACCATCAAGTAGGCTACCAGTAGAAAAATCACTCTTACCAGGAAATCTCAGTCAGAGGAAGACCTCTGACTATTTATTAAAATAAAATAAGGGTACGAAAATCATGTACAACACACCATAGTTTACAACTATAGATCAAAAAAATCATACATGTCACTATATCCATGATAGATTGCATAATCCATAGTAGTTGATTCCCACGCCGAGCATTCATATTGCTTCATAATCTTGGAATACATATTTCTTATATTCAACTTCTCTAAAGAAAGAAACTCCTTAGAAGATTTTATCCCATTTTTCAAAACAGATATAGCCCTGAAAAAAATTTCAATCATGGAGGATGATCTGGTAGACACTAGATTAGGTATGTGAGAATAATCATTACTCAGTCTTCTTATTGGCAAAGTAGTCAAACCTCCTTCAATTATAGAAACCTTATTTTTTCACACTGAACAATATCTCTATAGAACATTCTAGTGGAAACACTATCATTTTGGTTTTCACTATCAAAAACATTTCCCCAATTTTCATTGATGTGAAACAAGTCAAGAATTTGGAATCCATCAGTTCCTCCAATCAAATTACCCTATGTTGCAGGCAGACACCCTCCTTCCGTGAGCTGCGATGACCAGTTATTATGAATTTGAGTGAGAAATTGAAGTGGCGCCTAATTTCCATGAACATATTGAGGGTCCTTTCCCAATGCATCCTTATTCACTGTAGTATGAGAAGAGGATTCATACTATAATTTATTATGCTCATTCCCTTACAGATCTTCCTCCATAGTGGGAACCTTCTCAAACTCCATTCCTTCAAACTGGCTACATGTGGGGACATTATTCAGTCGTGAGTGGTCAATTCTAGTATCATCCAAAAAAGGCTGCTTCCATCCCCCAATATTGATGTTTATATGATCAGAGACATTCTTCATAGATGGATTCATATAAGGATTCACTTCCTCCACAAAACATCACTATTATTATCCTTTAGTTATGGATTCAATCCCCATAACTTTTTTAGATGCGATGGGTTGTCACATGGTATTCAAGTGGCCCTTTTTCCAAAAAAATATCGATATAATTAAAATTACTTTATGAAATTTTGATGAAACATAATTACTAAATTATTAAATATAAGATAAAATATAAAGGATACTAATACATTTAATATTATGTCTAAAAAAAGTAATGTCATTCTTGCTGTTATTTTATTCCTATACTAATCCAATGGGTTGTATTCCAAAAAAATCATTATTCATATTACATTCCATGAATAAAATTTTCAAAAGTGGGGTTTATTAATTTTAACTTATAATCAACCTCAAACACATAATCCAATTATGTTATCCTGAAATACTAATTTGTTGATCAAAATTATAATTCAAAAATTTAACACACTCCTTATGTGTTTCATGGTTCTTATAATCAAAATTCCAATTGTAAAAGTACTTCTACAATATAACTATAGAATCCCAATATATAAATTCATTAACCATTTTATTCTAACATGGTTCTTCTTTTGTCTAGGTGTTGACCATTAGAATTGGGAATTTACTTGGATTATTCTCAATATAGTGACCTCCAACCTATTACTCCAAAGTTGGTGCCTACCTTATTATATTTTCATATGATTTAGGGAATCAAATCACAAAGGATCAAATAGTTTTATATTCATGGTAAACTAGATAGATACATGATTCCCATATTTTATTTAAATAAAACAACTTCTACATAATTTTTTTACAATAAGATTATCCCTTCAAGAATATCCTTTAATATCGAACATAGTAAAATTTATTAGTTCTTATGGAAAGGATGACAAATTTGGGTTATATAATATTCTCATTAAGGGTTAAGTATATTTATTAAAATCATGAATAAATCAAGAATTATCAAAAATAATAATAAACAATATGAAAAAGGTAAATATCTGAGAAGACATTCCATTAAAATAGTTGACTAGAATAATCAATATAAAGGTAAATAATTAAAAATATATTTCATTTAGTTAATAAAATAAGAATAGAATAAAATGAGAGATAATATCAATCAGAAAATATCATTGATAATAATAATAGAATTTTAAATGAATGAAATGATTAATAATCATATTTTATGTTTCCCAAGAAGAAGATAAATTTACCATCATGATCTACCCTCAATTAAGTTTAAAATATATAGGTACAAGATGATATTTTTTGTCCAAGTAAACTTCTACTATTAGTATCAATCCTTAAGAGAGTTTAAAATATCTAGTTACAATCTCATAGAGTTTGGATAGATAATTTATTCTCATGGGACTATTGATGCTTCAAGGGGCATGAATTATCATATCCCCAAACTTAATATATCATTTCCAAACCATTACTTATATATTGACTTATAGATTTAATTTATTAAGTATATAGCTTATAAATAACCATTATTTAGTAAAGGATACAAGTATATAAATATTTCCACAGTTAATCAAATAAAATTAAAAGTAAATACCATATGTATAAATCGTATAAAGTTTAAGATATAATAATATAAAGCATAAATAATATGGTTATTTAGTCAAAATTTAATGTTTAATTATCATAGGAATGTGAAATTTTCAAGGGAATGTTATTAACTACGAAAATAAACCAAGGAAGTGAATTTCAATTATTTCCTTATTCACAATTATCATAAACATCCCATAATATTATAAGGATTATATCAAAACTATAAATATACATTGGATTAAATGTAAACTTTTTTCCTCCTTGATGATTATAATTACCATAAAAACATCTTTAATATCATTCTGGATGAAAATTTCATTTTCATTTTGATTATTTTAAAGAAATCATTTCCTTTAAAATCACATCTAAAACACATTTTCCTTAAAATAAACTTCATAAATGTGATAATTATGATTTTATGAAGTGATGTTCATTATAGTCGTTTATCGCATACTTTCTATAAAATATAAATAGAACATTTTTTCACTTTATTATTTTTAGCAAACTGCCTTATTCAGAAATTGATAAGAATATTCCTTTCATATTCATAGTAATTTCCAAACATGAATTGTTTTGAAAATGACTTATATTTTCATTGAAAACATTTTATAAAGAGTAAAAATGGGGAAAACCTAAAAAAAGAATTTTTAAATGGATACAAATTTTTTATAAATTTTTAGAATAAATATTCTTGAAATAAAATATATTTTTAATCGAGGAAAGAAATAAATTGAGATTTTACAAAAAAAAACAATTTATCAATTTTTTATGTACCAACGAGATGAAAATGGTACTATTTCATGAAAATAACATTAATAATAAAAAAATAATTAACATAAATTTCTATATTAGGAAATGGAAAAATATTGACTATCTACTATTTTTTAAAGGTAAATATTCTCTATTAGAATGAGATAGTGAAATAATCCTTTACAGTGGTCAAAACATTGATGTGAGAATTAATAAATGAATCAATTTTGTGTTTCAACTAATATTCCAAATCCTATTGGTGGAAACACAAAATATTGTTATCCAAATTCACTATAAACATAATATTTGAATGGAATAATCAATTATGTAAAATATTAACCCAATGAAAATAAATTGAGATAAGAAATCCATTACATTGTTCTTCCTTTTAATTAAAAATTAGTTTTATAGTTTTATATTGGTTATAAAAAAATTAATAACTTATAATTTAACTATTTTAGTATTTATCATGTCATATATTATCCTTTTATAATTTCCTGTTACACATTTATTAACAATCTTTCATAATTTGCATTTTTTAATGTGTTAATTCCCCTATTTTCTCATGCATGTTTTTTCACTAAAGATATGGTTCTTAGGGATATTATATAGTTATATAATCAATATAATAATATTCATGACATAATTATAATATTTATATATAAATTTTACTTTTAAAACAAATCTTGAATGAGGGTTATGAAAAATGATGTATGTTTCAATCATTGAGACGGTTAGTCATCCATAAGCATGAGTAACATTTATATTTTCAAATAATCCTTATGAAATTAAAGTTAGTAATATATAATATTTATATATTTATCAAAATATATTATAAAATATATTATAAAAAATTATATATCATCCATGTGGTGTAGGGTTGAAAATAGATTCAAAATGATTTTTGATAATGGTAATTTTCATGTACATAAACAATGTTATCATCTTTACGTGAATGAAAAATAAAAGAGAAGAAATGACACATATATATATATTATCTTTATATTATGATTAATATTTAATTAATGACATAATTATTTCATTTATATTAAATATAATAATTAAATTTATCATTATCACCTTCTTTATAAAGCGTTAGTGAAAGATGAATCACATCGCTTTATGTGGGGGTAGTCTTCCATTCACATGAGACATGTTATCACATATCCTATTGATTGGATGTTAAAAAATATAAATATTATATAGTTACACCAATGTGATGACTAGTTTTTAATTAATATATATATATATATACTTTATATACATAATCAAACTGAACCTTCATAGGAGGATATGAAAAAAAGAGATTAGTTCCTAAGGACGTAGTCCACCATAGACATGAATGATGAATTCCTAACCCATTTTGTGAAATTTGAGACCATTTTAAATAATTAAATAATTTTTAAAAAAATTATTTACTTAGGAGATAATGTGGTTATTAAATCATTATTTTTTATTAAAAATTGAAGGATATTAAGAAAGAAGTAAAATAAATATTCTCTTGGATGAACAATACCTCTTATTCGGATATTGTCATTGGGGTTGAAATAAATCCTTTCTAGGACATATTAAATCCAAAAATAATGTTTCTTAGATTATGCGATGGATTTTGGGATGTGTTGTGGGGTGGTTTTTATTAATCCAATCTTGGAAATCCAGGGTTTGATATTTAGAAATTCTTTTGTTGATAAATAAAAATCGTAAAATGGTCAATAAAACATCCTATAATTAGAGATATGTGGAATTATAATAGTCCTAATAAGGATTTTTAGTAGGATAACGCCTGTGTAAAGTGAAAATATAGACTTGTGGTAAAAGTGTAAATAATTATAGATAGTGGTTGGGGTCATTAATAATATGAATTTGAATGATCAATGGAATATTAAGGGCCTCAAACCTATAAATTTGTGATGATTTAATAAAACATCTAATTTATCTGATATTTTTGTAATATGATAACATTTTTTTAAAACACATTCCTATAGTTAAGGAATTCATTTACTATATAAGAATATATGTAAATTTATTTACATGGTATTTTTATATTTCATAAGTACAATTTGATCCTATGTTTGTGATATGATCTAATTTCAATTCATCTCTTACTCCATGAAATTAATATCCAAAAGTGAAAATTTTATACATGAATTAATAAAAATTACTTTTAATAGATTGTAAGGCCCATACAGGAGTAATAAGATATTTCACATGTCTCTATCTATTTTCAAAAAGAAATTTTTTTTAATAAAAAATACCCAATATAATATATTAATCTATAACCATAAAAGTGACACCACCAGTTAATCATTAATATATATTTTTGAAATTGGTTAACTAAAACAATGATATATTATCCAGGGAAACAAGTAGGCTAGTGGTCAGAGCTAAATCATTATTATCCTTCAGTCATGAGTTCAAGCCATACAAATATTACAAACACGGTGAGGTATCTCCCAATATGTAGGATATCCTTTTTCTAAATCAATATTAATATAATCCCAATAATTTTCACCAAAAAATTATAGACATCCTTGAAATAAAATGAGTCATCATATAACATTTTTAGTAGGGTTTCTAATACATTATTTTTTAAAAATTCTAATAGTCTTATTTTAATATTATAAATATTTTATAAAATATCATATTAACCATAGAATTTGTTAATAACATTAAAAATATTTCTATTAAATATATATGAATTATTACTAAAATAACTTTTCACTAAAACATATTCTCTCCACAAATTTATACTAAAATAACATTAATATTTTTTGAATCACATCACCTAAAAACTAAAAAGAGGTGTTTAATAACATGAACATATGATCAATATTAAACTCAATAAACCATGATGATATCCAAAATTCTTAAGATAATGATTTCATATATTCTTTTAAAATAAAACCCAAACCAAATATATTTCTTGATTGTTATATTAAAATACCTTTGGTAAAAAAACATCAACAATTTAATTCTTGAATCCGAGTACCCAAATAATTCTTCTGATTTATTTCCAAAAATATCCTTCCTTGCACTACTGTTGATTATATTTCATTGATTACAATTTTAAATTAAAATAAACCACAATGGTTTGTAATGAAAATTTAAATTTTCCTTAGCATATACCATGGATTCTTCAAATATGGTGGTTGGTAAGGCCCACTCTTGTGCAATAGGTTATGATATGGTAAAGTAAATTGTTTCTTTTTTTCAAGTTATTACCACTAGGTACATTTTTTCTAGAACGACATCCACTTTTAGTATTAATACAGGGATGTATTCTGAGGAAAATAACTATAATATCTACCTTACATAAACATTATAATATTCAATTATATTTATCCTCATATTCTATAATAAGCTTACATTACCTTATCTATGTTTTCTAAAATAAAGTTACCAATGATTCTACTAATACACATTTGATAAAAACTATAGTGACCCCAAACATAGTATCCTGGAGAAGAATCATACTTTATTACGATATCATAAGATACAAGGAATCACATACCTAAGGACCAAATAGTTTAGTATACTTGATAGTCTAGATACCTACATGATTCCCATTTTATATCTGAATTCCCAAATTACTATACAATTTGTTTTAGAGTAACCTTATACACTCAATAATATACATGAATATAAAATATATGACTCATCATGGGTTATGGGGGATAGGAAACAAAATGAGGAGATCTCAAATGCATATTAAGGGTTATGTACAATGAAAACAATAAATAATAAATGGATAATCATCAATAAGGGATGAAAAATAGGGAAACGTAAATATATGAGCACACATTACATTTAAATAGATGACTAAATTGATAAATGGAAGGTTAAATAATAAAAATACTATTTTATTTTATAAATAATTTAATAATTAAATGAATTTATATATATTATAATTTTGAAAATATCATTGATAAAAATAACAGAACTCTTAATGAAGGTAATGGTTAAATATAATATATCATATTTCCAAGGAACATGATGTTGTTTCCATAAAGATATATCCTTAATATTTTTTTTAAAAATCATTGTATAAACTTATATAGTTGGTCCGACTTAATCTACACTATCATGATTCAACCACATGAATGTTTAAAACATCTGGTTACAAATCAATAGGGTTTGGCCAAAAACATTTTTCTCATGATACTAGCATTTTACCAATGGTCTTTCATTAACTGGTCCCCAACCCATGTATTTAATTTCCAAATCATTCCTCATATATCTAATAATTGATTAAATTCAAAAATAATATTCCATATCAAATATTTCTATTAAGTGAAGGATACATATTTATCACTATTTTCCAATTTAATCAAATAGAATTTAAAGTAAATTCCATATGTAAATATGGTTCAAATTATAGGAAATAGTCTTATAAAAAATCATTAATATCAACATTTATGTGAAATTTTATGTGAAATAATCATAAGAATGTACACATTTCAAGGGAGTGTTATTGGATAAAAAATGAATCAAGGAAGTGAATGTAACTACAATCTTTGGGGAAAATGATCAAAAACAACTTGATGAAAGGATAAAGATATTAACAATAACTTATATACCCTTTAGATTAAAATAAAATTAATATTTTATTTGATTAATATAAATAAAATAAAAATATATTTAAAAACATTATTGATGAAAATGTCATTTTCATTTTTAAAAACATTAGTAAAATATTTTTCACTGAAAATAACTTTTAAAATGAATGTGCTTTGAAAATGTCTTAAAATATTTTCAAAGGAGTCTTCAAATAAAGGATTTTTTTCATTGTGTTTAATTCTTTACAGTTCATTTATGTTAAAAATATAATTCCATTTTATGTGTACAAAAATATAGGAAAGATCATTGTTTAGAAAATGAAAAGAAGATTACATTCAAATATTTGTTAATATTCAAATAGGAATTGTCCTAATAAGATATATGATTAATTTTGATATTTCTTTTAAAGAGTAAAAAATGGGAAATATGGCTTTAAAAAATCATCTTAAATGTCAAAAAAATTGCTTTTTAAAAAAAAAATTGGAAGAAAACAATTTTTCGACATAAGAGATAAATGATTTCTGATATTATTAAAAACAATTTTTAAATTTTTTTCAGTAAAAATTCGAATGAAAATGGTTCTATTAATTAAAAAAATCATGACTAATAATATTATAAGAAAATTAATTGGTTATTTAGGGAATTTAAAAATATTTGTTCAACTAAATTTTAAGAGTACACAATCTCAATTAGAATGAGATTGTGAAATAAGCCCTTACAATGTTAACAACATTGATTCGAAAATTGATATATAAATAAATTATGTATTTAAAATATAAATCAATATAAAAGTGTTAATATAAAAAAATATTCAAAATTCATTATACTCATAAACATAGTATTACATAATAAATAAAGTATATGATTAACTCAATGAACAAAAAATGTGTTACAAAATCAAATACATCATGTTTACTTTTGGTTGAAGATGCCTTATTATCTTGTATAATGGTCCTAAAATGTTAATAAATTATAAAAACCATATTAATATTTATTATATCATTTATTATCCTTTTAAATAATCTGATTACTCATTCTTTCATAATAATTCATTATTTTCAATGTTTTTTTTGTTAATTTCCTTGTTTCTTATGCTTTTGTAGTCTTGAAAGATCATGTTCTTGTGTATATTATGTAGCTAAATCATCACGTGATTAATTTCAATTAAAATATTATCATTTTTTCATCAATTTTAGTTTTAAAATCAATAATTAGTTATACTTATGATATATGGATCATGTTACGATCAAGGAGACAGTAGGTTATACACACACATGAGTAACATTTCCATTTTCCAAAGATTATTATGGGAAAAAATATGGTAATATTTAATCCATAAATATTAATTATAAAATCATATATATCATATAATATACTTATATATATATCATCCATGTTTTTTAGTGATTAAAGGAGAGTCACATCGATCTACAAAGGTGGTAATCCACACGTACAGGAATGATGTTATCATTATTACATGAATGAAATGAAGGAAAAATGTTACATAAATATTATCATTAAAAAATATAAATACAATAATATTATCATATTTATTATATTTATATAACATATAATAATAAAGTTTACATTTATCACCTCTAATTTGAAGCATTAATGAAAAATGAATCATATTGCTTTGGGAGGTGGTAGTCTACTGTACACATGAGGGACATTATCATATATATAACAGAATGAAAGGTAAAATTATATATATTATATAATTACTCAAGATATATTACTATATTAAAAATATCATATATATACTTTATATCCATCATCATACAAAACCATTAGAGGAGGAAGTGGAAAAAAGAAAGGCATCGGTTTTTGACGTGGTAGTCCACTGTACACACAAAGGATGATTTTATAACCCATTTAATGTAAGTGGAGCTGGATTATGTCATTAAGTTATTATAATAACATCTTATTATATTTAATATATATATTGTTTTATATCCTTATGGATTAAAAAGTTATGGGTGTGTATAAAGAAGTAAAATATAGATTGTCGTTGATGAACATTAAATCTTCTTCGTCTATCCTCCAACGGTTTTCACTTAAGCCTTACTGGGGTGGATTTTTTCCCAATTAAATGCTTAGAATATAAATTTAGTGAAGTTGTTCAATACTTATTTCTTGTATTGGATGAAAAAACTGGTTTTAAGGTGTAAAGAAGTGAGGGGAGTGAGTGACTTCATATATTTGAGGTGAAGTTGAATTCTGGTAAATAATAAAAATTATTCAGTATTGTGAGGTAAATAGTATATAGAGTGGAACCAAATGTATTCAATACAATTTTTTAGGGATTATATGGTTATTAAAAACCAATATCACAAAATAAAACACATTTTTAATAATTATATTCTTTAAATTATATGTTTTTGAAATTTTACCATTTTAGGTTTTCACTACGGTAACTGGTTTTCTAACGAAGGTAATTTTTCAATTAAAACTAAATTAAATTTATCAATAATATAAAATGGTACCCACTAATTTAAAATATAATTCCTAATTTATAAAAAAAATATTGTTTATTTAAAATTATTTTTAACAAAAGGGGATATGATGCACAAAAACCATACAATAGCCATGACTACATCAAAAGAGATTTTAATATTCAAGGGTCAATATATTCCTGATCAAAGAAATACTGGTCTATTAATGGGAAACGATTAAATTTATTATCAATTGATAATAAATTGGAATAATATATAATCTTTTATCATTTAAATCATTTAAAAAATGTATTTTATTATAAAAAAACATTATTATAAATTTTTACATTATTTATTTAATATGAATTTTAAAATATAAATACAATGGTGGAATTCAAATACATTATTTTCACACCTGTTTAACATGATATATTCCTCTAAAAAAATTAAGGTAACAAAATAATTTAATTAATTTACTTCAGTATTAGTATTTTTTGTATCAATTATTTTAGTTAATTATTCACTAAAAATTTATTGTGTGGTTTTTTCATAAGTACATAAAGTAATTATTTCATCTCCAAAAAAATTAAAATATATTATAATTATAAAAAAAATATATTTATCGTTAAAACTGGCAGGTTTTGCTAAACAAATGTTGTTTTTTCCCTATCCCAAGGCATTATTGATATTAAAAGGATGAAAATATCATTTTTTGTCTTTTTCTATATATGAACATATTATATTGGTCAATATCATGTATAATTTTCTAATAACTCCTAAAAATTATAAAATGGTCAAAACGGTTTATATATGGCCATAAAATTAATTTCATACAAATTTTAATGTCGTTTTAACCATTATATTCTTTATTTAAGCCCTCAGTAAACCCATTATTACGTTAGTAGTGGTAATTAATTTGTAACATTTTCAAAATTAATTTCAGTAAAAGAATTATTTGAACATACCAGATATTATAAACTATTCAAATTTATAATATCTAATATATATTTTCAAAATTCAATTAATATATTTTTCAAAACATAATTTAAAATTAATCCCACATATGTGATGATAATGTGGGTTTTTAAAGTTAAAATGTTAAAAAAGTTTTCAATTTTTTATATATAAATTCAAAATGAATATTACTATAATAACCTAAGTTGTATTATTTGATATAAAATTTAATTAATTTAACTTTTAAACCAATTAAAATAATTACTTAACACTATAAATTATTTAAATGAAAAGTAAATTTTTATTTTAAATTTAGTATTTTTCACTAATCATAAAAAAATAATCTTCTTGAAAAAAACTCTACGACAATTTTGTTACATAAATTTCAAATATTAATTTTATATAATCAAAAAAATTAAAAAATTTATAAAAAATATTTATAAAGTATCTTTTCAATGCTAAATTAAACCTAGTTTTTTAAAAATAATGTTTTTAGATTTTGTTTATTTTCCATTTAACTGATTCATATTTTATTGATAATAAATAGATAACTAATAAACATGTATATGTTATATATTTTTATATGCTTGTTAATAAAACTCATACCCACCATTCTAATGGATATGTGATAATTTTCATATTAAATATTAATTATAATAGTATATTTTCATTTGATAAAACTCGACCCGACATGTAATTAAAGAATTCTAAGAAACTCATTATTTTAAGTAAATCTAGATAAAATCATTATTGTTTGTAATTTATTTTCTTAAGATATTTTCTTTATCTAAAAAACATACCATAATGTCTCAAGGTATTGTATTTTCTTCTAATATTGGTGTTGTGTGTCACATATGTTGTCAAATACAATTTTTTTATTATAGTATTTTGGGGTGTTACTCCCAAATTCCACACATTATAGAAAATAAAATATAAAGGTATCTATGAGATGGAACATATTTCCATCTATATAACTTTTCATTTTTCATCATCAATTCATTTATTTATTCCATTATTTTCTAAACATAAAAAAATTTCTCATTCCACTGAGCCTCTTTCATATGTATTTGATCCCACATTTCTAACATAAAAAATTTCAAACAATATTTCCTCTATTCTCTTTACCACATGAGATCATAGTAAACAACCATCATTTTATTCAATTTGGAGACTAATATTTGGTTTAGGTAGTGTTTATAAATCAAAATTTAGGATAACTTATTAGAAATAATCATGATATCTATCACTCATACAATAATCCCATTTAGTTTATCAAGGTCACTAAATTTTCCATCATATTTAATTATATAATGATTATTTTTGGTTCCATCCATTATCATTAATGTATTTATAATAATAAACACATAATATATGTCATAATAATACATTAATATTTTCTTCAATACTTATCATGAAATCTATCATAGATATATGTTCCATAATCTATGTTTTGATAAATCAAATTCCCATGGATTTTACTAAACAGAATATTATACCAGTTATAATAGTCCCAATAATAGTATCATGATTCCATATTCTAATTTATTACATTATAACTAGATAGAATTGGTCATATCCTAAATGACAGAATTTTTGAGAAGTATGTTTAAACTAGATAAATAAATGATACCCACATTAAATTTGAAAATAAAAATTACAACATAATTTATTTTTATTGAGAATAATTATTAATTATAAAATATCATTTCATATCATTCTTATTACTCATCCTAGATTAATTGAAAGAGAAAAAATTAAGTGTGATTTCTCATTTTTAGTAATGGTTAAGTGAAATGGGTGATATCATGAATCCATAAGAATAATCAACATTGGGAGATAAATAACTAAAAACACATTAAATTTAATTTATATCAATATATTTAATATATGATGAATAATAAATATGAAAATTTAAATAACTAAACACACATTCTATTTAAATAAGATGACTATCATAAATAGATAGTCATTCAAAATATTGAAATGTAAATAACTGAATATACATAAAAATTTATTAGTAAACTAAGAATAAATTGAATCCTAAGAAAATATAAACATTAAAATCTCATGGGTAGAAATAACTAAACTCTTGAAAATGTGAATACAAATTTATTGGACATCATTATCTCATGTGTCATGATACACCTAATACTGCGACCTTTTGCAATAAATTTTAAAACTGATGAGTTGGTATACACCAAAACCCCATTTTACTAATGTTATATAACTAATTCATCTCATGATACAACAAATTCATTAATGGGAAATCTATAACAATGACCCCCCCATATCTCCATGTAAAATGAATTTCTCAAATATCGAATAGTACATTTAATTCATGATTAAATATTCTTTATCATCAAATATTTGTACATAGTAAAGGATATGGATTTAAAAATATATCGATAGTAAATAAAAAAAAATTTAAATTAAAAAAAAAATATGTTATAATAAAATAGTCTTTAAAAAATAATCATATCCAAGTAAAATAATATGGATATTTTTCGAAAATTTAATGTTCAATGATCACATGAAAGTGAATATTTTAATGGAATGTTAATGACTGAAATATGGTTCAAGAAAGTGAATTTGATTAATTTCCTTGATCAGAATGATCATAAAAATATAAATAATGAATAATAATTGTATCAATACAACATATCCTCAGTAAATTATATGTAAAATATATTGTCTTTTTCATTGACGAATATAAATTCAAGAAAAATATCATTAAAAAGGGTATTGAGAAAAATATCATTTTAACACTATAAATGTAGTTAAATATAAATTTATAATAAATTATGTCGAAAAAAATTCCTTATAAAATTAATATTAAATAATATATTAGATGATTTAAAAATTTTAGTTTTCATGACTTCTGTAAATTTCAAATATGTTTTACCTGTTAAAAGAATGATTATTTTCACATTTTTTGGAAAATCCACACAAGCCTTGATTAGAGAATGACATGAAGATTATTTTCTGAATAATATCTAAAATATTGTAATTGGAAATAATGTTTTTATTTATTCAATTGGTTAATTTTAAGAACCTTTTTAATACATATTTAAAAAACATTGTTTTGAAGAAAATGAATTTTCAACCATAGATAGAAATGATGTAAGATTTTATTAAAATAATTTCTCAGTCATTTAATGTACTATAGATTGTAAAAAAAAGAACTATTTCATGATAAATTAAATAATAACCATTGGATAATAAAATTAAATGGTTTTATTATCAAATGTTAAAATAATACCTTCCATGAGAATTCAGTCATAAACAATTACAATTAAAAATATATTATAAAATAAACCCTTACAAATATCATTATTTTATAAAAAGAATTAACCAATTAATTTATTATTATTATAAGATTAAAATACATATAAAATGGGTGTCAATAAAACATAATATATTCTAAATTCCTTATTCACATGATCTTATAATATCAATGATAATTATTAACCAATATAACGAAATGGAATGAAATTGAATTATGAAATTCTTTACCACTTTGTAACATTTATGCCAAATTCCCTTTATTGAATAACTAAAATTGAAATATAAAATACTATGAATTATTAAGGATTTAGGATATAAAATTTAAAATCATTACTATATAAACAATATAAAATAAATTAGGTTCATAATATTACAATATTCCTCAATGAATAGAAATTGAGAAGAAGGCCCTTACCTCAGGATTCCCTTTGGTTGAAAATTATTAAACCAAATATATAATGGTATTAAAACTATTATTAATATATAATTGAAACATATAAATATTTAAAATATCATATATGATCCTATTATTAAATTTTATCACCTTTTTTAATAATATTCAATTGTATTCATTGTTTCGAGGGTTAATTGCATTGTTTTCTCATGCGTGTATTGTCATGAATGTAATGGTTATTGTGAATAAGAAGTAGAAACATAATATATAAAATTATAATATTCATAATAATATTATATTTACTCATTTTATTCATTTTAAATGTAATTCATGATGGTTTTACCTGAAAAATTATTCACATCACTTCATAGAGACATTATGCTATACCTATGCACGATAGACGATATCATTCCCTCATTGGGTGAATAGGTAAAAAATTTGATTTTATATTAATTTTATATAATAGAAAAATGTAATATATATCATATATGTTTATTATGTTTATTTTATTACTTTATATGTAAATATTAACTCAAAAACGAATCACATTACATCATGAGGCGGTAGTTCGTCGTACAAACGAGCGATGTTATCATTTTTTAAAAGGAAAGGAATGTTTGAATTTAAATTAAATATTTTAAATAAATAATATTAATAATATAATATAAATAATATTTATAAATAATATTTATAATTATCTCTAATCATGAGACATGGTGATGGAAAAGACGTCATAGATGTTTGCGAGGAGGTAGTCGCCTTACACATGATCGATGATTTAATTTCCTATTTGATGGATGAGGAGATGGATAAATTTGTTTCCATTAAAAAAATAAAATAATTTTACATGGAATATACTGATTTTATTGTATTTTATTTATTTATTCTTATTTAAGGTGGATAAAGAAGAAATAAAATGAAATATCTTCATAGAAAAATTTTACTTCTCTTAGAGAAACCTCCATTTGATCTTCTCTAAAGAATGATAGGGTTTCTCATTTGGAAATAAAAGTATCTCTAAAATGTGTATACTTATTTTTTTAGATACTTTTTTAGTTTTTTGTGAATAGAAATAGGTTGATAGCAACGAATATGTGAAGGTAGTGAGTGGCCTCTTATAATATGGAGATAGGACATACATGGATTTTTTGAAAAGAATAAAGAGTACAAATGTTTTTCACATAAATAAATCATCCTAGGTGGAATATTATATAACCTTATATGTGTTAAGTTCTATATATAGCTATAAATTTTTTCCCTCTTGTTTTAGTTCATTTTTTTCCCTTATCATCTCATATTATCCTCATCGTTTAACTTATTTACAACTTATATGTAGTAAATAATTTTTACTAATTACACTATTAATTACTTTTAAAAAATATTATGAAGATAGATAATAATATATAATATTATGAATCCAAATATTGAATAAATTTATTTTTTATTAATTTCATATAACTGGAATAATTAATTTTTTAATTAAAACCCTCAGATGTGGTGAAAATGTTGTTTTCTAAAGTAAAAACATTCAAATGTTCTAAAATATTTTATATCAAAATTAAATATAAAATAGATTTTTAGGTAATAATTATTATTAATAAATATACAATTAAAATAATTTTAATATAAATACCTTATTAAAATTATATGGTTCTTGTAAGGGCTTCAAATGAAAATTTTGTTTTTAATAAAAATTATAATTTTTCACTATTTATCAAATAATGAAACATTTTACAAACAATATCAAAAATTCACTATAAGATAATGTCAATACCATTATTTAAAAAATGAGTTTCATTTTATCAAATATATTTTCTAATTGTGTTAGACATAAATTTCATCCTATGTTTTCAAGAATTAATGAAACTATTTTCATTGAAAAATATATTTTTTGAGAAAACATTTATTTTTCATTCGACTAATTATTTTTTATTTATAATAATTATATATAATTTCAAATTTTTACATATGTAATTTAGAAAAATATCATAATTTATTTAGTATTATTCACACCCTCCAACTTATCGGATGGTTTATAATGGTTACATTTAAATAATAATATATTAAAAGAGTATTGGGTTTCTCTAAGATCCATTATTTTGTGCTTCAAAATTCATTGAAGATACGGAATTTATTAGAAAATTTATCATAAATTATTGGGGTGATAAATTCTCATATATGGTCATTTTCATGTTTCATATATGCTATCTAACCTAATTTTCTTCTCATAAAATCTTTGTGTGTGACATGTTTTTTATAACTACATTACATAATAGGAAATATATTTATTATGAAGGGAATTTAATTAATAAAACATTAGATCAATACAACATGAAACATAAATTCATGATATTAAAAAAAATACTACATGAAAATATTATGAGCACTTTATTATCCTTTCAATCATATCCCTAAAAATTACACCAAATCTAGCTATAGGTTTCCTAGGGAAATAAAAGACAAATACTGGTGATGTAAGATGCCTAGTATGGTAAAACATACATCAGAAGCATACATAACATAAAAATTGAATACATGATACGGAAATAATAAACAAACAATATAAAATCCATAACCAACTGAAACAATGGTCATGTTATATACTAAATAATAAATGAAAACATGGATAATAATAATAATTTATCTAATTCTGATTCATTACACTATTCTATTGATAAAAACCTTTTTCCAGAAAATATTCTAAGAAACCCTTCCTATAATGGTGAGTGGTATATAGGAAAACTCAACCTTTTTAGTTTAATGAGACCTATAAATTCATTGAATTTCTATATTAATCTGACCCCACTCAGCACCTAATTAAGTCCAATGCATTCACCATAACATTTGTCACGACCTTTCATACCTTTCCATGACAAGCCTCTTCTAGAATAAAATATTTCTATATGATTATTAAGAAATAATGAAATTAAATATATCTATATTAAAAAGACAAATGTGTATGTTTATTATATCATCCATTAATCATCATGAATTTCCTGAGGTATATTAATATTATATGAAGTACCCTTACCAATAAGATATAGTCAAGAGGGAACTAATAATGTTTAACACAACCCTTATCTTTACATCACACACAAATATATTTTATTAAATAAAACCCTAACTTGATAAAATAATGAATATCAAGAGGTTTGGTGTCTTTGGGGCTAAGTAAAAATACATAACAACTTAAAACATGAAACACATATCTTTATTGAAAACTTCATTGTCATGACCACACACATTCCTTCGTACTAAGCATTACACGGAATAAACTGAGGACTTGCATAAGAAAATGGTGAGATATAAATCTCATTAAAGGAGTAAACAATTCATAACATAATATTACTATACATTTTAGGAAATAGGCATATCAAAAGATCATAAGAGGAACATGAGCATAAAGGCATGATATAGCATGATTATCATAACATGGAAGTGTGAAAACAACACTTAACATGATATTAGCCTGATCCAAGGATCATTGAACATGGATCAGGAGTAAAAACCCATTGCACTTGGATTATAATGATTAAACTCTCATTTCAATTGATGTATCAGGATACTAATCTTTACCCAATGCATTAGAGCGCAATCAGGGCAAACCCTTCTTAATCATTTCATTTCATGCATAAGTGTGCCACATTGATCATATAACCTGGATTCATTAAACGTCATAACTTATTTAAAGATGAATAAATGTGTAATTCATACAATAAATTATATAATCAATAAGTAAATGGGTATAAACGTGAATACCCTTGATAGAGAAATGGGCAAGGTATTCACTACACAATGACTTTAGCTTGGAAAATCGTAGTGCAATTTCGGCAGCATAACAACATGAAATAAGAATTTATAAGAAATGGTTGATGAGAGAGAAATGGGACTCTCATAATATTTACATTAAATTTAATTTAAGGGGTTCATATAGATACATTTCCCAACAGATATAATGAAATTTAGATTCATAATAAAAAATAATTGCCTGAATGTAAATGGGAAGAGAGAAATTCCTTACGGAATTTTGGCATGGAAATGTGTGTACATGGGAGCCATTAATGATAGATAAAGGAGTATTTCATAATTAAACAATTATTAGGTAAGTTTAGGGGTGGTGATAAATCATATCCCAACATTTTTAATTAAAATTAAAAGGGTATAACAATATAAAAAAACATGGAAAAAATGAGAAAAGAAGAAATCCCTTATTGAATTTTGGCTTTGTAACAGGTGTACATGGGATGAATTAATGATATATAAAGGGGTATTCCATCATTAAAACATAAGTATGGAATTATGGGGGTGGTTCTAAATAATACACCAACATTTTCAATTGAAAACAAAAGGGTATAACAATATAATTAAATTAGATAAAAATGAGAAAGGAAGAAATACCTTACAAAAAAGTGTGATCCCAAAGGCATGGTAGAGGCTTGAGAGAGGCTTCATGGGAGATTGAGGAATTTTTGGAGGATAATAGATATAGGATCTTAGTTTAGGAACATTTTTCAAGGTTGTTTAGTGAATATAATTGGGAGATTGGGAGGGATTATATAGAAAAAAGGAGGGTATTATTTAGGTTTTGGACACCACACATTAAACTAACCAAAACCACAAACCAACCCATGGTTTTTGCCACTCGGGAGTGAAAAAACATTATTTTGTAAGGCAAATGCCTGATTTTCTTATAATATTAGGCTTTCTTATGTGTAATTGTGTCACACTCTCAAGTAAATCAATTTAAAAAGTTAAAATTATTTATAAGTCTTTGAGGGTCCACTAAATCATTGTAAGATAATCAAACAAACATAAAATCACATTATTTTAATGTTAAAACATATATTTGCCGAAAATATCAATTATAGTATTTTATTACTTCAGTGTTGGGTCATTATGGTGTCATAAAACACATTATATAATTAAACGATATTTCATTTTTACCCAAATATTTTGACTGCCTCAGAAAATTATGAAAAATTCACTATTGGATAATTTTGACATCTTGATTACAAAATTAATATGCATAGTACATAAATAATTTTCTAAATATGTGAATTTTTATATATAAAATAAAAACTGTCATTTATCAAAAATTCACGGGGTTTGACAAAAACAGTGTTCAAACCATAATAAAAAATATAATTGTATTCATAAAAATTATATGATCATTTACATTTAATATAAATTAATTTTGAAATAATTTTTCATTAAAATATTATTTAATTCGAAAATCCATTAATTCATCAAATTATATTTCTTAATTTAATGTTAACTAAAAATTGGTATTTTTTCTTTATAAACTATTTACAAAGTAACACTAATTAAATGAATGTATTTTCTCTATAAAAATGTACATAATATTAGCGATAGGGTCTTATTACATAACCCATTGTAACCCCATCATAATACCAAAGTGTAAGGTGTAAAATAGTGATAGACTCATAGGTTGGATCAGATAACATCGCTCAGGTGGTAATCTCTATCTACTTCCACTTCTCCTATAGGTGGTTCTGATCAAGCTTAATGTGTTGAAACTCGAATTTGGATTAGTTAAGAGAGAATCCCAATGACGCCACCTCCTTTCCAAACTCCAACAAATGGGATTAGTGTGGATAAATTCTACTATATGAGGTCATCGCTTCCTTTTTCTGGGTAAAGTGGTTTTGTTAAAACCCTTTATTTATACAAACCATGTTGTCACTATTTAACAGCGATGTTAGCAAAGGTGAAAATTCGTAATGGTATTTTAAAGTCCAAAAACATAAAACCAAGGAAGTTTATTTATTTTATAACCATCTAAAAAAATAAGACATTTAATTAGATTTAAGGGGAATTTTAATTAATTAATGTTTGGCTCATTACAATATTCCCCCCTTATGAAATATTTCCCTCGAAATTTCCTTTTCCCACAATAAAACAGATGCGGGTAACTATGGTTCATTACATTCTCTAATTCCCACATTTCCTCTTCAAACATGTGGTTTTTCCACAACACCTTGACAAGGGGAATTGTCTTATTTTTTAAGAAAAATTCTTTATAATCTAACATCGTCACCGGATTCTCTTCATAAGAGAGGTCATTCTCCAATAGAATCACCTTTGGATTGAGTACATGTGATGGTTTAGTTATGTACTTCCTCCAGAGTGATACATGGAATAAATCATCTACTTTAGATAGGTTTGGTGGGAGTTCTAGTTGATAGGCTATTATTCCAATGTGATCAAGGATCTCAAAAGGGCCAATGTTCCTTGGACTATTCTTTACCTTCTTCACAAATCTCATAAATCACTTCCATGGTGATATGTGGAGGAATACCATGTCTCTGACATCAAACTCTAGGTCTTGTTGATGATTAGATGCATTTCTCTTTTTTCGACTCTAAGTAGCTTTAATGTGCTTCTAGATGGTCTTAACCTTCTCCAACATTTCATCAACCATTTCCAGACCTAGGAGTTTTATCTCCCAAACTTCATCAAAACATGTTGGTATTCTGCACCTATTCCCATATAGGGCTTCATAAGGATCAATTTGGATGCTTCAATAGAAACTGTTATTTTACGAGAACTCAAACAATGGAATATGTTGATCTCATCCTCCTTTGATTTCTATTGAGCATGATTTCAATATTTCCTCAAGTTTTTTCATAGTCTGCTTAGATTAGACATCCGTTTGAGGATAATAAGACTTACTAAAGCTTATCTCAGTATCTAGAGAATGTTGTAAACTCTTCCAAAACATAGAGGTTGATCATATATCTCGATCGGATATAATTGATAGTGGTAATCTATTCAGCCTTACTATGTCTCTAATGTATATTCGTGCCAGTTGATCCAATGATAAATCCTCCCGAATTGCAATGAGGTGTGTAGTCTTTGTAATACAATCCACAGCAACCCAGATTTCATTATTTCCTTTGAATGTCTTCAGAAGTCTGGTGATAATTTCCATGGTGATTATCTCCCATTTCCAAGGCCGGTATGGGTAATGGTTATAAGGCCCCAGCCTTAAACCTTACTTAATATTGAATTAAATGAACAATTCACATTGAAGATCTTTTCAGGTTTAGAGTTTTAGAGAATTAGAACATAACTATTACATCTTAAAAGATTACAAAGTAGACACTTCTACTAAGTATCCATAATATAAAAACACTTAAAAAGAAAGATGTCTAGATTCCATGTTTTAGATAGCATGAAATTCCCTTGATCCCATCCTTGACCTTATTCCACTTTAAGTCCTGTGAAAAAAATTTCGAAAAACTTGGGGTGAGCATAAAAAGCTCAGTAAGGGATACAAAGAGAATGAAAACTGTTAGTTTTTCAAACATCAAGTAAACCATTTATACTATATCAAAGTAATACCTTCACCTTCATGAAGTAGTAAAAAAAATATTCACTGAATAAAGTATCATTACATCCCTTTTTGTAACCAAAGGATTACCATAAAACCCATATAAATAACACATAACATATATAAAGGTAACTTGGGACATAAACATACTTAAGTGGAATAACCATACGGTTGACTTCCACACATATCACTTAATGGAATAGCCATACGGCCAATTTCCATACATACTTAATGGAATAGCCATACGGCCGACTTCCATACCCAATGCATTGGAGGTTATAACGTAACCACCCGTCCTGGTATTCACGGCACCACCCGTCATATGGTTTATAACGTAACCACCCGTTAAAATGTCCAAGTACCAGTATAAAATCATAAAACATAAAACCAATATAAAGGAATGATAACATTTCCACATTTCAATCACAATATATCATAAATATATTGACATAATAGAATCCTTTATCAAAACCATTTTCAAAACCAAAATACATAAAAGTGTATATGGTATTTATTTTATTTTAAAAACATTACGGCTTGTTGAGGAAGCCAAAGACCAAATAATACTCGCGGTGGCGGAAAAGGTCATTGTCACCGCGTACGTTAAAAAAAACATTCCTTTTTGTCGTTTAGTAAAACGCTTCGTAGAAAAAGATTCCTATTGTATAAAAGTAAAATTCAAAGGAGTTTATACACCGTATAAAATAAAGTTGTGTATAAAACGAAATATGCCTCAATGAAAGGAGATTGAGACGAAGTCCCTTACCTCGGGTCCGACATGACTCGATCGTTCTTTAATGTCCTAAATAATAAACTTGAGTTCATTTATAATTGATTAAGAACCTTTTTAAAGTTCATTATTCTTTTTATATCACTTATTGCCATGTTATAAACATTATGTAACCATTTAAGTTAATAATGTTTGTTTTGTCAATATTTGGTTCTTATGTCGAAAGTTGACTTCTTACAATTACATGTGGTTCATGTGGTCAAAAGTTCTTTATATCCAGAATGAAATTCCCGATTTGGATATAATATGTATCATATATATCCAGAATATACATGTATTTATAATATTACATAATCATTTAGAGGTAAGAAATGAAATGCACCGTTCATGAAGACGGTAAGCCGTACGTACGCATGAACGCTACTTCCATTTCTTTGTCATATTAGTGGAATTAAAACTAAATGAGAGGTATGTATATTTTAATTCCATAATTATATTCATCATTTAGATATATCATTAATTATATATATACATTATATACATGTAATTTTAATAGTACATTACATTTGGGGATAAGAAATGAAATGCACCGTTCATGGAGACGGTAAGCCGTACGTACGCATGAACGCTACTTTCATTTCTATATCATTCTTTAATGGAAAGAAATAATAATGATATAGAGTTATATTATAATTACAGTATAACATCATATATAATAACTTTAAATCCATCCTTTACACGTCCCACATATGGCATTAACGAATCACATCACTTTTAGGGGGCGGTAGTCCCCACTTCCTTAAATGAAGATATCGTGTTTACCCATAATGGAAACCATAAAGGTATGTCAAAAATGAAAAATACAGAAGCTTAAAGAAAACATAAACATATTATATATCATATATAAAAATATTGACATCATAATGGCCACCCTTGAAGGTGTTAAATGAGTATTGAACAATCATCATTTCGGGAGGCAGAATTTCGCCATCCACGGAAACCGTATGTTCTTTAACCATTTGATGTATTTGTGTGAGAGTGTAGCTCAAATTAATATTATAACAACATCCTAGTATATTAAAGATACTGGTGTTGTTACAAAAGAAGTAAATAAAAAGAGTTTAGAGGGTTGGAGAAGTAAAATAAAACAAATGAACAAGAGAGAATGAATTACCTTTAAAAGTGTAACTCCCTTTTGATTTGAGACTAAAGGATTCCTTTGAAAGGATTCCTCCCAAAGGGAATCCTCTAGGATGAGGATAGGTATGTGGAGAGAGTAATTGGGCCGGGGTTGGCCGAGCCAAAGGCTTGAGAAGTGTGTGAAATGAGGTAGAGGTGGGGGCCTTTTATAAGAGGAGAGGAGGGGCACTTTTGGAAAGTAAAGAAATATTACTTTATTTGAAAAAAAAATTCGGTTTTAAAAGGTCCCACATTGATATAATTCGTGGATAAGGTGATTATGGTTCGCAATACACCCATCCAATAAGTTTTGGACATGTGTAGTTCATTTATTTTAAATTATCTTTCCATTTTATTTAAATCGTCAAATAATGATGTCATCGCTGCATCATTATTATGTCATATATAATTTAATTTATTTAATGTCTAAAAATTATAAAAAAATACTATGATGTAGGAAATCTTTTTATATTTCCAATGACTATTTATAATCAAAATTTGGACTTGTATAACCCCACTCAAAAATTATTTTAGTAAAACAATTTATGTTAGTGTCATTTTCACTTTAACATTAAATAAAAATATATTAATGTCATTTTCCAACTAAAGTGGCTCCATGGGGTCCCCAAGTTGGCCCATGGCTTTTCTTGGTCGGCCATGACTCACCCAATAGGTGTAGGACAAGTGTTATGGTTTTTTCACATTCTTATAATACCATTTTTACCTTAAACTACACTAATTACCTCTAATCGCGATTAATGAAAAAAAGTTACTATTCACCAAAAAATTATTTTAATCTCATTGAACCACATTTTACTTCTTAATGACAACCATGTATGTCGGATTTTCAAAATTCAATACACATTAGTGGTAAACTTTCATTTAACTGAAAAATCAGTTTGCATGATTACCACTTAGTGGTTTCACTATTCATCAAAAATTGAAGTTTTTCAGAAAATTACCAAAAATTCACCCTAAGCTATATTTGATATTCCGAATTCAAAAATGAAGTCCATTTTACAAAATTCAAAACATATAAGTCAAATTAATTAATTTAATAATTAATTCCCGCTGCCAGAGAAAATAGCGTGTTTTTACAAAACAATAACTATCAAAAGATTGACACCAGTTTAAGTCCAATTTCAAAGTGAAATTGATTCCAATGACCACCATTGGATTAACTGGTAAAAATATTTTCTAATTTCACATTAAAACCAATTAAAATAATAGTCTAATCATATAAATAATTTAGATTAAAAAGAGGTTTTGAATTAAAATACAACATTTTACACTATTCATAAAAAAATGAACTTTATCAGAAAGGTACCAAAAATTTACACAATGTAAATTTTGATGTCCCGATTCTAAAGAAGAGTTATATTTGGTCCAAAATAAAGTATAAGAGTGATCAAAACTATATTTAACGACGGTTCACCATTAAAAGGCGATAAGTGAACCTTTAGTGAAAATTAGAGTATATATACCCGTAAAATTGAACTCTTTCCGTATTTTAAGCTTTTATCTTTTATTGGGTAAATGTATAAACATTAAAAAACATATCTAATCATATTTTAGTTATTTCTATCCATTCCTGCCAGTACAACAGCTACTTGTTAACTAACATTTAAAATAATATTATTTTATTACTAGTGTGCTACGTAAGTTTCAATGAAACTCATCGTTGTGTATCGGGTACGCTATCGAACATAGAAACCCCTTTAAAATAAAATTAATATTTAATTAATAAATATTAATAAATATGAAAATTCTTTATTCTTTATTTACCTGGGATGTTACATCCTTCCCCCCTTTTGGGAATTGCGTCCTTGCAATTTTATTCACTTATCAAAATAAGTCGGGGTATTTATCCCTCATAGCATTTTCAGATTCCCATGTTGTCTCTTCAATCACATGGTTTTTCCACAAAACCTTTACCTGATGAATCACCTTATTCCGTAACACTTTCTCCATGTGGTCAAGAATCTGGACCGATTGTTCCTCATAATATAGGTTCTCTTCCAGCTAAACTACCTCTGGACTCAAAACATGAGATGGATCTGGCATATACTTTCTCAACATCGAAATGTGAAAAACATTGTGTACCTGAGATAAACTCGGAGGTAAAGCCACTCGGTATGCAACTGATCCAACTCTTTCCAGAATTTCGTATGGTCCAACCAACCATGGACTCAAATTTCCTTTCTTACCAAATCTCATCACACTTTTCCAAGGAGAAACCTTGAGAAAAACATGATTACCTACCTCGAAAGATAGATCCTTCCTCCGGTTATCCGCATAACTCTTCTGCCTGCTCTGAGCTGTTCTCATGTGTTTCTGAATCAGCTGAACTTTTTCTACCAACTCTTCTACCAATTCTGGTCCCATCAGTTTCCTTTCACCCACTTCATCCCAAAATGCTGGAGTTCGACACTGCTTCCCATATAATGCCTCAAATGGTGCCATCTGTATACTGGAATGAAAACTGTTATTATAAGAAAATTAAACCAAAGAAAGATGTTGGTCCCAACTTCCCTGATAATCCATAGAACAAGCTCATAGCATATCCTCCAATGTCTGGATTGTTTGTTCTGACTGACCATCTGATTGAGGATGAAAGGCTGTACTAAAATTTAATTCAGTACCCAATGACTTCTGAAGGACTTTCCAAAAGTTAGAAGTAAACCTGGGATCACGATCCGATAGAATGGAGAGAGGAACTCCATGTAACCTGACTATCTCTTTAAGATACAGACGGGAAAGTTGATCAAGAGAGAAAGTATCTCGTATAGCAAGGAAATGAGCAGATTTGGTCAAGCGATCAATAATAACCCAGATTGCATTATTACCTCGAGATGTCTTCGGTAATCCAACAACAAAGTCCATGGATATATTCTCCCATGTCCACTCTGGCACTGGTAAAGGCTGAAGCATCCCTTTCAGTAACTGCCTCTCTACTTTAACCTGTTGACATGTCAAACACTTCACAGTAAAATCAGCAATGTCTCTTTTCATTCCATCCCACCAGTAATACTCCCGCAGATCTCTGTACATCTTAGTACTGCCCGGATGAACTGAAAACGGAGAACTATGAGCCTCACATAACAACTCATTCTTCAACTGCGAATCACAAGGCACACACAATCTCTTCCCAAATCTCAAAACACAATGATTATCAATGTTAAATTCAGGAAACTTACCTTTCTGAACCAGCTCTACCTTTTTCTGCAACTCACTGTCTTGCTTCTGTGGTTGCTTGATCATCTTCCTTATAGTTACGGGCAATATGACCAGACTTACCACACCAAAAGCACTTACCAGACTTGGATAAACATTCTCCAAGATTCATTTTACCACACTTCTCACAGGATGGATATTTGGTTTTCTTACCTCCTTGATTCTTTGATGAATTATTCCCCTTTGCCTGCCAACTAGACCTCTTATTCAGTTGTTTGTCATATAACACCTGATAATCGGCAAACTCCATTTCCACCTACTCCGCACATCGAACAAGTTTTTCATAACTTTTGAACTCACGGGAAGCTAAAGCCCTTCGATACTTTGGCTTTAACCCTAAGTAAAAACGGTTTATTTTACTATCAAGATCTCGTATGAAGTTTGGAGAATACCTTTCCAATCGAGTGAACTTTTCTTCATAAGCAGCCACTGAATCATCCTCCTGCCTCAATTCTAGGAACTGTTTTTCCATCCTAAGACGAACCACCTTAGGAAAATATTTCTCATGAAACATACCTTTGAATTTTTCCCAGTGAAGATCTTCAATCTCATCACTATCCCTTATATTTTTCACCATCGACCACCACTGATCAGCTTCAACTTCAAAACGGTAAACAGAAAGACTAACCTTTTGATGTTCTGAACACCCCATGACATCAAAAATCTTTTCCAGTGCTTTAATCCACCCTTCAGCTTGCACAAGGTCAGATGATCCTTTGAATGATGGGTGATTTTGCCTCATGAAATGTTCCAGCACTGACATGTTCCTCTGCGGTTGATCTGGCTGATCTCGTGCATGGATACCACCACCATTTATAGCCTGAGTCAATTGTTCCATCACTGCAACAAACTGTTCAGTTCCGATTCCGACCATCTCAGGTTGCCGATTTGGAAGGTTATCTTCCTCCTGATGTCGTCCCAACATAGCTGCTTTGTTTCCTCTGCGGAAAACCATTCTAAACACAGAAATATCTTAGGAAAAGCAACATGGTAATCCGTAAATGCTATATCATTTCAATCATATTATAATTTAACACTTTTCTAACTCCTAAAGTTGTCTAAACCGTCCTTTGATACCAACTATAAGGCCCCAGCCTTAAACCTTACTTAATATTGAATTAAATGAATAATTCACATTGAGGATCTTTTCAGGATTAGAGTTTTAGAGAATTAGAACATAACTATTACATCTTAAAAGATTACAAAGTAGACACTTCTACTAAGTCTCCATAAAATAAAAACTCTTAAAAAGAAATATGTCTAGATTCCATGTTTTAGATAGCATGAAATTCCCTTGATCCCATCCTTGACCTTATTCCACTTTAAGTCCTGTGAAAAAAATTTCGAAAAACTTGGGGTGAGCATAAAAAGCTCAGTAAGGGATACAAAGAGAATGAAAACTGTTAGTTTTTCAAACATCAAGTAAACCATGTATACTATATCAAAGTAATACCTTCACCTTCATGAAGTAGTAAAAAAAATCTTCACTGAATAAAGTATCATTACTTACCTTTTTGTATCCAAAGGATTACCATAAAACCCATATAAATAACACATAACATATATAAAGGTAACTTGGGACATAAACATACTTAAGTGGAATAACAATACGGTTGACTTCCACACATATCACTTAATGGAATAGCCATACGGCCAATTTCCATACATACTTAATGGAATAGCCATACGGCCGACTTCCATACCCAATGCATTGGAGGTTATAACGTAACCACCCGTCCTGGTATTCACGGCACCACCCATCATATGGTTTATAACGTAACCACCCGTTAAAATGTCCAAGTACCAGTATAAAATCATAAAACATAAAACCAATATAAAGGAATGATAACATTTCCCCATTTCAATCACAATATATCATAAATATATTGACATAATAGAATCCTTTATCAAAACCATTTTCAAAACCAAAATACATAAAATAGTATATGGTATTTATTTTATTTTAAAAACATTACGGCTTGTTGAGGAAGCCAAAGACCAAATAATACTCGCGGTGGCGGAAAAGGTCATTGTCACCGCGTACGTTAAAAAAAACATTCCTTTTTGTCATTTAGTAAAACGCTTCGTAGAAAAAGATTCCTTTTGTATAAAAGTAAAAGTCAAAGGAGTTTATACACCGTATAAAAGAAAGTTGTGTATAAAACGAAATATGCCTCAATGAAAGGAGATTGAGACGAAGTCCCTTACCTCGGGTCCGACATGACTCGATCGTTCTTTAACGTCCTGAATAATAAACTTGAGTTAATTTATAATTGATTAAGAACCTTTTTAAAGTTCATTATTCTTTTTATATCACTTATTTCCATGTTATAAACATTATGTAACCATTTAAGTTAATAATGTTTGTTTTGTCGATATTTGGTTCTTATATCGAAAGTTGACTTCTTACAATTACATGTTGTTCATGTGGTCAAAAGTTCTTTATATCAAAAATGAAATTCCTGATTTGGATATAATATGTATCATATATATCCAGCATATACATGTATTTATAATATTACATAATCATTTAGAGGTAAGAAATGAAATGCACCGTTCATGGAGACGGTAAGCCGTACGTACGCATGAACGCTACTTCCATTTCTTTGTCATATTAGTGGAATTAAAACTAAATGAGAGGTATGTATATTTTAATTCCATAATTATATTCATCATTTAGATATATCATTAATTATATATATACATTATATACATGTAATTTTAATAGTACATTACATTTGGGGATAAGAAATGAAATGCACCGTTCATGGAGACGGTAAGCCGTACGTACGCATGAACGCTACTTTCATTTCTATATCATACTTTAATGGAAAGAAATAATAATGATATAGAGGTATATTATAATTCCAGTATAACATCATATATAATAACTTTAAATCCATCCTTTACACGTCCCACATATGGCATTAATGAATCACATCACTTTTAGGGGGCGGTAGTCCGCACTTCCTTAAATGAAGATATCGTGTTTACCCATAATGGAAACCATAAAGGTATGTCAACAATGAAAAATACAGAAGCTTAAAGAAAATATAAACATATTATATATCATATATAAAAATATTGACATCATAATGGCCACCCTTGAAGGTGTTAAATGAGTATTGAACAATCATCGTTTCGGGAGGCAGAATTTCGCCATCCACGGAAACCGTATGTTCTTTAACCATTTGATGTAGTTGTGGGAGAGTGTAGATCAAATTAATATTATAACAACATCCTAGTATATTGAAGATACTGGTGTTGTTACAAAAGAAGTAAATAAAAAGAGTTTAGAGGGTTGGAGAAGCAAAATAAAACAAATGAACAAGAGAGAATGAATTACCTTTAAAAGCGTAACTCCCTTTTGATTTTAGACTAAAGGATTCCTTTGAAAGGATTATGCCCAAAGGGAATCCTCTAGGATGAGTATAGGTATGTGGATAGAGTAATTGGGCAGGGGTTGGCTGAGCCCAAGGATTGAGAAGTGTGTGAAATGAGGTAGAGGTGGGGGCCTTTTATAAGAGGAGAGGAGGGGCACTTTTGGAAAGTAAAGAAATATTACTTTATTTGAAAAACAAATTCGGTTTTAAAAGGTCCCACATTGATATAATTCGTGGATAAGGTGATAAGGGTTCGAAATCCACCCATCCAATAAGTTTTGGACATGTTTAGTTCATTTATTTTAAATTATCTTTCCATTTTATTTAAATCGTCAAATAATGATGTCATCGCTGCAGCATTATTATGTCATATATAATTTAATTTATTTAATGTCTAAAAATTATAAAAAAAATACTATGATGTAGGAAATCTTTCTATCTTTCCAATGACTATTTAGAATCAAAATTTGGACTTGTATAACCCCACTAAAAAAGTATTTTAGTAAAACAATTTATGTTAGTGTCATTTTCACTTTAACATTAAATAAAAATATATTAATGTCATTTTCCAACTAAAGTGGCTCCATGGGGTCCCCAAGTTGGCCCACGGCTTGTCTTGGTCGGCCATGACTCACCCAATAGGTGTAGGACAAGTGTCATGATGTTTTCACATTCTTATAACACCATTTTTACCTTAAACTACACTAATTACCTCTAATCGCGATTAATGAAAAAAAGTTACTATTCACCAAAAAATTATTTTAATCTCATTGAACCACATTTTACTTCTTAATGACAACCATGTATGTCGGATTTTCAAAATTCAATACACATTAGTGGTAAACTTTCATTTAACTGAAAAATCAGTTTGCTTGATTACCACTTAGTGGTTTCACTATTCCTCAAAAATTGAAGTTTTTCAGAAAATTACCAAAAATTCACCCTAAGCTATATTTGATATTCCGAATTCAAAAATAAAGTCCATTTTACAAAATTAAAAACATATAAGTCAAATTAATTAATTTAATAATTAATTCCCGCTGCCAGAGAAAATAGCGTGTTTTTACAAAACAATAAGTATCAAAAGATTGACACCAGTTTATGTCCAATTTCAAAGTGAAATTGATTCCAATGACCACCATTGGATTAACTGGTAAAAATATTTCCTAATTTCACATTAAAACCAATTAAAATAATTGTCTAATCATATATATAATTTAGATTAAAAAGAGGTTTTGAATTAAAATACAACATTTTACACTATTCAAAAAAAAATGAACTTTATCAGAAAGGTACCAAAAATTTACACAAAGTAAATTTTGATGTCCCGATTCTAAAGAAGAGTTATATTTGGTCCAAAATAAAGTATAAGAGTGACCAAAACTATATTTAATGACGGTTCACCATTAAAAGGTTATAAGTGAACCTTTAGTGAAAATTAGAGTATATATACCCGTAAAATTGAACTCTTTCCGTATATTAAGCTTTTATCTTTTATTGGGTAAATGTATAAACGATTAAAAACAAATCTAATCATATTTTAGTTATTTCTATCCATTCCTGCCAGTACAACGGCTACTTGTTAACTAACATTTAAAATAATATTATTTTATTACTAGTGTGCTACGTAAGTTTCAACGAAACTCATCGTTGCGTATCGGGTACGCTATCGAACATAGAAACCCCTTTAAAATAAAATTAATATTTAATTCGTAAATATTAATAAATATGAAAATTCTTTATTATTTATTTACCTGGGATGTTACATCCTTCCCCCCTTTTGGGAATTGGGTCCTCGCAATTTTATTCACTTATCAAAATAAATGGGGGTATTTATCCCTCATAGAATTTTCAGATTCCCACGTTGTCTCTTCAATCACATGGTTTTTCCACAAAACCTTTACCTGATGAATCACCTTATTCCGTAACACTTGCTCCCTGTGGTCAAGAATCTGGACCGATTGTTCCTCATAAGATAGGTTCTCTTCCAGCTAAACTACCTCTGGACTCAAAACATGAGATGGATCTGGCATATACTTTCTCAACATCGAAACGTGAAAAACATTGTGTACCTGAGTTAAACTCGGAGGTAAAGCCACTCGGTATGCAACTGATCCAACTCTTTCCAGAATTTCATATGGTCCAACCAACCATGGACTCAACTTTCCTTTCTTACCAAATCTCATCACACTTTTCCAAGGAAAACCTTGAGAAAAACATGATCACCTACCTCGAAAGATAGATCCTTCCTCCGGTTATCCGCATAACTCTTCTGCCTGCTCTGAGCTGTTCTCATGTGTTTCTGAATCAGCTGAACTTTTTCTGCCAACTCTTCTACCAATTCTGGTCCCATCAGTTTCCTTTCACCCACTTCATCCCAAAATGCCGGAGTTCGACACTGCTTCCCATATAATGCCTCAAATGGTGCCATCTGTATACTGGAATGAAAACTGTTATTATAAGAAAATTCAACCAAAGAAAGATGTTGGTCCCAACTTCCCTGATAATCCATAGAACAAGCTCGTAGCATATCCTCCAATGTCTGGATTGTTTGTTCTGACTGCCCATCTGATTGAGGATGAAAGGCTGTACTAAAATTTAATTCAGTACCCAATGACTTCTGAAGGCCTTTCCAAAAGTTAGAAGTAAACATGGGATCACGATCCGATAGAATGGAGAGAGGAACTCCATGTAACCTGACTATCTCTTTAAGATACAGACGGGAAAGTTGATCAAGAGAGAAAGTATCTCGTATATCAAGTAAATGAGCATATTTGGTCAAGCGATCAACAATAACCCAGATTGCATTATTACCTCGAGATGTCTTCGGTAATCCAACAACAAAGTCCATGGATATATTCTCCCATGTCCACTCTGGCACTGGTAAAGGCTGAAGCATCCCTTTCAGTAACTGCCTCTCTGCTTTAACCTGTTGACATGTCAAACACTTCACAGTAAAATCAGCAATGTCTCTTTTCATTCCATCCCACCAGTAATACTCCCGCAGATCTCTGTACATCTTAGTACTGCCCGGATGAACTGAAAACGGAGAACTATGAGCCTCACATAACAACTCATTCTTCAACTGTGAATCACAAGGCACACACAATCTCTTCCCAAATCTCAAAACACAATGATTATCAATGTTAAATTCAGGAAACATACCTTTCTGAACCAGCTCTACCTTTTTCTGCAACTCACTGTCTTGCTTCTGTGCTTGCTTGATCATCTTCCTTATAGTTATGGGAAATATGACCAGACTTACCACACCGAAAGCACTTACCAGACTTGGATAAACATTCTCCAGGATTCATTTTACCACACTTCTCACAGGATGGATATTTGGTTTTCTTACCTCCTTGCTTCTTTGATTAATTCTTCCCCTTTGCCTGCCAAGTAGACCTCTTATTCTGTTGTTTGTCATATAACACCTGATCATCGGCAAACTCCATTTCCACCTACTCCGCACATCGAACAAGTTTTTCATAACTTTTGAACTCACGAGAAGCTAAAGCCCTTCGATACTTTGGCTTTAACCCCGAGTAAAAACGGTTTATTTTACTATCAAGATCTCGTATGAAGTTTGGAGCATACCTTTCCAATCGAGTGAACTTTTCTTCATAAGCAGCCACTGAATCATCCTCATGCTTCAATTCTAGGAACTGTTTTTCCATCCTAAGACGAACCACCTTAGGAAAATATTTCTCAAGAAACATACCTTTGAATTCTTCCCAGTGAAGATCCTCAATCTCATCACTATCCCTTATATTTTTCACCATCGACCACCACTGATCAGCTTCAACTTCAAAACGGTAAACAGAAAGACTAACCTTTTGATGTTCTGAACACCCCATGACATCAAAAATCTTCTCCAGTGCTTTAATCCACCCTTCAGCTTGCACAGGGTCAGATGATCCTCTGAATGATGGGTGATGTTGCCTCATGAAATGTTCCACCACTGACATGTTCCTCTGCGGTTGATCTGGCTGATCTCATGCATGGGTACCACCACCATTTATAGCCTGAGTCAACTGTGCCATCACTGCAACAAACTCTTCAGTTCCGATTCCGACCATCTCAGGTTGCTGATTTGGAAGGTTATCTTCCTCCTGATGTCGTCCCAACATAGCTGCTTTGTTTCCTCTGCGGAAAACCATTCTGAACACAGAAATATCTTAGGCAAAGCAACATGGTAATCCGTAAATGCTATATCATTTAAATCATATTATAATTTAACACTTTTCTAACTCCTAAAGTTTTCTAAACCGTCCTTTGATACCAACTATAAGGCCCCAGCCTTAAACATTGCTTAATATTGAATTAAATGAATAATTCACATTGAGGATCTTTTCAGGTTTAGAGTTTTAGAGAATTAGAACATAACTATTACATCTTAAAAGATTACAAAGTAGACACTTCTACTAAGTCTCCATAAAATAAAAACTCTTAAAAAGAAAGATGTCTAGATTCCATGTTTTAGATAGCATGAAATTCCCTTGATCCCATCCTTGACCTTATTCCACTTTATGTCCTGTGAAAAACATTTCTAAAAACTTGGGGTGAGCATAAAAAGCTCATTAAGGGATACAAAGAGAATGAAAACTGTTAGTTTTTCAAACTTCAAGTATACCATGTATACTATATCAAAGTAACACCTTCACCGTCATGAAGTAGTAAAAAAAATCTTCCCTGAATAAAGTATCATTACTGACCTTTTTGTAACCAATGGATTACCATAAAACCCATATAAATAACACATAACATATATAAAGGTAACTTGGGACATAAATGTACATAAGTGGAATAACCATACGGTTGACTTCCACACATATCACTTAATGGAATAGCCATACGGCCAATTTCCATACATACTTAATGGAATAGCCATACGGCCGACTTCCATAACCAATGCATTGGAGGTTATAACATAACCACCCGTCCTGGTATTCACGGCACCACCCGTCATATGGTTTATAACGTAACCACCCGTTAAAATGTCCAAGTACCAGTATAAAATCATAAAACATAAAACCAATATAAAGGAATGATAACATTTCCACATTTCAATCATAATATATCATAAATATATTGACATAATAGAATCCTTTATCAAAACCATTTTCAAAACCAATATACATAAAAGAGTATATGGTATTTATTTTATTTTAAAAACATTACGGCTTGTTGAGGAAGCCAAAGACCAAATAATACTCGCGGTGGCGGAAAAGGTTATTGTCACCGTGTACATTAAAAAAACATTCCTTTTTGTCGTTTAGTAAAACGCTTCGTAGAAATAGATTCCTTTTGTATAAATGTAAAAGTAAAAGGATTTTATACACCGTATAAAATAAAGTTTTGTATAAAACGAAATATGCCTCAATGAAAGGAGATTGAGACGAAGTCCCTTACCTCGGGTCCGACTTGACTCGATCATTCTTTAACGTCCTGAATAAAAAACTTGAGTTAATTTATAATTGATTAAGAACCTTTTTAAAGTTCATTATTCTTTTTATATCACTTATTGCCATGTTATAAACATTATGTAACCATTTATGTTAATAATGTTTGTTTTGTCAATATTTGGTTCTTATGTCGAAAGTTGACTTCTTACAATTACATGTTGTTCATGTGGTCAAAAGTTCTTTATACCCAGAATGAAATTCCCGATTTGGATATAATATGTATCATATATATCCAGAATATACATGTATTTATAATATTACATAATCATTTAGAGGTAAGAAGTGAAATGCACCGTTCATGGAGACGGTAAGCCGTACGTACGCATGAACGCTACATCCATTTCTTTGTCATATTAGTGGAATTAAAACTAAATGAGAGGTATGTATATTTTAATTCCAGAATTATATTCATCATTTAGATATATAATTAATTATATATATACATTATATACATGTAATTTTAATAGTACATTACATTTGGGGATAAGAAATGAAATGCACCGTTCATGGAGACGGTAAGCCGTACGTACGCATGAACGCTACTTTCATTTCTATATCATACTTTAATGGAATGAAATAATAATGATATAGATATTATAATTCCAGTATAGCATCATATATAATTACTTTAAATCCATCTTTTACACGTCCCACATATGGCATTAACGAATCACATCACCTTTAGGGGGCGGTAGTCCGCACTTCCTTAAATGAAGATATCATGTTTACCCATAATGGAAACCATAAATGTATGTCAAAAATGAAAAATACAGAAGCTTAAAGAAAACATAAACATATTATATATCATATATAAAAATAGTGACATCATAATGGCCACCCTTGAAGGTGTTAAATGAGTATTGAACAATCATCGTTTCGGGAGGCAGAATTTCACCATCCACGGAAACCGTATGTTCTTTAACCTTTTGATGTAGTTGTGTGAGAGTGTAGCTCAAATAAATATTATAACAACATCCTAGTATATTTAAGATACTGGTGTTGTTACAAAAGAAGTAAATAAAAAAAATTTAGAGGGTTGGAGAAGCAAAATAAAACAAATGAACAAGAGAGAATGAATTACCTTTAAAAGTGTAACTCCCTTTTGATTTGAGACTAAAGGATTACTTTGAAAGGATTATTCCCAAAGGGAATCCTCTAGGATGAGGATAGGTATGTGGAGAGAGTAATTGGGCAGGGGTTGGCCGAGCCCAAGGCTTGAGAAGTGTGTTAAATGAGGTAGAGGTGGGGGCCTTTTATAAGAGAAGAGGAGGGGCACTTTTGGAAAGTAAAGAAATATTACTTTATTTGAAAAACAATTTCGGTTTTAAAAGGTCCCACATTGATATAATTCGTGGATAAGGTGATAAGGGTTCGAAATCCACCCATACAATAAGTTTTGGACATGTTTAGTTCATTTATTTTAAATTATCTTTCCATTTTATTTAAATCGTCAAATAATGATGTCATTGCTACATCATTATTATGTCATATATAATTTAATTTATTTAATGTCTAAAAATTATAAAACAAATACTATGATGTAGGAAATCTTTTTAGATTTCCAATGACTATTTATAATAAAAATTTGGACTTGTATAACCCCACTCAAAAATTATTTTAGTAAAACAATTTATGTTAGTGTCATTTTCACTTTAACATTAAATAAAAATATATTAATGTCATTTTCCAACTAAAGTGGCTCCATGGGGTCCCCAAGTTGTCCCATGGCTTGTCTCGGTCGGCCATGACTCACCCAATAGGTGTAGGACAAGTGTCATGGTGTTTCCACATTCTTATAATACCATTTTTACCTTAAACTACACTAATTACCTCTAATCGCGATTAATGAAAAAAAGTTACTATTCACCAAAAAATTATTTTAACCTCATTGAACCACATTTTACTTCTTAATGAAAACCATGTATGTCGGATTTTCAAAATTCAATACACATTAGTGGTAAACTTTCATTTAACTAAAAAATCAGTTTGCTTGATTACCACTTAGTGGTTTGACTATTCATCAAAAATTGAAGTTTTTCAGAAAATTACCAAAAATTCACCCTAAGCTATATTTGATATTCCGAATTCAAAAATGAAGTCCATTTTACAAAATTCAAAACATATAAGTCAAATTAATTAATTTAATAATTAATTCCCACTGCCAGAGCAAATAGCGTGTTTTTACAAAACAATAAGTATCAAAAGATTGACACCAGTTTAAGTCCAATTTCAAAGTGAAATTGATTCTAATGACCACCATTGGATTAACTGGTAAAAATATTTTCTAATTTCACATTAAAATCAATTAAAATAATAGTATAATCATATAAATAATTTAGATTAAAAAGTGGTTTTGAATTAAAATACAACATTTTACACTATTCATAAAAAATGAACTTTATCAGAAAGGTACCAAAAATTTACACAAAGTAAATTTTGATGTCCCGATTCTAAAGAAGAGTTATATTTGGTCCAAAATAAAGTATAAGAGTGATAAAAACTATATTTAATGACGGTTCACCATTAAAAGGTGATAAGTGAACCTTTAGTGAAAATTAGAGTATATATACCCGTAAAATTGAACTCTTTCCGTATTTTAAGCTTTTATCTTTTATTGGGTAAATGTATAAACATTTAAAAACATATCTAATCATATTTTAGTTATTTCTATCCATTCCCTCCAGTACAACGGCTACTTGTCAACTAACATTTAAAATAATATTATTTTAATACTAGTGTGCTACGTAAGTTTCAAAGAATCTCATCGTTGCGTATCGGGTACGCTATCGAACATAGAAACCCCTTTAAAATAAAATTAATATTTAATTCGTAAATATTAATAAATATGAAAATTATTTATTCTTTATTTACCTGGGATGTTACAATGGTTGCATCATCCCCATAGACTTCTGCCTCTTGGACATTATTTTGCTGACATTACAACCACTTTGTTGTATACTCAGCGATCTCCTTCTTCATGTTATCCCACCAATAATTCACTCAGACATCTCAATACATCTTTTTGTGTCCAGGGTGAATAGATAAATTTGAACTATGTGCATCATCCAAAAGTTACTTCTTTATCTCTAGATTCTATGGAACAAATATTCTTGACCCAAATCTCACAATTTCTTCTTCATTGACATTGAACATCGATGATTTCCCTATTTTGATAGATTCCACCTTCTTCTAAATTCCCACATCATCCTTTTGAGCATCCTTTAACCACTTCAAAATAGGCGGTTGAACAATAATTTGTGAATTTATTGATGATGTTCCCTTATTTATGATTCCCATGTCCATATTAATCAAATATAATAAGATTTCATCCTTTTCAATTCTCATCAATTATAGAATCACTATGTCTTTCTACTTAGATCATATTCCACCTATACTATTTCCCAGGTTGGTAATGGATTGATCATTAATAGTCTTTGATCAGCTCTAACTCTCTTTATTGTCACATATTCAACTCTTTCTGTGTAAATATATACATAATGCTTTTGTGATCCGTGAATATTTTACACCTCTCCCCCCAAAGAGGTAATGTCACTAAATTTTCAAAGAAAAGATCACTACAGCCAACACCAAGTCATGTGTTGGATATTTTTTCTCATGAAATTTCCATTTCCTTCAAGCTTAGGTAATGAATTTGTAATTTTTCATCAACACATAGCCCATTCCATTCTTCGAAGCATCACTAAATACCACCAAAAGTTATCCACTTTTGGGTAGTGCGAGCACAGGTGCACTAATAAGTCTCCTTTTCAAATCCATGAAGGTCTATTAATATTAATCACTCCAAGAAAACATTACTCCATTCAAAGTTAGCTTGGTAAGAGGGTTTGACAATCGTGAGAAATTTTTCACAAATCGGCGATAATATATTTCTAACCCAAGGATGCTACAAATATCTGTTACTAGTGTTTTCATTGGTCATCCCTCAATTACTACTATCTTGGGGGGATCCACATATATCTCATTTCTTGTGATGATATGACCCAAGAATGAGACCTACTTCAACTGTAACTCACACTTTCTGTACTTTTCATAGAGCTTCTCCTTTGGAAAGGTATCTAGTATAGTTCTTAGATGCTCAAAATGCTCCTCCATGGTCTTGAAGTATATTAGAATATCATCAACAAATACTACCAAACATTTATCAAGGTAATTTATACAGAATATATTCATTATGTCCATGAAAATTACTATATCAATAGTGAGTCCTAAAGGAATTACTATGAATTCATAGCACCCGTAGCTTGTACGAAAATCAGTTGTGGGGATATCCTCCTTTTTTACCCTTACATGGTAATATATTGACAGCAAATCCACATTGGAGAATTTTTGTGCTCCATGTAGCTAATTGGACAAGTCATCAATTTGTGGCATAGGATAATTTTTCTTTATCATGATTTTTTTTTGAGATCACGATAATCAAAGAAAATGTGAATTGACCCATCCATCTTCTTGACGAAGAGGGCTGGTGCACCCCATGGTGAAGCACTTGTGTATATAAACCCATTATTCAGATTCTCATGTAGTTGTTTCTTCAGCTCCTCAAGCTCTATGATATCCATTCTATATAGAGTCTTGGATATTGGCGACGCCCCAAGTATAAGGTCAATTAGTAATTCAAAATCTCTTCTAGGAGGAAGACCCGACAATTCCTTGGGAAACTCTTTAGCGAATTCCCTCACAATAGGCATGTAATCAAGGATGGTTGCATCCTTAGACTCTATCATCTGATCTAGATATGCGTGATTATAGGGTGTGAATATCCTTTCTTGAGATGATGGTACTAAATAATATTCATCTTTCTCCTTTCACAAGTATATAATTGGGGGTCTATTCTCCATGTGGAGAGTGATTTCCCTCTCACATCAATTTACATTGGCTCTATATAAGGAAAGTTAATCCATTCTGAGAATTGCATAAAATTTCAAAAGAGGGAGTATGATGAGGTTTGTTAGAATGTCCAATCCAAAGATTATGACCGAGGAGGTGTTATATTCATGGGATGCAATGATTGCCTCATTTTTTATTCTCACTGACATATTTTCTTCCATGATTTTTAGTGGTGTTGGGATTGTTGTACTATACTTTTGAGATATAAAAGAATGTGTGGAGACATAATAAAAAAGTATGTTCACTATTCTTCAACGAATAACTAGCGTACCTTTCACCACATTATTGTCGGGGTTCACATTGGTGGTACTGATGGAAAAACTCCCCCTTGCTGCCTTATAGGTTTTTGGTTAACTCCAAAAACCATTAGCTTAGGGAAATGATTTTCAAGGTTCCCTGGTTCATTCCAGTTGAATCAATGAACAACACTTTGAGGGTCGAACAGAGGGTTCCAATCCTCTGTCACAGCCACAAGTTTTTCTAGTCGGTAGTTAATTGTTAGGTGTCATTATCTTTCATTCCTAAATCTTTTCCTCATCCCCTTGAAGAAAATTCTTGGGGAGATTCCGTCAACACCTTTGGAAAGTGGGGTGTTGGATTTTCTTATCATAATTGGATTTATCCATCAGGATGCCAAAATTATATTCCACCTTATGCTTTTAATCTCTATGATACCATAGATATTCAATGATCTCTAGTTCGACCTTAAGGGCACATCAGAAAATTTCCTCATAGCTATCGAAGTCATGGATCCCCAGGGATTTCTGTAAGCTATGTTTTATCCAACCAAATAAGTAGTCAACCATGCATTTAGGAGTAATGACAAAAGATGGAGGCATATCATTCAAGCCTTACACACTTTTTCTTTTATGTTTCGATAAATTCATCGTCTTTTTTCTTGAGGTTAAGGAAGTCCCTTTCAATCATAATTCATAGGGTGTGAGGAAAATATTTGTCCAAAAACATTTTCTGGAAATCCATCTATTATAATGCCTTTATCTCCTCCTTGGGATTCATATTTTTGATCAATGTCCACCATTGATCAAATTCACCCTCCATATAATAAGAATCCAGAAGAACCTTCTCTTGTTAGAAACATTGAAGGATTGAGAAGATCTTTCCCATGGAGTTGATCTATTGTTCAACAATTGTGGGACCAGATGATCCATTAAAAGTTGGAGGCCTTTGTCTCATGAAGATCTCTATTGCGAATCATTATTTCTTTGGGGGTGGTTTAAGGTTCCTCTTCACCAATGATTCTATTAGAATCTTGACTTAAATGAGAGAGTATCATGACAAAGTTCACGATTCTCACTCCCACTGGACTGGGAATCTCATTAGAATAGTCATCACATTGAACTTTTCATCAGTTGTGATCATGATTCCTCCTATTACCTACTATTCAATGGAATAAAAGGAAATTTATGGGTAACACATAGAGGGTAATCCAAACTCAAAAATGAATGACTTATAAATTACTTTTATATCCTTAACATGGGAATCTATAGGCTTCCATCTATGTTATCCATGATCTAATTCCCAACATATATTATTAGGGGTGTTTTTTTATTCCCTTAGTAATGGTTCATACTAATATTGTGAATTTACCAATGTATATCCCCCAGTATTTTCATAACCAAGAGTCCAACAAGGCCCGTTTTCATGTACCAGGATACCCCGAGTCAGGCCTGAAACTGCTTGTCAGAGTTTTTACTCCAATGTACATCTCTGCCAGAGCCGCCTCTACCGACTCATATCCTAATAGGGATGTATTTTAATGATAAACCACTTACTTAATAGTAAAAAAAAATATATATGTTTTTATTATACTTAGTCTTATCCCTAAAGCATTCACTAGGGTTTTCTAGTCATAATCACAAAAACAACTAAACCTATCCTCTGATACCAATTATAAAAACCCTCCTTTTTATTTCACACATAAACATATTTTGTTACATAAAACCAGTACTTGATAAAACATAGAATATTGATAGGTCTAGTGTCTTTCGGTCTTAGGAACATTACATACCAACATAAATCATGGAATACACATATTTATTGAAAACTTCTTTTTCATGACCACACACATTCTTTCGTACTTAGCATTGAATGGGATAACCTGCGGACATGCATAAGAAAAATGTGAGCTATAAAGCCCAGTAAGGGAGTAAACAAGTAATAACATGATGAATATTTTACATGTTATTCAATAGGAATATCAAAGGATCATAATAAAAACATGAACATAAAGGATTGACATAGAATGGTTATCATAACATGTAAATATGGCAACAACACTCAACATGGTATTCGCATGAGCCAATGCTCATTAAACATGGAGAATGAGTAAACCCTAATTTCATCTAAATTATCATCAGTAAGACCTCATTTCACTTGAACTGTCATGACACTAATCTTTACCCAATTTATTAGAGGACTATCAGGGTGTACTATTCTTAATTATTCCACTTCATGCATAAGTTTTCCACACAAATCATATAAAATGGATTCATTAAACACCATAACTTATTCTAGGATAAAGGATTGTGGAATTAATACATGAAAATATATAATCAATAAGTAAATTTGCATAAACTTGAATACCTTTGATATGGAAATGGACATGGTATTCAATACATAATGACTTTTTTTTGTAAAATTGTGGTGCAATTTCTACAGCATACCGGTACAACATAAGAATTAATAAATAATGGTTGATGAGAGAAAAATAGGTTTCTCTCCATATTTACATCAAATCTAAACTAAGGGGTCATATAGATACATTTCCAAACATATGTAATGTAATTTATTTTCATAATATAAAATAATTTCTTGAATGTAAATGAAAAGAGATAAATTCATTACAGAATTTCGGCATGGTAACAGGTGTACATGGGAGGAATTAATGAGAGATAAAGGGGTTTGGAATCATTAAAATATAATGAGGGAAGTATAGGGGAGGTGAGAAATCATACCCCAGCATATTTAATTTAAATAGAAAGGGAATAACAATATAACGAAACATGGAAAAAATGGGAAAGGAAGAAATCCCTTACGGAATATTAACATGGTAACGGATGTACATGGGACGAAATAATGAGAGAGAAAGGGGTATACCATCATTAAAACATAAGGTGTGAAGTATGGGGGAGGTTTGAAATCATACCTTAATATTTTAAATTGAAAATAAAATGTTATAACAATATAATGATATTGGAAAAAAGTGAGAGAGGAAGAAATCCCTTACATTAAATTGTGATCCCAAAGGCTTGGGAGTGGCTTGAGGGAGTCTTCCTAGGATCTTGGAGCACCAAGTGAATATACTAGATAGAGTAGGTCGGAGTAAGGACATTCTTAAAGGGTTTTTAGTGAAGTGAAGTGGGATCTAGGGTGGGTTTATAAAGGAAACGTGAGGGGATTCTTTATTATTTAGGTTTTGGACACCACACATTTAACTAATACAACCCACAAACAAACCCATGGGTTTTCCCTTGGTTATTGAAAAATGAGAGTATAAAACATTATTTTATAAGTAAAATTTCAAAAATTCTTAAAATATTTGGCTTGCTTATGTGGAGGTGTGTCACACTCTCGAGGAAATCAATTTTAAATGTTCAATTTTTTTATAAGTCTTGGAGGGTCCACTAAAACATTTTCAAAATATAAAAAAACCTAAAATAAAATTATTTTATTTTTAAAACATATATTTGCCAAATATATCATTTATAGTATTTTATTACATCACTATTGGGTCATTATGATGTCATAAAACACATTATATAATTAAACAGACTTTAATTTTTACCTAAAGATTCGACTCTCTCAGAAAATTATGAAAAAGTCACCATTGGATAATTTTTACATCATGATTCCAAAAATAATATTAATTTTATCAAAATATTCTCTAAATATGTAAATTTGTACTTTTTAAATAAAAATCATAATTTTTCAAAAATTCTTGGGTTTTGACAAATACATCTTTCAAACCTTAATAAAATTTTTCATTATATTCATAAATATTATACAATAATTTATATTTAATAAAACTTTATTTAGTAATAATATTCCATTAAAATAATATTTAATTTAAAAATATTTTAATTCATTAAAATATATTTCATAATTCAATATTAACTAAAAAATTGTATTTTTTCTTTAAAAACTATTTACAAAGTGACACTAATATAATGAATTTATATTTTCTATAAAAAAATAATTTACATAATCTTAGTGATAGGGTCTTGTTACATAACCCCTTATAACACTCACATAAGACTGAAGGGTATGGTGTGTGATGGTGATAGACTCTTGGGGTTGCTTGGATAACATTTCTTAGGGGGTAATCTCTATCAAATTACACCTCTCCAATATGAGGTCATGCTCAAGCTTAATGTGTTGAATCCTGGTTTTATCTTGGTCAATGGTGATACCTAGTGACACCACCTCCTTTTAGAGATCCTAAAAATGGGCTTTTTATGGAGAAATTCTACTATATGAGGTCATCTCTTCCTTTGTTTGATTAAATTTGTTTTGTTAAATCCTTATATTTATACTAATCATGTTATTAATATTTAACAGTTATATTATTAATTGTAACAATTCATAATGGTATTTTAAAATCTGAAATCATAAAACCAAGGAATTTCATATGTTAGGTAACCATCTTACATAATAAGACATTTAATTAGATTCAAGAGGAATTTTCATTAATGAAAATTTGGGACGTTATAATGTTATAGGTTATCAATGGAAGATTACTATAGAATTTATTTTATTTTATTTGTATGAGACTATGTAAATGGAATTGAAAATCCAATATCATCATGTACTAAGAGTGTGTTAGTATTCCAATTCATATCCCACAGGAGTGTCATGCTATCTGTACAGTCTTATACCCACTCATTTTTCATCAGGCTGATGACAGATTCAATGATCAACCAACACTTTATGGTGATTAACCCATGATTAAATAGTGGAGTAGTTGTTTCCAAATTCCAATATAAATAATGGAATTATTTTTTTTGAAAATGACAAATAATTTTATATTTCCATAAAATTGTCTTATTTTTCAACCATAGAAAATTAATTGTTGAAGAAAAAAAATATGAGAGCAGTGTGACAATATAATCATTTAAATTAATTAAAAAATAAAAAAAATAGAAAAAATTAATCCATTGAAATTTATTCATCAAACAACAGAAAATAATTTGGGTTTGTAACATGATTCAAAATAATACAACATGTTACAAAAAAAATGACAGTTATGTATTGAGAAGAAATTTGATCACATAATATTAAAATATAGGGATTAAAAATGATCTCATGCTACTATGAATTATTTATTATCATGATATATCATCTAAAATATGCATTATTTAAACCACATAAATAAATTTTGGTACGTAATACAAAAATTGTCTCAATTGGATGAATTTGAAATAGAAAACCATTACTATTGGTTCTATGATTTCTGGAAGATGTTTTTGTTTCTAATTAAAGTTATTTTCTATTATTTTTAAATTTATTTTCAATATAAAAAATTAAATTCAATATTTAGGTTATGTTGATTATAATAAAAGGTCTTCAGACTCAGATGATCAGATGAATTATTTATTTGAATGTTTAGTTGTTTCATTTATCTATTCTGAATATTTTTTTTCAGTAATGTGGTTTTCATAATCACCTTGGGTATGGGAAGAATGTTTCTATAACTATGTGATGTTTTATCTATGAATAAATTTACATTAAGAAATTAGAAATCAAATATGATGATCCTTTTCAATTTTTTATGTTTTTAACAACATGAGTTAGTCAAAACATGTGATCCATGCTTTGTAAAATAAATGGAGAAAAGAAAGTTTATTCATTAAATACAGTTATAAATAGGGTTTTCTTTGAATGGAATTATATAATATAATTGATAGATGGGAAGTTATTTAGAATCATAATGTTATTCAGATGATTCTATTTTGATCCTAATTTTCTTAATTTCATGAGAAATCCATGATACTCATTGATGTCTGTAGTGAGTATGAATTTTTCTATTCAAAATTCATTGATATAATTTGAACTAGATGCACGAGTTGTTAGGTGAATGGTATAATTTGATTTTTATGAATTCAGAAGGTTTTTAAAGGAATTAATAAATCATTCTATAGGATTATACAAACCATCAGACAATCTGATTCACTGGATGACCAACTCATAATGATTAATATACAGTTACAGAGAAATTGGAAGAAGGAAGTTGATGCTAACAATGGTCCATCAGATGTAGTATTCAATTAAACCATTATAGAAATATTGGTTGATAATATTAGAGTTGTAGGGAATAGTAATCCAAATGGAATTAGAGACTAGTAAATTAGATGATGATCAATAATGTCATAAAAAATTCAAAAAACAAAAAATATCTATTGGTTTTCATTAATTGGGTCGATAAAAAAATTACTCTGATATTCTTTCTCATATATTCAAGAATGAAAAATGAATATTTGTTTATTTCATTTTGTTCAAGATCCATCATACAAATGTTGACACTGATTCATGAAAATTAATTTCAAAATGATTCCCCAGATCTAAGATGAAGTTGATAATTCAACATATGAATAACATTATTGGAAGAAGGAATATCATTTTTATGAATTAGTAAATTATTTGGGAAAATATTAATTTTTTTAAGAGTTTTGATGAAGTATTTTCAAGGGGAATTTGAATACATCAGATGTTTCAATTATGTAAATCTAAAGACAGCTTAAAACATTTTTTTGGTATGGAGCATCACAAAAAGATGTCTCCAATTCTAATGTTCTTTCATGTGGGTCAAGAAAATAAGAGTTTTAAAATTTTCCCATCAAAATGAATAAAATTAGAATAAATATTGGTATCAAATAGATGATTTTTTTTGGAATTTTGAAGCTATATGAATTTATGATATGATTCATTAAGTTAATAGAAGAATCAATAAAAATTTAGAATCACTAAAATATTCAAAAATAAAGTCTATATATATGTAAAATTAGAATTTTATTTTAATTTTGTTGAGCATGAATGTGTAATTATTTTCCCAAACATTCCTCTTAGGGAACACTATTAAATTGTATAGATGACATTATTTTTTCTGAACAAAAATATTTTTCATAAGAAAAGAGAGGGATAGAGGGATATTTGACTGTTTTGGAGGAGATAAGATGTCTCCTGATTAATTTTTCCAAAGGAAGATATACATAAGGAATAATAAGAAGAAAGAGTTACTAGATCGGACATAGAAATTATCGATAGTGTTTCATGGAATTTTTTAAGTTGTTCAGAAATATTTCTTGGGTATTATTTTCTTATATGTTTTTTGAATAATAGTATTAGACAGAGGAAAACCATTGATCCATCAGATAGGATTTTTGTACAAAGTCTATAAATTTTTATTATACCTACTATTGGGTAGGAAAGTGTATATTTATTTTTTTGAAGAATTTAAAAAGTGGATATTGAAAAGGTAGTATAATAACATGTTTTTAACCAACTGGTAAAGGATTGTTAACTTGTTATATCAACTTGATATATATCATTTGTTCTACAAGAATCACATGCACTATTTTATTGATCATAGTGCTACACAAGTGCAAGTGTATATAATACATTTTTATCCATAAAAATGGTTTTTTATTGTGTATTGAGTCGTATTAGATTATTTACAAAGAATTACAAATACACATCTATTGTTATTGTATTTTGAAACTTGTAAATAACTATGTTCCTATGGATTTTTGAATGTAATGTTTTCAGTAATGTGATAGATCTTTATTAGGTGGGGATGGTTGTTAAAAAATATTGATAACATAAATGACATAATATATCACTGACTCACCCCCCCCCCCCTCATAGTGATACATTGATCCTGATTGGGCCTTTAAATGAGGTATTAGAGTGATGGTTCCCGTGGTTTACTATTTACTTGTGTTTTTAGGAGAATTTACTATAGAGAATATGAATTTTGATAACTAAAAGAGGATTCCAATCATTGATTTGAAAGATCTATCATATATGTATTGATTTAATGGTTCCTGATGTTATTTATCATAGGTATGATATTATGGAAGCATCTATAGATGGATTGAATCCCCATGGTGAGAAATTTCCTTTAATATATATATATAGGAAGAATCTATAGAATGATGGATGATCTATGAATTTTTTAATCTCTTTACTATATTAGTTTCTAAGAGTTAAGGGTGTTATAACTGCCATTAGTATTTAGGAGAATATAAATAGAGTATATGAAATAAATACAAAGGTGAAGAAAGAAAATACATAAATCTAGAGGCTAATGTATATTGATCATAAAATGGGTTATCATGAATATGTTGGTTACTACTTTAAATGGGTGATATATATTGTTATCACAATAATATATATTGGTGGTAAGTGCAAAGACTCATCTCTTATTGTAAATACAATTAGAATTCTTCCTGATAAGATTGATGTAAAAGAGTGATCTTTTTAGGATAGAGATTTTGAAACTCTATATTTGGATGAGCTTCATAGTACTATTGTTACATACTAAATGAGAATTGAAAAAGTTATGAATGTAAAAATACATGTCAATTAGGAAATTTCATTCAATGATTCCATAAACAGAAAGCCTAATAAGATTCTTGAAAAATAATATGTTTCTACATTTGAATTATAAAATGATATATCAATCAGTCTTATTGAATTTTTATCCTTTTTTGATAAAAATATAATAATAGTTACAAGAATGTAAGAGGTTAATATAACCCTAAAATGTTTTTAATTTGATCCTTTGGGGACATTTCATCTGATTTTCCTCAATATATAAATGAAGAAGATACTAATGAGGATGAAATAAGTATAAGATAATCTAGGAAGAAATGTTGTGATAAGTCTAAATCCATTTCAAAGGATAAAGATAAAAATTTCTACACAACCAAATAAAAAATATTTCTCTATAAAAATAATGATGCTAGAGATTGTGAAGTTGAGGCTAAAAATGTTACTAAAGTAACATGAGGAAATAATTTCATTTTAATAGATAATTATGAATACCTAGAATTAGGAGTTCTTAAGAAGAAGAGATAGGTCTTGAATTTAATTTAAAAATATAATTGATATAATGTCTATTGAAGATAGTAATACTGAAAAGATAAATCAAGAAATTAAATAAAGAATCTCATATAGAAAAAATCAAGAATTTCCACCTAAGAAGAAAGCTATATCGCTGGAAGAATTTTATTTTATGAGGAGGTATCCTATGTAGAATAAGAATCAGAATGAATATACTAATGTAAAGATAAATTTAAAGGAATATTAGTTGTAAATTATACCAAAATTATGTTTTTTAAAGTTCATTAGGGATTTATTTGTTTTAAGATATCTATCTTTGATGTTGATGATTCTTCTAGAAATTATAAACCACATAAGGATATATAAAAGTTACATTCAAAGGTTCAAATGAATGATGATGTTGTTTCTATGAAGATGAATGATGAGAAAAAAGTGTATGTGGCTAAAACCAACAAAACTGTGAATTTATAAGTTTCTAAAATTTCTAATTCCAAAAAAGTATATACGAGTACTAATTTTAATACCTCCTGTAAGAAATCCAATTTGAATAATACGTTTTGGGGTGTTAAAAAAACATTTGGGCTCAACATAGTCTACAAGAAAGATAACACAATTTTTGAGAAAATATATACAATTCTAGATAGTATGAAGGTTACATATTAAATTATTAATCCTATAGATATTTTAGGTACTTTGGTGGTTTTGGGAATATTGGAACCATGTGTTAGTTCAATAAGAAATACTATAATCATTCTATGTGTTTCAGAAGAAAAAGATAAAGAGGGTGGTAATCCACTATAATTAAGAAATCATATAAGTTTGTTTTTAATGTTTAAAATAGGTTCCAACATTTCAATGTTATTTGTGAATGATGTGAATAGCCTGTAAATCATTATAAAAGATTTCTTATTTTGTTAAAATAACAAAAAAATGTTAATAATAATTGTTTTATACCGAATGTGAGGGAATATAATGGGAATGAAAAATATCTTGTTGTAGAAAAAGATCTCAAATATAAAAAAGGATAATGACCATGAATCTTTTATAGTGTATGTTTTTTTATATGATAAGATATTATCAATTTTTAAACAATGTTAAATATTTCAGATAAGGAAAAATGAAATTTTAAAATAAAGAATCCCTAAGAATCAAGAGATTTGGATATCCTATTATAGGGGAATAAATGTATAAATCCCAGAAATCATTGTTTTTTATTGGATGAAACTCAGTCAGGTAAGTTCTTCCAAAAATTTTGATGGAGGAAGTACTATTATTTTTAGAAATGATGATTTTTTAAATAAATTAAGATATAAAAGTCATTAACAGATTCCAATATATAAATGGGAATTTATTTTAGGTTGGTGATGTATAGAATTCATGTTACATAAGAATGATGGATGAAAATAAGTTATTTCATCAAAGTGTAGGAAATATGTGCCAGAGAATCATCATAAAGTTGTCAATTTTAGATAGTTCTTGGGGTATTTCTGATATATAATGATGAAGAAATTTGTGTTGAAATATTTTTTAGAAACATATTATAAGAAAAAACTGCATATAATAAATTTTAAATTGGTTCAAATCAACCCCAAGAAGATATCAGTTATTATATTTTTTGGATAATAATAAAACAATTGACATTAAAATATATATACTTCATTCCATCCATTTATTATTTTACACGCATTATTTTTCTTATTTATCGGAAACATAATTAATATGCTCTGAAGAATTATAAAAGTTTAATAAGAAGAGATGAGAAGGAATCAGAGTATATTGTGAATAAGAGGAGTACTGATAATAGCGGTTAGTAAAAGAATGAAGAGTTCATAATTTATCTTGAAAACATGGAATTCATCATGAGTTCAGTGCACCATACACACCACAAAAAATGGTGTTTTTAAAAGGAAAAATAGAAATTAAGATGAAATGGGGGTACTAATTTACTTTAATAGTGCCTTTATCTTATTTATTTTAGGAAAACTATTATTACAGTTGTTTAAATTCAAAACCGGTGTTTCTATAATATAACTGATGATATGAATTCTTATAAAATTTTCTATGATCAAAATCCATTTTTAAAAAAAATAAGTATTTTGAGGAGACCATTCATTATAAAGGAAAATGGTGGGAACCATAGAAATTATGATTAGAGAGGTGAATATAAGATCATTATTAGCTATGCTCAGAAAGAAATAGGATATTTATTTTTTAACAAAGAGACGCGATGATAGTTGATTTATTTGGTGTATTTTGTTTAATAAGGATAGGAAGATGCGTTATAATAGCATGAATATAAGGAAGTTGAATATAATGAAATGATTGTTGTCGATAATCCTTAGAATTATTCCAAAAAATTTGATTGAACATAGTTGAAATATTAAGGATAAAATATTTTTAGTGATGGGGAATAATTTCTTACATATAATCCTAGAATGAGGAAGGAAGTGGAAGCTAAAAAATATTTGGTGGTTAACATCCAAATGTTGAAACAAGAAGAAAATTATAACTCTTTACACATGCTACATTACATTCCAATGTTTTTATAAAACATGTGAATGAAAATTTTGAGCATCTATAATTGATTCATGCTTTGAATGATGATTTGGATCAAATTTAGTAGAAAGATACTTTGGAATTCATAATGAAACCAAATTAAAAAATGGTTATTGTTAAAAATTCCAAATTTTGGAACAAGTTTAATGTAGATGGTGAATTTATAAGAAATTAATAAAGTATTGTATTCATAGGTTACTCTTATATTTAAGGAATTGAATTTGATGAGACTTTATGTCTCATGGAAATTTCAGAATCAATTATAAGCTTTCTTGTTATTATTGTACAATGATGTTATATATTTTTTAGAAGGATGTGAAGTAAGTCTTTATGAATGGAGAAAATGATGATGAATTACATATTGAGAAAACATGACATTTTCTTATTGGTAAGGTTGAAATTTATGTGTTAATTTTGAATTAATCCTTGAACTGTATAAGGAAATCTTTATGGGAATGGTATTCCATATTTAATACAAGCTTTAGAAAGATGAATTTTATGAAAACAAGGTTTTATAGAAATATATGAATCAATTAATTTCAAGATATTTCCCTCATTATTATTTTTTATGTTTATTACATTAAATTCTCTAGTAATTATGAAAACACATGTGAATAATTTTCTGGAGAATTTTTTTTGATATTTCGTTATTGGGTGAAATTAAATACCTTCTTGGATTAAAAATATCCAAAAAGAAGAAAAAATATTATTTTCATAAGAAAATTATACTAATTAACTTCTTATGTTGTTTGTAATGGACATTTTGATATATTTTTTCACCCCAATTTTAGTGGGAACCTTGTTTACTATAGATAGGTAATGTAATCAAGTTGACTATAAAGTGTTTCGAAAGATGATTGGATGTTTGTTACATCTGATAGCCATATGGACAAACATTATTTATGTTGTTACCTTATCTAAAAGATTCCAATGTTCTCCATAATAATCAAAATAATTGGAAACAAAAATAACTCTATGATATATTATAGGAAAAACATATATCAGAATTTGGTATGATAGTACAGATACAATTAAATTGATTGAATACACCAATTCTGATTTGGAAAGAGGTCTTGATGATAGAAGATCCATGTGATGTAGAGTTATCCATATTATGTAATGTTGTTTGAGTTATAATTATTTGAAATAAAAATCATTAACTCTCATTTGGGATGAATCAGAGTTTGTTTCTACCAGTCAAGCTAAAACAAAACTTATGTGGATAAAGACTCATTTTGAAGACTTACTTTTTGAACTAAAGTTACCATATCTCTTTTGTTTTGATAATTAGAGTTCCATAAAAAATACCATAAATATAGTAAAAATTTACCAATCGAAACATATTTACATTATTTATAAATTCATAAACAATCATTTGGAGAATAATAAATTGATGTTGTAGTATTTTCCTACATCTGAGCAAGTTGCTGACATTTTCAAAAAAACATCACTGTAGGAATCATTTTTTAAACTGAGGCTAAACATGGGCACCTAAAACTTTTTCTCCAATATTGAGGTATTTGTTTTATCCCATCTCTAATATTTTATTTTTATATATGTTTCATGTGGGATAATGTTTCATAAAAATATCCATTTATATGTGACAACAATTAAAAGAATTATGTTTGTAGGGGGGGGTTTTGGGTAAGCTGTGAACTCACCATGTTAGTGTGTGAAATGTTATAATAGTTTTTTGAAGTGGTTTTATGAAAATATATATAGGTTAAGTAAAAGAGTTTTTTAATGGTGAAAAACTAATAATTTAACAATTTTTTTAAGATAAAGATGTTTTGTAAGTCACTAGCTTCAGAAAGCATAGATTTTCCCACAATAATTCTTGTTTACTAAAATGATTTCTCTCATGTAGGATTAGTATTGTTGATAAGGGATCCATATATTGATATTAAAATGATTATTGATTTATTAATGTTGGTTTAAGACAATCAAAAAAGTGATATATTATTGGGACTAAGATGGATAGGTGGAATTTTTTTGTTGAAATAATTTTGTGCTGATTGTTTTGTATTGTTTTACCGTTATAAATAAATAAATTTACTTTTTATGATTTGGTGGTTCTTATAAAAGTGAATCAGACTCAAAATATCAAATTCATTGTTGATTATAATTATTATTTTTGTATTTTCTCTATTATGAAGTGGTTTTTTGCGTAATGTTTTTTTGGACTAACCTTGTACTCAAATTTAATTTTCGGATCGGTATGAGATGTTGTATCAATGTATGAATTTCCTTCCAGAAATTTGATAATAAATATGACGATGAATTGATGTTTTTTAGTATTGAACATAATGATTTAGTGAAAATTATGATCCTATATTTTTGAATGAAATAGATAGAACGTGTATGAGTCATTTTAAGTGGTTATAACTTTATTGAGGATTGGATTGAAAGACATAAGATGCTAGAAGGATGAGAATTCATAGAAAATTTCAATGTATGACAAATGATACTATACCAATCCTAATGTTCTTAATGTAATGATAAATTAATGATACTCATAGATGTTTGTATTGAGTATAAAGACATCCGGTCATAGTTCATTAATTATAGTTTATTCTAATTATATTGTTGTTAGGCTACTAAGAAGTTTTCCTGTTTTTTGATGTAAGAAAGATTGTGGAGAAATTGATCGATCCATCCATTTAATTATCAAATACATCAGTTTTTCTAACTGATCGAATGAAAACTCATAAGGATAAACTAAAAATTATAAATAAATAGGCAGAAAGAAGATTCTTTTGAAAATAGTCTACCATATGCGGCGTGCCACTAAAACATCAAAGGAGGATTTTTATATAAAGCTGTATTTTTTGGGACAAATAATCCTAATGAAATCCAAGACCAATCAATTGGTTAAGATCATCAATGTTGTAAAAAAAATTATAAAAGGAGATCTATATAGGTTTTCTTTAATTATATCATGTACAAACTAACTCTGATGGGTTTTCTCAGTATGACATGAATGAAAAAGTATGTTTTTCTATTTATCAAGTGAGTCAAGATTCATTATAATAATATTGAAGCAAATTAGACTAACTATAATAATTTATTGGTTGTTGAACGTCATCAGATGTTGTAGCATTAGTATGAGTAATTGGTGAATAGAAGAAGAAAAGAATAATTATTTGAAGTGATTTTCCGATGATCTATCAAGGGGATGTTGAATTCTTCATATGTTGAAACAATTATTATGGAAGAGATGTTTAAACAATTTTCTATTAGTAATAAGTATTATCATGAGAAGTATTTAGTTCTAATTAATTTTTATATGGGACAATAAAAGAATATGTTTTATATATTTTCATTGTAATGATGAAAATATGATTGACCATTGGTATTAGACTAATTTTTTTTAGAAGTACCAAAATTGATAATGTTTTGAGAATATTCAAGAAATCTTGAGAATAATAAAAAAGATATGGTAATATCTAATAGATTTAAATATGGATTTGAAATGAAAATTAAATTAATGATTAATTAATTTTTTTAGTATTAAAGTTGAATTTTATTTCCTACACATTCCTCTTCTAGAAAACCTTTAAATAGTAAGAATTAAATATTACTTTTTGGTTATAAAACACTTTTCACATCTGAATTGAGAGAGACCCATTAATTTTTTGTAAGTGAGAATATTTATTTGGACTAAGTTTTCATGAAAATATTTTATTGATTGAATTGTTATAATAAATATTTATCTAATCAGACTGAGACATTATACACATGTTTCTGGATTATGTTTGAAGAGGATTAGAATTTTTTCAAGGGATTTTTTTCTATTCTATTTTCTGAATTGAGGAATTGGATAATGGAATCATAATGATCCATAAGAATATGTTTTCTATGAAGCCCAAAAAGGATATTTCTACCCTCCACTATGTAGGAATGCATTGTGTTTTAAGGAATTTCAAAATTTTAAGTTGATAAGGCAACATAATGACATGTTTTAAACCAACTGGTGATGGTTTCGTAACTTGTTTCACTAAATATTTTTATACCATTTGTGCTATAATAAGCACATTAATTTTTATGTTTATCATAGTACTAAACAAGTGTATAGTTATATATATATATATATATATTTGTTATTCGCACAAAAAATATTGCTTTCTAGTGGATTGTGTGGTGTTGGATTATTTTCAAACCATACAATGGACGTTTTTACTCTTATTTAGTAATAATCATTGTAAATACATATGTTTATAATGATTTCAAAAATTATTTTTTCAGAAAAGTGATATATCTATATCTATAGTTTTATTTTGTTATAAAATATTGATAACATAAATGAAAAACTTCATTTTTGATTCACCCCTCCAACTCTTAGTGATACATTGACCCTAGTTTGGCTTTTGAAGTTAACTCTTTTAATCAAAACAATGAATATAAATTAATCATTAGTATAATGACAATCTCTATCATAATCTCTTAATTAATAACATTTATTATATATATTTTCATTCATGTCTACAAATATAGTTATTATCTAAAGGAATTCATTGGATCATATTTATCGTTGTGAATGGGCCTGATAGTTTGTACTAATTTAATAATAATGGGGATACTATTCATTATTCATCCAATTTCTTATATAATGGTTAATTAATTTTACAAGTTGATATTTTTATGATAATATATGATGTTTTGATTTCATTACATGATTTTTCTAGACCTTAGAATTGATGGTGATGTCAATTATAAGAAACCTTCTTAATTTTTTATGAACGAAGGTTGGATCATTAATTAAATATTTAGATATTTATCTAAAAACAAAAAAAAATACACATTTATAAAATATTATACCTATAAATGTGTAATTATATTCTTCCAAGATATAAATACATTTTATTTTTGTGGTGAGTGGTTAAACCTACCCAAACATGAACATAAACTAATTTAAGGAATAATTATAGGGGGTTTTGTTGTTACATCCATGTAATAGAACTATAATTACATCATATATTATTCATTACCACAAAATATACTAATTTTAATGAATTATAATAATAATTAATATATTTCCAAATAATAAACAATTCAAGTAAAAGGTTATCCTCTTAGTATGCTTTTTTTAAATGATTAAATGAACAATGATTCTTCATTGACCACGTCATTAGTCTATTCTATAATTTTTGAGACCATAAAATTATTCATATTATGAAAATATAATTTATTATTTAAACTCATCCTAATATATATTTTTATGGTAGTGAAAAAAATAGAAACATATGTTGTTGTGGATGCAGTATTCCACACAACACACAAATGATAGTATTGTTTTTCTAAGTGAATTGGGTATACGGATTTAAATTTCAATAATATTTTTGTAGTTACAATATAGCATATAAATTATACAAATGTAATTATATTTTGTGTTAAAAATATATTTAAATGATTATAATTTAGAATAAATGATACTAAGTTGTTAATACTTATGTTGGGGACTTGCATTTTCCTTGAAAGTGTCCTTGAAAAATAAGGTTTAATTGTAACTTATATTGACAATAATATTTTTAAAATTGGATAGGTTTCATGGAGAATAAAAATACAAAATTATATAGAGGGAATAATTAATGATAGTTGTGTATATAAGTGGTGAATTTAGTAACCTTTTATACATGTGGGGAAGGGAATATTTGGGAGTAGACCTTACATATTATGAAATTTAAGGTTACTTTTCAAGTTTCAATGTCCAAAAAATGAAAATAAGAGTATATAAAAACGAATTTGGGTTTATAATCACCTCAACCAATCCTTTTGAGATAAATATTAATGTTATATTTAGTTTTTAATTAACTTTTTATCTTTGAACCTAATTTACTGTTACCTTGTTAAGTAAAATCTATTCCTTATTAATTTTATTGATAAATATTAAGATGGATATTTTTACCTAACATGAAACAGAAAATTTATAATTTGAATATAATTTTATAAAATTATATTTCTAATGTGTGGAAATTTATTTAAGAAGTACATAAACTTATTTTAATAAAAATATACCAAGAGAAATAACATTTTTAACATTTAAATTTATAGATAAGATAAAATTATCTAGGATGCGTTGTTTAATGATATAAACTGATTTATTATAAAACATTATGTGATATTAGGAACTAATGGTAATTAATAACCAATTATTATATGAAAATATATGATTTATTGAAAAGGATAAAATTATTTTTTTATTGAATTAACATTTTCACACCTGCTAAAAATGTTGGGCATAAAAATAAATTGTTCAATAAAGATTTTAAAGTTCCTATTAATAATCCTAAAAATAAAAATTTATTGAATAAAATGATTTTTAATATTCTATTTAATTCTTATAAAATGATAATGTGATATAAAATATATGTATCATGAAAATGATATTTTCAACTAAGAATCCCCATTTTTTGGAAATTCTCAAAAATTCCTAATAAGATAATCATTATATGATTAATACAAAAATTATTTTATTTTTTACAATTTGAAATTATAATATATATATATATATATATAAACATTAATGAGGTATCTATATATAGATTATTGAACAACTGTTTTTGGAGGTAGCATTTACCATCTGTAGTAACATATTGAATAACACATAGACCCACTATTATAACAAATATCTATCATAGTCATGGATTAGCTAAAAAATATATAATCATTGAATGAAATTTTATATGATTATGAAATCCACTATCCTATATTACTAAACATAGGGTTTTGTTTCTCAATAAATAATATTAGGTAGATTATTTCATGTATCATAAAAAGATATTTCCAAGTATAGTTATAGTCACACCATCTTATAGTGGAGCAGTATTTTTTATATACATTAATTAATTAAATAAGGTATTTGGTTTTTTTATGTAAAATGGATAAGTTGTAAAAATTACTCACATTAATTAAATATCATTTAACAAAATTTCCCAATACATGATCTCATGTTAGAAAAAGTTATAATTTCATTAATTTACAAGATTAATTTTATGTATGGTGGCTAGTGTGATGTATATACTAATAAAAATATATTAATATATATATTCACATTGATAGTGGTTAATATGTTCCAAAAGAAAAATTAAGTTTCCATGAAGTATTATGAATGATCAATACATACGATCCAGGGATGGTAAAAAAAGAGGTCAACACTTAAGTATAAAGGACCAGGAAACCTTATCCATCCTACGTAATTATAGTGACCAAGTCATTATGGATATGAAAAGTATTTACATTAAAATTATACATAAATTGATGATTTAATGCATTTAATAATTAATTACTCAGACATATGCACAATTAATTATAAAGGTAACAATAAAACATGCTATATTTCTATAATAGAAGTGGAGGATTATTATGCAGTTAAATCCCAAAAAATATGAAGTCATATGATTTGTAATAAAAATATGTTTCTCATATATAATATGTGTGAAAATGTATTTTTTGGATGGTGGACATATCTCAATATACTCTATTCACCTTGGAAAAAAATAACTCTGGTAATCAAGAAAACTTATAGTGAGAAAACACAAACGGGGAGACTACCTAGAATAAATAGTGATTATTGTTATAGAATGAAGTCATGTATAGTCATCAGAAGTTTAATAAAATGGTGAAACCATTTCACATAGAAACAACTAAATTGGGAAAAATTAATATGGATTTATTCATAGGTTTTCCCAAGTCCAACAAATGGAAAATACCAGTTTGGATGTTTTTTTTGTCTTCTAATTTTTAAAAAATAAATGAAATTTTTTAATAATTCAATAATTGACAAAAAAATCCATGATAGAAGTAAATTAATTGATGAGTTAACATGGTCTACCTATGACGTCCTATTACAATCATAATAGGAATGCCTTAAATCTTGTCTTGGTTTTCCTTTTCATTATTTATAAAAGGGTTGAGCTTGAATAAGGGTTATACCTTTAATGGAGAAGTCAAAAGATTGTTTTTTCATTAGCCTTAACAAATATTTTTTGAAAATATCTAGAGTATTACATGCCATGTAGTCATATTACATATCATGTAATGGTTCATTATGAAATTTGTGAAATGATTCACGTTCTGATGGGTACAAATCATGAGTGGTCACTACACATCATCATAAAGTTAATGATTTATTTTTAACTCGAAGTGTTGGGTTATAAAAAAAATATAACGTATTTCAATGGTTTAAAAAATTATGTATTAAATATTGTTTAATAGTATAACACATCGTGTAATGCCTTGACATTAGAGGGTTGTTATAATTTTGGATGCATTTCACCATTACATAAATTAAGGCTTTCATGGATTGTATATATATTACATACCATGTAACGCCCCAATAGAAGCCTTTAAAAGAAGCAGTGTTCTTGGAATATCTTCATTCACTCCTCTATAATTTTTCTTCCCACAACCCAAAGCCTTCCCCATTTAGTCTTGGATCCTTCCAACCCTTTCGTGTCCATTCCTTTTTCATTCTATCATTGTTTCTTTGGCGGGTGGTATCAGGGTAAGTGTTATTTATTGTTCTTCATGTTTGTTCTTTTACTCTCATGGTATTCCTATGGTTTATCCTAAAATTTGACATATTTACCCCCCATAGAGTTGTATCTCCATCTAGTTTGAGTTTTGAGCTATTTTATTCCTTCGTTCTCATTGAAGGATGTCATTGTGAGTGTTAGGTTTCAAGAAAGTGGTAGGTGGTTCCTTCTCGATTAACCAAATTAATTATTCATAAATTTCGTTATTTATTTCAATTATGGAGTTAAATTAAATTACTCACATTTTCTTTTAATTAAATTTATAAAAACACTATTCTATTGAATTATGAGTTTTAAAATGGTTTTGTAAGAGATGCTTGAAAACCCCCAATTCCATTGAATTGGGGAATGTTTATGGGAATTTGGTGATTTAAATTATGGAATTTAAACTATGGATTTAATGGAAATGTTTTCAATTAAATTATTGTATTTAATTGTGGAAAATTAATTTGGAAATTGATGGAATTTGTTTTGAATTGATTTCAAACTTCTGAAAATGGATTTAAAATTTTCTAATAGAAACCCAGTGGTTTTATCATAGGAAAAACACATGTTTTTTTATTAAAACCTATTATGGTTCTAAATGGAAATACATTGGAATTTTTGAAATGTAAGAATGAATTTTACTATATTTTAAGAAATTATAAAATAAATATCACATCATTTAAGATATCAGGAAAGATGTAGGTAGTTTGTGAGTAATTTGGACACACTCTACGCTATTACAACGTTCTAAAACATACCTATAGAAGGTCACATCCTGGATGGGAGGGTGATGAGTCACCTCTGGCCAGTGTCATGGGGACATGAGTAAACTCCTTCAGTAGTGATCACTTAGAGAGTGTGTAATCCTATAGTAGGTTAATAATATCATACCTTTTTGGTGATGAACATGTTGTATTCATTTTTATTAATATATGACTTATAAATTAATTTTAATGTTTTAAAAATAATTTACATGACATTAATGGATTTATATAAACTGTTTTATGTAACCATTTTATTTTAGTAATTTATTTAGAAACATTAAATCTCTTTTAAAGGGAATCCTATGCATTTAAATTATTTTCAATCCTTTTGAAACTGTATAGCATGTTTTGTTTAAATATTCTCTTGAATTTTGAAAACTGTTTATTTTGAAAATTTAAACATTCTATTTGGATAATTTATATTTGTTATCTATTATGGAATATTTGGTGGTATACTACTGGGATTATGCTCAAAGCCAACATTTTCCTTGAGGTTCTTGTAGATTTTCTTCTTCCAGGTTCGAGTAATGGGAAATGATATCTCGGATGAGGATCCAACTATTGAATCTTGGTCATACTGAATTTTTCCCTTAGAGACCTTATGCTATTTTCCCCCATTTGGTACATTGGTTGTAGTACTTTTGGATTTTATGCCTTGTTGTATTCTGGTACCTTACTCCTAGTGGAGTTTCTTTTATATTCATATTTAATTTCTAATCATTCTTCCACTATGTTTTTTGGAAAATTTGTTCCCAAATGAATGTTATATGTTTCTAGGTGCTATTTTCCAACCCGTGGGTATTGAGAATGTCCATCGGGCCACATCCGGACAAGATCAGTTTTTGGGTTACCAGGGTACCCGGGCCAGTTCGTGAAAAAATGGTATCAGAGGGAGGTTGTTCATATTTTTTCTTGAAGTCATTATGAATTTTTTAAATCTTCTCAGGACATATAAGGTATTTTTCAATGAGTTCTGAGCCTTATCTCATCATAATAAACCTTAATTCACCAGGGGTAGTTAGGGAAAGATGTATTCTGTTCTAGTTCTAGTCTTTTCCCTTTTTTGATATGGATGGAGTGAAATATAAATCATTTTTTCTTATCTATTAGTATTTATGTTTACCTCCTTACTATGTTTGATAGTTCTCTAAAAGTTATTTTTGGATGTTTTGTAGAATATTTGTAAAAACCTGGAAATTCCATGTTATTTTTTATTTATATAGGAATTTTACAAGTCCGCAAAAATTGACGGTGCATGATTCTGAGGCCCGGTGTTCCCGGATTGAATTTCTGACATTTTTTTTGGTATGTTCAGTAAACGTACGAGCATGTTTTTTTAACTTTTGAACCAGTGTTCGGAATTGAAATCCAGGGACACTGTTGAACTCTCAGTTTCGGTATTCTCTAAATGAGACCTTCACCTCAACCACAGTTGGTCGAGGGTGAAAGTTAGTTTTCGTGTTTTTCGTGTAAATAAAAATAAAATGAAGAATAAATTTTATAATATATCTATTGAAACCTCTCTGCATGGGTTATGGAGGATTGGACCAACTGAACTAAAAACCCCCAAATTGAATTCGAGTAGTGGGGACCACTCGAACCCTCTTTAATGGGATAAAACCTTTCAACTCCCCATTTAATTAATTGATCCAACTAAAATTAATTAAATGTGTATAAATTTAATTGAGCCAACTAAAATTAATTAAATCTGCCAAAATTTAATTGTGATGACATAAATTAATCTGTTAAAATTATATTAATTTATATTGGCACCTCTTTACCTTTGAGAGGGTTGGGTTGGAAAAGGAGAAGGGGAGAACATTGGATAATTGTGGAGGATCATTCTCTCAAATGAATAACACCTCCCAAAAAAGATCTTTCTCCAACATAGAATGCTCCATCTTCTCCAAAGAAGAACGTGCCATCTCCAATGAGGGATGTCTTCAGTGAAAAAAAACCGACATTCATCCTTCCTTCCTCACCGACATCAACAGTCCTTTGAGGTAGGGGTGTGATTTTTATTAATCATCATTAATTTTCTTTCACTTTGATTCTCCTCCCACGAGTCACTTGCTACCGCTCTAACGTGGAGGGTACGGGCCAAACAAACATGGCCCCACCTCTCCACAAATATTTGTGGTTCTTGATGTGTTCTTTGTGATGGAGGAGGATGGATACTGACACCGGTGGGGCTTGGGAATTGAGGTTGGCACCACATCCGGCCACAACGAAGGCGGCAGCGTGACCGTGCCGCCGGAGAAGGGTCGTGGCCCATTTGTCGTGGCGGAGCAAGGGCGGCGGCTGGCGGAGGCCGGCCGCACGAAGGGGACGGCAGCGCATGTCCGCACCACCGAGCGAGCAAGAGTCGCGGCCTTGTGCCACGGTGGCGAAGGGAGGGTGCCCGACTGAGCTGTCCACTGTTGAAGGTGGGGCACGCGACTATGCCGTGTGGAGGTTGGGTCTGGCCTTCCGGCCAGCCACGGCAGGACACCGCACTGTGGAACGTAGCACCACGAGCCCAGCGGGCCGCCATACCACGATCCCAGCAGGCTAGGGCGGACCGATTGGGCTGGATCGACTTGAACTGGGTTGGGTCGGCCCAGGCTGAGTAGGTCTGACCGGGTCGGACTGGACCTGGACCACCTTTGACTCATTTTCACTCTTTCAACCATATCTTGAGCTTCGGGCATCCGTTTTATGAACCGTCTGTGGAACAAGAAACCTTGGATCGAGATTGTCCTTTTGGTATACCCCACTTGAGTTTTGGATAAATTTGGTGTATGGATGGGTTGGATCAAACAAGAATCTAATCAGTCCCTTGGGACTAAAAGGCCAATAACTTACAAACATGGCATTCGATAGAAGCATTGTATATTACGTTGATATCCCTCTTACATGGTGGTCCTTTGGCATACTTATTTGTGGTACTTTGTGGAAGTTGGAGTATTGAACCATGACTTCAGTAGTGGACCCTCCCAGAATCAAGCGATCATAGTGTGGGGACCCTGTAGCTGGCTATAACATGAGAAAGGGATCCATAGTGGGTCTGTGCCTGGGATCCTTTGTGGGTCTATGTTCGAGAGTCTCACTTGGATCTGCTCTAGAAATCCACATGGGACTACTCTATGATCCTATATGGGTCTACTGTACGAGGATCCATTGTGGGTCTGATGTTGTACTGGGATACTATGTGGGTCTAATGATGTACTAGGATCCAATTTGGGTAAGATGTTTTAGGATCCTACATGGGTCTGCCTCTTAAAAAAGTAAGATGATTTATTAGTTAAATATAATCATATTTACTACCGTACCTATGTTATACCTGGTGTGATTTGAGTCTTTACCTTTTTGGTAATCTTCTCTGTGGCATACCATTGTGGTACTTACCTTCGTGGTGATACCTTTGAGGTATTCTTCTATGTGGAATACCTATGTGGTACATACCTTTGTGGTGATACTTTTGGGGTTTTCTTATATGTGGCGTACCTATGTGGTACTTACCTTCTTGGTGATACATTTGTGGTATTCTTCTATGTGGTGTACCTCTGTGGTACTTACCTTCATTGTAATCATTCCTTTGTGGAACAGTTGTACTTTGGATAAGGATTTGGGACTTGTGTTTCCTCATGAATGATATGGGTAATATTTGATAACTTAGGTGTATGGATGGGCATATACCTATGTAGGGTTTTCATTGTTTTACATGCTTTGTGGTTTATCCTTTGTGGATTTTGTGAGGCCTTGAGGGTCTCGGGGTCCCTACTTTGTATCGTTATACTCACCCCTACATGAGCTATGCCAGCACCTAGTTGGGTTTGGTGCAGACGATGGAAAGTGCTGACTAAGGAAGAGGGTACCAAGACTGTAGGTAGCTTGAAGGTGGACCTTAGATGAGGTGTACGGTAGAGAGGATAATTTGAGAGTTGTACCTACCCTTTAGGTATGATCCTTAGCGAGTGATCACCAGAGCTATTCAACTTACTTTTACTTTCTAGTTTTTTTGTGATTTTCAGTTGAGCTTGTATTCTATCCCCTTTTACTTACATGACACAATCTTTTTACTATTCAATTTACTTTTGTACGTATCTTGTTGTGTGCTAGGTTGCTTGAGTTAAAGGTTATAAGCCAATTCCTTCCCATTTTTAGGGAATACTCCTTCGGTGCTAGTCTCTAGCCCCTGTACTATGGAAGGCGGGCTTGGGGTAGTCATGGAATGGCCCCTGGGGACGGGTCATAACAAATTGGTATTAGAGGATTCGGTTCTACCATAAATCATTGGACTCTGTTATTTTAACGACAATAGTGTTATGTGTACTGAGTGTAGTTGTCATTTTAGGGAATCTAGTATTGGTGCGGTGGCTGATGAATCCATACACCAGGTCCCTGACTTATAATTTCTGACTCAATGCACGAAAACACTGATTGCGTGTGTGTTTCAAAAAGTTTTCTTTGTGATCTATTTGAGTCATCTCACCATGTATAACTTATTGACCATGTCGCACTTTTTTCTTTTTAGGATGCCTCCACACAGACATCCATCTAGGGTTCTAGGTATAGTATGTGATGACAGCCCACCCAATGATGACGCCTCAGAGTAGGGCCCATTATTAATAGAGGCACCAGCGGTACCATTACCCTTTGTTCCACCGATTCCACCAGCCCCTGCAGAAGAGGGTGCATGCCGATTGAGCATGTTGCTCGAGTTCCATCACCAGAGGCCACCGACGTTCTAGGGCAAGACAGACCCACTGCCGGCTGGGGATTGGAAGGAGGCCGTGGTGAGAGTCTTTCGACTGGTAGGGGCACTAACTGATCTCATGGTGATCCTTAATGCTAGTCCTCTACAAGAAGCAGTAAGCAGATGGTGGAGCTAGATTCTCCAAGTTCATGATGAGGTGAAACTTTTCTGGGCAGACTTTGAGAGCCTATTTCCAGAAGAGTTGGTCCCAGTGACCCTTCACGCAGTGGGCATTCAGGAGATTCTTCATCTGCAGTAGGGTTGTATGACTGTGGTTCATTACTCAGCGATGTTCATCGACCTCTCATGTTACTCCACTAATATTGTGAGAGAACCATTCCTCAGGGCCGAGGCCTTCGATTAGGGACTCAGGCGGGAGATTAGGGTTTCGATGATTTATCACAACATCCCAACGTAGGTGGGGGTGTTAGAGCAAGCCCTCTTAGTGGAGAGTTTTCTTGCTGAACATCCACCAGCAGCGAGACCCACCATCGGGTGTCACGTAGCATAGTCTTCTAGAGATGGAGGTAGACAGATGTCATAGATGTCAAAGAGGGCTTGACCTATAGGTGTACGACCATTGGATTCATTTTTGGTTGTGCGGGGAACCAGATATAGAGCTAGTCATACGAAGAGTAGGCAGTGTTACACATGTGGCGGGCAGGGTCACATGGCTTGTGACTATCCAACCGGCCATACGGATGATCAGCAGATGGTCAAAGCATCGACCAGGAAAAGATATAGGTTCGACTGAGGAGGTCTGTATGGAGAAAGAGGACGTGGTAGATGAGATAGTCGTGCAGCTGGTGGTGGGTGACGATTCGAGTTGTTATCGCCACCACCACCAGGTGGTCCACCCCGACCACAAGGAGCAGGTGGAGAGGGGTGAGCTCTGCTCCAGGTAGCTGAGGGATATGACCACGACACTTCGGAGATGATACAAGGTATGATCTATGTCTACTTCACCTTTGTTGTAGTACTTATAGACATAGGTTCCAGTGATTATTTTATTTCCACTACCCTCGTTCGGAGCTCCGAGATTCCAATAGAGTCGTTCGATCGATCCGTATGGCTAGAGATTCCTACAAAAGAGGATTTTATTATTATGCACTAGTGTAGGTAGTGTGAGATTTCTCTAGGAGGTGAGAGCTTCGGCTAGGATCTCCTAGTAGTAGCATTGAGTCCTTACGACATCATCTTGGGTATGGACTGGTTCTCTACAGTCCAAGACCAGATCAACTGTTTTAGGCACAAATTGCGGTTTTTGTGCATGGATGGGATTAGGTTTACCTTCACTAATGAGAAGGGAGACTTTTTAGCACATGATGGACTTACCTAGAGGATAGTGTAGTTGATCACTCATCAGTTGGCTAGCCTTACCCTCAGAGTAGTTGATGTGGAGAGTTAGAGTTATCCTGTAGTGGTGGACCCTTATGTAGATTTCATCCCTGATGATGTTCATAGTCTACCTCCTCGTAGAGAGGTGGACATTTGTATTGACTATTACCCCAGGACGGCATCAATATCGACACAAGCGTATCGGATGGCTCTTACAGAGCTTCTTGAGCTACGGGTAAAGCTTGAGGACTTACATGATAAGGGGCTCATTCAGTCCAGTGTTTCTTCTTAGGCATCCCTGATTTTGTTCTCCAAGAAGGGGAATGGGAGCTTGAGACTTTGTTTTGGACATCGTAACCTGAACTAGGTGACCGTGAAGAACAGGTACCCACTTCAGAAGATTGATGTCCTCTTTGATCATCTAAAGGGAGCATGGTGGTTCTAGAAGATAAACCTCAGAACATACTATCACCAGATCAGAGTACGAGAACTGGATGTGAAGAAGACGGCTTTCATATGTCGGTATAGACATTATGAGTTTTTGGTTATGTTGTTCGGCAAGAGAAATTCTCCTGCAGTGTTGATGGGACTCATTAATAGGATCTTATAGTTATTCCTTTATCCCTTTTTAGTCGTACTCATCGAGACATTCTAATCTACTCGGCTACTAAGGAGCAGCATGCCTATCAATTACAGATAGTTCTGGAAACACTTTGAGTGCACCAGCTTTATGGTAAGGTCTCAATGTGCCAGTTTTGGATTTTGGAGGTTCACTTTTTGGGGCATGTCTTCTCATAGGCTGGTTTTGCGGTGGATCCATGAAATATTAAGGTAGTAATTTCTTGGGAGCCACCTAGGGGTGTGACAGAGGTACGATGTTTCCTGGGTTTTGATGGATACTAACAGATATTTGTGCCAAATTTTTCTAGAGTTGGAGCACCTTTATCAGTGTTGATGAAGAAGAGGAAACCATTTTTGTGGTTGGAGAGATGAAAGCATATTTTTCAAGAGCTGAGGTAGAGGCTGACTAGTGCCCCCATATTTAAGCTACTGAAAGATGGTTTTGGGTACTTAGTCTACTGTGATTCATTAGGGTCCGGGATCAGATGTGTCTGGATGAATGAGCGAGTAGTTATTTCATATGGTTCTCGACAACTGAGACATCATGAGTAGAACTATGATACCCATTACCTAGAGTTAGCAGCAGTGGTCTTTTCCATGATGATGTGGCGGCATTATTCGATGGGCAAACGTTTTATAATCTAATCACAAGATTCTTAGGTATATCTTCTCTTTGAAGGACCTGAACCTGAGACAAATAAGTTGGATTCAGTTCCTCTATGAATATAACTTCAAGATAGTATACACTCTTGGGAAGGGGAATGTGGTTGTAGATGCACTCATCAGGATATCTGGTATATAGCTATTAGGTGAGGCGACATAGCAGCTGGCCGCTTTACAGATATCCTTTGTGGATCGAGATGGAGTAGCTTTTCTTCTGTCTCTTACCATCACTGCTGCACTTCATTAGGGGGTTAAGGAGGTGCAACATGGGGACACTGACTGCGAGTCTCGATGTGTATAGATATCCTAAGTGCAGGCACCTGATGGATTTTCTGAAGGTGGGGAGCACGTCATACTCTTCAGAGGACGTACCATGGTACCAGTGTCGCTTCGAGAGGATGTGTTGAGGGAGTTACACACATCCCCTCTACCGGTATATCTAAGAGTAGCGAAAATGTACCAGGACCTTCAACGACAACATTGGTGGCAGGTAATCAAAAAATAAATAGCAGAACTTGTCTCTCAGTGCCTCACCTTTCAGCAAGTGAAGGTGGAGCATTAGGTACCAACAGGCTTAGTTCAACCTTTAGAGGTCCCAAGGTGGAATTGCGGTGGGATATCCATGGTCTTCGTGACAGAACTTCCACGTACTTCTAGAGGTCATGATTCTATCTGGGTGATCGTCGACCGACTCACCAAGTTGTCCCACTTCCTTCCTATCAGAGAGCAGGGTTTGGTTGAGAGCTTGGGACACCTCTATTTCCACCAGATTGTGCTGCTACATGGAGTACCCTTGATGATTTTCTCTAATCGTTATGAATGTTTTACTTCCTATATATGGAAGGGGTTGCATGAGGCTTTCGGGATGTAGCTTCATTTGAGCATTGCCTTCCATCCTCAGACGGATTTCCAGACTGAGCAGACTATTCAGACCCTTGAGGACATGTTGTGTTCTTGTGTCCTCGACTTCGGTTGCAGCTGGGAGGATCACATTCCCTTGGTGGAGTTTTTATACAACAACTTCTATCAATCCACCATTAGGATGGCACATTTCGAGGCTTTGTATGGCTGACCATGAAAATCACCATTGTGATGGACTGACCCAGGGGAGCCCGCACCCATGGGACCAGATATGGTACGGGCTACCACGAAGAAGGTAAAGATCATCTAGGAGCAGATGAAAACTACACATATTAAGCAGAAGTCTTATCTTGATAGGAGATGAATACCTATAGAGTTCGAGGATAGTGACCACGTTAGCCTACGGGTCTCATCCTGATGAGGTTTGCGGAGATTTGGGTGGGGTGGAAATTTATATCCAAGGTTCATTAGACCCTTCCAGATCCTCATCAGAGTTTTCAACGTGGCTTACTGCCTAGCACTTACCCTGAGTTGCACCGGGTGTATGACTTCTTCCATGTATCCCAGCTGAGGAGATACGTGCACGACCATTCTCACATCATCGACCACGGCGAGACAGACATCGATGATAGGGCAATGTTTAAGGAAGTTTGGGTGGAGATTGGGGATCGACTGGAGAGAGTTCTTCATTGGCAATTGATACATTTGGTGTGTGTACGTTGGCCGCACGGGAACCTTTAAGAGAGAACATGGGAGCGGAAGGCTCAGATACGTGCTTAGTACCCCCACTTGATCCCATAGTTTGAGTTGTGGCTTACGGGGATGCAAAGCCCTGGGGTAGGGAGAATGTAAATACATGTAAATTCCATGTAATTTTTTAATTTATATGGAAATTTTACGAGTCTTCAAAAATTGATGGTGCGTGATTCCAAGGCCTAGTGTGCCCAGAATGAATTTCTGACTTTAATTTCGGGTACATTCAGTAAACATGCAAGCGGTTTTTCGTAACATTTTAACTAGTTCTCGAAATTGAAATTTGAGGACACTCTTGAAATCGTAGTGCCGATATTCAAATAAGAAGACCTTCACCTCGACCGTAGTTGCTCGAGGTTGAAAGTTATTTTACACGTTTTTTGTGGAAATAAAAATAAAATAAAGAATAACTTTTATTTTATTTTGATTGAAACCTCTCTACATGGGTTATGGAGGTGGGGACCACCTGAACTAAAAAACCCCAAATTGAATTCTAGTGGTGGGGACCACCCGAACCCTCTTTAATGGGAGAAAACCTTTCAACTCCCCATTTAATTAATTGAGGAAACTAAAATTAATTAAATGTGTCAAAATTTAATTGAGAAAACTAAATTTAATTAAGTTTTTCAACATTTAATTGTTCAAACATAAATTAATCTGTTAGACATATTTTATTTTATATTGGAACCTATTTACCTTTGAGAGGGTTGGGTTGTAAAAGGACAAGGGGAGAACATGGGATAATTGTAGAGGATCATTCTCTCCAACAAAGAATAACTCCCAACAAAGATCATTCTCCAATGTATAATCCTCCATCTTCTCCAATGAAGAGTGTGCCATCTCCAATGAGGTAGGTCTTCAATGACGATGAACTAATGTTTGTCCATCCCTCCTCACCAACACCAACACACTTTCGAGGTAGGGGTGTGATTTTGATTAATCATCATTATTTTTCTTTCACGTTGAGTCTCTTTCCATGAGATACTTGCTACCATTCTAACATGGAGGGTACGGGCCAAACGAACATGGGTTGACCTCTCTGTAAATCTTGGTGGTTATTGATGTGTTCTTCACAATAGAGTAGGATGAAGACCGACACTTTTGGGTCTCAATAACTATGGCCAGAACCACGGTCTACCGCGACAAAGGCGGCGGCGCGACCGCCCAGCCAGATAAGGGTCTTGGCCTATCGGTCGTGGTGGAGCAGGGGCGATGGCCGACAGATGCTGGATGCATGAAGGGGATAGCAGCGCACATCCACACCACTCTGTGAACAAGATCCATGACCTTGTGTTGTGGAAGCGAAGGGAGGGTGACCGGCTAAGCCCGTCATTGGAGAAGTTGTGGTGCATGACCGTGCCATGCGAAGAAGGTGGCCGACCGTTCGGCCAACTGCAGTGGGCCGCCTCACCGTGGGACACTGCACCACGGGCCACTACACCGTAGGCCGCCACACTACGGGCCAAGTGTGATTGGTCGTATCAGTGGGTCGAGTCTGTAACATCCCAAGTAAGTAATGAATAATAGATATTTTTATCTATTTCTATTAATGAATTATATAGTGTTTTAGAGGATTAAAATGAGAATAAATCCAATCTTAAGCATGGAATACACTAATATTTTTAAAAGATTGTTTTACTGCCTTTTGATGGAAACCCATTTTTAAATCTATCTTTTGACAATTTTATAAGCTCTATTTGTCAAAATAAACTTATTATTTATTATTGGGACATTGAAATTTTCGATGGATAATTTTTTGGTATTTTTCTGACAATGTTCATTTTTTAATGAATAGTGAAAAATACTACATTGTACATCAAAACTGCTTTTTCATCTAATTTAATTATATGGTTAGATTATCTTTTTAATTGGTATTAAAGTGTAATTTGAATATATTTTAACCATTTAATCCAATAGTGGACATTTTATTTAATTTCACTTTGAAATTGAACTTAAACTAGTGTCAATCTTTTGATACTTATTATTTCATAAAAACACGCTATTTTCTCTGATAGCGGGAATTAATTATTAAATTAATTAATGTAACTTATATGTTTTGAATTAGGTAAAATAGACACCATTTTTTAATTCGGAATATCAAATATATCTTAGGGTGAAGTTTTGGTATTTTTCTGAAAAACATAAATTTTTGATGAATAGTGAAACCACTAAGTGGTACTTAAAAAACTGATTTTTCGTTTAAATTAAATTGTACCACCTCTATGTTTTGAATTTAAAAAATCTGACATACATGGTTGTCATTAATAAGTAAAGTTTGGTTCAATGGGATTAAAATAATTTTTTGGTGAATAGTAACTTTTAAGTTTTAATCGCGATTAGAGATAATTAGTGCAATTTAAGGCAAAAATGATATTATAATAAAATGAAAATACCTAGAAACAGGTCCTACCCTTATTGGATGTGTCATGGCCGTCCATGAAAACCCATGGGTCAATTTTTGGGACCCCATGGAGCCACTTGGGTAAGATAATGACATTAATGCCTTTTATTTAAAGTAAAAGTAAAAATGACACAAACATGTATTGTTTTATTAAAACAATTTTTACATGGGTTTATACAAGTCATATTTTTTACTATAAATAGTAATTGGAAAGCTAAAAATATTTCCTACATCATGATATTTTTTTATAATTTTTATACATTAAATAAATTAAATTATTTATGACACCATGAGGATGCAACGATGACCTCATTATTTAACGATATAAATAAAATGGAAATATAATGTTAAATATAAGAACTAAACTTGTCAAAAACCTATTGGATGGGTGGATTTAGAACTCTTATCACCTTATCCGCGAAATTTATAATTTTGGGTCCTTTTTTATCCGAAAATCATTTTATAGAAAAGTATCTTTTCTTAACATTCCAAGAGTGCCCCTCCTCCCCTCTTATAAAAGGCCCCCACCTCTACCACCTTACCCACGCTTCCAAAGCATTTGGCTTGGCCAACCCCTGACCATTTTGTCTCACCACATACCTCTCTAACTCTTAGAATCCTCACTTTGGGATTAAGTCTTCCCAAGTAATCCTTTGAGCTCAAATCAAAAAGAGTTACCCGATTTAAAGGTAGTGACTTCTCTTGTGTTCTTATGTTTTATTTTGCTTCTCCAACCCCTAAACTGTTTTTATTCATTTTTTTGTAAAAACAACAGTATCTTCCATATAATAGGTTGTTTTTGTAAGAAGTATTCGAGATACACTTACACACACCTACATCAAATGGTTAAAGAACATATTGTTTCTGTGGATGGCGAATTTCTGCCTCACGAAACGATGATTGTTCAACATTCTTTTAACACCTTAAAAGGTGTCCATTATGATGACACTATATTTATATATGATATATAATATGTTTATTTTTTACTTAATAATCTGTATTTTTTCATTTATGGCATACCTTTATGGTTTCCATTATGGTTAAACGCGATATCTTCATTTTAGGAAGTGCGGACTACCGCCCCCTCAATGTGATTTGATTCGTTAATGCCATATGTGGGACATATAAAGGATGTAATTAATGATTTTATATATGATATTATATTTTAATTATAATATAACTTTATATAATTATGATTCCATTCAATAAAATACGAAATAGAAATGAAAGTAGCGTTCATGCGTACATACGGCTTACCGTCTCCATGAACTGTGCATTTCATTTTTTACCTCTAAACGTTATGTAATATTATAAATGCATGTATATACTGGATATATATGATATATATGATATATAAATCATGATTATAACTCTAGATATAATGTATTCATTAACAACGTGTAATTATAAAGAGTTTATTTTTTTGACTCAAGTACCAATGATCGTTAAAATGGCCGTTATTAACTTAAATAATTACATATTGTTCATGACGTGGTAATAAGTGATATAAAAGGAATAATGAACTTGAAAAAGGTTCTTAAGCAAGTAGAAATTAACTCAAGTTTATTATTCAGGAGGTTAAAGAACGATCGAGTCAAGTCGGACCCGAGGTATGGGACTTCGTCTCAATCTCGTTTCATTGAGGCATATTTTGTATTATACACAACATTATTTTATACGGTGTATAAACCCCTTTGAAATTTACATTTATTCAAAAGTAATCTTTTTATACGAAGCCTTTACTAAACGAAAAAAGGGAATGTTTTTTTGTCGTACGTATGCGGCGACAAAGACTTCTCTGCTGCCTGACCATTATTTGAGTTTTGGCGTCCTCTACAAGCCATCACTTTTTTTAAAAGAAAAATAAATATAATGTTTTACTTTTCTTTTATTTTGGTATTGAAAATGGTTTTGATAATGTTTTTATTATATCAATGTGTTATTGATATCTTGTGATTGAAATGTGGAAATGTTATGTTTCCTTTATGCATGTTTTATGTTATACGATTATGTTATGGTTCTTGGGCATTGTTTATGAAGACGGGTGGTTCCATGATAAACTAAGGGTAGGTGAGCCCGATATAGCTCTCCAATGCATTGGGTAACGTGAAGGGGTTAAACATTGGGGTTTCTCCCAAGAGATTTAGGGAATATACTGTGATGGGTATTCCAAACGTAACCAAGAGGGTTACTCCCTATGTAAGAATGTTATGAGTTCCTCAAGTTACCTTTATGTATTATGATTTTTATGATTTATTCATGATTTGATGAGGTATGTTAAAGTGATTATGTTTTATGGGTAAAGTCTGATTTCATTGTTATATATCTATGTACTCATGTTTCCTTTCCATATTTTTATATCCCTTACTGATCTTTTTATGCTCATCCCAAGTTTTTGAAATGGTTTTCACAGGTCAAAGGAAAGGTACATAATATGATGATAATGTCAAGGAAGTGTCAAGAAAGAATCCATGTTTTATTTTAAATATGTTTTTGTTGATGGGAAAAATGAATACTATCTTTTTTGTAACCACTTTGTTTAAATGTGGAATTTAATGCATGTTTTATGATCTAATTCTCTAAAACTCTAAACCTGAAAAGATCCTCAACGTGTATTCTTGAAGTATCTCAAGATAAAGTAATGGTTAAGGCTAGGGCCTTATAGTTGGTATCAGAGGCCAGTTTAGATAACTTTAGGAGTTATAATTCTATTAAATGATTATCCAAAAATATTTTTTTATGGTCAAATTGAAATGATATAGCATTTGATGATTACCATGTTGCATCATCTAAGACATGTTTGTTTAGAATGGTTTTCCATAGAGGAAAGAGAGCAGCTTTTCTGTGAAGGAATACAGAGTATAATGACCTTTTGAATCCGCAACCAGAGATGGTCGGAATCAGAATTGGGTAGTTTACTACACTGATGGCTCATTTGAATCAGGTGATAAATGGTGGTTGTGTTTATTGATGATATTTTGGTGTTTTATAAAAGTAAAGATGATAATGAAAGGCATTTAAGGGTTATTTTGAAGACCATAAAAGAAAATAAATTGTTTGGGAAATTCAGAAAGTGTGAGTTTTGGTTGCAACAAATTTCTTTCCTAGGTCACATTGTTTCTAAAGATGGGATAACTCTTGATCCTGCAAAAACAAAGGTTGTTGAAGAATGGCCAAGACCCACAAATGTAACAGAGATTCGTAGTTTCCTTGGTTTGGTAGTCTATTACTAATGGTTTGTTAGAAATTTTTCACGGTTATCTAGTCCAATGACTAAGCTACCTCGGAAGGGTGTTATGTTTATCTGTACAAAAGAATGTGATGATTGTTTTCAGGAATTGAAAAGAATATTGGTGAATGCTCCAGTTTTGGCACTACCTTCTAGGAATGGTGAGTTTGTTATCTACAGTGATGCTTCATTGAAAGGACTTGGTTGTGTCCTAATGCATAATGATCAGGTAATTTCTTATGCTTCACGATAATTGAAAACTCATGAGGTAAATTACCCTACACATGATTTGGAATTAGCTGCTGTTGTTTTCACTTTAAAAATTTAACGGCGTCATTTTAATGGAGTAAAGTGTGAAATATATACCGATCACAAAATATTAAAGAATACATTCACTTAGAACGAATTGAACATGCGACAGAGGATATGGATAGAATTAATCAAAGATTAGGATTGTACAATTCGTTACCATCTGGGAAAATCAAATAAAGTGGCTGATTCTTTGAGTCGAAAAAGTAATGCTTCATTAACAATGTTGCATTTGGAACGTGATCCTTTGGATAAGGATTTTATGAACATTGTCATAGAAGTTTCTGGGGCAGGATGTCCTTCTGCTTTGTTTCCGGTATCAGTGAAATCTTCTCTATAAGATAGAATCAAGCAAGCACAGAAGCAAGACAGTGAGTTGCAGAAAAAGGTAGAGCTGGTTCAGAAAGGTAAGTTGCCTGAATTCAACATTGATAATGATTCTGTTTTGAGATTTTGGAAGAGATTGTGTGTGCCTTGTGATTCATAGTTGAAGAGAGAGTTGTTATGTGAACCTCATAGTTCTCCATTTTTAGTTCATCCTGGAGGTACTAATATGTATAGAGATCTTCGGGAGTATTACAGGTGGGATGGAATGAAAAGGGATATTGCTGATTTTACTGTGAAGTGTTTGACTTGTCAATAGGTTAAAGCAGAGCGGATGTTACCGAAAGGGAGGCTTCAGCCTTTACCAGTGCCAGAGTGGAAATGGGAGAATATATCCATGGACTTTGTTGTGGGATTACCGAAGACATCTCAAGGTAATAATGCAATCTGGGTTATTGTTGATCGCTTGACTAAATCTGATCATTTCCTTTCTATACGAGATACTTTTTCCCTAGATCAACTTTCCCATTTTTATCATAAAGAGATTGTCAGGTTACATGGACTTCCTATCTCCATTATATCTGATCATGATCCTAGGATTACTTCTAACTTTTGGAAAGGACTTCATGAGTCCTTGGGTACTGAATTAAATTTTAGTACCGCTTTTCATCCTCAATCAGATGGGCAATCAGAATGAACAATTCAGACTTTGGAAGATATTTTTCGTGCTTGTTCGATGGATTATCCGGGAAGTTGGGACCAACATCTTTCTTTGGTTGATTTTTCATATAATAACATTTTTCATTCCAGTAAACAGATGACACCATTTGAGGCGTTATATGGGATGTGATGTCGAACTCCAGCTTCTTGGGATGAAGTGGGTGAAAGGAAGCTGATGGGACAAGAATTGGTAGAAGAGTTGGCAGAAAAAGTTTAGCTGATACATAAACACATGAGAACAGATCAGAGGAGGCAGAAGAGTTATGCGGATAACCGGACGAAGGATCTATCTTTTGAGGTAGGTGATCAAGTTTGTCTCAAAGTCTCACAATGGAAAAGTGCGATGTGATTTGGTAAGAAAGGAAATCTGAGTCCAAGGTTCATTGGACCATATGAAATTCTGGAGAGAGTTGGATCAGTTGCTTACCGAGTGGCTTTACCTCCGAGTTTATCTCAGGTACACAATGTTTTTCATGTTTCGATGTTGAGAAAGTATATGCCAGATCCATCTCATGTTTTGAGTCCAGAGGTAGTTCAGCTGGAAGAGAACCTATCTTATGAGGAACAACTGGTACAGATTCTTGACCACATGGAGAAAGTGTTACGGAAAAAGTTGATTCATTAGGTAAAGGTTTTGTGGAAAAACCACATGATTGAAGAGGCAACATGGGAATCTAAAAATGTAATGAGGTATAAATACCCCCACTTATTCAATAAGTAAATAAATTGCGGGGATGCAATTTTCTAAAGGGGGGAAGGATGTAACATCTCAAGTATGTAATAAATAATATATAATTTTATCTATGTCTATTTATGAATTAGATAGTGTTTTAGAGGCCTAAAATGAGAATAAATCCAATCTTAAGAATGGAATACACTAATATTTTTAAAAGATTGTTTTACTACCTTTTGATGGAAACCATTTTTAAATCTATCTTTTGAAAATTTTATAAGATCTATTTTTCGGAATATTCTTATTATTTATTATTGGGACATTGAACTTTACAATAGATAATTTTTTGGTATTTTTCTGGCAATGTTCATTTTTTAATGAATAGTGAAAAATAGTACATTTTACATCAAAACTTCTCTTTCATCTAATTTAATTATATGGTTAGATTATATTTTTAATTGGTCTTAAAGTGTAATTTGAATATAATTTTATCATTTAATCCAATAGTGTTCGTTGGAATTAATTTCACATTGAAATTGGACTTAAACTAGTGTCAATCTTTTGATACTTATTGTTTCATAAAAACACGCTATTTGCTCTAACAGCGGAAATTAATTATTAAATTAATTAATGTAACTTATATTTTTTTAATTTTGTAAAATAGACAACATTTTTGAATTCGGAATATCAAATATAGCTTAGGGTGAAGTTTTGGTATTTTTCTGAAAAACTTCAATTTTTGATGAATAGTGAAACCTCTGAGTGGTACTTAAAAAACTGATTTTTCGTTTAAATGAAATTTTACCACCGGTGTTTTGAATTTCCAAAAACCTAGATACATGGCTATCATTAAGAATTAAAGTGTGTTTCAATTTGATTAAAATAATTTTTTTGGTGAATAGTAACTTTTAAGTTTTAATCGCGATTAGAGGTAATTAGTGCAATTTAAGGAAAAAATGATATTATAATAAAATGCAAATACCTAGACACATGTCCTACCCTTATTGGATTTTTCATTGCTGACCATGAAAACCCATGGGTCCATTTTTGGGACAACATGGAGCCACTTGGGTAAGATAATGACATTAATGCCTTTTATTTAATGTAAAAGTAAAAATGACAGAAACATGTATTGTTTTATTAAAACAATTTTTACATAGGTTTATACAAGTCAGATGTTTGACTATAAATATTAATTTTAAAGGTAAAAATATTTACTACATCATGATATTTTTTTTATAATTTTTACACATTAAATAAATTAATGTATTTATGACACCATGATGATAGAGCGATGACCTCATTATTTAACGATTTAAATAAAATGAAAATATAATGTAAAATATAAGACCTAAACTTGTCAAAAACTTATTGGATGGGTGTAGTTCGAACCCTTATCACCTTATACTCAAAATGTATAATTTTGGGGCCTTTTATATCCGAAAATCATTTTATAGCAAAGTTTCTTTTTTTAACTTTCCAAGAGTGCCCCTCCTCTCCTCTTATAAATGGCCCCACCTCTACCACCATAACCACAATTCCTAATGCTTTTCCTCGGCCAAACCATGCCCATTTTGTCTCTCCACATCCCTCTTTAGCTCTTAGAAGCCTCATTTTGGGAAGAAGTCTTCCCAAGGAATCCTTTGAGCTCAAATAAAAAAGAGTTACCCGATTTAAAGGTAGTGTCTTCTCTTGTGTTCTTATGTTTTATTTTTCTTCTACAACCCCATAAACTATTTTTATTCATTTATTTTGTAACAAAACCAGTATCTTCCATATACTAGGATGTTGTTATAAGAATTATTCGAGCTACACTTACACACACCTACATCTAATGGTTAGAGAACATATTGTGTTCGTGGATGGTGAATTTCTGCCTCACAAAACGATGATTGTTCAATATTCTTTTAACACCTTCAAAGGTGGCCATTAATATGACACTATATTTATATATGATATATAATATTTTTATGTTTTACTTAATCTTATGTATTTATTCATTTATGGCATACCTTTATGGTTTCCATTATGGGTAAACGCGATATCTTCATTTTAGGAAGTGCGGACTACCGCCCCTAATAGTGATTTGATTCGTTAATGCCATATGTGGGATGTATAAAGGATTTAATTAATGATTTTAAATATTATATTAAACTGGAATTATAATATACCTTTATATCATTATGATTCCATTCTATAAAATATTAAATAGTAATGAAAGTAGAGTTCATGCGTGCGTACGGCTTACCGTCTCCATAAACGGTGCATTTCATTTCTTACCTCTAAACGTTATGTAATATTATAAATGCATGTATATACTGGATATATATGATATGTATGATATCTACATCATTATTATAACTCTGGATATAATGGATACATGAACAACGTGTAATTATAAAGAGTTTATTTTTTTGACTCAAGTACCAATGATCGTTAAAACGACCGTTATTAACTTGAATAATTACATAGTGTTCATGACATGGTAATAAGTGATATAAAAGGAATAATGAACTTGAAAAAGGTTCTTAAGCAAGTATAAATTAACTCATGTTTATTATCCAGGAGGTTAAAGAATGATCGAGTCAAGTCGGACCCGAGGTATGGGACTTTTTCTCAATCTCCTTTCATTAAGGCATATTTTGTTTTATACACAACATTCTTTTATACGGTGTATAAACCACTTTGACTTTTATGTTTATTAAAAATGAATCTTTTTATACGAATCCTTTACTAAACGACAAAAGGGAATGTTTGTTTTGTCGTACGTATGCGGCGACAATGACTTCTCTGCCGCCGTGACCATTATTTGAGTTTCAGCGTCCTCTACAAGCCATACCATTTTTTTAAAAGAAAAACAAATACCATGTTTTACTTTTATTTTATATTGGTATTGAAAATGGTTTTGATAACGTTTTTATTATATCAATGTGTTATTGATATCTTGTGATTGAAATGAGGAAATGTTATGTTTCCTTTATGCATGTTTTATGTGATACGATTATGTTATGGTTCTTGGGAATTTTTTATGAATACAAGTGGTTCCATGATAAAATAAGGGTGGGTGAGCCCGATATAGATCTCAAATGTATTGGATAATGCCAAGGGGTTAAAAGTTGAGGTTTCTTCGAAGAGATTTAGGGAATATACTGTGATGGGTATTCCAAACGTAACCAAGAGGGTTACTCCCTACATAAGAATGTTATGAATACCTCAAGTTACCTTTATGTCTTATGATTTTTATGATTTATTCATGATATGATGAGGTATGTTAAAGTGTTGTGTTTTATGGGTAAAGTATGATTTCATTCTTTTGTATATATGTACTCATGTTTCCTTTCCATATTTTTATATCCCTTACTGAGCTTTTTATGCTCATCCCAAGTTTTTGAAATGTTTTTCATAGGTCATGGGAAAGGTACATGATATGATGATAGTGTCAAGGAAGTGTCAAGATAGAATCCATGTTTTATTTTAAATATGTTTCACTTGATGGGAAAAATGAATACTATCTTTTATGTAACCACTTTGTTTAAATGTGGAATGTAATGCATGTTTTATGATATAATTCTCTAAAACTATAAACCTGAAAATATCCTCAACATGTATTCTTGAAATAACTCAAGATTAAGTAATGGTTAAGGGTGGGGCCTTATAGGGTCGACCCGAACCGGGTCGGTTCGGCCCAGGCTGGGTCAGACCGAACCCGGACAAACTTCGACCCATTTTTTCTTTTTCGACCATATCTAGATCTTTGGGAATCCATTTGAAAAACCGTATATGGTGCCAAAACCTTTAATTGATAAGGTCATTTTGGTAGAACCTACTTGAGTTTTGGATAATGTTGGGGTATGGCTGGGTTGGATCAAACACGAATCCAATCAGGCCCTCGGGACTAAAAGGCCAATATCTTACTAACCAAGCGTCTGATTGATGCACTGTTTTTTGCATTTAGAAAAATTTTATGTGGAATTATATTGGGATAATTATTCGTTTGAATTCATGGTAGTTGGATTATCAACCAGTGACTTGAGGATTGGACCCTCCTGGAATCATGCGAGCTTAGTCCGAGAACCCTGTAGCTGGTGGTAACATGATAATGGGATCCTATGTGGGTCTGTTCTTGGGATCCTTTGTGGGTCTGTGTTTGAGAGTCTCACATGGTTCTACTCTAGGAATCCATGTGGGACTACTCGAGGATCCTACGTGGGTCTGATGTTCTAGGACCCTATGTGGGTCTGATGCTGTACTAGGATCCTAAGTGGGTCTGATGATGTACTAGGATCCTATGTGGGTATGACGATTTAGGATCCTACATGGGTCTACCTCTTAATAGAGTAAGATGATTTATTAGTTATATATAATCATCTTTAATACCGTACATAAGTTATACCTGGTGTGATCTGAGTATTTACCTATTTGGTAATCTTCTGTGTGGGGTACCTTTGTGGTACTTACCTTCGTCATGATACCTTTGAGGTATTCTTCTGTGTGGCGTACCTGTGTGGAACATACCTTTGTGGTGATACCATTGTGGTATTCTTTGGGTGGTTTACCTATGTGGTACTTACCTTCATTGTGATACCGTTGTGGTATTCGTCTATGTGGTGTAGATGTGTAGTACTTACCTACGTGGTAATCTTTCCTACACGGAATAGTTGTAATTTGGCTAAGGAGTTGGGCCTTGTGTTTCCTCAAGAATGAGATGGGTAATATTTGATAACATAGGTATATGTATGGTCATATACCTTAGTAGGGTTGTAACTGGTTTACATGATTTTTGGTTTATCCTTTGTGGATTTTGTGAGACCATGCGGGTCTCAGGGTCCCTACTGGGTATCGTTATACTCACCACTGCACGGGCTATGCTCACCCCTTGTTGTGTTTGGGGCAGATGATGGACAACTCTGACTAAGGATGAGGATTATGGGACTTGAGGTAGCTCGAAGGTGGACCTTAGAATAGGTATACTATAGTGACGACTATTCAAGAGCTCTACCTACCCTTCGGGTAGGATCCTTGGTGGGTGATCACCGGAGTTGTTCAGCTTACTTGTACTTTCCAGTTTTCTTGTACTTTCCACTTTGGCTTTTATTCTGGATCCTTTTACTTACAGTGAACACTCTTTTTACTATTCATTTTACACATGTACGTATCTTGTTGTGTGCTTTGTTGTGTGAGTTTATAGGTTATAAAGGCAATGCCTTCCCAGTTTTAGGGAATACACCTTCGGTGCTAGTCGTCAGCCCCTGGACTATGGAAGGTGGGATTGGGGTAGTCACGGTATGGGCCATGGGGGATGGGTTGTGACAATATTTCCACTTAGAAGATGTGAAAATCAGATCGAGGAGTAATTTTCTACTATAAGGTAGCATGTGAATCCTCTATTGGACCCAAATCTAGTTGAGGTGATCGTGCACACTGTTCAAGCTCCTGGACAGGCACCACCTCTAGTCCCCATTCCGGCTCTACTTGTGGATCCGTAGGGGGTTATTCTTAATAATTATTCTCAAGAGTTCCTTCACAGAAGACAGTAGTTTTCAATGGCTCCAATGATCCTCAACATGCAGTCGAATTGTTGAGTATGATATAACTTATTTTTGAGTTCATGGATACACTAGACATGATCATAGTGAATTGTGCCACCTTTGTGATGGATGGACCAAGTAGGAGATGGAGGGACAAGATGGTGGGGGCGTATCATGAGTTCTTGGAGTGAAAGGGATAAAAGTTACTTTTCACCAACCATTTATATCCATATTCAATGGTATAGGCCATGTCTATGGGGTTTTTCAATCATGATAAAGTAAAATAACCATGACCATGTATTCAAATCACTTTGTTGAGTTGGTATGGTTTTCACCAGAGATAGTATCTAAAAAAATTGTGAATTCTCGATGATATTAGTTGGGGATTCAATAATACATCTATTATCAGGTTCTTTTGTTGAAACTACCCACTTATGATGATGCGCTAGATAGGGCGATGATGGTTGATATGGAATTTCCAGTAAAGTCATCTTTAACAGGAGTTCATTTCTCTCCTAGTGGAAGCGTTGGTTCTTTAAAGGAAAATAGAAGCATGATTAGTCTCTTAGAATTTCCCAACAGAAGAGTAATTCCAGGCCTCCTACAGTTCCTGGAGGATTTTATTTGACATTATATCAGTGTTTTAAGCTAGGACATTCTAAGAGGGCTTTCACCAAGGCACCCAATAACTGTATCTCCTACAGACATTTAAGGAACTTACTGAGAATATTACATCACATTTACTCTACACATAGTTGAATAAGATCATCATATCCTCCTAAAACTAAATGGACATCAAAGGATTCCCTTACAAAAAGTTTCTATCGATTTGCTTCATTAACGATGCTTCTTCACATAGTGGAAGAGTCTTCAGAGGAATCTGACATGGTTCTAGCGACTGTGAGATATACTATTACTATATATTTATCATTATTTATTTCTTTATTTGATATTGGTGTATATCATTCATTTATTTCAACCTTTATTTTTAATCTACAAAATATTCCTATGGAGAAGATCTCTTGTGAATTGGATATTACTACACCCCTTGGTATGATGAGAGAGTATAGTCTTCTTAGTCGCGCTTGTGTCCTCAGTCATTCATATGTCAAGATATCATTGAATTTTTAAGTTCTCAACATGAAATCACTTGACATCATATTCAGAATGGATTAGATTATTACCAATAAATCCTAAATTGATCGTTATCCTTGACGGAAGTACATTACAACACCCAGTGGTGTGTATCTTATCTTTCAAGGAAATTGGAACCTGATTTCAAGCAGATCAGGACCATCTTATCTAGATTTTGGATGTGTGATATCAGTATTTTATTTTGATCTGGAGTTGGATTCAGAGATTGGAGATCTTTCTCCAATCATTTCTGAGATTAAAAACGTGTTTCCTTTTGATTATTTTGGCCTTCCACCAGTTAGGGAAGTGGAGTTCCCCATTTACTTATGCATAGTACTAAACCAATTTCAATTACCTCCCACTAAATGGCTCCAAATATACCAAAAAAGGGGAAGTCCCAATTGGATGATCATCTTGAGAAAGGTGCTATATTCCCTTGTGTGTCTCATTGGGCGGCACCTTTTCTCTTCTCCAAGAATCTGGATGGTTCTATTTTCCTATGTGTTGAATATCAAAAGTTCAATTGACTTATGATAAAGAAGAAGTATCTATTTCCATAGATTGATGATCTGTTTTCTCAGTTGAAAGGTGTGAACTGGTTTTCAAAAATCGACATTCGATCTGGTAAAAATCAATTAAGGATAATGAAATATGACATTAATAAAACTACCTTTCAGATTAGGTACGACCATAATGAGTACCTAATTATACCCTTTGGTATGAAAACTGCTCCTACAGTTTTCATGGATTTATGGAATCAGATTTTCCATGTGTATATAGACACTTTTATGGTATTAATTGTAAATAAAATCTTGGCTTACTCTAAATATAGGTTGTACCATGTAAAACATTTAAGAATAGTTATGAGTCTATTGAGAAATCAATATCTTTATCCCAATCATTCAAATTTTAATTTCTAGATTATGGAAGTGAAATAATTAGTACTTGTGGTTTCTGAACAAGGTTTATCAATTTATCCTAATAAGTTAAACATTTTTATGATGTGGGAGAAACCCACAAAAGGTGTTCTAAATTTTATTCTTCTTGGGATTATCTAGATACTACCGTGTTTACATGAAGGACTTATCAAATTTGGATTCTCCATTGACTAATATAACTCTGAAGGGGTTGATGTTTGTTGGGATAATAAATGTTAGAGTTCTATTGTTGAGCTAAAATGTATTTTGACTACTTTATTGGTGTTAACTATTCTATAGGCTGAGCAAGGATATGTGGTATTTTGTGATGCATCGGGTTTGGGTTTGAGTTGTGTTCATATGAAAGCTAATCATGTTGTTGCTTTTGGATCTTGTCATCTTAGGCCATATGAGAAGAATTATCCTACCCAAGACCTTAAACTCATAGATGTGATGAAATCACTTAAAATTTTGTGGAAATACCTTTAATGAGAAAGGTTTAGTGTATACTTTGACTAAAAAATCTTATGTGATATTTTCTCTTTAAAATATTTTAATCTTCACTGAAGATTTTGGGTGGAATACCTATAGTCCTTCAACATTGACATCACTAATACCTTAGGGATAGTGATTATTATTGCAGATGAATTGAGTAGAAAACATTCATCCTAGGTAGTGAAGGAATCTTTATAGAGTGGAATTTAATGGCTCCCTTGGAATAGTTGAATATTAGAGTTCAGGAGATAGGTTTTAATGTTTCTTTAGCTATCGTTCAGCTGATATCTGCACTTCCCAAGTCGATTCTTCAGGACCAAGAGCTTGATGATAAATTTAGCAGCATTAGTGACACTCTTTATTGTGGGGGAAATGGTGGTCTAGCGGTCATTCTCCAAAGAAGTTATTCTATTATACATTAATCTATTCATTATGTCTCTAGATATAAGGAAGGATGTGATGGATTATTGTCATAATTCATGATTATATGTTCACCCTGGAACCACAAAAATGTACTATGATATGCAGTGGCAGTTCAGGTGTCTTGGAATGACCCCTTGGGACTGGATGATTTCTCTTTTAACAATAGTTACTACTCTGCAATCAGGATGGATGCTTTGGAGGCATTGTGTGGATGACCTTGTAAATCTTCTATTGTGTTGGTCGGAGGTCGGTAAATGATCCTTGGTAAGACCAAGCTTGGTGTAAGATAAAAAAAATAATATTTTACTAATTCATTAGAGAATATTGGTAGCACTTAGATGATATATGTCTTATGTTGATTGACTTCATAGACCTTTGGATATTTCAGTTAGTGATCAGGTGTTCTTTAATGTTTCACCCCAATTGTTTCATTGATGGAAAGGGAATAAAGGGAAGCTTGTTCCCCATTTTGTGAAACATTTTGAGGTTGTTGAGTAGGTGGGTAATGTTTCTTACCATTTATCCCTTCCACTATAGTTGACATCGATACAAAATGTTTTCCATGTATCGCAAAATAGAAAATATCTTTCTGATCTATCTCATGTCCTTAGCTGGAGTGATCATGATATTTAGTGTGATTTATCTTTGACTGAATGGCCAGTCATAGTTATCGATTCTAGAACCAAGGTACATTGTGGGAGGATGATAACTTTGGTTCATGATCTATGGTTTCATGGTTTTGATAGTCATGAGAAGTGGGAATAGGAGGCATCGATGAGAGAGTAGTGGATTCATCTATTTGAAAAGAAATCTTATTCATAGGATTTTTGGTGATAGAACATTCTTATGGTGGGGAGGATGTAACATCCCATTACCATTCTAATAGGTACACCTTAAAAAATTTCATGATTTTCATTTTCATTGTTTAGGAAAATGATGAGTTTAAATTGGGAGGATACCTTTAATGGTGAAGTCAATGGATTTTTGGTTATTCATCTTTAACAAACATTTTCTATAGACTGCCAGATAATTACATGTCATGTAACAGCACTACATGTCATGTAATGGGTTTGTATTAAAGTGATGATCGGCTTCAGATTATGATGGATACACATCGTGAGTAGTCACTATATGTTGTGATGCTGCTAATGAACTGTTTTTAACTCGGAGTATCGGGTTTTAATAAAAAATGGTACATATTTCAAAATTAGAAAAAAAATGTATTACATGTATTTTATTGGTATTACATGTCATGTAATACCTAAGATTTAGAGAGGGTCGCAATTTTTGATGCCTTTCACCATTAGAAAAATTAAGTCTTTCACGACGTGTAACTGTATTACATGTCATGTAAAGCCCCGACCACAACCTATAGAAGCAGTAGTGCACTTGGAATTTATTCATTCACTCATCTTCAATTCCCTTTACCTCAACACAAATCTTTCCTCAATGAGTCTGGGAGCCTTCCAACCCTTCCAGTTCCATTAATTTGGCATTTGATCATAATTTCTTGGGCATGTGATATACAGGTAAGTGTTCTTCATTGTTCTATGGGTTTATTTTTTCCCTCTCTTGGGATTTCAATTGATTGTCCTAAAAATTGAGGTATATTCCCCCCATGAGGTTTGATTTTGCTTCTGGGTTGAGTTATGGGATTTTTATGCCTCTGTTCATGTTGACAGGTGTCTTATGATTGTAGGGTTTTGGGAAATAGGAAGGTGGTTCTGTCTCGTTTAGCCAAATTATTATTCCTAAATTTCATGACTTATTCCAATATTTGATTTAAATTCATTTTCATTAATTTTCATTCAATTAAATTTATAAAAACCTAATTCAATAGAATTGGGAGTTTTGAAATGGTTTTGGAATAGATGTTTTGAAAACCACCAGTTCCACTAAATTGTGGTGAGTTTATGGGAATTTCCCTATTTAAATTGTATAATTTAAACAATGGATTTGATGGAAACTTTTTCAATTAAATTGAAATTTTTTGTTTTAGAAAATTAAAATTGAACAGGATGGAATTGTTATTTAATGGATTTCAAACATTTGAAAATGGATTAAAAATGATTCGATAGAAACTTAGTGGTTTTATCTAATGAAAAGGAATGTCTTTGATTAAAACCAGTTATGGTTTTAAATGAAAAGAAATTGAAATTTTTTAAAGGGAATAATGTTATGTATTGTATTTTATGATTTCTTAAAATTAATACCCATAATATAAGATCGCAATAAATAATTAGGTAGTTAGTGACTTATTTGGATACCCACTATGCTTTATAATGTTCTAAAACATACCTACGGCAGGTCACATCCCCAATGGGAGGGTGACACATCTCCTATATCCAGTGTTAGGGGGACATGAGTATACTTATTTTTATAAGATCAGTTAGAGAGTGTGGAATCCTATAGTCGGTTAATACTATTGTACCTTTTGGTAGACAACCGTGTTTCTCGCTTTTTTATTTATATATATATATGATATAAATGTGTCTAAATGTTGTAAAAATGATTTAAATCCCTTTTATAAATTTATATAAACAATTTTATATAACTGTTTTAATTAATCCATTATTTTATAAATATTCCATCTCTTGTAAAGTGAATCTGATGATTTAAAAGTATATTCCATCACTATAAAACTATATATCACATTATTTTAAATATTATCATGAATTGAAAAAGACTTATTATTTTAAAATTTTAAAAATTTTATTTATATAATAAATATTTTTAATATGTTATGGAATCTTTGGTGGTATCCTACTAGGATTATGTTCACACCCTACTTTTCCCTTCGGGTGTTTGTAGATTTTTTTATTCTAGGTGTGAACAAGAGGAAAGGATATCTTGGAGGCGGATCCAACAATTGAACCTTAGTCATGGTGAGTTTTTTCTTAAGGGACCCTAGCCTATTTTCCCTATTTGGTACATTGGTTCTAGTACTTTGGGAGTTTATTCCTTATTCTATTATGGAACCTTTCTCCCAGTGGAGTTTCTTCTATATGCATATTTACTTTCCTGTCTTTCTTCCACAATGTTTTGTGGAAAATTCATTCCCACTTTCATATTGTATGATGTCGAGTGATAGTCGCCAAAACATGGGGATTGGGAACCTCTTTCGGGCCATGTCAGGACCAGCTCGGTTATCAGGTAACTAAGGTACCTAGTATGGTTTTGGATGGTACAACTTTTAATTTTAACATATTGAGATCCTAGGATACACTCTATATCAAATATAATTCTAAAAAGTTATTTAATAAAAATCATAATATTATTACTACTAATAATTCTAAAAATTATAGAAAATGTAATATTCCTATAGAGACATTGGATGATATGTTGAGATCATAATCAATAAACTTCAAAGGATGTGACATCATCATATTCCACTAGTCAAATTCCAATATAATAATTGTTTCCAAAAAATAATTCAAATTGAATAATATGTTTCATTTTATGGGATGATATATATAACTCTATTATACGATGATTAAGTTAGAGAGTGAAATCTATTATGATTATATCTTCTTAGTGAAATGATACAATGAATTTAAACATTTCATTACATATCATAGATTCACAATGTTGATAGAATATTTATGAAGATAATTGTCGATGTGATATGAGTTTCAATATTGGCTAAAAACTATTTCATTGAATATCATTATTGGTGGAGGATATGATATATTTAAATAATTGAAAATGAGGGATATATACATTTTCCTTTTAGATATTATTTGTCACCTAATGACAACAACATATCAGTTAGTTACTCTACTAAAAATATCACAACTACACTATGTGTTTCATGACTTATTTTTGAGGAAGCAAATATAAGATCAATCACATATAAAATAGTCAGTGGTCATAAAACATGACAAGGAACTCCCTTTTGAGGAACACCTGGTATAGTGTTTGAAGAATACTGATAAGATAGAACAAAATATAACCACTCACGTAGTCAAAGATCTATGGTGAATTAATAAGTTTTATAATTAAAGTAATGATAAAAAATTGATGACATCTATTTTCATCCAAGTGATTTTAATTTTCATGTGATATTTTAATGGAGGAAAATATGACACCATAATATTATTATTATCTTATTTTAATATTATGTGATAACTTTTTTTATATGTAAGAAAAATCTAAAATAATTTTTCTCTTATTTACCTAATATATAATAGTAAATGAAAAAATAAAAAAATATTAGTATAATGATATTTGAAATTTTATTATGGAAAGATTATATCATAATAAACACAAGTAAAAACATTTAATGCAAGTGTGAAGTATTCTTATAGACTATCTCATATGAATATGGTTATATAGAATATTACTCTAGAATGAATTCAAAACACAAAAAAAATGATATATTTTTTGAAAAAATTATATTATTATTGTTTAGGTATGTATGTAATATTTTATATAAAAATTAGAAATGTTAATGAAACTATTATATAGTAGTTCAGTATATATAAAATCGTTGGGTATAAATATATCCAATTCTTATATTCAAATATCTATAATTTTCATGAAATAATGAAGTATACCTAAACTAATTTATTAAAATGATACATTTTAATTTTAAAAAAATAATTTTATAATCCATTTAATAATTATGGAATGAAAATTTATAAATGTCTTATCATTAATTAGATAAAAATTTGTTTTTATTTTAATAAACTATTTTTATATATATAATTTATTTTTATTTAAAATTAAAAATTATCATTACAAGATGGGACTTAATAAATTGTATTTAATATATAGAATATGAAATGAGAAATTTAGTAAAAGTGTCAATATAATTTTTTTGTAAATAAATATTTTATTTTTTGGAATAATAAAATATATTGGGAAGCAAAAAATGTCGTAAAGTATTCAAAATAGTTAAAATAGTGGATAAACATATTAAAAATCTGTAAACATCACAATAATTATGATAATCAAGTAACATATTCATTTTATCAATTTATAGTCAATATTAAACTCATTATGACATCCATTAATAATTATGGAATTTGTATTTACAAATATGCCTCTCAGTCACATCTATAAAAAGACCCCTCCTCCAAAAATTAAAATGTTAGATCTTAAGAGTTTCTTAAATGGTTATACTTACACGAGGTTGTGAATTTAATTTTAACAAATAAACTAATCAAAAAAACCTATTAAAGTAAAATTATTAGACTCAAAATTCATCTGATGATCATAGTAAAGGAATCAGAATCATAGTTAATCTGATTATATCAAAGTAAATTCTTATAGAATTCATAGTTAAACCAATAAAACTAATAGATTCTAAATATAAGTATGAATACTATATTTCTATTACATGAAAAAAATATTCATGAAATACCAAGCAATAAAATATCTTTTAAAAGTAATAATGACTTCAAATATGTTAAAGGAATACACTCTTCTAAACTTAAGAGTACAACTAGTCAATATCCTTGACTAATGGTATCTATTGTTTTATAAATACAATATAGTTTATATTTAATTATTAAGAAATCAAATTATATGATGATTATAATAATCTCTATCTTCATAACCATAGAATCCATAAAAATGATTATGAGCTCTATTTTCATAGCCATAAAATCTTGCAATATGATAGATCAGATTCACCATATTGTTATCCCCAGAATCACATAATAATAAAAATTATTAGAAGCTATAATACAAAATTAATTAGATCTATATGAAACAAACCAAAAAAAAATTCCACATATATATAATTCTTTAAAGTATAAGAAATAAATTTGAGTGGGATTTTCTTTAGAAAAAACATTAGAAAGATTTTTTTAATGTGATTAGCCAGAAACTCTTGAAATGACCTAGAATTAATAAGGGAGGCTCCAACAATCATATTTCTATGTTTGTTTCAACATCCTCAGACAACTGGATCTTTGATGTCTCACAATTTTCTAGAATAACTAAATTTATAATTTAATTTTTTTAGCTCCATAATAATTATTAAATCATTCTTTATGATAAAAATAATTCTTATGTAATCTGATTATAATCATCAGTTAGTCTGATGGAATTTCTTATCAACTATCAATATAGTAATCCTTATGAGGATCATTCTGATGTATCAGTACCAAAATTAGTTTGATTTTCATGACTTTTTCATTATTATAGATGAGACCAAAGCTTAATTAATGGCTTGAATATCAGTGAGTATGATTAATTGGACGCACACTCAATATGATGGATCATATTGATAAGGTAAATTTTATATTTGTAATATATTATAAAATTTTCTATATATGGTATAACATAATGTTTTCTACAAAAACATACTAAAAAAACTTCAGATATAAATAGTTAGTAAACAACATTTAAATAAAGTGTTTTTTTCTTCAAAAAATTAAAAGGAAAGGAAAAGTAAGAACAGAAACATCTGACATAACAATATTTCGCTTTTTGGGAAGCACAAACCATAGAAAATTAAAGGAAAAAAACATGAGTAATTTTCAACCCATAGTTTTATTAAAAACATTGAAATTATTCTTTATAACATAACTCCCCCTTAGTTTGTAATTATTTTTTAATATGATGGAATATATTATATCATCTACCCCTTAAATAATAATTTGCCACCATAGGAATACCTCTCCCCCTAAGGATATTATCTCACCATTTAAAATAACCCCACCTCTTATAATACCTTCCAAAACTTAATAAAACATTATACCACTTTTTTATTTTCATAATGGAATGGGAAAGAATCCAATGTTTCCTCCAATTTTTGAAAAAAAGTATCATAAGAAATGGATATTGAAATAATTAATCAACTAAATAATATAAAAGAACATATATCCAAACATAATTGGAAAACATTCAAGAAAAATGGGTTTGGATGAAAATATAATTTCACTAATCAACCATTCAAATGTTTGAAAAAAATAAATTGAGAGTTGAAGTGAACATTTTAATATTTCATTATAAGGCTATTAATGAAGGAATTTATATTTTTGAACTCATGTTGAGGATTATCCTTATTTTTAATATTTTATTCCAAAGAAGCATGACTCTAAACATCATACATGAGTATTTTAACATCCTCAACAAACTCTTTATTTTATTCCCCCAAAATGATATTTTCATTTTCACAATATTTATGCCTTCTCATTTCCAAATCTTTGTCACGCATCTTTTCATTCATTAAATTAACACCCTCTTTCTAATCATCATTTGAATCATTGAATTCATCAACAATCGATACTCTTGTGGACGTATCTATGGATATAATTTTTAAGTATTTATCTATTTCTAATCAATGTTTCTTTATGTTTAGAAAAAGATCATCATTTTCTCTAATATCATTATCCACTACTTTGGACATCTTCATCATTTGATTATATGAACTATTTTTATATTTATTTTTTTTTCTAAAAAATTTCAACTCCATATCATTATTGAACAAAAATTCAGTCAAAAATTTGAGTTATTCTAATTTATCATTCATATATTATTGAATAAAATTAACTTGTGATTCAATAATAGGTAGATACATATTCTGATCTACCAAAATTTTCAAGTCAAGGAAAATATAATCAAAACCCTTTTTATAAATTGTATCTTTTAAGTCTATTTAATCATACTCAACCTGGTTTTGTTTAGTTTAGCTGGTTCTGATATAAACTTCTTTTTATTTCTCATCAAAATTACTAAAAAATTGCGTTTGTACTTTTTGAGGAACATTTGATTCCTTGAAAACATTCATAACATCAATCACCTTATCTTATTCCAAATTATCAATGATTTTTTAATTGAATTTCAATATCATTCTTCTTCCTTATAGGATGACTTTTATTTCTTTTCTAACGATGATATTTCTACATATTTTTATGAATTTTCATACTTATGGGAATGTGAGGTTAAACTCGATGGAATTGAAGATGATTATGATGATTCATTTTATCTTGCTCTATTATTTATCTGTGTTTCTTCATCATTGGATTATTTTTTTATTATCTTTCATATTCTTCTTCTAATTATTAGGCTTATATTTCATATTCAGTTTATTCTTCTTCAAATTCATGTTCATATTCTACATTGACATCCTTATCAATATATTCCTCAAATTTTAATGATGTTCTCAAATATCATTTTTTAGCTATTTCATGTTCTGATTATTTCTTAGGTACATTATGAATAGATTCTTACAAAATTAACTTTCCATTTCCATTATCATGTATTCAAGGGTTATCAATAGGAAAAACTGAATTATTTTCAAAAAATATTCCAACATCTAAAATGAATTGAATAGTATAGTAAATTAAAAGAAATCAATTCATAGAATTTCTCTCAATATCATTTTCCAATATTTCCTTCACTATAGCTTCAACAAGTCTCTTTTTTACTTCATTATTTTTTCTTCTCATTCTAACTGTTGGTTAGTATGAATTTTCCAAGACATAGCATCACCAGGATAAAGACCAAAATCCATATCCCTTTATTTCTATTGGTAATTAATTAATATGAGTATCATAAACTCATCATCAATCATTCCCTTTTACCTATTTTATTTCACAGGAGTAGATTTTTCTGCTTTCTCTTCTTCTTACCTTCCAAAACTTGCTTTTATGATTAGACATCAAAAAAAGTACAATTAACATTTTCAATAACATTATATTATTTTGAATAAAATACCAACTTTATCCTAAAAACTTTATATTCATTAATGAAATATATATTTTTTTAGACTGGTTAAAACATACTCTCAACATTAAAAGGTTATATACTCATTAAAATTATCTGATTGATAAAATATATGGAAATTTTAATCTTCTACCTGTGGAATAATTTTTGTATTTCTTATAATAATGAAGATAAGCATTACCAAATATATATATCTCATATTGACAAATAAGTTAGAATAAAAATAGTAGTTAAATTCAATATATCCCTATCACCATTCCTAGGGAAAATAAAACCTCACATACATAAGGTAATAACTTGATATTGTGGTGTCAAATTTGAATCTTATTTCACAATTTACATAGAATGTTATTGGAGAATATTTAGTCTTATTTCAATAAAAATTTTAATATATAATTTCTAACTTGTGAGAGGGTAATTAACAATCTTCATTATAAGGAACACCAACTAAGTTTACTACTTTTTTAATCAATAACATGTATATTTTACTAAATATGGTAAATTAAGCCTTATTAATACCATATTATTTATCAAACTTAATGAATGTATAATATATTGTAACTATTTATATATAATAAAGGTAAAAATACTTATTCAGCATCTATAAAAAAAATTATTCCCAATCATGAAACGAAATAATCTTTTTGACTATTAAATTGAACATATAAATCAATGACCCTTAAATAATTATTTGGCTAAAAACATTACACTTTTTGAAATCTTAATGGGTTTCTATCGTAATGGGAAATGTGTTAGGAAATCAGATCAAAAGAAAAATAATCTGACTGATTTATTTGAAAAGATTGAAGGCTCAGGTGAAAAATCTCTAAAAACTGAAGTGAGACAACGAGGTGACCTACCCTTATATAGGAACTAGATTTGATAGTTATTATTAAGCATTCAAGGTGACTGTTGATATTAAAACCATTTCTAATATAACACCCATGATTTAATCGAATACTTTTTTCAATTTTTTAAAAAAAATAATAGATTTAAACATTTTTGGATTGAGTATCAGTCATATTAGAAAACAATTATAATCTTGGAAAATAAAACAAAAAATTTTTGAAAATAAAAATTATAAAAACAATAGTAGTTATAAACTAAAGTAATGAATACATGAAAAAACTAAAATAATAGAAGAGTAGAACTCAGAATAAAATGTTTTATCGTTATTTTTAACTTGTTTAGATTTTATTTTTTAAAATAATAATATTACAATAGTTTTGAAAATGAAACTGGGTATGATATTTCATTAAGAAAACTGATTATAATAGTGTTATTCAAAGGCACTCATAAATATAGAATCATAATAATAAAGAAAAGTTTAAACAAATAAGTTTAAAAATTTTACAAACAAAATTGATTCCAGAAAGTTGTTAATGACTCCTTACACTGAAAATATGATTCTAAAAAAACACATAATGACAAAAACATTTTGTAAAAACTAAAAATATAGATAATAATAAAAATTTAATGAAAACTAATTTTTTTTAAAAATATGTACTCCCCCTATGAAAAGAAATATATCCATGTAATGATATTTCTATATATGAAGTACATATAAATGATAAGTTTATATTGTTCATTCATTGCATCTGTTTAATATTTTCAAATCTATCACAACTAAGGGTTTTTTTAAAAAGATAAGATTTTTTTATTATGTTTTAATGAATTTAAAAAATTTATCTATTTTGAGTGTGTGATCCCAAAGAAAATGGTGTCTTTTATAATTTTTATTTGAATGTGAATAATGTTCTTGGTGTATACCTAAATAAATGGAACTTTTTTTATCACAAAGTATTTTAGTTTTACTAAAACTGAATCAATAGTTAGTGAATGTGTTCTACATCTACAAAACATGAGCAGAACCACTTCTAGATTCCACATATCTGACTTTAGCAATGTAAATTGATTCAAAGTGTTGTTTCATACAAGGAAAAAAAGATAAAGAATGCAATATAAAATTAAATTTTCTAGATGTACTTTTCTATCCATTCTAATTCCACCAAAGGTAGCGTCTAAAAAAATAAAATCAAAAAAAAAATAGAATAATAGAATATGCCTAAATCCACAGATCCCTTAAGAAAATAAAATAATATTTCTACAAAATTTAGATGAGACCATGTTGGAGTGTCTTGATATTATGAATATATGAATACAAGAAACATTAAATCAACATGACAAGTTTTTTATTAGAGTGGACATGTTATCATACATCTAAAAATATTTTGATCTACAGGTTTCCCATCCTTATCATAATAAAATGTATTAGAGGTACCGATGGTAGAAATAATATCTTTATTGTTATCGAATCCAAATTTTGTTAGAATAAATTTTATATACTTATATTGAGATATTATTATTCCTTTTTGTTTTTTTAGAAATTTGATAATGAACAAAATATGATAACTCACCCATCATACTCATTTCAAAATCAGACATAATAATATTCGAAGTGCAATCAGTTAATAATTTTTGAGTTGAACAAAAAATATAATGTCATCAACATAAATTTTCACAATTGTAATATTTTTATTAACTTATTTTATAAAAATTGTTGGTTCTACAGCTCTATTAAAAAAATGTGTGACAAATATCATGTTAACCTACCAGAAAAAGCATTAGGGGCTTGTTGAAGTCCATATATGATTTCATATGGTTATAAACATATTCTGGATGTTTTTTATGTTCAATTAAAAGGGTTTTTTCTAAGTAAAAATCCTCTGAAACATATCTCTGAGGAAAATATCACTTCACATCCATTTGAAATTTTATGTAAATAATGAATTATGAAAAGTATTGATTTATTCTAGTAGCTTCACATATTCCTACTAAAGAATAAGTTTCTTCATAATATATTCCCTCTTGTTGATTGTAACCTTTAAACCACATCAATCATTATTTATCTCTATTATCCCACTCTAAACAAATTTATACAAGAAAACCCATTTTACACCAGTTATAAAAGTTTCTATTAGTTGTTCCAATAAATTCCATACTTTATTCCTTTCAAAATAATTGAGTTAATCTTGCCTTACCATAATCCAATCTTCATCTCCTAATAGATCATCGGGGTTCTTATGATCATATTTTGGCTAATAAATCTAGAGGTTCCATTGTATTTCTTTTGTAACCTCTAGTACTAACTGGTTGATATAAATCACTAATGATACTTTCACTACGATTATTCCTAAGATACAACTGACTTTATAGGTTTTAAAATGTATGTTCTTCAACAATGAGGAGAGGATCGTCCTGAGAAATAACTCTAGAAAATAATTTTTTCTTTATTTCGTAATGAGTTGAATATTCTTACAAGGTTTGAAAATCAATTTTACAAATACCATCCTAGGGGGTATGTTTATGTTGTTCTTAAAAAAATCGATCAGTTTCATCAATCATAAAATGTATTATTTCTTAAATAGTAGTATAAATTTTTTAATTACTGAATAATCATTTTATGTAATTGAATAGCCGAAAAGTATTTCTCCTTCGGATTTTGATGAATATATTTGAAATTTATCTTTAGTATTTAGAATATGTACTTTAGAAACAAATACAATGATGTAAGAACATTTTGTTTTTCTTCCTATCCACAATTAATAAGTATTTTTACTAAGAAAAGGTCTAATTAATATTTGATTTATAGTATAAAATTCAATACTAACCTCTCTATTGAAAAATTATTTAGCAATTGTGCATTCAATCAGCCAAGTTATAGTAATCCTATGAAGAATTATATTTATTATTTTTACTACACCATTTCTTGGGGTGTTTTTGGTGATGGTAAGTTATGTTCAAGAACTTTCCATCTAAATAAAGTTTCAAAACAAGAATATCCAAATTTCACACCCTTATCACTATGAATAGTTGTCAACAATAGGGATTTTACATTTTTAACTCTTTCTAAAATGGTTTTAAAATAATTATGGAATTACAATTTCATTGTAATAAAATAGACCAATGTAAATCTAGTTTAATCATCAACTAATGAATATACTTTTTATTTTCCACCAATACATCTATTTTTTTGTAGGGCCAAAGTTATCCATGTGAATTATTTGTAAAGAATCAGAATTTGAGACTACACTAATAGATTTAAAACATACATTATATTTAATATCGTATTTAAAAGGGTCACATACAATTGAAGTATCAAACCAATGTTTCGGTATATCCTCAATATTCCCTTTACTAGCCAATATAGAAAAATTTATCTGGTTATATAGTCCAAACCTTACATTCCATAACCATGAATGATATTCCATTATAATAAGACATAGTATTTATTGGCTCCAATGTTCTTCTAAGTTTAGTGTGTAAGCATTTTCATGTCTATTGGATGAAAGAATAAATTTATCCATTGAACAATGAACATTACATTTATCATTCCTAAACATCACAAGGTATCCTTAATATAAATATTGACTTATTCTTATAAGTTTGTTATAAATCTCTACAACAAATAAAACATTTGAAATAATACTTTTTCCCAAAAGAACAATGTTTCATATTCAAACAATCTCTCCATGAGCATTATCTTTGAATGTCACATTTCCACCTTTAATCCAGATTATCATATTGGTGGAATATTTTCTTCCAATAACGTTATTGGAAAAGAATCAATCCATTTATAAGATAATTTTTTTGGGAACTATATTTATTTCCTTTAAAAATAGATTAGTTTTTCTGAACTGAAACATTATTAGGTATGGTATTATCATAAAAAATTAGGTTAACACTTTTAAAATAATCCTTCTGAAAAATTAAATATTATACTCTAGTAGAAGAACAATTTTTCTTCTAGTGACCACCACTTTGGCACATAGTGTAAATGGGATCAATTTTGGGAACAATTTAATTGCTACTAAAAATCTAGTTTTTATTATTAAAAAAAATTCCAGTACTATAACAATAAAGAATATTTTTATTATACATTTTATTGAAGTTTTCCTTAATAATGTTAAAATTTGATTAATTTTTCTTCATGATGTAAATTTCATATTTTATTTTTAAAGATAAATTATTCTCCTCATTGGTAATATTTTGGAACAATGTTTTCAAAATATGTTTCTAAACAATTTTTCTTAGAAACAACTTTTTCAAAAACTTTTTAAATATATTCATTTTAAAAAATACATTTATCAATATCAATTGAATGTTATTATATATATAGGCATTATAGTGACTCTGAAGACTTCTATATATTTTTTATACTAGGAATTATCACATCATTTATAAATAATGCAAATTTTAATTTTCAAATAGTTAGGAAAATTTGGAAACAACATCATAACTAGGTAAAGTATTATCATATGCTAAGGAATGTTATTCATTAAAAGAAGTTTAATTTTTTATTGGGATAATTTTTATTTAAATCCATAATATTTATTGATTCAATTTTATTTAGCATTTCCATTAAGAAATAATTTACTGTGGGTATTTTTTCAAAAATTCAAATGAATATTTTTCCAGAACATTCATTATCAGAAAAATTTTCAGAGGAATCTCCACCACTGGCACTCCATGTATCAAAAGATTTATATCATTATTTCATTTTTAATTATAATATTTTTTTACAATTTCTGTGTTAATTTATTTCCTTACTGTTATTCCTTATCATCAATGGACGAGCACGTTTGATATATAATACTTTCTTACATTCATAACAAGTGACCTCAGAATCTTTCTTGTCTCAATTATCCTTATGAAATTCTATATGTCTATATTGAATCTATTTCTTTCCAATGATCGTGTTCATCCTTTTAAAAAAATATTCTAACTCATTTTCTGAAGTAGGTTATGAACTTGAATCGAATTCAACAATAATTTTATTCTTTCATGATGATTTTACTACTCTATGTGCTCGCTAAAATTTATAATGTACAGTAAATATTGTTGTAAAAGAAACTCCCCCATTTTTCATTTTTTTCGTCATCACTTATTAATCTTATCTCATACTGCATGAGAGTACAAATCAAATCATCATGAGTAAGATTATAATTCTTTCTTATATCATCAATAGTAGATAGTTTTGATACCCAATCATTAGGCATTATTCTAATATATTTTTGACCATGTTTTTATCATTCAGACCTTTTTCCCCAAGAGACTTCATGTTTTTTGTAATAGTAATAATCAATTACTTCATCATGGAAACTAACTCTATAGGTATAAAATAAAATTCTTGGTAATAATCTATCATAATAGATATTATTTTTCCCATTACATAGGATGTACCAAAATGTGTTACTTCTAATTTACTCCAACCATAATTGGTATATTCACAAGATGATATATGACTATAAATATTCATTTTCATTGAACGTAATTAATTATTTTAGACTTTTTAGTTCAAATAATATTCTATATTCTCAGTATTTGTAAGAGAAGAAACTTCCTTGTCAGGAATTATGTATTTTCCACTAAGCATTAAGAAGTTATCAAAAAAAAATTTGATCGCAAAAGTTTTCATTATATCTCTCCATTATTTATATTCAAACCCATACATTATAGGTGTTTTACTATGATTTAGGTTATCAAAAGATCCAATATTTATACAAGTGATCTTAAAACAATATTAACTCTTTTCTACTAATACATCTTATTGTAAATATGTTTACAAAAATAAATTTTATAAACACAACATTACTAACATATTGTGATTAGAGAATGTAATGACTCAGTAAGTATATAATAAGTATAAACCTCCTCTAATAAAAATTTTCTGATCATTAGGGTAGAATACATGTCTACACATACAAGATGGTGGGTGGATTTTATTTTATAAATTTAATCTAACATAAAATAAAAACCTCTTATAGTAAAATTATCAGACTATGGCTCTTTTTGATGATCATAGTGAAGGAATCATAATCACAGTTAATCGGATTATATCAAATTATATTTTTGTCTTATTAAAAGTTACACCAATGAATCAAATACTATGGAAAGATAATTATGAAGAATAAATTTTTATTATAAAGATATTGGAATAATCTTGTAACAAATACTATATCTAGTAAAAGAAAATGAATAAATTATATGATATTAAAAAAATGATCTATTTTAACTATAAGAGTAAAGGTAGTCAATAAACATGAATAGAGGCTTCCACAATATTATAAATAAGTTAATATATATCTTTATTTATGAGTAAATCTCTTGATACGATGATCAGAATATTCTCTGTCTTCATATCCTCTAAATATCTCGATATAATGATTGATATCTATCTCCCTCGTCCCAAATGTCCTTATCCAATGGATCAGATTCACCATATTCCTATCCTCAGAATCCACTGACAATAATAATCATTAGAAATATTTTTACACAATAAAATATGGCCTAAATGAAACAACCTTGATAAATAGAGCATAGATCTAAAACTCTCTTATGTCTTATAATGACTTCATAATGAGATATTCATGTAGAGAAAACATTAGAAAGACTAAGTTGTGAATGTGATCAACTCCAAACTCTTCAAATAAAAATCTATTAATAGTAAAATGTAAAATGATCATATTTTAATGTTTTATTAAATTTCCTCAGACATATGGCTCTTTGATAGGTCACAATGATCTAGAATAGTTGAATGTATGGACTCATTTTGTTTTAGCATGATTTCAATGATTAAAGTATTCCTTACAATAAAAAACAATTCTTATCTCATGAAATTATAAACATTATACATCCCAATGTGAATAATTATTGATTATCAATATGATAATAATTATAAGGATCAGTCTGATGTATCAACTCTAGAATCAGTCTAATAGTTACGACTTTTCTCAAGGTGATGGACTAGAAAAAAGGATAACCACAACTCTGAATAAACTTAAGTATGACTAATCATATGAATACTAAATCTGATGAATCTTATTGAATAATGTTTTTTTATATTTTAAATTCATTAGAATAAAATTTAATTATATTATAATTAAATGTTTTTTATAAAAACATAAAAAATCATTTACGGTATAAAAAAATTTATTAAACAATGTTTTACGAAAGTACTTGTGATTTACCAAATTAAGTGAATGGAAAAGTAAGAAGTAAAATTTTTTAATAAACATAAAATACATATTTATTTTCTTTTTTAGAATCCAATATTTTCTTAACTATACTTCTAAAAAGTTCTCAATCACATTTAGAATGTTTAGGTCAAAATAATGTGTCCAAAATATTTTATTAAAAAGTGTATATCAAAGGGAGATGTAATTTAATCAACTTAGAAAGTCCTTATATAACATTTTAATTTATATTCTCATATTTTTTTCATAAATTTGATATACCACTATTATTTTCATGAACCCAACCAGGGAAACTAGAAAACTGTCAAAAGATGATCTTCCCCATGTTATGGATCAAATATAAGAGAAGAAGCAACTGTCATAGTAAACCTAAACAATGAAAACCACTATCATACAACATAGAATAAGGAGAACATAATAATGATATAGTCTATGTCAATAAAAATAGGTCAAACCATAAATATAACACATGACAAGTCTAAACAATTATTGCATGAGAACAAATCCTAGTTGGATTCCACCAATTAATCTATACAAGTTATAATATCAATACAATATTTGTTCTAGATATAAACCAAATATAATTTATAATGAATTTTCATGAAATAAAACATTTTAAAATACATTCAATTAATTTTCATAAAAAATACCATATTCCTGAAATATGTGAATATGTGATGAAACTTGTTTTCCCCCATGAATTAAAGGTAAGATAATCATGTGCATAGTAACCATAAATGTACCATCATTTGAAAAAATATCCATAAATGACAAACAACACGATTTAGGGTCTCATCTATGGGTATAAATTCTAGACATGAATGAAAATACCCAATATAGTCCTATGGTGGATCAAACCATTATAAACTCTAGATGAATTAAAAATAATAATGTTATATTAAACTTATTGTTACATTACATACAGAATGAGTTTCTAGTCTATTCCTCATACACCCAAGGTTACCCAATGGTGTAATTATATCAAAATCCATTTCAAAGATGAAACCACCAAGTAAGTATTAAATAAAATACATTGTGTGAAAAAATATTGAAAACCCCTTTAAAACATCTATGTTTAAAAAAATATATTCTAATATAAAATCAATAAATATTAATAAACAAGTTAAAGAAGTTTAAAATATAATTATGAAAATCAAGAATTTTAAAAACTTTTTTAGATACCCATACCTAATTAAAAGAGGAAACCTAATCATCTTAAACAACAGAGATTGAAAGTAAATAGTTTATCCTACAAATAACTTTTCATGGGGGGAAACAAGAAAGGATAAATTGTAATCTTATTAGGGTTATTAAAAATTAGAAAAATCACATCACGCACACTAATACCAAACCAGGATCAATAAGAAAATCAATGGGAGAGGAGATTTCATGTACTTGAAGGAAGATAACCTGACAAACCAGTGATTAAATGCTATGGGAAAATTAACCCAATGGATGGATAAAGACCCAAAAATTATCCAGATAAGCTAGGGATCGAGGGATGTGGATGACCCTAAAAATAGAAGGGAGTTATGTGAGTGATGAATAAATGACACTATGTGAGAGGAATTTATAATGTAAATAGTATTCTCATGATCTAAAGTTTACATAACTCATTTAAAATGAAATATAATCACCTCTAATTAAATTATCCGGAAAAAAAATTATGCCATAATAATGGGTTTTATAGTGTAAAATAATTTTATAGAATAAATTTTTTTACTGTCATAATTGTTTCCATGGTTAATGACCAGTGATAAACTTACGTAATAATCCAAAATTTTGTAGGATATATATCTCATCCATATTTTACCAAATAAAGACCAATATATAAAAATCCCAATAATATTAAAACACCCCCAAATCCTATAAAAAATAAATACATTGAATCAATTAATTAAATGAAAAATACATCTCTAAATTTTAGATCATTTCTCCCAAAAAAATATCAACATCCCCATAGGGACCAAAACACGCCCAAAGTTAAAAATTATTAAATACAAGATTCATGAAGTACTAGACGGAAGGAACATAATTTTTTAATAATATAATAAAAATGAAATTAATTTATCTTTAAAAAAGTTTACTTAAATAATATAATAATATATTATTTTTCATTGAATCGTCATAGATTGTTTATCTATAGTTAGGTCTAACTACCCAAATGAATGATGGAATAATATTTTTTTTATTTTCATCATGATTGATTATAAACTCATAAATATGGGTATGATATGGTATTAATGAGAGAATAATTTAATATTTTTTATTTTATAATGTAATATTAATGATTAAATCATTACTAAAATAATACCATATAGTTTAATACATACTCCAAAATTATTAAATAACACATTTTTTACAATAGAATTATAACCACACCTTCTATTTAATGGAATAAGAATAATATAAATCATTGAAAAATATTTATTCATGTAATTTTTCAAGTATGTTGATGATTACATTATTAACATAAATTAATTATTTAACATCCAAACATGGATTCCACCAATATGATTCCCTGAGCCCGTTGGTTACTAGTACTCAAGTGTTCCTATCTGTACTGCAGAGGCAACTGACTACTAGAGGGGGCCTAGGGTGTGAAATTGGGAGACAACTCTCTCATATCATAGTATGAAAACAGTGGAAAATGATATGTATCATACACATCAATAAATAAATTGAGTTGGTAATCGGTAAATAAAATAATATAGAACACACTATAAAAAATTCTACCTTGGCATGGATAGTTGTGCCATGCATACGACACCGGTCACCCATTGGGCTGAACATACAGATACATGAGTACAAAATAAACTAATATAAATGTATATGTCTCTAATACTAACTCTAATCCAAATAGCATACACATTCTCTAGACATTGTCCAACCACACCAACCTAATCAGAATAACCCACAAGAGTGGCTCCTCTCAATCATGCAACTATAGGCCTTAGCCCAATCCACTATGAAATCTATGCTCACCCTGAAAAGTAGACATATGTTATACGTATACATTGAGGAGTATATTCAAGGGTGAGAAATAAGATCATTAGGCCACCCTAATGATGAACCTATACGAATATGTTTTTATAAGTGTACACAAAAGCAACCAATAAGCTCTGCCTAGCTAAGATACAACTGAATGGAAAAGTAACACCAATAACATGAAACCATAGTCAAACCCTTGGACTATAATCCCGGTCAACATGGAAAGTTCCACCATGGATGTAAATATTTTAATATGAATACATTTTTTGTCTCATACATATATATATATATATCTGAATATTAAATAGTAAAGTAAAAAATATGACATAAATCATTCAGCATTCGATCCATGGGTCCTTAATATTGATTATCTAGACATCCTATTTATGGTCATTTAGCGGTATTTTGTTCCACTAAATACATATATCATTTATTCAATCCCTAGGTCCTTAATCACAATAATCATATAATATATTTGTCCAATGTAGGAATTATATCTGAGTATGCTCTGTAACCATAGGGGGATACTCTTCTTACACCTGGGTTCACATGTACTTACCTCCAATCACTATAATAATGGTTTCTAGGAATATATGTATGTACACACTATAAATGTTCATTAACATAGACTATATTATTCTTATCCCATATAAATATACTCTAATTTCTATGCCCTAGGTCCTAGTTTGTAGGTGGCCGTGACATTCGGAACACTGATAATCCCTAAGGGTATGAACCTTAGGTGATCTGAAAGTATAAATACCCAGTGAGATGCCACCCACCCATGGAGCCTCTAATAAGGGAGGTAATAATAAGACATTTCATCATAAATATTGTAATCATTCTAGGTATCGAACGATGTGAGATTCCTACTCAACACTAAGGTCATTTAACGGATCACAAATAGTGTAATAATCCCTATCCATTAAGAGAGGTTTATCATCCATAAGCATAATTATATCATGGAGTGCATAATCAGAATAATCACAAATATTATATAGGAGATCGAATTCATCCTCAAAACATAGGATAAATGAATCATCCACAAGTATCCTTACTAGGGACGTGAATCCCATATATCATAATCACTAGAACATCAAATTGATACTAAGAAACACCTCTCTAAATCCCAATAATATAATAAAAGAATATAGTAGCTTAAATTCCATGTCTCAAGTGTGTGTACATGAACTTATCAATAAAAACATCGCACAAAAGCTGGATCCCTGAAAGAACGGTTGGGAATCCAAAATAGAAATAAAGACACATCACATCAAGATTAATAGTCACCAACCAATAATTACATCGGCCTAACTTCTCTACATCATCAATAATCATGTCAAAACATAAACAAAATGATGAGGGGGGTATAATTCCAAAACCCAACACTACTTCCACAACCCCACGGGAATAAATGTTTTGATGACTTCATAGGTGACACCCACTACCATATCTACCCAATCTGGGCATAATAACTCATGTTCTGTCGAACAAAGGGCACCCTAAGTCCCTCGTGTCAAAACACTATATATGAATCCTACTTTGGATCCTCAAGGATTAAAAACATGAAAATTCATCCTACATGGGATCATTATCTAAAATAATAATGGAGTAATTCTACCTAGGATATTTGAAAAATAAGAAAATCGAGCATCCTATATGGTATCCTTATAATAGTAACTAGGAAAATGAATTCTATAAGGGAACCTAAAGACTATTCTAGTTGTAGAGGCATCCTATATGGGATTCTCAGATCAACTAGTCTCACATCCTCATTGGATAAAAGGGGATATCGTTCAAGGAATATATCCCCAAATGAAAATCTACAAATGCATCATTCAATAGGGATAACATATGACTTATCTCAGAACATGTCTCACTCTCATGAGACACTATATTCAAATACAAGAGGTTGAAATAATCCCTTCATAAAATTCCACATAGGATTCCTCAAATCCCCTCATGGGCCATACCATTTAGATCAATGTGGGATGATACATACAATTAACTAATCATGGGTTCATGACTGACTCCTGGGATAAAATATATGAAAAACCAAAAGAGGGTTAAAAGGGGGAAATAAATAGCATGTCACCCTGTGAAAATGACATGTACTCCCATAGCCCCACCTATGTATTTACTCTGGTGAGACACGACATGTAAACTCCCGAGTACATGGTATACAAGGAAAATGCACAATGTGTACCCTACACAGTGTAACTACCCATGTCCCTCAAATTTCCAAGCCATGTACTTGGATGAGCCTTGTACTTTTAAACATCATGTGACCCATAAGGGATGAGTACATGTACTGCACACAGACATGTACCCCTATACAAGTAGCATGGCTAGGTGCTCGGAAACATAGAAGATCCCCAATACATGGTTTGCACACCCAATTACATGTTGTTTACTTTGAAAATATCGTATTACCCTAATATTCACAACACAACATGTGTCTTCCAGAATAACACACCATGTAAATGGGGTTTCCCAAATAAAAATCCATAAAAATGCCTCCAAAACCTCATTTTCACAAAAAAAATAGAATATCATCCCACAAGGGGAAAAAATAAAGAATTATATAGCTTTAAAATATGAAAATCGAAAATATATTGGGATCTATGATAAAAAATAATTAGGCCTTCCACAACGATGAAATCACCAAAGCTTCATTCATTTTTGTGTTACACGGTTTCCGTATGATGATCCAGCACGAGAAGAGCTCCACGATGGTACCTCTCTATATTAATCTATCCATTTATCTCCACATATCCCTTATTTCTAGTTTTAGTAGTGTAAGAGGTTCTCCTGAGTGTATGTGAGAATCCCAAGGAAGAAAAAGAAGATAATGAAAATAAAAAGAAGGAAAAAAAAAAAAAAAAAGAAATGGGGGCCCCAGCCTGCCCTGATTCCCAACATGAGTGTATGCCTTTCCTAGGAAGAAAACGCATTCTAGACTCAATTTATAGATAAAGATTATAGATCTGGTTATCCATTAAAAATATATGACCGTACAAACATGCATGAATAATTTAATATTTAATTTAATAAATGTAAATTATTATTTATTCATCTATACATCAAATAACTCATAATTTCCCCAAACTCATGTCTTGGGGTAAAACCCATTTTGAGACCAATATAGTAGTCAACAAATATTCTAATATCATTTAATAGTGTAATATTAAAATTTTACACCTTAATAAGTATTAAAGAAAAAAAATATCTCCTAAAAATTGTATTCCAAAAAATAAGGATCCTTACAATCTCCTCACCATAAAATTTCTAGTCTCCAATAATCCCAGTAGTAAAACTTGGTACCATTATCTCAACCTGAGAAACTAAGAAACAAGCTATCTTGAATTTCCAATTACCTGTCTCAAAACATCAACAACCATCTCCTACACTAGTGATTTTTAAATACGACAAATCTTATACTCCCTAACAAATGAATACCCTTATCATCATCCTAAAACCAAACTCTGAACTAAAAAACCTGTAGAAATGATGAAGTTAAATGTAAAATATGGTTCACCAACCTAAAATGGAAAATGGTGAAATCCCCACCATATTTCTTACCATATACCACTCCTTGATCAAAACATCAAGTGGTTTCCATAATCAATGAGATCTTTAAAATAAAATAATTCTAGTATTGGGGTGAAGCTCTCTCAGTGCACTCAATATGACGTCATGATAGAGCATGATCATTTGTAACTAGGATTAAACTATGATTCCATAGAAAATAATGTACATAACATTCAATCCATTGTCAAAAAATAGGATGGTATTCCATTAACGTACAACTGACACCACATCTCCAGACAATGCATGTCTCTGCTTAATCAGGGTTAACCATCATGTGGTACTCTATCATTCATGATTACAAATATAATATAGAGAGAAAATTTTCACTTAACCACAACTCCCATGAATTCAAGCCTATAGAAAGACATGAAACCAATGGTCCTTATCTCTCACCCATCCACTCATTGATTCATAACTTAATGGAACTGTGCTCAACTAGTGTATACTTTTAAAACCCAAATAAAACTCTAATTATTAATCCATTACAATGATATTTTGATTGTGATAAATATAATTTTAGTCCCATAAATCCAAAAAATACCTTGGATGTCCTTTTCAAAATGAGTCACCTCACATGTGGCACAATTTATTCCATGACCAACTGCCACCTGGAGTTGTTCCATTCACGAGCATCTGCCTGTGCTTGGAATAAATTAGCAACATTGGAAACACTAGTTGACCAAGACATGCATAGAAACCATTCTACCTTTAATGTTATGTCTTAAAAACAATCCATGATGGTGCTTCAATAGAAATAAGAGGCGTCAACATTATTATAATGAAAAACATGAGCACCTACCATGAATAAATCTCTAAATGAGGATGAAAAAAATCAAACTACCTAAAAAAGGCATTCATAAACTTGGGCCTACCTTCTACATAGGTTTCCCTCAAAACAAATAGACAACGACCTTCAAGGTTCTGATTCAAACTTAGGGTCTCTTGGTATCCCACCTATCACTGTAAATAATGTCTTAGAACAAGGTCACAATGTCTATCCACCGAGCCCAAAATATCAAACCTATCTAAAGAAGTTAAATGTCATGATGTACTATAAGGGTAAAAACAAAAAAATATGGCCTACATGGTCCTGATCCTCACTGAGAATCCACATAAGGAACTAAAACATTGAGTTGATTAAGCCAACATATAGGAGAGACTGAACTAACACTCATCGGGAATCTACATATGGTAATACACACTTAATGATTAGATCATGATAAATGTCTTGGAACCATCAGTATAATACTTTGTGATCCGACCAACTGACCATGACATAATAAAAAATTCCCTATAAGGGGTGAAATTGAATACATAAATGTTTGATATCGACCTACTAGGGTCACTACACCTCCTATGTACTAGGATTTAGTCATCAACATCATTACCAAACACCTCAATGAAGGTCAACATAACCTTCCAAAAGAATAATATATATATAAATATATATATATATTAGAAGACTGATTTAAAAAGGTCTCAATATTCAGTAATAACACACACCATCAAGCCAATATTATGTGAATCCTACATTCCAAATATGATTCATGATATGCTTCTTAAATTTCATGTCCTAGAGTGAAAATCCATCTATATCTTTTTTCCAATGACCAAGAGCTATAAATCCATAATAAATAAAAACAACCCCACAACATGTTCATCTCTCAAGGGAAAAATCATTTACAAATGTATCATCATCGTACATTAAAACAATTTAATCCCCCTGAAACCTATACTTATTTCTAGAACAATTGTTCTCTACATACCCATCCAACATCCATCACAGGTTTTGATAAATTCTTCATACTCCTATATACCATATATTAAATAGTAAATACCAGTAATGGAAAATATTTGATACCAAATTGTAATGTCCTAACCTGGATTATAAAAAAATGGTTCCTCGAGTTGGTTGGTTATGAAGCCTCAAGAATGCCTTCTCATAATCCATAGGATGACAACTAGTAGCGAGGGCCTAGGGTGTGATAGTGGGGAGTACATTACCTCGTATCAGATTAATCACACAGTTGAAATTTCTAAGTATAATACACATCAGTAAATAAACAAATTTTGTATGAAATAAATAAATTTAAGTAAAACAACATGTAATAAACAAATGAAATTCTATAAAATTGTGAATTGTGATGTTAGACATATAACATTGGTTGTTATTGGGAGGACCATATAGATAAAGGAGTACAAGAGAAACTAAAATAAATGTATCAGGCTCTACTACTCTCTTCATGCTAGCCATAGACCCAGTCACCAAACACTATCGATCTGCATAATCCCAATTACAAGAACCCACATTAGCATCTCCTATCGATCATGAAACTATGGGCCTTGGCCCTATCTAGTATACAATCGGTGCTCAACCATAAAAGCACACATAAGGTCTACACGTACACTAAGGTGGATATTCAAGGGATAGAAATAATTGTAGTATGACACCTTGATGATAAAGTTATAAAAATACACTACTATACATGTATAAAAAAGTTACCAACTAGCTCAGCCTAGCTGAGACACAACAGAATGAATACGTAAACCAATAATGTGAAACCAAAGTCAGACCTAGGGCCCATAATCTTTATCAATGAGTCCAATGCCAAAATTGTTTTCTATATTTATATGTGTATACATGTATAGTCCCATAACTTCAAATATACATGTAAATATGAATATTGATGATTAATGTGAATCAAAAAGGCATAAATCAGTTAGCAGTTGATCCATTGGTCCATAATCCCAATAACCTGGACATCCGACTTATGGGTATTGAGCTGGATGTCGTACTACTCATGTTGTGTATCATTAACTCAATCTAAGGTTTTATTATCCCAATCAACATTTTACTTCTTTGGCCAATTATGGAATTATGTATGATAAAGTTGTGTCACTATAGGAGGATACTCATCCTGCACCTAGGTTCACCGAAACATGACTCTAATCACTATAACAATGGATTCTAGTGATGTACATCTATACATATAGTAAATAGTCACTGAGTAAGAAACCATGATACCCTATACATGTAAATCAACTCTAATGTTTGATTCCTTGGTCCCAATACATAGGCAATCACAACATTCATGACTCGAATAAAACCTAATGGTCTAACACTTAGGCAATCTGCACGTAGAACATAGCAATGAGATTCCACCCACACCTAGAGTCTCTAATAAGGGAGATCATAATCGTCCCTATAATTCAGAAGAGTGTAATCATTCTATGTATCAAACTATGTGAAATTACATACTGAACACCACATTCATGTAATAGATCATAAGGAGTGTGATCATCCATATCCCTCAGGAGAGCATAATCATCCATGAGTATAATCATATCATGGAGAGTTTAATAATCCTCATAAAATATCTAATAGTTAAGAGAGGGGTCATCCTATTCAATCTATAAAGGATAATATTCAATGAGTATCATTACTAAGGACATCATGACCATATTTAATATTCATAGGCTCAATAGTTAGATGCTCAAAAACTCTTCTGTACATACAAAAAATATAATAAAAAATTCTATCTCAACAGCCAAGCCCGAGATGCTACCTTTTAGTATAAATTGCATATCCTGAATAATATGGATCAGGATCCAGATCCCAAGAAGATCATTTGGACATCCCTAAGAGAATTAATAATGCCTCACATTTGGATCTATAGCCACCAACTATGATGTACCTATGGCTAACTTTGTTGCGTCGGTAATTAAAAAGTGAAAACATAAAAAAATGAGGGTTGTCGAACAACTAAACCCATCACTACATCCACAACCCCATGGTCAATGATTCTCGGAACAGGATCTAAGGTGACAACCGCTACCATCTCTTACAAAACCAGATGTATGAACGTCGTTTTGATCAAACAATGGGCACATGTAGGGTCCCACAAGTCAAAAAAGTAGAGATGTATCATACATGGGATCCTCAAGGTCTAAATAAAGGTGAAAGAATCCTACTTGGGATCCTTAGCAGAAATATTAATGGAGGAATCCTACATGGTATCCTAGAATGACAAGAAAATAAAGGCTTCTTACAAGATATCCATAGAACAAAACCTAGGAAACGTAATCCTACATGGGACCCTCAAGATAGTGCAAGAAGTATAGGAATCCTATATGGGATTCTTAGAACAACTATTATCGGGGACTCAGAGGAAAAAAGGGAAGATATTGAAAGGGGTATTTCCACAAAGGAAAACCAACTAAAGAATCATCCAAGAGAGATATCTTATGGATCATCTCAGAATATGTATAACTTTATGGAGACACTAGATTCGATTACAAGAGGGAGAACCTCTATTTTCAATAAAAACACATAAGGGCCCTTAAAACCCCTCTCAAATCATACAACTATGATCTAATAAAAAAGATACATAGAATGGACTACTTATGGGTCCAATTCTAACTCCTTGGTGAAAAATTAGAAAAACCAAAAAGGGGGTTACATGGGGAAGTACACGGCATGGCACCATGTGCACATGGTGTGTACTACCAAAGCCCCACCAGGGTGTGTACTCTAGCCAGAATCGGTGTGTAAACGCCTGAGTACACAGTGAGAAAGGAGGGTACACAACTTGTACCTTTCAAAAGGTACCTTATTGTGTCCCTAAAATGTTCTATCCATGTACATGGTTTGGCTGTGTACTTCTACATGGTGTGCAACCCACATAGGGTCTGGTCATGTAATCTATATGGGCATATACCCCTACACGGGGAGCATGGATTGGTACATAGATACACATATGTGCCTTAGTAAAAATCATTAACACCCAAGTACATGGTGCGTACTTATAAAACATCAACTTCCCCAAATATGAAGAACACAAGACACGTCTTCCTAAACAATGAATTGTGTAGATGCGTTTTCTCGAATGGAAAACACTCAAAACAAACCCAAACACCCTTTTTATCCCAAAATTAGTATATCAGGCCACCATGGGGCATAAAGAATCATAATAGAGATTTAAAAAATTAAAATAAAAAATAGACTTGGGTTTATAGTGAAAAATCAAAAATTACTACGTTTATGTCGAAACTTCTGAAGCGTCGCTTACTCCTACGATGAACAGTTATCGCACAACTATTCATTGGATCAAGAGCTCCATGATAGTACCTCCCACTATTCCACACTATTATTCCCTCACCCTCTCCATATATCTCGATCGAGAAGTGTAGGAGTACCCCTGGCTATATATATGAATCTAATGGATGAAAACAAAGAAAATGAAAAGAAAAAGATGAAAAAGAAAATAAATAGAAAAAGGGGAAAGGGGGCCCTGAATGGCCCCAACGTCAAAATCAAGTTAATTCCCCTCCTAGAGAAAATTTCATGTTACAGACTTGAAATTTGAGATGGAATCTCAATCCCTTTCTCCACTAAAAAGATATGATCTAATTAACCTTTACAAATAATATTACATTTAGATTATTAAATATTAAATATTATTTATTCCACTAAAATTTGAATGTTTTGGAATTCCACAAAACACTAATGCTAGGGTAAACAACTTCTTCCAAGAACAATATATTATCCATAAAAATTATCTGATATCATTTTCTTGTGAAAAAATTGCATTTTTACCCTTCATGGAATCTAATAGAAAAAATTGAAACTTCAACACAAAATTACACCCCAAAAAAAACAGGTCATTACAAATGATCAATACAATGAAAAATAAAGTAATGGTACAATTAGAAATAATAACATCACCATGTAAAAATAAAATATATTTTTATAATATATATATAATAAATAAATATTATTTTATATATTTGGTGTAATAAATACAAAAAAAATCTAAAATGGATAGTTAATAAATCATTACTGATTATACTATCTGTATGGTCTCATATTAGAATGTTTTGATTTAAGTTGAGGGGAATATTAATTATCTCCCTTTTAAATAAAGTTTTTATTCCATATCCATTTTCATTAATATAAAAACCCATGATTTTATGTTATTTGTTTTAAAAAAACTAAATTACTTTAACGAAAAAGGTTTCACACAGCACTGACGTTAAAGGAACAATGATATTAAATTCATTATCATTATTTTAAAATGAATATTATAAGATAGCTGTTAAATTGGATAGAATGAAAAATATTAAAAAAATTATGATATTTATATATTATATCTTTATTTTATGTTTATTAAATTAATCCAAATGATTTTATAGTTATATGATAAGAATGAATCTATTTTTACACGTTAAGAGGTTATATTCTTCTAAAGGTTGTTTTGCAACATTTTAATGAAATGGTTATTTTAAAACTTAATACTGAAACATTTATAAATTCTATTAAAAAAACAAATATCAAATTTAAAATCAGAATTCCAAAATTATCTTAGGGTGGAATTTTCGTATTTTTCTAAAAATGTTTATTTTCCAGTGACTAGTGAAAATTCCAAATTATTATAGAACTGGCATTTTGTTATATTAAATATAAATTTATTAGTTTAATAGTAACATCACATATTAATGTATATATAAAACTTATTTATATTTTGAATTAAAATATAATACATTTATGACTTGGAATAAGTAACTAAATGTTTTAAAAATTATAAATTAAGTGTTGGTATTTTTAGGTAACAGAAAAGTATATTTACACTTTTATAATTAATATAATTATTTAAAATAAAATATATTTTCATAAAATTGATTCAAAAATTTATATGTTTTTTTCTTATTATAATAATATTAATTTTTTGACCTTCATTAATTTTTCAAAGTGTCATAAAAATAATTATAATATAAAACTCAATATTTTTTTAATAAATGATTTCTTTAAATAAAAATTAAATCTCTCATATATAAGAAAATTATTTTTTTTATAAAATTGAGTCAATTTTTTTATTTCTTCATGTTAAAGATTTGTTAGTTTAAATTTTTTAGATTTTCTAAAATAATTGAATTTTTGGGGAATAATTAAATTTATTAATTTATGGTATACATACTTTAAATGTTAGATATAGCATTCCTTGAGTAATAGTTTAGGTAATCACAAAAATATCATGGGGTAAATCCAATTTTCCTCTTTTAATTTTCTTTCAATTTATTTTATTTCCTATTATTAATTTACCTCCTATATCCAACCATGTTTGATAAATCCAGTATCTTATATATACTATAATTTTACCATTATAATGAGGTATCCAACCTCATTTATTTTCTCTTCCCCTTTTTTCTGAAAATTCAATGTTCTTTCTTGTGGTGTCAATTTACAACCTTCGTGGATGATGATTATTTCATTTTCAGATATTTCCATCAAAGATGGTGATAAACCCATTTTTATTTTTAAACCATATTTTTATATCTATATAAAAACTTTTTTAGTGTTTTGTAAGCATTATATATATATATGTGATATTAATTAATAAAACAAAACTAGTGCATCATGATCAAGGAAACACGAAAAAAATTCTAGACCGTTGTAATTAACATTTTATCAAATGAATCATCTTCATATATGAGAAAAAATGATAAATAATACCATTATATCTTCTATAATTTAATTATTAACTTATAATTTTAATTCTGGATAACTATTCCCATGTAACATGATCTTTCACAGATTTACAAAAGTGAACTTAACATGAAAACCTGGGAAATGAACACTTTCAAACATTGAAATTGAATCTTATAACTCATCAAAAAGGCCTTAAATAATCTTAATAAAATTATAATAAATCAAATATACTTTTAATGGGTTATGAATTAAAATATTAATTAATCTAATTTCATTGTCATGGATTTTATGTACAAGTACAGAACACGTTCGGATATAAGGCAAGTGTTTTCTCATCTCACCTTTATTTCTGTTAGATATACCATATTCAACATTATTTTATATGTGTGGGGTATATATACGTCCCTGTAAAACATAACATCGTGATATTATTTATCAACATGGGCTTCAATTTTTCATTTTATGATCATTAATTTTAGTTTTCATATGATTTGACTATTTTCAATGTGGTTACGTATTCCCCATGAACCTCTATTTTTCATTTAAGTCAAACATTGTCTCTCTTTACCCCAATGTAATTCATAATTATTTTCATATACCTAAAATAAATTCTCTATATGTTTCCCAAACTCATGTATCCATATCATTAAATCCTTTTTTTGGAAAATATATATTTTATAAGGTTCCCTTTTCAATTATTTTCGATAAGAAAGATTAATTTAAGTGAACATCCCAGTTTCATGACCATTTTCAAGTGTACACTATAATTTGTTTAAAGCCATAGTTATTTTTCTAAAATTACTCATTTTATCATGAAAATCAAATTTCTTTCATTTTTTTATTAAAAAATCATTCCTTTGTATGCATTAATTAGTTATTAGTATTTTCTCATAAATCGTACTAAAGTGGCTCATTCTAAAGTTTACTAAATTATCTTTTTACATGTTTTCACTTTAGCTGGAAATAATATATTCCTAAAATATAATTTTATTGTCTCTCACTTTTCATTTCTAGTCTATTCATGTTTACTATCTGATTTTTGGACAAATTTACATTTTTTTCCAATGTAAATATTCATTCAAAAGTAAAAGTGTATTTATCTCAAGAATTTATCAAGGTGTTATTTTATTACTTTAATATACTATTATGATTAAATAATTAAATGTTTTTTGTGAAAATTTGATTTAAATATATAATTTTAAATCGATTAATTGATATATGAGGAATTCATTGGACTTAGTAAGTGACTAGTGCGGCCCGTTATAGCCCCCTGATGAATCGGTCGGTCCCATGAGACAAACTAGACTTTGTTTTTACACATTCTTGTATGTTGTCTTGTATGAAACCTTTATTGTATTTTTATGATGTCAAACATTATACAAATCTTTATTTTGAAAGTAGTAATGGATAGTCCATGTGATTGTTCGACTAGTGGAATATCTACGATTATGTTTCATTCTCATGTGATTATTTATAGAATTATTTAATAATCTTTTATTCTTTCCATATTATTCTCAATATTATATTTTATTATAGTTTTTTTTAGTTATTCACCATTACTTATTGATTATATTTATTTATTATTTCTACAACTATATTTCTTACCAATATTGAGAATCTAAGATCACCCATTTCTTATATTTCATTTTTTTCCAATGATGCAAAGATGTATATTATTAATGACTTGACGGTATAATATAAGTGTTTATGGTCATTTCCAAATGAGTTTCTGTATTTTTTTTCTTTTTTTCGTAATGTAATACTTATGATTATATCTGATTTTATAAAGCTACAAAAATATTCTGTCCATTAGGATTTGATCTCTTTTTCATAGTATCAATGTAATTATGTATGGCCTCGGCTCCGAGCCATTAGGGTTGGGGGATTGATAATTAATTTATATCACATTTCATTGATATCATCTAAATAATTTCCTCAATGTCTATATATTATTAATGATTCTCTCTATTAATTATGACTAACCCACAAAGGTAGTTAATGTTGTGGGATACAACAAAATGGAATTTAATAACGCCTATAAAGTTTTTCCTCTATTTCATTAGATAAAATCCATGGAAGATGATTAAGTGACACTAAAATATTCATAGGATGTAAATATTATTTTGGTATTGATAATAAATTTAAAAGAATAATTATCTCATCTTTAAAATTATTTCTTTGATGTCGAACAACGTGGTAGAGGATCAAATATATGAATCATCATTCCCAAGGAATAATCTGAAATATAATTTCATTAGAGGTTTCAATATCTTCTCTATGGATATCAATACATTATCACATTTATTATGGATTCTATCATAGTTTATTATAACATATATTATCATTTATCATCACCCAAATAATAATTATTTCTGTGTTGAAATAATTATATCTCATGTTATCCTATTCATGAGATGGAGGAGTGTTTTTTGTCATTTTTGAGGGAATTATCAAAATGTTTTCTTAAGGGAATTGAATGAAATTCTCTACGATATTATATTGTGTTGTAAATTCTTACTATCTTATAATATGATATAATTTATATTATATACATATGGTTAATAGTTAGTAACTATGAAATTTCCCTTTACTAATTGATTATAAAAAATAAAACCTAGGTCAAATAATAAAAATATTATCTTAATAATATTATCGAACATTTCATCCCCCTTAGATAGTAATATATAATCTATTAAATAAAAAAATAAAATTTATTCAAATGATAATGATTAAAACAAATCATTTCCTTTAGACCCATAAAATGACCCATCAATCCTCCTCAACATTTATCATACATTGAGTAACAAATATTTATATAAAATCTAGTACTCCGCTTGTGAAAATGCATTAGACTATTCAATTTTCTTCCAAATAATATGGTTTTGTGTCATTAAAAAAAAATTTATTTTCATTGTAGTTAATATAATGTTTAGAATAAAACGATTATAATAAAGTTAGTAGGCTATCCGTGATTGAAGGAAATTAATTATAGACTAATTGTTATAGAGATAGTGCATGATGGAATGGAATAGGTAGAGATAAAGACATATATGAAACTGAAGGTGGAGGTGAGGGAAAAGGTTGAGGTGAGAGGAGAGATTACGATAAATTGTGGAAGTAAACCTAGTGATAGTTTCAAGGTTTCATGGATTTTGAATGGAGTGGGTGGATGAGATTGCATAGATGTTGGGGTGAGGATTAGTAGGAAACATGGTTGCATTGAGTGTGGTGTCTTTGAAAGGAAATTTAGTTGAAAGGTCATATTTTTAACCTATCATCGTCACAAATAAATTCCACTTTCTGTTAAAAAGTATTACCACACACACTTGATTTAATTTCATAGGATATTTAAACACTATATAAATATTTATGAGTCTTTGGTGTATATTGAACCTATGATACTGGAAATAATAGACTATTTTGATAAATTATTTCTAACCTAGAATCATCTAGAATATCCATGTAATAAGAAATAAAATTGTTGAATGGTTCATACATATGGAATATTTCTCCTAAAAATGGAACTAACATAATGGATTTCATGGTCGCAAACATCCGCTCGAATTCCCCCACCCTTGCATAAACATGGTGCTATAAATGAACTGTTATTTTAAAAATTCAATAATAGATTTAAAATATAAGAATTTATAAAAAATAATTTTATGTTAGAATGAGGAAGCACAGACAAGGAATATTGGAATACTTGTAGTTTCTCATATAGTAGTAGTAAAATAACATATAGATTAAATTATAGAAAATAATAATGAAATATGATACATGAAAATTTGAATGCTAAATGTAAATAAATGATACATACATAACAGTAGGTAGAGACATAAGAAAGTCAATGGAAAAAACAATCGGTGAGAAATGAAATAGAAACAACAAATATTTGATAGTTTTCTATGTACGGATACAGTAAGAAATAGTTTAGAAACTCATGTTACTAAATGCATATCAGATATGTGAGTTTTTGTTGATGTGGAGCCCCACACATAAACATTGGCTTCCCATTATATTCCACCTATGTAGTAAGAAAAAAAAAGAAAAAAAAGAAAATTGGAAGCCAGTTTTACCTAAAACAAACATGAAAAATCAGGAAGTGGAAACTACATTTTACAGTGTATTAGTGCTCTATAATATGAGTAGAGATAAAAAAGTTACCATAATCGATAATAAGAATTAAATCACCCAAGGAGTGTTTTACATTATAAATCATATCTATTAACACATACAAAACATAATAAAATGCATTTTTTCCTTATATAAATAATTTTTGGAGTGGTGTGTAGTAGTATAGATAGAAAAAACAACTTATAATGAAAAAAATAATTATAGATGAGGGATTTTATGTCGCATACCTAATTAAAGAGAAGAAGAAAAAAATGAGAATTAATATAAAAATATATCATGAGAAATTAGAAACATACATGAATGCACTAATATTCTATTTAAATGCATACTGGTAATTCTTAATGGAAAAACAGTACATACATATACTAAAAAATAAATACAAATATGAGCTATATAAAGAATAAGAGGTGATTACATGTATAAGGACAAAGCACATCCTTTAGTAATGTAACTCAAATCTTCACTAAAGGAACTACATACATAAATGCATGTGATGTTACATGTGATGTTTTCAACTCATATAATATGTTTTCAATCAAAACAATTGAAAATCATGAAATATTTATTAGTGTTGAAACATTTGATGATATCAAATTTGGTGGAAGATACTGTTACAGCTTCCCCTATTTTACTAACCTATATCTATGCATATTTGTTTAGGTTATGATTAATTTATGATGGGAAAAGCATCAGGATTCAAATGGTTTTAAATTTAAATATATTATATATTATAAGTCAATATATTAATTTTTTTTAGGATTATCAATTACCGTTCACTCATCAAATGTTCATTTAAGTAAATGTTTACTCCATAAATAATCATGCAATCTGCATGAAATTTTTAAGGATAAACCTGATTTTAATGTTGGGACTACATCAATAATTTATAGTGAAAAATGAATGTTTTAGTGAATGATAATTCCATAAAAATAACCTTTGAACATCAAAAAATTATGCAGTGAAAATAATTCAATATTCCATGCAAATATTAGACAGCGAAAAATAAATTGATTCAGTATATTCAATATAAAATGTTTTTTGTGTAGAACAATGTGAGCCCACGAAATCTATAACACCACAACCCGCTATTGATTAGACCTGATCTAGACCATCCATGTAAGTAGATTCACCCTTAGGCCGCTCTTGGAAGCATGAAAGTCAGCAGTTTGTGCTTCCTAGGGAGCCATGGAAGCATGAAAGTTAGCCGTTTAGTTTTCCTCATTGCATGTATTGATAATATCAATGTTTTTTATGAGGATCATGCACTTTAAAACATATTAATAAATCTTCCATAGGATGGAGTTACGCCCATCTATATAATTGAAGATGAATTTCTAGTCGATTTATAATGCAAAAAATACTAATATTATAAGTGCTGCATAGCTCCAAACCTAATAACATATAATTCTCTTCCTCCTCGAGACTGCCACCATTTCAATAGATAGAAATAAAAGTGATGATAATAGAGCCATTAATTTCAAGGATAATACCGTAAAACTGAATTTCTCCCAGGGTAAATGACCAATTGACATTTAACATGAAACTGGTACTTTAAGAATTCCATTATATCTAGTATACATGGGAACGGTCGAGGAATGTCTTAGGGGAACTCCCAGTGTACTTGAGGGATGAACATCTCAATTCTTGTGTGACTACAGCAATGAATCCCAAAGAGCATGTTCCATGAGGACTCATTGCTAGGTTCGCTACAATAGCTGCACCTGGGAAATGATAAATACTCTAGAAATGATATTAATATCCATGGAAACATTTGACATGACAGACAAGGAAAACGAACTTGGTTGGGATCTCCATGAACCATAGTATATTCCCCAACATTCCCTACTTGTCCAAAGTTTTTGAAAGATTTAAAAAGGGAAATAAAAGAATAATGGGGAAATATGATGAATAATTTATGGGGAGGGTGATATTGACATACTCAAAGATTGAAAATATAAAAAAACATGTTAGATTATATGTTAAAACAATATTTCATACATACAAGTTCGATTATCTTAAATAAATATTACCTCAATTGTCTGTCTACAGAAAAGAAATTCAACCTTACTATGACTGATAGTGTGGGAACCCAATTGAAAAACAACCACTAATTTTGAATAATGAAACAATGGTATTAGATTGAATGAAGACGAAGATGAATGAGGGATGTTCGAATAAGTACAATAAATGAAAAAATAATATGAATGTTCTATTAATTTCAGTAAATGTTACCTCTAAATAAAGTCATTACACTAAAAACAATGAAATTAGACCTTGATATGACTGATTTGAAGAGGTAAAAAATAATAAAAATGGGGAAAAGAGGATCAACAATTTACAGGGAAAACCCGAAGAATGTGAGAAGTTCAACTATTCTCAATAAATTTCACAATGATATAGGCAAGTTGATTAATTTCAATAATTCATACCTCCCCAGGATGTCGTTGCATATAACCAACAAAGAAATCTGGTTAAGATATGATAGATTTGATAGAAAAATAAAAGTAGGTAAAATATGATGAATAATTTACAGAGATGGTGGGATTGACATACTCAATGTAGAAAAAACATAAGAAAATAGATTTTATTATGACAAAAAAATATTTCATTTATAAAAGTTCAATTATTTTAAAGAAATATTACCTCCACATGAATTCACTACCCATATTCAATAAAGAAATTCAACCTTTCTATGAAAGATTAAAATAAGTAGACTCGGAAAAGGAGGTGCATTAATTTACAAGGAAGAAAATAATATATTAAATGCTGTTTTTTTATTCTAAAAATGAAACTAAAGAGTAATATTAATATATGGAAAAATCCGAAAGTCATCATCAGGTTATGGTTAGAGACACAACCTGGGTTTTTTCTTTTTACCAGAATAGCTGGTACATGAAAATATGTAATACATAATAATGAAAATTAGAAAGAAGAATGTTCCAGGAAAATCCATTTGTAGAAATATAGATACAAGTAAAATATTAAACTATTACCTTTTAGAATGATACAACCTAAGTTGCAGTGGCACCATTGGGATTTGAATAGGGTTGGTCCTTCTTGTTTTCTCTATGAAAGAAAGAAGTCTATTTTAGTCAAAAGTAAAAGACACATGATATCATATGAAGGGGAGGTACATATGAAAGTAAAAAGTCTATTTTAGTCAAAATTAAAAGGCACATATGATATCAAAAGTAAGAGGCTCATATGAAAGCAAGAAGAAATTTTATTCAAAATTAAATGGTGTATATGATATCTCATGTCATAAGATTTTACCTATAATCAAATCAGAGTATATGAGAGAATGTTGGAAGGGGTATGATAAAGGGTCATGTTCAATGTTCATGGATCATCCATGACTTTAATGGTATAGTTCCCCGTATCTATATTTATTGAAATTGTTGTAAAGTCTAGAAATACAAAATAACCAAACTTTTTACTCAAATACATAACATAAAATCCAAAATTAATCAAAAACAATTTATTAGATTTATAAATATATGATAATTCCTCAAGAATAATACCTTTCATGTTCACTTCCTAGAATTAAAAAATTTTCTTTTGGAGCCACCAAAGGTCAAAGCTGGACTAGCACCAAGAGGAAGTAGTCATCAAAGCTACATGATGACTCATAAACTTGGGGAATCCCTTTAACATGAGAAAACTATTGTAAAGTCATAAATGATCATCTCGTAAATTAATATATTAAAATTTCTAGTTTTCTTTAATGGAAACTAACATAAATCCCCTACAGATCAAGAGGGAAATCATAAAAACAATTAAAATACCAATTGGTCAATCCTAGTAGTATAATGGTTGCATCCTTGCATGCACTTGAATCCCCCCACAAACATGCTAAATCCAGAAAACAACAAAAAACCCAATTAGTCAAATGGGAACCCATAGTGAAAAATAAATAAATCTAGAGGAGATTCAAAGAAAATGTAAGTTCAAACATAAGTGTTCTGAATGAGAATGTGTATTATATGTATTTATAGACAAATAACATGTATTTAGAACAAAATGATTAGAAATATGGAAGAATTACAAAATACATAAATTATAATAAGAACAATTACCTTAAAATGCTTACTCATAATGAACAGTTGATGTAGAAAGAAATTGCACTATAATAGTGACTATGAAGCTCTAGATGTTGTTTTGGAGTGCTTCATGAGTCTGGATAGAAACATGAATAACTAAATTTGTGTATTCATGCATGATATGAAACAATATATTTATAACTAAATATTTAAAATGAAAAGAATAAGGGAAAAATGAATACATTCATTTAAATAATAATATGTTGATTGGAATCATCTTTATTATAATGAAAACGAAAATAAATTGGAAGTAACCTTCAAGTGGTGGTACAGTCCACCCATTCTGATGGTATCTTTGAATAATGAAGCTCCCATTGTAGTAGTAATGCAGGTTAATATATATCAAATAAAAAATCAAATAGTCAAATTGTGGAAAACAATAATAAGAACAATTTGATGATATTCTCTAGTTAGGGTATCATTAATTCAAATTTAGGTGCGATGAGAAGTTAAATAGGTAGAAGTCAGATTCATGTCACACAAGATGAGTTCAAGTGCATACATTAAACCACGTGTCGATGAAGCTTATTTTTTTAGAATAATTGAAAAATGAATAACTGCATTTAAATAGTCATAAGTTTAATGGAATCATATTTATTATAATTAAAATCAAAATAATTCATAAGTAACCTTCATGTGGTGGTACACTCCACCCATTCTGATGGCCTCTTTGAATAATGAAGCTCCATTGTAGTAGTAATGCAGGTTAATATATATCAAATAAAAAATGAAATTGTAAAACTAAGGACAATAATAATAAGAACAATTGGAGGAAATTCTCTTGTTAGGGTATCAGTAATTCCAATTTAAGTGTTATGAGTAGTTAAAAAATGGAATCATTCAGATTTATGTCACACAATATGGGTTCAAGTGCATACAATATACCTCATATTGATGGAGTTTATTTTTTTTCAGAATGCAGTTCAATCAACCTGATGCATAGAATATATATGTGCTTTCATAAAAACTATCCCTAGATATGTATGTGATCATAAAAAATCTATGGAAGGCAGTCCTTCAAACACCAAGGTGATTGGGAAACCGCAAATCAATTAAAAATTTCAAGACAACTAACATCATTTCTTAAACACATTTGAAGTAATACAATGTGATTGTGTTTGTAATATTTCTTTGTAGCAGACACGGAATCCCAACTACAAGCACGAATAAATATGCGATGAACCCTTATTTTAGATTTGTAGTTATACCGTACAACTGCATAAGTTTAATTGAAGTATATGCTTGAAACTCTTCAATAGATGTTCTATTACGAGATCTTTATCCCTGAATTATAATTTAGATTCAGAGACCCATCACCCATGGAAATGAATAATGATTAGTCATATAAAATAAACACCATAAAAAAATCAAATACAGTGTTACAAAAAGATCTTTGAAACTGGTGTATACATTTGACACTGGTTTATACCTGGGGTTAGTCGCTGCTTGATCGAGGGCATAGGAACCCTAGGTGCAGCGGGGGGCCTGAACGTGGGAGTGCTGAAGTTGGATTCACCGGTCACAGAGAAGGAATTGTTGGAGGATTCATAGTCAGAGTAGCTCAAGTCATAGGAGCCGTCGGAGGAGGAGCCGACGTTGGAGGAGCCGAAGTCGGAGAATCCGACGTCGGAGGAGTCGAAGTTAGAGGAGCCGAAGATGGAGGAACTGAAGTCCGAGTAGTCGATGTCCGAGGTCCCAAATCCGAAGGAGCCAAAGGCAAATCACACACAGGTGGAGTGGTGGAAGGAGAGGGGATTCAGGGAGGGGAGGGGAGTGGGAGAGTGGATTCAGGGAGGGGGAATCGGGGAGGAGTGTAGGAACCCTAGACCGGAGGGAAGGGATTCGAGAAGGTGAATCAGGGAGGGGTGTGAGTAGAAATTGAAATTCTAGATCCAGGTCGCGATCACGTGGGATATTTGCTGGTTTGGAGGATAGGATGGAGAAATTATAGTGACGTGGATGCATGGGAGGAGGACACATAAGCATAAAAAACCCTTCTTTAGTATATATATAGATATTAATTATTTTATATTATTAGTTTAATAAATAAAAAATTATTATATACAATAGATAGAGAAAAATAATTATTTAATATTAAACTCATGTATATTCTAAACTAAATAACTGATGACTATTTTTTTGATCAGCCCTACTTGAATAATTAGTAAATAAAAAATTGAGAAGTAATAAATTTAAATATAATTTAACTGAGGTTCTATATACACATAGTGGGTAACCCTATAGTCTTATGTCTAATTTGTATTATCATGACATGCCCAAATTACATAATTAGTTTTTAGCACCTTTTCAAGGATCCTATAGTGAAATAAGTTAATTTTATGTCAACAAACTCATAATATTAATGTTTATAATGAAGAACAATCCTCGTGTCTCAATATCTCAACATGAATGTCACAAATTTGAGTTATTAAATTCTATGATTGATTTTTCATTCATTGGAAACCTGAAATAAACTCATTGATAAATAATAATTTTTCATATAATGAATCAGATAGTTCTATTTCACTTCAGAACCTAGAGATACATTCTTCAATAAATTTTCAATGGAAAAATAATTTCATTACATATTCAATTAATTATTTATGACTTATGAAACACTTGATGTATCATACTTCTGTATGATAATGTTCCAAAGTTATTTTCATAAAACAAAAAAACTTACATTCTTATTTATGTGAATTAATAATAATATAAAATAAAAGGACCAATACATATTGATGAAAATATGAATATCTAATGAAAAATATAAAACATAGAATTCCAATTATTGGGTGTATCCTCTTAAAAACCACTCTTAGATATTACCATGTTTGATATTCTGTGTGTAGAATCTCTATCCACTTATGAGAATACATATCATTATAGTTAAAACATGATTTTACCCTATCATAAATATTTCATCTATAAAAAAGGAAATATGTTTATGAATATTTTCATAACCTTTAATTGGTTAAATTATAGAGGGAATATATTATAACCTATCTATGTGACAAATACTCTATGGGAATTATCATATTAGTGTTACATAGAAGAACCTCATTATTTTTTAATATATTTATTATTATTTAAAAAAAGTAAAAAAAATTACATTTATGAAGGGAACTATCTCCTATAAGCTCTAACTTACACTAGTTCCCTTTTCTAATAAGATTCAATCTAGTACATCTCACATTATATTTATAAGTCTACTGATATAATTATGTAGTCAATTTGTTCATAAATTTCTCTTCCATGGAACCTCTACATTCTAAAATGTTTCCCATATGAAAAAATTATCTCATGAGTTGATACTTATAATTTATGTCCTTCATCCATTTACATGATATTTGTACATTTGGTATGACTTCCACTGTAGTATTATCACAATACAATGTGATTGGATCGTTATTTTTTAGTATCACATCATTATAATAGTTGATGATTTTATAAAAATTACTTCATTACATGTACAAAATGCAACAATAACCATGTACATAGATCTATAAATTGTTACCACTAGATTATTAGTACTCCTCTCACTCAAATACCCCTTATTAAGGTAGACAACATATCTCGAGTGTGATTTCAGTTCATTTTGATCGGTTTGGAAACTAGAATTGGTGTATCACCAAATAATTGTTTTCTCACATCCTTCATAAACTACATAAATTTTTTTTATAAAATTTATAAACATCATGATAGTCATTATACCCACCCAATCCCATTGACATGGATTTCATTGATTTTTTACTACCATGCTAAAGGAATAAAAAACATAAATAATGGAATATGTCATTCTTTTTGGAACCTAAAATAATTCAAGAATGGTCAAAGTTAAAAAATTGAGAAAGGAACATTAAAAAATATGTGACACGTTGGTATTTATTCTGGTTCTATTAAGGTACATGACCAGGCCGTGTTAGGAATGTTGTTGGCGGAATATTCAAGGTTAAAATGAGGGAAAGTTTCATTCTCAAATCACATAAACCCTATCATTAGTCTCTAAAGAGAATGATATTTATATAAATACCATTAAAAAATACATTAATGGAGTATTTTAAGAATAAGAGATCTTTACACCTACCCACATTACAGATAATTACTATATGATATGGATCATTCACATATGATTCCGAAGTGATACTGCCTACCATGTTGTCATGATACTCTAACCCTCACTGTAAATACCATGAATACACATTCAATAATAACATGGAGAGAGTGAGAGGAAATCCCAAATTAGGATCCCATAAAATTCAAAGAGATATATTCGAATGTAGTCTACACCACTAAGAAGTAGCTATTATGTTAATTTTAGTATCTGTACTGCATTAGGAGAACCATATCCAGGTAACAAAAATATGTCAATTGTATTTATTAGAATACCCTATTTTAATTTCATTATTCTTGTAGTAACCTCACTACCCTCCCTCCATGAACTATCACAGTTATATACATGCATGGTGTTGGGATAAATAGTTCATGTAGATAATATATTTCTTAGGGACCTCATATGTCACATAATAATCAACTAAAATAAATTAGATATGTCACCTTACTAAAATATATAATGGTAGTCTTCCCCATTTTCATTTCTATAATACATTCCATATATCTAGATAGAGAAAATTCAAAATACCATCAATGAATTAGTTCACCATGTTCAAAACCTTGAAAAGTCTAACATATAGCCTACTCCAAGTCCACTTGAGACACATGATCTTATAACAAACCCCAACATTCACCCCTTCCATCATAGATTTACTTGATAAAAATATTCTTTGTTATTTTTTCCTAAATAGGTAACACCATCATGGGAATCATAATAATGGATTCCCTTTAATAACATGGGTCCATATCATGATGTCATAGGAGGGGTATCTCCGGGATCACGATGGATTTATTCTCCATTAAATGGTATGGGTCAGTTAGATCATCCCTCAATGAGTATGCCTTAGGTCTTTTATACATGTGGCATACTATCCTTACATAATATTATTCATTTTCTATTCATTGTTATATAATATGGGATACTGGTTAACCCTATAAAACATTATAATTTTATAAAATATTTCTTTATAAATAAATTTATTTTATTTTATAGCTTTAAGAACACACAACGATATGTTTAAATGAATGATGATATATTATTAAAAAAAATTATTTAAATGTTACAGTTATATCCTAGTTGTTAATTTAGAGTGTAGGAATTTTATTAAATACGTGATGAAATATATATAATGTTCCTAATAAATAATTTTTGGATTTATTCATTGTAAATAGGCAATCAAATTTTTAGTAAAGCCTTTTTATGCTTCAAAAATATGCTTTCAACAGAAGTAGTTTTTATTAATTTTTTGATTGAATAATTTAATAAATTTTCAGAACATTTATATCATTATTTTGATAAAAATAAAATAATTTTTTAATTAAGAATATCTAAATTATTATAATGTGAATTTTATTGATTTTCATAAACCCATATATTTTTTAGTGAATGGTAAAATTTTCATATTTTGAAAATTAGTAATTTATATTCATTAAAATGTTACAATAGATTTTAATTTTTCTCAAATTATGATAAGTATTATATATCTAGGTATAAGTATAATTTATTATATTTGAATCAACTATATACATAATTTTGTTATATGTTCATTTTTTTCCTAAAAAGACAATTTTTTCTAAAAAATGTTTTTCCATATCTTTTGACATTTTATCTTAAGTTATTTTTAAACATTTATAGAAATTTAATTATAAAAATGTATTATATATTTTTAATTAAAATTTCTAAATTTGATAAATATGTTCTTTTTTGTTTTTGATTATTATTAATAGTAACCACAGTAAAACATTATCACCATGGTAATGGTAGAACTGGTAACTATTTTAAAACTATTGGTAAGACCTTAAAATCACCCAAAAAAATTTCTAACTATTTTTTATGAGTGTAGTTTATTCATCCACATGTGCATGTGAAAATTATTGTAACATGACGTGGTTTTTCATTTTTAATGAGGAAAATATAATCTAAGTAACGTATAAAAACATAATGTCAGTCTCATTGATTTAATAAATTTAATATTTGGTCAAAATTATTTAAAGAAAAAATGAATAATATAAAAGAATTAAATTTATTATGGAAATATTATCTATATGGTATAAATTTATTCTTAATTTTTATAAATGATTTAACTACCCATAATTCATACAAATCCCTTATTCACTGCTTGTACATGTTGTTAAGAAAATCTATGCAACAATATTTAAATGTTTTATATTTGTGTTTTTTATAATCTTTTTTATTTAATTATTTTTATTTATATAAATTAAATTTATTTAAATAATTCATTTTTTAAAAAATCCAATATATTTCGAAGGGTGTTTAAAGTCAAATTCTTGTCAATATTGGAAATCAATAAATATTTTTTGTGATGTGGTATAATATATGATATTCTAAAAATATAAATATTATATATAAATTAATGAAAAATATTTAAAGACAATGTATGATAATATAATACAAATATGATGAAATATAATTCATAACATGTAACTTTGATATTATTTCATGATAAATATGAAAATAATTTTCCTTGTCAATACAGTGCTTGTGCAGCCCTAGAAAAGTAAAATTTGGCATCCTAATGATAATAATTGATAAGTAAAATGTTATTTCATGAATATTTTATTCAGTATTATGTATAAGTTATTATTGTTATTCATATTTTTTCACATTATTGTTTATAATAATAAAACTTTCTAATGTTTGTCTAATGAATGAACAAGGTTTGAAATATCAAAATGACATTAAATAAGTTGAAAAGATATGAATGAGAATAAATATTTATTATTAATTTATACAAATGGAAAAAGAGTGTATAGTATTATTCTGTTATTAATTTATTTTTTACTTTTAGAATTAATATATTTCTTTAAAACACTTACAGCACGACCATATAATGTATTTGAAAACAGTAAAACAGATAAAGAATGTTTTTTTAAAATTAATATGAAGCATAATATTTATACGATAATGAGTATAAAATTAAATATATATATATATATATATATATTTCTATGAAGTATAATTTGTTAAATATTATATTATATTTGAAATTAGTAGATGTAATGATGTTTATACATACTATTATTATTAATATTGATGAAAGAGAACTTAAAAGTATTTAATGTTTAATAATTATCATTAATCCTCATAAAATTATAAAACAATTGTATCATGAAACATATGGATGGAAATTATTTGATAATATTATTCCTAGTCATTATCTAGGCCACTTATAATTTGTAAAATTTCTATTACGAACCTTAATGATAAAAATATTTAGAAAACACCATTGATTTTTTCCTTTAAAAATGTATGCACTTCAATATTTTCCCCCCAACTCAAATTAAAATTTTATATTAAATATATATCCAAATAGATCTCTCAATATTAATTCTCACATTCCCCATCCCATGGTATATTGATAAAAGTATCCTATATAGGCTATAAAATCAATTGAATAGAGGTGAAAAAAATGGAAATGTAATGTATTTAGTCTCAATTTCTATTCATAGAGGAACATTTTGATATTATCAATATAATTTATTTTATACGGTCTTTATACTAATAAATTCAGATTTAATATGAAAAATACTTCATAATTAATGGAATTTTATTTTTCAATTGATATTAATTCATCATAGGTTATTTGACATGAAAGTTACCAAGTGGTGAGGTATTTCTTAACTAAATCATCATTATTTTAGTTAAATAAAATCTCAAAATATTCATATATTCCATGTTTATGTGTAAAATGACCATATATTTGTTTATTTTTTATTTAAGATTCATTTTTTGGATTTAAATATGTTATTCATAGCCAATTCACTGATTAATTCTCAATTCAATTATATTGTAACACCCCGAGCTTCCACGGTATGCTTCTCTTTGAATAATACAGTAGCGTGTGTTGTACGCAACTTCGAGTTCTATCACACACCACAACCAATCAAACTAGCCGTTATGAATAGTACTACCTACTTTTTGAAATTATATATATTTTATATTTCAAAATGGAATTCATTTTTGGATTTGGAATATCGAATTTATCCTAGGGTGAAATTTTGGAACTTTTCGGATAACACTTATATTTTGATGAATAGTGAAAATTACTAAATTTTAATTAAAAACAACTTTTTTAATCGAAATAATTTATATTGATAAATTATTAATTTGAGTGGTTTTAAAGTATATTTAGAATATATTTTTACCATTTAATATAATTTTGGTCATTGTACATAATTTTACAATTAAACCAGACATAAACAAGTGTCAATCTTTGGATAGTTATTATCTCTTAAAAACAGGATTTTTGTTTTAACAACGGGAATTGATTTTAAATTAATTTCTGCCACTTATGTGTTTTGAATTTGGAAAAATGGATTCCATATTTGGAATCAAGATATTCATATTGTGTAAATAGTGAACTTGTATTTTTAGACATTTTGAATAATTTCTGTGGTAAATATTTTATTTACCATTGTTAAGGGTAAATCCGGTAAATAAGGGTTAAAAAAATAATATTATAATAGTACTAAATTACCTTAAAACGTGTCCTAACCTTATTGGTGGATACATTTCCGACCATTGTCATCTTTGGGTCGATTTTGGGACCCCATGGAGCCACTTGTAGGTGATAGGGACACTTTATTTTAATTAAGTTAAAATAAGTACAAAAATGACATAAGCATATATCTTTTAGAAAAACAATTTTTAAATAGGGTTATATATGTTGGATTTTCGACTATAAATATTCATTAAAATTATAACACGATTTCCTACATAATTATATTTTATTTATAATTTTTAGACATTAAATAATTTATTTAATTTAAGACACAATAATGATGCAGTAATTACCATAATAGTAAAAAATAAAAATAATTGATATTATAAATACCCAAATATATATAATGTGAGACTTTTATTGAGTTAAACTAATTTTCTAGGTTAATATGACATATTAGGATTGATTTAATTGACTTTTTTAGAAGTAATCATTCTGTTATGAGGTTCACAAAAATCAATTATTGAATAGTGTCAACATTGACATAAAAGAGGCTTTAAAACAAATATTATATTATTAATTGATATTATATTCCTAAAAATATAAGGTTCGGCCAAGAGACTTATATCATGATATATTTATCATTAATGGACCACTTGGGGGTCTCTTGTATGTATATAGTATTTTTATTAACCATATAATATAAAAATACAATGAGACATTGTAAAAGTGAAACTAATTATCTTAGAGTTAATACATAATGATATGGTTAATATAGTAACCCAAACCTGTCTAAATTCTATTGGATGAATGTTTTTAGACCCATAACCACCTTAAAATTTAAATAATAAACTTTGGAGCCATTAGAAACTGAATATGAACTTATTATAAAATAATATTTCTAGCTTTTCCAAAGGTTACCCTCACCCCTCTTATAAAAGGGCACCCCCCCTTCTCATTACTTCACACCTTCAAAGCCTTCTGGTTCGGCCAAACCCTGCCCAAATAATCTCTAAACTTCCCTCGCTACAACATAGAGGTCTTAGTTTGATCAGAAAGCCAACTTAAGGAGCCCTTTTGATCAAATCAAAAGGAAGAACCGGAAGAAGAGGTAATGATTTCACCACACTTTTTCAAGTTCCTTTCTTCTTCCACTTCCTCTTCCTTTGTTGTTACCATTCTATAATAATAACTCTAGTATAATATAAATACTGCGATGTTATTATAAATATGGTACAACCATATTCATAATTCTATCAATCCTTTGAATAACATGTCACCATACGTGCGTACGTACGGCTTACCGTCTCCACGTCGTGGTGTAATTGTTATTCAATAAATTATTATTTGGATGGGAATAATAATGATGTGTAAATAATGTAAATAATAACTATAACATGATAATGATTCTGTATATATGATATACCATCTAATTATATATTATTTTAATATCAAAAGAATGATATTTTCGCTCATGCGTACGTACGGATTACCGTCTCCACGACGCGATTAGATTCATTTCCAAGTTCACCATTCATCGACGATTATAAAAATATATATTACTAATAAGTATGTATTATATGACATAATAATTCTACTGGATATATATATATATATATAAGGATTTATGTACTTACATATATCTTATTCACTTACTTCTGTTCAATACTATATGAAAATAGAAACAATGTTTATTTGTACGTACGAACTACCGTCTCCATGAACGGTGTTTTCCATTTCATATATATTTCTATTATACATATTTATATTCTAAATATATATGATATATTTATCATGTCTTATATTTTGGAATTATTTAAATCATGATCTATGTGATACAACCAAGAGTGACAAGTTAAAACTAGTACGATAAAGAAAGCGATTATTAACCGAAATGTTAACATAACATGGAAATTATTATTAAATGGGTAATATAAAGTCATAAATGAATCATGTATGATATCATAAATATTAATATGGTTCTGTTATAATTTAATAACATACTACAATCTTCGTACTGGAGGTTAAACGTACCCTCGAGTAAAGGAATGTGCAAGGTAATGGGTTTTCATCTCACTCCTTATTCCCATGAGATTCACGCCATATTTCCACCATTACCTTTTGTGTGGTGTATGTACTACCCATAATTATATTCATTGTGTAATACACTTTAATTTATGTGTATTTACATATTCATTGTATGATACCTCTTTCATGGGTTGTATGTTTCGTAAGTTACCAAATTGGTAAGGGTTTATTTCGCAATCTCTTCATTATTCGAGGTTGTTTATTACATAATAATCTACTGTGATTTCATTATCATCCACATCCATGTTTATTAAAAATGTATTTGAAAACATTTTTAATATTTACTAGAATATGGGTTAAAGTCATTTATAACCTTTTTTACTTTTATAAGTGGTTTATAAAGGAATCTTTCCGTCGTTTTCCAAACAAGGTCCTTTTTTAACCTTTTTGACAAAATTAAGGTAAGAATGTTTTTTTACTTATACGGTGGGTGTGGTTATTATCCGCCGTTATTACAACTTTTAAGCTTCCTTCACAAGCTTATAAAGATATTTTGAAAATTAAGGTTTTCTCTATAATTATGTGAATTTTAAATTGATTTCAAAAAAAAGAGATATTTCTCTCAAATAGTATTGATTTCATCTATGTCAACATCCTTTGATAAATTTTAAAATTGTTTCAAGTTCATTTATTATGATACAAATCATCCATATTTTATTTAAGGTTTTGTGATATTTTTGACTATTGATGAGTTATTTTTATGCCATTAATGGTTTATGATTAAAGTTTTGACATTTTGTATGTTAGTTTTAATAAGAATGTTTATGTTATATTTCATCCTCTTTTTAAGATGAATGTGTTGGACTAGTATGTTCCCGGTTGGGGACCGGTAAAAGTAAGCCCTCCGGGTTGGTTTCCGGTTATTAGAGGCACTCTGGGTTGGTGTCCGGTTATTAGAGGCACTCCGGGATGGAGTCCATTTACAGAGGCTCTCCGGGTTGGGTTCCGGTTACAGTTATCCCTTAGGTCTTGGCACGAGGCCTCGACATAGAAATTAATGTTCGGCATCATTCATTCCCTCATTATGAAAGTGGTTAGTGATATTTCATGTGATTATTCGATTAGTAGAATATCCATGTGAATAATTAAATGGAATTATTTCATTTTATTTCTACAATATTATGCTGAAGTTCAATTTTAAAAGGCTTTTGTTTTAGTTTTATACATTGCCTTAAATGTTTATGCTTATTTATGAAAGTTACCGTTGTATTGCTTACCCTTACTGAGAGGGGCCTCTGAGAGGCGTTTTCTCTCCCCCGCTGCGTGCTATTAGGGTTTCTCTTCCTAGAAGTCTCCTCCCCTCCTCTGGCTTGGCCCGGCCTCGGCGGCGGCCTTCCCGCCTCGGATCGGCGTCGATGGGTGGCGGATCCGTGTGTTTTGGCTTCAATCATGGCTCGGCGGTGGCTTCGTTGCATCTTTCGGCTTCGGGATCTCATCTCGTTTTTGTTGTGCTCGGCACCGGCTTCGGTTATCACTGTGAAGACTTTGTCCTTCTTGGATTCGAATCCGCTCGATCTCGGTGTGCGTTGACGTCGAGTGGTCTGGCTATGGGTTGCAATTTTCCTTCCAACTCCTGGCTGCTCCGGGTGTTTGGTGTCGCCGCCGGTTGCTCGGTGTCAGCCTCAGCATATTGGGATCTTGTGGTCGATTTGGTCTGCTCGTTGTCATCCTCTCTGCTTGGCGCCGACTGCTCGGGTTCCAGTTGCGGATGTGGTGTGTTCAGCGTGGTCTGCGTCCCTATCCCAGCTCGACGGCGGCTCTGGAATGCGATGGTGTGCTTGGGGTCGGATCTCGTGCTCCGGAGGGGGGAGGTCTGGCATTTTGGTGCTGCTGTTAGTTTTTCCAGGTTTTGGTTTGGTTAAGGTGTGTTTTTGTTTGATTGGATGTGAAATTTGTGGTATAGTGGTCGTGCTTTAATGGGGTTGAATCTGCTGGTTTTCTACCTTTTAATTGTTGATGGAGGAATGGTTGTTCTGTTGGGGATCCCAGACATTCTGCACGGTTTTTCCATAGAGGAGGATAGAGCTAGTTGTCTTCATCATGTATAGATTTTCAGATTTGGAAGGATGAGAGGGTATGGCGTAGCCATCGGTACCGGCGGACGTCACAAGATCTGGTGATGTTTTTCACTGTTAATGGGTTTTCCCACTAGGATCTTCTATCATGTCATATGATGCTTTGGGTGCGTGTCTCTAAATGGGTTTTGACCCACTGGGCCTACGGGCTTGTAATGGGTTTTACCTTACCCAACACAAAAGGGATTACTGTCTTTTTTCTTTTTCTTTAATAAAGGGGCTTGACCCCAAACCTTTCTGTCTTACCCTTACTGAGCATTTGAGCTCACCCCTTTCTATGTAATATTTTTCCCAGGATTCCAAGAAGTGTAATGTGATTGATATGTAGGGTTAACCCAAGGGAATAATGGCGTTCATAAAGATTATTTATGTTTTTTTTACGTCATAATGTGAAAATGTAACATTCATGTATGCAATCTATTTTTCCAAGACTGCTAAACCGATCGGTCCTTCGAGACATGATTCCTCGTAATCATGCCAATGTATGAAAATAATGCACCGACTCTGGGTAACTGGGGTCGGGGTGTTATTGTTGGTATCAGAGGAAGTTTAGAAATAACCTTGGAAACTAGATTTAGAAAAACACTGATTAGAGCACATATCCCTATGATAGACATTGAGGATTAGTATAGAAGAACTTCATAGAATTTTGGTATTGTAGAGAATTTGTGAGTTTTCCGAGCAATACATCCCTGTCTGGATACGAGAAGATCGAGGAGGCTCTGGCACAGATGTACCTAGGGGTAAAACCCGAAAACACCGCTTTGAGCTAGACTCGAATGGGAACTGGTGCACGATAATGGGCCTTGCATCACTCTTGGTTACGACACTCACAGGGGATATGCTTAGGATAATTCTCATTTTCTTTACAAACCATTATTAAGGTCTTATGAGTATATAATTACTCAAAGAAAACATTTTTATGATTATGGATTATATCCATAAATTTTTCAATTTGTGTTAGGTATTTTACAAGTTTGGTAATTATTCATTGCAATTCATAAACTGAACTAGTTTATGCTATTTTATAGAAATGGCACCCAGTAGAAGGAATTTGAACTCCTGTAATACGTATGATCCAAAGAGTAAGAATGATCATATCTTTCATGGTCCTATGCCAGAATTTAGAAAGGAAATAGTTTCCCATGTATTATCATCATATGAAGAAATAGTACCATGTGTTGATAAGATGAGTAACGAATTCTCGGAGTCCTATATCTTTGAAGGGAATAAAGAGAAGAAAAGGATAGAAGAGAGAAATATGGGTAAAGGGAAGAGGGAAAAGAAGAATTTTCCTATATGTGATAACTGTGGTAAGAAACACCCTGGATCTTGCCTGAAAGGAATGGGAGTTTTTTGTATGTGTGGGGGAAAAGGGCACAAATTACGTGATTTCAAGGGTAAGAAAATGTTTTCAAATGTACAATGCTTTAATTTCAAGGAGTTTGGACACTACGCGAACCAATGTCCCAGTCATCAGACTATTCCACAAATGATGCTATTGGATAATAATCAAGTTATGATACTACCACAGATGAAGAGGAATGACTAGTGTTCTTATGTTGTCATTTTAGAATTATTTCATTTAAATGTTATATCAATGATGTTCTGGAAATAAATAAGGATTGTACTGTAGTACTATTTAATTAAGGATTTGAGATTTTATGGTACTAAGAAAAGTGACTCCACAACGAGTTAAATTTTTTTTGGGAAATTACATGGTTGAAGGAAAGATAAACCTAAATATGGTCCTAATATTGAGGTAGTTATTTTGGAATAAGAGATGGTTGATTTTGGTAATTCAGGATGTTTCGGTGTTTTAAAAGAATATATGTGGAAGGCGTTCACATGTTATTACCTGGAAAAAAAGGATCCTCATTATGTTTAACTTCCTTGTAAATTTTGGACTGTGAGTTTGGATAATATTATTTTGGATAATTCTAATAGTTGGAATGGATTATGTTTGAAAGGTTAGTTTTTTTTTGGATTTTTATAAAAGTACAACACGCAGACCGTGTGACGTCCCGTTGTGTTAGACAAGGCTATGAGAATCGAATCCACAACCATAGTGCAATTGGGATTTACCACCTACCATTGTGCTAGATGATGTTCCTGGATGGTATAATGTAGTTTCTTTACATAAAGGGTCTGATATGTGAAATATAAATTCATTATATTTGTAACCCTATACGATTAAGATAAATAGAGTATTTTTGAGTTGTATTATGTTTTGGGGTGAAAGATGAGTTTTTGGTAGAAATTTATTAATGGATAAAACTCTAATGATCTTAACCAATCTCATAAATAAATTCATCAACATTAAGAAAAGGAACTTAGAACAAAAATGTTGTCCTAGATGGTACCTTAGATCATCACTAATTTATGGCTTTGGGATTGTTGGCCTTTTCATAGCCATGGTCTCTACCACTCTCCATTAGATAATTGATGGTTAGATTTCACTTCCATATCCATATTTCCCTACATGGAACCCTAGTATGTGTTATTTTCGGTAATCTTCATAATTTACACTCATTATTTTAAATAGAGGCATCATTAATACATTTTTCGATTTGGGTTTTCAACTAAGATATTTTGAAACGTCAAAAATGTGTTATCCTAATACCTTATGTTTTGTTGAACCGATGGTATTTTAAATCATCATAGATTGATTAATTTAAGGACCTCAATTTTAAACTTGTTTGTAATTGATGAACTCAATCACTACCTATAAATATTAACGTTTTTCCTCCAGTTATATGTCTATAATTTCCACCAATGTCCTCCTAATCGAGATCATAATTTTGTGGTGACCCTTTCATTTCTCTTTTCATCTTGTTATGACTAAAATTTTATTAACCAAATTTCCGATGTGGGTTTTTTCCACAAAGATATTTTCTATTTTCAACCTTTATTTTCAAAGAACAATATCAAATTGCGAGGACGCAATTTTTTGGAGGGGAGAATTTAACACCCCGAGCTTCCACGGTACTCTTCTCTTTGAATTATACAGTAGCGTGTGTTGTACGCAACTTCGAGTTCTAACACACACCACAACCAATCCAACTAGCCGTTATGAATAGTAATACATACTTTTTGAAATTATATATATTTATATTTGAAAATGGACTTCATTTTTGGATTTGGAAAATTGAATTTAGCCTAGGGTGAAATTTTGGAACTTTTTGGATAACACTTATATTTTGATGAATAGTGAAAATTACTAAATTTTAATTAAAAACAACTTTTTTAATCGAAATAATTTATATTGAAAAATAATGAATTTGAGTGGTTTTTAAGTATATTTAAAATATATTTTTA